>CM030363.1:6688852-7888852 GCA_017893485.1 Hemerocallis citrina | reverse complement strand
CCACACTAGTGTAAGGTACATTAGCCATATACTGTCTCTCTTCATCTGTACTTGGAGACTGAGAAGCACTAATTCTGAAATGAGTGGCTAAGGGTGTACTGACTGGTTTAGTTTTCTCATCTATACCAAACCGTTTCAGCACCTTCAAAAGATATTGCTTCTGTGTCAAACTCACTATGCCCTTTGCTCTGTCTCTAGCTATCTCCATCCCAAGTATCTTCTTGGCTTCACCAAGATCCTTCATCTCGAACTCAGAACTCAGCTGATTCTTCAAATTTTGAATCTCCTTAGCATTTTTAGAGGCAATCAACATGTCATCCACATATAATAACAGATATATGAAAGAACCATTCTGCAACTTTCTGAAGTAGACACAATGATCATACTCACTTCTGGAATATCTCTGCACTTTCATAAACTGATCAAACCTCAAATACCACTGCCTTGGAGATTGCTTCAACCCATAGAGAGACTTCTTCAACCTGCAAACACAATTTTCCTTCCCAGCTGTCTTAAATCCATCTGGCTGCAACATATAAATTTCTTCATCTAGATCCCCATGTAAGAACGCAGTCTTCACATCCATCTGTGTCAACTCAAGATCAAACTGTGCTACCAATGCCAACAAAATCCGAATAGAAGGATGCTTCACAACTGGAGAGAACACTTCATTATAGTCAATTCCTTCCTGTTGAGCATACCCCTTTGCAACTAGTCTAGCCTTGAACCGAACACTGTCTTTTGGACCTTCTTTCTTCGTATATATCCACTTGCAACCGATAGCTTTCTTCCCCTTTGGCAATTGCACTAGATCCCAAGTCTTGTTCTTATGAAGAGAGTTCATCTCTTCATCCATAGCAACTTTCCAATCTGTATTTTCTGAACTTCTAGTAGCTTCTTTGAAGTTGGAGGGTACTTCATCATCAACAATAGGAAGAGCAAATGCAACTGTTTCTGTAAAGCGAGATGGTCGTTTGATATCTCTTCTTTGCCTTCTTGCTGCAATTGATTCTTCCTGCTGGGGAGGGTTAGGAACTTCTTCCTCATCCTCAGTATCAACCACATCATCTTCATTTTGGGCAGGATTTTCAACTGAAAGCTTTTCTAACTCCACCTATTGGAGAACTCTCCCGTTCTTCTGCTGCTGTAGATCACCAGTCGACTGATCCTTTACACCAGTCGACTGTCTCGAGCTTCTGCTGCTCACCTGTTGGAGAACTGTCCCACTCTTCTGCTGCTCACCAGTCGACTGGTAACTCCTGTCAGTCGACTGTCCCGAGCTGATCATGCTGGTCTCATCAAAGGTGACATCCCTGCTGATTACTAATTTTTTCTGTTCTGGACACCACAACCTGTAACCTTTGACACCAGTACTAAAACCAACAAATATAGCCTTTTTGGCTCTTGCATCAAGTTTAGTTTCAGTTACATGAAAATAAGCAGGACAACCAAATATATGCAAAAAACTATAATCAGATGCAGGTTTACCACTCCATACCTCAATAGGTGTTTTGCCTTCAAGTGCTGCTGATGGTAAACGGTTGACAATGTGGCTTGCATATATAACTGCTTCTGCCCAAAATGTCTTCTTCAATCCAGACTGTGCTAGCATACATCTCACCTTCTCAAGTAAGGTTCTGTTCATCCTTTCTGCAACCCCATTTTGCTGTGGAGTCTTCCTAACTGTGAAGTGTCTCTGGATCCCTTCATCTTCACACAATTTCAGAAACGGATCGTTCTTGTATTCCCCTCCATTATCTGATCTCAGAACCTTAATCTTCCTTCCAGTCTGGTTTTCAACTTTCTTCTTCCAACTTGTGAACAATGTCAAAACTTCATCTTTGTGTTTCATGGTATATACCCAAACTCGTCTGGAGTAGTCATCAACAAATGTAACAAACCAGTGTCTACCACTCATAGAAGGTGTCTGAGTAGGGCCCCAAACATCTGTGTGCACATAATCGAGGATACCCTTTGTCTGATGTACAGCTGTACCAAATTTCACCCTAGTTTGCTTACCTAAAACACAATGTTCACAAAATTCCAACTTGCACCCTTTAGCATCCTTAAGCAACCCTTGCTTCACAAGCCCCTGCAAGGCCTTTTCTCCTGCATGCCCGAGTCGCATATGCCACAACCTAGTAGAGTCGGGAACAACCTGTTTAGGCTTTTCAGTTACACTGGCAGCCTGACCCAAATGTGTTTTTTCCTGCAAGAAAAACAAGTTCCTTTTTCTTTGCCCTTTCATCACCACAAGTGCTCCGTTAGTCACCTTCAGAGTGCCACCTTCACTAGCAAATTTCATTCCACTGGCCTCCAAAACACCAAGTGAAATCAAATTCTTTTTCAAATCTGGAACATACCATACATCTGAAAGCTCCCTAATAAGACCATCGTGCATTAGCAATTCAATCTTCCCGATTCCTACCTTCTTACAAGGTGCAACATTTCCCATCAAAACTACCCCACCATCCATATACTCTAAAGAAGTAAACCACTCCTTTCTCCAAGACATATGATAGGATGCTGCTGTATCAAGAAACCATACTTCTGGATAAAGTGAGGGACTAGTAGCAAGTGCATAAGAAAAATCATCGTCACTATCTACATTATCAACAATCACATTTGCAGTCGAATTTCCCTTATTTCGTAGCTTAGGACAATCCTTTTTCCAATGCCCCCTTTCATGACAGAAAGCACATTCATCTTTGGCTGGTATCTTTCTATCCTTTGAAACTCCTCTCGATTTGGAACGAGATTTGTTTTCCTTTTTCCCAGATTTGGTCTCAGATCTGGTCTCAGTTCTGCCCCTTACAATCAATGCCTCAGAAGTTTCTCTATCAACCATTTTATCCCTTCTCCTAGTTTCATTATTCAACAGAGCATTTGCAACATCTTCATATTTAACAGTGTCTTTTCCATATATTAAAGTAGTTGCTAAATGATCATAACTTTCAGGTAATGAATTCAACAGAATTAGGGCTTTATCTTCATCTTTAATCTGCTCATCCAAATTTAACAAATCAGCCAATAATTTATTAAATGATTCAACATGAGCATTCATAGACATACCTTCAGTATAGGTGAAGCGAAAAAGTCTCTTCTTCAAATATAGCCGATTCTCCAAACTTTTCCTCATGTATTTGTCTTCGAGCTTCTTCCACAACACCGCAGCAATGGTATCCCTCATCAAATCGTACTTCTGAGCCTTCGCGATAAAGAGCCGAATAGTCCCACACGCAACTCGATTCAACTTCTTCCAATCTACATCGGACATATTCTTTGGTTTTTCTTCCTCCAAAGCAACATCTTGTTCTTGTTGAACAAGAACATCCAACACCTCACACTGCCACATCCCGAAATTGTTTGTTCCATCAAAATTTTCAACTTCAAATTTTGCGTTGTGAATCGTTGTTCTGGACGAACTTGATCCCACAACATCCTTGGTTGCATCTGTTGTGCGGAATACAAATGCGGAATACCAATCAACCAATCAAAGAGCGAAATAGCGAGAAAACAGAAAGCAAACAGGCAAACACAAGGACACAAAGATTTAATGTGGTTCGGCAAAACACATGCCTACATCCACGGGGCGGTTGGGGTTTCTTCTTCAAATAATCACCAATGGGTGAAACAAACCATTACAAGAGATGACGGCTGCAAAATCCGAATAGAGGTCTTTCTCTTTACAAAACCCTAACGGGTGTATTTATAGGAAAACTACTGGGCCTTTCGAATTGGGCCTTTTCTAGTTCAAAATCCCGCCTACAGTCGACTGGTCTTCTTACCAGTCGACTGGTCTTCAGTTCTGAACAGTCGACTGAGACACATCTTCAGTCGACTGCTTCTGCTGTATCTTTAGCCTTTGAAACTTCTCTCTGGACAGTCGACTGGTTCCCACAGTCGGTCGACTGATGTGCTGCAGATACGATGGATATAAACAAACTGAACCAGAATCGAGCCATTATCCAACAATCTCCACCTTGGCGAGATCTTCCAAGTATCCAACAATCTCCACCTTGGTGAGATCTTCCAAGTAGCCCAAGCAATCTCCAAAAATACTCCAAAACAAATACTCATCACCAAATGTAACAAAACAAACTCCACCTTAGTATGATATCACATAATAACCAAACAAAACGAAGCACCATTCCAACCGCCCATGCCAAATCATCAAGCATGCAAAATATTAGCCAGGTTCATGCAATGCTTGAACTTGGCTGCCCCAACAATTTTGGTCAACATATCAGCAGGATTATCAGCTGTCCCAATCTTCACCAGAAGAATATCACCATCCTTTATCAAATCACGCACAAAATGATAACGGACATCAATATGTTTGGTCCTCGAATGATGAACTTGGTTCTTCGCTAAATGGATAGCACTCTGACTGTCACAGTGTACCTCCACCTTCTCCCGATGAACTCCCAAGCTCTTCAAAAGTCCCTGAATCCAAATGGCTTCCTTCATGGCCTCAGCAACAGCCATGTACTCAGCCTCAGTAGTAGACAATGCTACAGTGGACTGCAAATTGGACCTCCAACTTATAGGTGTCCTAGCCATAGTAAACAAATAGCCTGTAGTAGACCGTCTCTTATCTAGATCACCTGCATAGTCAGAATCAACATAACCCACCAATAACCTGCTAATATTGTCATCCCTTTCAAACTTCAAACCCACATCTGTGGTGCCACTTATGTACCTCAAAATCCATTTAGCTGCTTGCCATTGCTCTCAGCCTGGATCATGCATATATCGACTAACCATACTCACCGCCTGAGAGATGTCTGGTCGAGTACAAACCATGGCATACATCAAACTGCCAACCACACTAGTGTAAGGTACATTAGCCATATACTGTCTATCTTCATCTGTACTTGGAGACTGAGAAGCACTAATTCTGAAATGAGTGGCTAAGGGTGTACTGACTGGTTTAGTTTTCTCATCTATACCAAACCGTTTCAGCACCTTCAAAAGATATTGCTTCTGTGTCAAACTCACTATGCCCTTTGCTCTGTCTCTAGCTATCTCCATCCCAAGTATCTTCTTGGCTTCACCAAGATCCTTCATCTCGAATTCAGAACTCAGCTGATTCTTCAAATTTTGAATCTCCTTAGCATTTTTAGAGGCAATCAACATGTCATCCACATATAATAACAGATATATGAAAGAACCATCCTGCAATTTTCTGAAATAAACACAATGATCATACTCACTTCTGGAATATCTCTGCACTTTCATAAACTGATCAAACCTCAAATACCACTGCCTTGGAGATTGCTTCAACCCATAGAGAGACTTCTTCAACCTGCAAACAGAACTTTCCTTCCCAGCAATCTTAAACCCATCTGGCTGCAACATATAAATTTCTTCATCTAGGTCCCCATGTAAGAATGCAGTCTTCACATCCATCTGTGTCAATTCAAGATCAAACTGTGATACCAATGCCAACAAAATCCGAATAGAAGGATGCTTCACAACCGGAGAGAACACTTCATTATAGTCAATTCCTTCCGTTTGAGCATACCCCTTTGCAACTAGTCTAGCCTTGAACCGAACACTGCCTTTTGGACCTTCTTTCTTCGTATATACCCACTTGCAACCGATAGCTTTCTTCCCCTTTGGCAATTGCACTAGATCCCAAGTCTTGTTCTTATGAAGAGAGTTCATCTCTTCATCCATAGCAACTTTCCAATCTGCATTTTCAGAACTTCTAGTAGCTTCTTTGAAGTTGGAGGGAACTTCATCATCTACAATGGGAAGAGCAAATGCAACTGTTTCTGTAAAGCGAGATGGTCGTTTGATATCTCTTCTTTGCCTTCTTGCTGCAATTGATTCTTCCTGCTGGGGAGGGTCTTGGATAGGAACTTCTTCCTCATCCTCAGTATCAACCACATCATCTTCATTTTGGGCAGGAGTAGGATTTTCAACTGAAAGCTTTTCTAACTCCACCTGTTGGAGAACTCTCGTACCAGTCGACTGAGAGCACTCGTCAGTCGACTGTCCCGAACTAATACCTCTTGTTGTCTTCTGCTGATGACCAGTCGACTGGATATGAAGACCAGTCGACTGTCCCGAACTAATCATGCTGGTCTCATCAAAAGTAACATCCCTGCTGATTACTAATTTTTTCTGTTCTGGACACCACAACCTGTAACCTTTGACACCAGTACTGAAACCAACAAATATAGCCTTTTTGGCTCTTGCATCAAGTTTAGTTTCAGTTACATGAAAATAAGCAGGACAACCAAATATATGCAAAAAACTATAATCAGATGCAGGTTTACCACTCCATACCTCAATAGGTATTTTGCCTTCAAGTGCTGCTGATGGTAAACGGTTGACAATGTGGCTTGCATATATAACAACTTCTGCCCAAAATGTCTTCTTCAATCCAGACTGTGCTAGCATACATCTCACCTTCTCAAGTAAGGTTCTGTTCATCCTTTCTGCAACCCCATTTTGCTGTGGAGTCTTCCTAACTGTGAAGTGCCTCTGGATCCCTTCATCTTCACACAATTTCAGAAACGGATCGTTCTTGTATTCCCCTCCATTATCTGATCTCAGAACCTTAATCTTCCTTCCAGTCTGGTTTTCAACTTTCTTCTTCCAACTTGTGAACAATGTCAAAACTTCATCTTTGTGTTTCATGGTATATACCCAAACTCGTCTGGAGTAGTCATCAACAAATGTAACAAACCAGTGTCTACCACTCATAGAAGGTGTCTGCGTAGGGCCCCAAACATCTGTGTGCACATAATCGAGGATATCCTTTGTCTGATGTACAGCTGTACCAAATTTCACCCTAGTTTGCTTACCCAAAACACAATGTTCACAAAATTCCAACTTGCAACCTTTAGCATCTTTAAGCAACCCTTGCTTCACAAGCCCCTGCAAGGCCTTTTCTCCTGCATGCCCGAGTCGCATATGCCACAACCTACTAGAGTCGGGAACAACCTGTTTAGGCTTTTCAGTTACACTGGCAGCCTGACCCAAATATGTTTTTCCCTGCAAGAAAAACAAGTTCCTTTTTCTTTGCCCTTTCATCACCACAAGTGATCCGTTAGTCACCTTCAGAATGCCACCTTCACTAGCAAATTTCAATCCACCGGCCTCCAAAACACCAAGTGAAATCAAATTCTTTTTCAAATCTGGAACATACCATACATCTGAAAGCTCCCTAATAAGACCATCGTGCATTAACAATTCAATCTTCCCGATTCCTACCTTCTTACAAGGTGCATCATTTCCCATCAAAACTACCCCACCATCCATATACTCTAAAGAAGTAAACCACTCCTTTTTCCAAGACATATGATAGGAGGCTGCTGTATCAAGAAACCA
Source organism: Hemerocallis citrina (assembly GCA_017893485.1). Classification (NCBI taxonomy): domain Eukaryota; kingdom Viridiplantae; phylum Streptophyta; class Magnoliopsida; order Asparagales; family Asphodelaceae; genus Hemerocallis; species Hemerocallis citrina. The sequence continues at coordinate 7,881,508 of CM030363.1, read as the reverse complement.
TACTTCTTAATAAAGTGAGGGACTAGCAGCTAGTGCAAAGGAAAAATCATCTTCACTATCTAACTTATCAACAGTCACATTTGCAGTCGAATTTCCCTTCTTTCGTAGCTTCGGACAATCCTTTTTCCAATGCCCCTTTTCATGACAGAAAGCGCATTCATCTCTGGCTGGTATCTTTCTGTCCTTTGAAACTCCTCTCGATTTGGAACGAGATTTGTTTCCTTTATTCCCAGATTTGGTCTCAGATCTGGTCTCAGTTCTGCCCCTTACAATCAACGCTTCAGAAGTTTCTCTATCAACCATTTTATCCCTTCTCCTAGTTTCATTATTCAACAGCGCATTTGCAACATCTTCATATTTAACAGTATCTTTTCCATATATTAAAGTAGTTGCTAAATGATCATAACTTTCGGGTAATGAATTCAACAGAATTAGGGCTTTATCTTCATCTTTAATTTGCTCATCCAAATTTAACAAATCAGCCAATAATTTATTAAATGATTCAACATGAGCGTTCATAGACATACCTTCAATATAGGTGAAGCGAAAAAGTCTCTTCTTCAAATACAGCCGATTCTCCAAACTTTTCCTCATGTATTTGTCTTCGAGTTTCTTCCACAACACCGCAGCAATGGTATCCCTCATCAAATCATACTTCTGAGCCTTCGCGATAAAGAGCCGAATAGTCCCACACGCAACTCGATTCAACTTCTTCCAATCTACATCGGACATATTCTTTGGTTTTTCTTCCTCCAAAGCAACATCTTGTTCTTGTTGAACCAGAACATCCAACACCTCACACTGCCACATCCCGAAATTGTTTGTTCCATCAAATTTTTCAACTTCAAATTTTGCATTGTGAATCGTTGTTCTGGACGAACTTGATCCCACAACATCCTTGGTTGCATCTGCATTACTCGCCATCTCCCTCTAGGTCGAACCGAAAGCTCTGATACCACTTGTTGTGAGGAATACAAATCAAACAACCAATCGAAGAGAGAAACAGCGAGAGAAAACACAGAAAAACAAACAGGCAAACACAAGGACACAAAGATTTAATGTGGTTCGGCAAAACACATGCCTACATCCACGGGGCGATTGGGGTTTCTTCTTCAAATAATCACCAATGGGTGAAACAAACCATTACAAGAGATGACGGCTGCAAAATCCGAATAGAGGTCTTTCTCTTTACAAAACCCTAACGGGTGTATTTATAGGAAAACTACTGGGCCTTTCGAATTGGGCCTTTTCTAGTTCAAAATCCGGCCTACAGTCGACTGGTCTTCTTACCAGTCGACTGGTCTTCAGTTCTGAACAGTCGACTGAGACACATCTTCAGTCGACTGCTTCTGCTGTATCTTTAGCCTTTGAAACTTCTCTCTGGACAGTCGACTTGTTCCCACAGTCAGTCGACTGATGTGCTGCAGATACGATGGATATAAACAAACTGAACCAGAATCGAGCCATTATCCAACAACATCTGCATCACTCGCCATCTCCCTCTAGGTCGAACCGAAAGCTCTGATACCACTTGTTGTGCGGAATACGAATCAAACACCAATCAAAGAGAGAAACAGCGAGAGAAAAACAGAAAGATAAACAAACACAAGGACACACAGATTTAATGTGGTTCGGCAAACAAGTGCCTACATCCACGGGGCGGTTGGGGTTTCTTCTTCAAATAATCACCAATGGGTGAAACAAACCCTTTACAAGAGATGACGGCTGCAAAACCGAATAGAGGTCTGTAATTCTCGTCACACATCACAAAACCCTAACGGGTGTATTTATAGGGAAACTACTGGGCCTTTTCGAAATGGGCCTATTCTGGTGTACAGACCCGCCGACAGTCGACTGACCTACTTACCAGTCGACTAGTCATTCTTTCTGGACAGTCGACTGAGTCCCACATTCAGTCGACTCCTGCTGCTGTATCCTTAGCCTTTGAAACTTCTCTCTGGACAGTCGACTGAGACCCATCTCCAGTCGACTGATGTACTGGAACTTTCACTTGCTGCAGATACTACGGGTATAAACAAACTGAACCAGAATCGAGCCATTATCCTACATACTCATCATGATGGTTAGTTATGGGTTAGTTAAACTTGATAGTTTGAGATATAATTTTGATGCTCATTCTCATGTAATTTTCAATTTCAATTTTGATGCTCATTCTCATGTTCTTATGGGTTAGTTAAACTTGATGGTTTCAGAGTTAAAATTGTTCGGTTACTACTACTACTCATCATGATTCTATGAATATCACAAAGTGCCATGATTCAACAGAAAATAGAGTTACATATATCAGCAAATAAAGTCCTCGAATTTATATGTTGATATGTGATTACAAATTCAAGTCCTTCAAGTCCCAAAGGAGTGCGGACAGGATTAATTTGATAGGGGTGTGATTTTGATGCTCATTCTCATAGGTTTAGAATTGTAGCTTATAGGCTCTGTTTGGGAAAGACCTGTCATTGGTAGTTAGAATTGTTCACGGGCAAACCTAGGTAATTTAGGTGAATTAAAGTTACAATTTTTCATGTAGTTAATTTGGGTGAAGCCTTATTTTAGAATTTTTCATGTAGAATTTTTTTAAATCTCCCTACAAATAGCTTTCTTCTAAAATTTGTGCACATAATCATAAGCTACTTGATAAACTTGATAACTCCTGCATCCTGTTAATTTCTGTGCTCAGTAGTAATGAGTATTATAGTCAAATGAATTTTTTTACAAAAGAATACCCATTTCTAGCTGAATCTATGCTTTAGAATTTTCTTATGGTGTGCTTAGGGGAATTGGCTGAGGGGGCAAAGTGGTTTGGCGAACCAAGAGCCAGCACTCTTTGCCACCACCATGCACGAGAACATACTTTATTGGAAGCCTGATCCCACTATAACAAAAGGTTAAGTTGTTGCTTCTGCGGCCAATGCTCATAGCTTCATAGCACTGCATCCAGTCGAATACATTACCGAGAGGTGAGTTTGCAGGTTTATTCCAGCTAATTAATTAAAGATAAGAGTTTGAATAGAAAATAAAAAACAAAGAGGATTCATATTTCTTTATGTTGTACCTTTTAGTAGTAAACTTAATATCCAATATTAATCAAGGTTGATGATACTCAAGCTATTAATCAGGTATCTTCTCTTATTATTTTAGAATTTTTCATGTAGAAATTTTTTTATCGTTGGGTTTTGAGCTGTTGTGCATGCTAATGTGGAACTTTTAGAATTGCCCACCATTTTTTTTGGGAGTTTAGAGTTGCTCTGTGAAGACTGATTAAGGTAGTGATGTTCCCATAATTATTATTTTATCTCATTTAAGATTTATCTTTTGCTAGAAGCCTTATTTTAGTTCAAAATTTTATTTACATGTTTTTTATTTAATTGGAAAGTATCACTTTGGTTGAGGTGTTGAAAGAGTGATAATCGTTCAACATAGATTTCTCTCATAACAACGACACGGGAATAAATTAAATGACAGATTTACATATATCATTTGGTCCTTCAGTAGCCCGTGCATTAAATTAATTAGAGTGTGAATTTCTCAAACTAACTATATAGTTTTTTTCAGTTTTTGTTCGCGGAGCTATTATATATATCTCACCCTCGCTCTTCTCTTTTCTCCGTATCTACTCCAGTTTTTGCAGATAGCTCTGTTTTCATACTGCTCCTCATCTTCAGCTCTGCACATGTTATTGAGGGTAATGTGTAACTAATCACACTTCAGTGGAGTTTTCAAAAGCATAAATTATTTTTAAATATTCTTTTCTTTTTGCAGGGGGATCAACTTTCATTCATGAACAGATTTTATCCTAAAAAAAATCATGCAGAAATTTCCAAGGTGAGATTTTGGCTACAATTATCCTCTTGCCATCTTTAATCCTGTAATGGGTAGTTGCTAGATTTTGGGTTTGGTTTCTTATTTGAGATGAATTTTGATGAAGCAGGAAGAAGGTAAAGAGATGGTGATGGTGACCAGCAGAATGATTGGTTCAATGCCACCAAGATGTGAGAGGAGGTGCATTTCATGTGGCCGTTGTGAGCCAATTCAAGTGCATGTAGTTCCACCACAACATAGAACTGGAGTGAGTAATTCCGTCGTCATCATCATCAATGCGTTGAGCATTCAAGAGGTGATGACAACACTAATTACAAGCTTATGAACTGGAATTGCAAGTGTGGTAATAGGATCCTTAATCCATAAGGAAGATCGAGATTGCTAGCTTTCGGTAATTTTTTTGTTTCATTTCTTTGTGTGTGGAAATGATAATACTTTGGTTGTTGTATGCATTTGGTTTACATAATTTTCACATATTTAATGTCCAAATATTAAAGCATAGCTAGATTCATCAAAAATAAATGCAAAGGAAACTACTACATTTTTTTTTGGGTTTTGTTTCTGTACTAATTTTACTGGTATTTTACTTAGTTGACGTTTTCTTTTGCTCTAGGTTTTGTCATTGAGTTTTTGGCTGTGTTTTATATGACTAGCATAAGTATAACATTGTTAAGCATGCCTTTTCCTATATGCAAATTTTCTTTTATCATGATTATTTGTTTATTGTGGAGAAATATGGTTTCTTGGTCCTACGATTTCTGTTTTGTGCTATATAAATCTTTTTCTATGTATTTATTATTTCTGTTTCCTGGTCCAAGTGCAGATTCCATGTTTATTTGTTTCCCGCATGGACTCCACAGTTTGAAGCATACATTCAATATATCTTGACTATGTTCCTCGTTGTTATGTGCAGAGTGAAAATAGTGAAGAAATTTGTGCTATATGCTTGGAGAACCCCTCAGTTGGAGACAGTATCCATCATTTGCCATGCACACATAAGTTACATAAAGAAGTACAGAATCCTATAATATTATTTGTTTATACTGTTTGTGGAGTTGAGTTTTTTGACTAGCTAACTGTTGACCTCCTTTTCTTTTGTTTGGTTTTGTAGTGCATTGATAAATGGCTCAGGAAGAGGATATGGTGTCCAGTATGCCGGTCTGAGATAATGTAGGCTAAGAAGGCCTCTGAAAGCTGCTATTTTCTTTAAAGTTTTAAACAACTAAAACAAAGTCGGACATATGTTGATCTTTATTGTATGTGATAAACAACTGAAACAATGTTTTAAACAAAGTCTGAGATAATGTGCATGTATATATATTGGTAGGTTATTAGGAAAAATACATATATACATAATCTGCTTACTTTAATCTTTACTTTTTTGGGGGAGGAATTGTTTCGATAGGTTTTCTTGAAATTTTTCCTGGAGTTCAGGAAGAAAGTCATGAGGTATGATTATGAAGATGATCAATGTGTTCAAGTTTACATCTGTTTTTTGGTAGTTGGACAATTGTTTAATTAACGATCAAGTTTAATGGATATCCAATATAGTGAAGAATTTTCAGGCAGAAATTCTGAAAGCTTGGTGACAGCTTGGCTTCATGCATTAAAAAAAAAAGAAAAAAAATCATGCGAATGTGTAATTCGGTTCTGTTCTAAAAAAAGATGTGATTTTGTGCTTTTGATGTCTATCAAGAATAGCAGATCAGTACTGTCATTTGTTGTGGTTATCAGGAATATATTTTGGACCTTAAATACTTAGTTAATCTTTTTTAGAACCTTATATATATAGTTAAATTAGGGTCTGATATTTTGGACCCCTCAAACCAAATTTTTGTTTTTATTTTGTATCTTGCATCAAATCAAGATTTTTTCCCCAGAACCTTATATATATAATGACTGTGTGATGTTGCTTGGATTGGCCTGGGGATGATTGATATTAACTGCCTGTGATGTTATATTTTTAATTGTTAGCAGAATTTCGTAAGGATTTGCTGTAAAAGGGCTAATATTTTAAGGGAGATATGTCGAAATTTTTACTAAAATTTCTATTAGTATTCTACAATAGAAATGACCATTGGTTTTGACTTGATTGATTTGTTTTTCATTATAATGATTTTTCATCTGCAATTCTCATGTTCACTTAATATTATGAAATGATGTAAGTTATAGATTTTTTTTAAAAAAAACATGTAAAATATCTCATACACTAAAATATATAAAAAATTGGGGCTAACAAACCTGTTTTAGATCAAATTTGCAGTAGGCTCTCCAGTATCTGGATACTAAATATATTAATATGGAGATGTAATTGTACCTGATCACATTTAGCAAAAGATCTTCACATGTACATCACAACACGCTATCTCTCTCTCTCTTTCTCTCTCTCTCTCTCTCTCTCTCTCTCTCTCCCACTCTCTTATTTTATCCTCTTTTAAAATCATATATGGTTAACTACATGAAAATATGATAACGGGGAATTAACTCATGCAGTTTGAGGCGATAACTGCTTTACCAACTAAATTGCTACTTATAACATGCTACAAATCAAATATGAAATCTCTTATGTTTAAGTCACACATAGCAATTGATTTTGATCCACTATTGTTATAGATTCACAGTACTCTTTTCAATCTCGAGCTCCTGACAAATAACCCTGCAAGATATAAACCAATAAACAACTTAATTTAGAATACATCAATGTCTCAGCTAAATACACATATATATAAATCATTCTTCACGAAGACGTGCATATATTTAATTTTTTTACAGCCTTTTTATATGTTGCATCGTTCGCAGAAACGTGCCGTAGGCACGTGCACGGGCAAACCTAGTATATACATAAAATTAGAAATTGTGTACATTTCATTGCATTAAGTCCAAGCATTTTACAAGAATGGAAAGCTTGGTGTAGGGTTAGAAATGTTCCTTTTAGAAGATTTCCAAAGGATGTTAGACACCGATGGAATTCTACTTTTGATTTACTAAATGTTGTCACCGAATATAAAATATTGTAAATGATTTTTCTATCGCAAAAAATATGCAGAATTTTGAAATGACTCCCCCCGATTGGTTTTTTGCCGAATCTTTGTTGAAATTTTTAGAACCTTTTAAAACCGCAACTTTAAAATTTTCAAAAACATATGAATCTACTTCTAGTAGCATTTTTATTGAATTAGTTAGCATGATGCAAATATTTAACGAAATGTTAAATGATCCCTATATTAGTGACATTGTAAAACCTGCATTTCAAAAATTTTTGAAGTATTATTTTCCTCCTCCTATGTTGATTTGTGTTGCTACTGTTATGGATCCTCGTATCAAATTAGAAGGTACGAAGAATTTGATAGAAATGTTTTTTGGATATTTAGAGGTAAATGTAGAATTAACAATTGATTGCGCTACTTTTTTAGTTCAGTTTGAATCTACGTTAAATAATTTGTATGATTATTATGATAGACGTTTTGCTTCTAGTAGTACAACTTCTGTAGTTAATTCTTCTTCTGGTAGTTCTAAAGGTAAGGGTAACATTAGAATTGGTGATAGAACATTTAGTTTACTTGAACAAATTCAATCTAAAAACCTAGGACTAATCAACCAAATGAATTAAATTGGTATAACCAACAAGATTCTGAGCCTACTATTTCTCCACTAGATATTTTACAATGGTGGAAAGAACATGAACACACTTTTAGTATTATGTCAATTATGGCTAAAGATTTACTAACTCCTCCTGTCTCTACAGTTGCTTCTGAGAGTGCATTTTCTACAAGTGGCAGGGTTCTATCTGATTACAGGAATTGCTTGAAGCCCCGAGGCGTTAGCGATGCTCATTTGCACAGAAGACTGGCTGAAGGCTGAAGATAGGACGCAAGGGAAAGCACTATTAAGTTCCACAAGTGGGCGCAACTCGCCCGAAGAAGAAGAAGAAGAGCAACAACAACAACAATAGCTTTGCTTATTATGTCAAATTAGAAAACTTGTACTCAATTAAAATTGTATATAAGAAATATGTTATTGTATAAAACTTATTTGTGAATTGAATTCTTCATTTCATTATAAATTGTTAAAATTGTATAACTTAAATTCATATGAATAATATTTCAAAATTTGTTGTCAATTTCACTCTTTCAATCTTATTATTATTATTACGATTTTTATTGTTTATTAGTATTATTACTTACTTAGTATTATAATTATTGTTATTTTTATTTCAATTTAAGCTACCAAAAAAAAAAAATTTAAACGGGCCAACCCGCGGGTCGACCCGGCCCAACCCGGGTTGAACCATAAAGGGTTCACGGGTTGGGCGGGCCACCCAAACGAAACCTCAGCCCGGCCCGGCCCCGCCCGGATAAGAGTGCAACCCAGCCCGGACCGGCGAAGTATACATGCCAACCCGTACGGGTTGGGCCCAGCCTGGCCCACTCGACCCGTTCGCCATCCCTACACTGGCATCCTCTCTCCTCCCTCCACTGGCCTCCTTCTTCCTTCCTACCCGTTCACTTCCTCCGACCTCTTTCCTTCTCTGTCACCGGCCGAAAAAGCCATCTCCCGTCCCTCCTCTCTCAACCTCCCTTGCCAAAACCCTTCATCCACCCCCTTCTGATAACCCTCCTGTCTTCCCCTCTTCCTGACCCGCCCCACCCACCACCTCCCTCCCTTTCCCCCTCCCGGCCAAAACCCTTCCCTTCCCCTCTTCTCTCCCTCCCGGTCCGAAACCAAAAGTGGGGGGGGGGGGGGGGTTCCTCTCCCTCTCTTCCTCCTCCAATATTGTTTCTCTAACATCCAAATTACAACCAATTTACAATTAGCAATGAAATGTACAATAATTGATGTGGGTGACTGTTGTCAGGCAAGTTTATAGTTCGGATTTTACTTTGACAATAATGGGTCAAAGTGAGGGGTGAATTTGGTTTCTTTCATGTCAGAGGGCTCGCGGGGGTCAGGTGCGACGTCTATCCTCGTTGCGAAGTTACGGTGAGAGTCATCGAGGATGAAGCGAGGGGATGAGAACGAGGACTCAATCTCGACATGGAGTTGTCAGATTGGTGGAGTGTCTGCGGTGTCTCTCATATGGTGCTTACACTTGTCGTTTGGGTCACTACTGGGGGCGACAAGGAAGAGCGTACGATAGTTGGAGAGGATAAACGGTGTATAAGAGAGAGACTGAGTAAGAGAGTGAGCCAAAATTGGCACGAAAAATTTGCTCTGGTGGGGGCGGTCGATCAGTAGGAATAGATTTCGATGTATTTTTTGTTTGTTGGTTGGGGTGTATGAGGTCCGGAACCCAGCCTGTTGTGATCTGAACTTCATAAGTTTTATTTTTGGTTGTATGTTTTGTTAAATTCTCTTTAATGAAACGCGGGGGGTTTTATACCCACCGTTTAACGATAAAAAGAAGAAGAAGAAGAAGTTCAGATTCAAATTCACAAAATTGGGTTTCTGATACAAGATCATAAGAATCCTTCAGTAACAGAGTAAATCTGAATTTTTTTTTATATGTCATTTTCCGAAACTATTTGCACTTATAGAATAGTTGCAAAAGTATTTGCGTTTGTGGACTAACGACGAGTTTAGTTGTTTCATGCTAGCCGTTGGGGCACGACGAATTTGATTTTAATTTTTGGATAAACCCGCCGTTCTCCAACAGTGAGTTCAGTTCAAAATTTTCAAATGAAGACTCGCAGTTCTCAACGGCGATGACATTTATATTAGACTCGCTATTGGGAACAACGATTTTAGTTCAAAATTTTCAATTAAGACTCGTTGTTCCCAACGACGAGGACATTTACATTAAACTCGCTGTTGGGAACGACAAGTTTAGTACAAAAAAAATTCTATGGCATTTTTTTTCTCTCGAAAATTCACTAAGTCCAACAGAATGTTTCACTCTCTGTGAAATTTCCTACATCCTTACCGTTCCCAACAGCGAGTCTGGTATAAATGTCCTCGCTGTTGGGAACTGCGAGTCTTCATGGAAAATTTTGAGCTGAACTCGCCGTTGAGAATGGCAAGTTTATCAAAAAATTAACACTGAACTTACCGTGTCCTAATGGCGAGCATGAAATAACTAAATTCTGTAAAGAAACTCCGATAGTGCTTAGCACTAGCCCAAGACCGTAATACCCGAGAAGCCCGAGTGAAACCAAGAGAAGAAACCCTCTAAGTATGAAGAATGATATGGAAGAATACTTAGAAAATACTTGAAAGATTTTTAGAGAGAATTAGAGAACTTATGAAGAACACTCTTTCTTTAACTTGCTTTTTATTTATTTGTTCAACTTGTTTACAAATGGGAGAGGAAGGAGCTATTTATAGGCTCCAAGATTACAAAATAACTTACAAGTTTTCTAGAACTCTCTACCATAATATCTAGATTTTATGTCTTACAATTCCTAGAATTTTCTACACAAATCTTTAGATAATTATTTTATAGAATTCTCTAGAACATATAGAGGAGGTGATAATATTTTATGATGTTTCTAGAGAATCTCTAGAACTTGGGCTTAATTTTGGGTTTGGATTATGAACCCATAATTAAGCTTAACTCAAAATCAAGTTTAATTTCAATACATTCTCTAATTCTCTCTAAAAATCTTTCAAGTATTTAAGTATTCTTCCATATCATTCTTCATACTTAGAGGGTTTCTTCTCTTGGTTTCACTCGGGCTTCTCGGGTATTACGGTCTTGGGCTAGTGCTAAGCACTATTGGAGTTTCTCTACATGGTATCAGAGCCATTCTAATCTTGTGCTCATCAAGATCGGGGTTTAAGAGAGCTCGGTTTATTCTAAGTATGGAATCAAAGGGTCGTGTCGTTGGATTGGGAATGGAGATATTAAACCAATCTAACTACCGGTTATGGAAGTCATGTATGGAGTCATACTTGGTTAGTGAGGACTTATGGGATGTCGTCGGCGGTAGTAGCACAACACCACCAAGGGGAGATGCTGCAACAGCGGAAGCGACAAAGGAGTGGACACGGAAAAATGCCAAGGCGGAGTTTGCTTTGAAGAGGTCAATATCCTCGGGAGTATTTGAGCATGTCTCAAGGTGTAAATCTGCTAGTTCGATTTGGCAAGCGTTAGATCAATTGTTCAACAAGAAGAACGAGGCTCGGCTACAATTATTAGAGAACGAGTTGGCGAATGCTAAGCAGGGGGAGTCTTCAATCTCAGAGTTCTTTATCAAGGTAAAAAACCTTTGCTCAGAGATTAATACTCTTAATCCGGAGGAGTCGATTTCAGAAGCTCAGATGAAGCGGTCTATTATTCGTGGTTTACGACCTGAATATACACCGTTTGTTACTTCAGTTCAAGGATGGGCTACACAACCTTCCTTGGAGGAGTTCGAAAATCTACTAGCTTCGCAAGAATCACTAGCCATGCAAATGGCGGGAGTTAAAGTCAATGATGACTCGGGAAGCGCGTTTGTAGCTCGGAGGCAACAAAGTTTTAGAGCCAAGTTCAAGGATAGTGATACAAAAAATAATGATGGACGAGAAAGATCTTCTATGGGAGACATGAAGCGATTCAAGTGCTACCGGTGTGGGAAACTTGGGCACTTCAAAAAGGATTGCCGAGTTAAGTTGAAAAAAACAAATATGGCGTTATCAAAGGGTCACACTGAAGACGAAGAATGGGAAAAATGTTTCACGGTGGAGGTTGCATCTTTAGGTACATCCACAACTAAAAACCTTGGAAATGATTGGATTGTGGTTTCTGGTTGTAGCCATCATATTATCGGAGACGAGAAGTTATTTTCTAGTCTTCAGTGTCATGACGGGAAAGAAGCCATCATTACCGCGGATAATTCAATCCACCGCGTTGAGAAGGAAGGGACTGTTGTCATTAAAGGAGATGATGGAAGCCCAATAACTCTCAAGAATGTATATCATGTTCCTGGAGTAAGGAAGAATCTTCTCTCTGTGGTAAATGCGGTGGACTTAGGTAACTACATTTTATTTGGCCCAAGTGACGTCAAATTCTTAAAGAATATTAAAGAGTTAAAGGCGGATGTGGTTCACACCGGAGCACGAGTTAAAGATCTATATGTTTTATCAGCCTCCAACTCATATATTGAGAAGATGAGCACCAATGATAATGTCTTTATATGGCATGCTAGACTTGGTCATATAAATATGACTAAGCTCAAAGTTATGGTAAATAAGGATTTGGTTAATGGGCTCCCAAGGTTGAAGATTCAAGATGAAGGAAAACTTTGTGAAGGTTGTCAATATGGAAAATCACATAGGCTTCCATTTGACAACTCCACTTCACGATGCAGCGCTCCGTTGGAGAGGATCCATAGCGATTTGATGGGTCCAACAAGAACACCCTCCTATTCCGGGTTTCGTTACATGTTGTTGTTTGTTGATGATTTCTCACGGTACACCTGGGTATACTTTGTGAAGGAAAAATCAGAAGTATATTCAAGATTTCAAGAATTCAAGGTTACCGTGGAAGGCGATTTAGGTCGGAAGATCAAGACCCTAAGGATGGATAATGGAGGAGAGTTTATGTCAAAGGAGTTCCTCTCTTTTTGTCAAGAGCATGGTATCAAGAGGGAATTTACATGCCCATATACACCTCAACAAAATGGAGTAGCAGAAAGAAAGATCCGACATCTAAGCGAAACGTGTAGAAGCTGGCTACATGACAAGAATTTGCCTAAAGCCTTATGGGCGGAAGGCATGAGATGTGCAGCATATGTCATCAATCGAATGCCACTAAGTCCGAATAACATGAAGTCTCCTTATGAGATGGTTCATGGGAAGAAGCCAACGGTGAAACATCTCAGGATATTTGGATCAATCTGCTACGTCCATGTGTTCGACTCTCAGAGAACAAAGTTGGAGGCAAAGGCGAAGAAATGCATATTTGTCGGTTATGATGAACAAAGAAAAGGGTGGAGGTGCATGGATCCTGGGACACATAGGTACGTCGTGTCTCGTGATGTTGTCTTTGACGAAGTTTCCTCATATTATGGACAACCTCAAGTCTTGGTCGAACAAGAAGGTGGAGATTCCTTCAAGGTTGATGAACCAGTTCCTCAAATGCCAAGTGAGAGCGGAAGTCTTGAAAAAGAGACGCAAGGTGAAAAGGGGAGCACTAATCAAGAGGAAGATGATGATGAAGATCATGGTTCCATGGCTAATCAAAGGCCTAAAAGGAACATTGTTAAGCCTGCCCGGTTCAGAGATGAAAGGTTTGCCACTACTTACTCATGTTACTTTGCCGCTCCATTAGATGAAGAAGAGCCATCATCTTATGATGAAGCTAAAGGTGTTCAAGAGTGGGAGACCGCAATGGAAGAGGAGATGAATGCCCTTATAAAGAATGAAACTTGGGATTTGGTTCCGAAAACCAAGGATGTTCAACCCGTTTCATGTAAATGGGTGTATCGAATTAAGCAGAAAGCGGATGGAAGCATTGATAGATTTAAAGCAAGGTTGGTTGCTCGGGGGTTCTCTCAGAAGTATGGAGAAGATTATGATGAGACTTTCAGTCCTGTGGCTAAGATGACTACGGTACGTTTACTTCTATCTTTAGCTGCAAGCTTTGGTTGGAAGTTATGGCAACTAGATGTGAAGAATGCATTTCTATACGGTAAGCTTGATAAGAGTATCTTCATGGAGCAACCACTTGGTTTCAAATCACGAGAGCATCCTGATTATGTGTGTAAGCTTAAGAAGGCTTTGTACGGGTTAAAACAAGCTCCTCGAGCATGGTATGGAAAACTTGCTCAATTCCTTCAGTTTTGCGGTTATGTACCATCAAATTCGGATCCAAGTCTATTCTTCAAGAAGAATGGAGGAGTCCACGTGGTAGTTCTTCTTTACGTGGATGATATGATAATCATCGGGAACGATGATGCTGAAATTGCTCGTCTACAAGAGGATATGTCGGTGAGGTTTGAGATGAAGAAGTTAGGTGAGTTGAATAACTTTCTTGGTTTGGAGGTTGAAAGGGTAAAGGATGGAATCTTCATCGGTCAACAAAGCTATGCAAGAAGGATTGTTGAGAAGTTCACGAAGGAAAGACACGTACTACTCCGATGGATGTGAACATAAGGCTTAAGCGCGATGAAGGGTCCTTGCTACCCGATCCTCGACCTTATCGCTCTCTTGTGGGAAGTCTTCTATATTTAACCATTACAAGACCTGACATTGCCTTCACGTAGGTTTCATAAGCCGTTTTATGCAAGAACCAAGGAAACCACATTTAGAAGCGGCAAAGAAGATCTTGAAGTATGTGAAGACAACTCTTGGCATGGGTTTGGTGTACAAGTACAATGCCAAGGTTTCTCTTTATGGTTTCACCGATGCTGACTTTGGTGGAGATCTAGATGATCGAAAATCAACATCAGGTTATGTGTTTTTATGTGGAGACACAAGCGTGTCGTGGTGTAGCAAGAAACAAGGAACGGTGTCATTGTCTACCACTGAAGCAGAGTATAAAGCTTCAACACTCGTAGCTTAAGAGTGTACATGGCTTCGAAGACTCCTTGAAGATTTGTTCGAGCCAATCAATAAGTCGGTTACAATTTATGGAGATAATCAAAGTGCTATCAAGTTGGCTAATAATCCGATGTTTCATGCAAGGACGAAACATATCGAGTTAGAGCATCACTTCATAAGGGAGAAGGTGCTTGATGGAACAATTGAAGCTTTGGAAGTTCGAAGTGATGACAACGTTGCAGATATCTTCACAAAGTCATTACCAAAAGGTAAATTCGAGTTACTTCGCTCGAAGCTCGGTATGGTTGACAAAATCAAGTTTAAGGGGGAGTATTGAAATTAAACTTGATTTTGAGTTAAGCTTAATATGGGTTCATAATCCAAACCCAAAATTAAGCCTAAGTTCTAGAGATTCTCTAGAAACATCATAAAATATTATCACCTCCTCTATATGTTCTAGAGAATTCTATAAAATAATTATCTAAAGATTTGTGTAGAAAATTCTAGGAATTGTAAGACATAAAATCTAGATATTATGGTAGAGAGTTCTAGAAGACTTGTAAGTTATTTTGTAATCTTGGAGCCTGTAAATAACTCCTTCCTCTCCCATTTGTAAACAAGTTGAACAAATAAATAAAAAGCAAGTTAAAGAAAGAGTGTTCTTCATAAGTTCTCTAATTCTCCCTAAAAATCTTTCAAGTATTTTCTAAGTATTCCTCCATATCATTCTTCATACTTAGAGGGTTTCTTCTCTTGGTTTCACTCGGGCTTCTCGGGTATTACGGTCTTGGGCTAGTGCTAAGCACTATCGGAGTTTCTCTACAGAATTTAGTTATTTCATGCTCGCCGTTAGGACACGGTGAGTTTAGTGTTAATTTTTTTGATAAACTTGCCGTTCTCAACGGTGAGTTCAGCTCAAAATTTTCCATGAAGACTCGCAGTTCCCAACAGCGAGGACATTTATACCAGACTCGCTGTTGGGAACGGTAAGGATGTAGGAAATTTCACAGAGAGTGAAACATTCTGTTGGACTTAGTGAATTTTCGAGAGAAAAAATGCCATAGAATTTTTTTTTGTACTAAACTTGCCGATCCCAACAGCGAGTTTAATGTAAATGTCCTCGTCGTTGGGAACAACGAGTCTTAATTGAAAATTTTGAACTAAACTCGTTGGTCCCAATAGCGAGTCAAATATAAATGTCATCGCCGTTGAGAACTGCTAGTCTTCATTTAAAAATTTTGAACTGAACTCACCGTTGGAGAACGGCGGGTTTATCCAAAAATTAAAATCAAATTCGTCGTGCCCCAACGGCGAGCATGAAACAACTAAACTCGCCGTTAGTCCACGAACGCAAATACTTTTGCAACTATTCTATAAGTGCAAATAGTTTCAGAAAATGGCATATAAAAAAAATCAGATTTACTCTGTTACTGAAGGATTCTTATGATCTTGTATCAGATACCCAATTTTGTGAATTTGAATCTCAACTTCTTCTTCTTCTTCTTTTTATCGTTAAACGGTGGGTATAAAACCCCCCGCATTTCATTAAAGAGAATTTAACAAAACATACAACCAAAAATAAAACTTATGAAGTTCAGATCACAACAGGCTGGGTTCCGGACCTCATACACCCCAACCAACAAACAAAAAATACATCGAAATCTATTCCTACTGATCGACCGCCCCCACCAGAGCAAATTTTTCGTGCCAATTTTGGTTCACTCTCTTACTCAGTCTCTTTCTTATACACCTCTCCAACTATCATACGCTCTTCCTTGTTGCCCCCAGCAGTGACCCAAACGACAAGTGTAAGCACCATATGGGAGACACCGCAGACACTCCACCAATCTGACAACTCCATGTCGAGATTGAGTCCTCGTTCTCATCCCCTCGCTTCATCCTCGATGACTCTCACCGTAACTTCACAACGAGGATAGACGTCGCACCTGACCCCTGCGAGCCCTCTGACATGAAAGAAACCAAAGGCACCCCTCACTTTGACCCATTATTGTCAAAGTAAAGTCCGAACTATAAACTTGCCTGACAACAGTCACCCACATCAATTATTGTACATTTCATTTCTAATTGTAAATTGGTTGTAATTTGGATGTTTGAGAAACAATATTGGAGGAGGAAGAGAGGGGGAGGAACCCCCCCCCCCCCCCCCCCCCCCCACTTTTGGTTTCGGACCGGGAGGGAGAGAAGAGGGGAAGGGAAGGGTTTTGGCCGGGAGGGGGAAAGGGAGGGAGGTGGTGGGTGGGGCGGGTCAGGAAGAGGGGAAGACGGGAGGGTTATCAGAAGGGGGTGGATGAAGGGTTTTGGCAAGGGAGGTTGAGAGAGGAGGGACGGGAGATGGCTTTTTCGGTCGGTGACGGAGAAGGAAAGAGGTCGGAGGAAGTGAACGGGTAGGAAGGAAGAAGGAGGCCAGTGGAGTGAGGAGAGAGGATGCCAGAGTAGGGATGGCGAACGGGTCGAGTGGGCCAGGCTGGGCCCAACCCATACGGGTTGGCATGTATACTTCGCCGGTCCGGGTCGGGTTGCACTCTTATCCGGGCCGGGCCGGGCCGGGCTAAGGTTTCGTTTGGGTGGCCCGCCCAACCCGTGAACCCTTTAGGGTTCAACCCGGGTTGGGCCGGGTCGACCCGCGGGTTGGCCCGTTTAATTTTTTTTTTTTTTGGTAGCTTAAATTGAAATAAAAATAACAATAATTATAATACTAAGTAAGTAATAATACTAATAAACAATAAAAATCGTAATAATAATAATAAGATTGAAAGAGTGAAATTGACAACAAATTTTGAAATATTATTCATATGAATTTAAGTTATACAATTTTAACAATTTATAATGAAATGAAGAATTCAATTCACAAATAAGTTTTATACAATAACATATTTCTTATATACAATTTTAATTGAGTACAAGTTTTCTAATTTGACATAACAAGCAAAGCTATTGTTGTTGTTGTTGCTCTTCTTCTTCTTCTTCGGGCGAGTTGCGCCCACTTGTGGAACTTAATAGTGCTTTCCCATGCGTCCTATCTTCAGCCTTCAGCCAGTCTTCTGTGCAAATGAGCATCGCTAACGCCTCGGGGCTTCAAGCAATTCCTGTAATCAGATAGAACCCTGCCACTTGTAGAAAATGCACTCTCAGAAGCAACTGTAGAGACAGGAGGAGTTAGTAAATCTTTAGCCATAATTGACATAATACTAAAAGTGTGTTCATGTTCTTTCCACCATTGTAAAATATCTAGTGGAGAAATAGTAGGCTCAGAATCTTGTTGGTTATACCAATTTAATTCATTTGGTTGATTAGTCCTAGGTTTTTAGATTGAATTTGTTCAAGTAAACTAAATGTTCTATCACCAATTCTAATGTTACCCTTACCTTTAGAACTACCAGAAGAAGAATTAACTACAGAAGTTGTACTACTAGAAGCAAAACGTCTATCATAATAATCATACAAGTTATTTAACGTAGATTCAAACTGAACTAAAAAAGTAGCGCAATCAATTGTTAATTCTACATTTACCTCTAAATATCCAAAAAACATTTCTATCAAATTCTTCGTACCTTCTAATTTGATACGAGGATCCATAACAGTAGCAACACAAATCAACATAGGAGGAGGAAAATAATACTTCAAAAATTTTTGAAATGCAGGTTTTACAATGTCACTAATATAGGGATCATTTAACATTTCGTTAAATATTTGCATCATGCTAACTAATTCAATAAAAATGCTACTAGAAGTAGATTCATATGTTTTTGAAAATTTTAAAGTTGCGGTTTTAAAAGGTTCTAAAAATTTCAACAAAGATTCGGCAAAAAACCAATCGGGGGGAGTCATTTCAAAATTCTGCATATTTTTTGCGATAGAAAAATCATTTACAATATTTTATATTCGGTGACAACATTTAGTAAATCAAAAGTAGAATTCCATCGGTGTCTAACATCCTTTGGAAATCTTCTAAAAGGAACATTTCTAACCCTACACCAAGCTTTCCATTCTTGTAAAATGCTTGGAATTAATGCAATGAAATGTACACAATTTCTAATTTTATGTATATACTAGGTTTGCCCGTGCACGTGCCTACGGCACGTTTCTGCGAACGATGCAACATATAAAAAGGCTGTAAAAAAATTAAATATATGCACGTCTTCATGAAGAATGATTTATATATATGTGTATTTAGCTGAGACATTGATGTATTCTAAATTAAGTTGTTTATTGGTTTATATCTTGCAGGGTTATTTGTCAGGAGCTCGAGATTGAAAAGAGTACTGTGAATCTATAACAATAGTGGATCAAAATCAATTGCTATGTGTGACTTAAACATAAGAGATTTCATATTTGATTTGTAGCATGTTATAAGTAGCAATTTAGTTGGTAAAGCAGTTATCGCCTCAAACTGGATGAGTTAATTCCCCGTGATCATATTTTCATGTAGTTAACCATATATGATTTTAAAAGAGGTTAAAATAAGAGAGTGGGAGAGAGAGAGAGAGAGATAGCGTGTTGTGATGTACATGTGAAGATCTTTTGTTAAATGTGATCAGGTACAATTACATCTCCATATTAATATATTTAGTATCCAGATACTGGAGAGCCTACTGCAAATTTGATCTAAAACAGGTTTGTTAGCCCCAATTTTTTATATATTTTAGTGTATGAGATATTTTACATGTTTTTTTTAAAAAAAATCTATAACTTACATCATTTCATAATATTAAGTGAACATGAGAATTGCAGATGAAAAATCATTATAATGAAAAACAAATCAATCAAGTCAAAACCAATGGTCATTTCTATTGTAGAATACTAATAGAAATTTTAGTAAAAATTTCGACATATCTCCCTTAAAATATTAGCCCTTTTACAGCAAATCCTTACGAAATTCTGCTAACAATTAAAAATATAACATCACAGGCAGTTAATATCAATCATCCCCAGGCCAATCCAAGCAACATCACACAGTCATTATATATATAAGGTTCTGGGGAAAAAATCTTGATTTGATGCAAGATACAAAATAAAAACAAAAATTTGGTTTGAGGGGTCCAAAATATCAGACCCTAATTTAACTATATATATAAGGTTCTAAAAAAGATTAACTAAGTATTTAAGGTCCAAAATATATTCCTGATAACCACAACAAATGACAGTATTGATCTGCCATTCCTGATAGACATCAAAAGCACAAAATCACATCTTTTTTTAGATTAGAACCGAATTAAACATTCGCATGATTTTTTTTCTTTTTTTTTTAATGCATGAAGCCAAGCTGTCACCAAGCTTTCAGAATTTCTGCCTGAAAATTCTTCACTATATTGGATATCCATTAAACTTGATCGTTAATTAAACAATTGTCCAACTACCAAAAAACAGATGTAAACTTGAACACATTGATCATCTTCATAATCATACCTCATGACTTTCTTCCTGAACTCCAGGAAAAATTTCAAGAAAACCTATCGAAACAATTCCTCCCCCAAAAAAGTAAAGATTAAAGTAAGCAGATTATGTATATATGTATTTTTCCTAATAACCTACCAATATATATACATGCACATTATCTCAGACTTTGTTTAAAACATTGTTTCAGTTGTTTATCACATACAATAAAGATCAACATATGTCCGACTTTGTTTTAGTTGTTTAAAACTTTAAAGAAAATAGCAGCTTTCAGAGGCCTTCTTAGCCTACATTATCTCAGACCGGCATACTGGACACCATATCCTCTTCCTGAGCCATTTATCAATGCACTACAAAACCAAACAAAAGAAAAGGAGGTCAACAGTTAGCTAGTCAAAAAACTCAACTCCACAAACAGTTTAAACAAATAATATTATAGGATTCTGTACTTCTTTATGTAACTTATGTGTGCATGGCAAATGATGGATACTGTCTCCAACTGTGGGATTCTCCAAGCATATAGCACAAATTTCTTCACTATTTTCACTCTGCACATAACAACGAGGAACATAGTCAAGATATATTGAATGTATGCTTCAAACTGTGGAGTCCATGCGGGAAACAAATAAACATGGAATCTGCACCTGGACCAGGAAACAGAAATAATAAATATATAGAAAAAGATTTATATAGCACAAAACAGAAATCGCAGGACCAAGAAACCATATTTCTCCACAATAAATAGATAATCATGATAAAAGAAAATTTGCATATAGGAAAAGGCATGCTTAACAATGTTATACTTATGCCAGTCATATAAAACACAGCCAAAAACTCAATGACAAAACCTAGAGCAAAAGAAAACGTCAACTAAGTAAAATACCAGTAAAATTAGTACAGAAACAAAACCCAAAAAAAAAATGTAGTAGTTTCCTTTGCATTTATTTTTGATGAATCTAGCTATGCTTTAATATTTGGACATTAAATATGTGAAAATTATGTAAACCAAATGCATACAACAACCAAAGTATTATCATTTCCACACACAAAGAAATGAAACAAAAAAATTACCGAAAGCTAGCAATCTCGATCTTCCTTATGGATTAAGGATCCTATTACCACACTTGCAATTCCAGTTCATAAGGTTGTAATTAGTGTTGTCATCACCTCTTGAATGCTCAACGCATTGATGATGATGACGACGGAATTAATCACTCCAGTTCTATGTTGTGGTGGAACTACAGGCACTTGAATTGGCTCACAACGGCCACATGAAATGCACCTCCTCTCACATCTTGGTGGCATTGAACCAATCATTCTGCTGGTCACCATCACCATCTCTTTACCTTCTTCCTGCTTCATCAAAATTCATCTCAAATAAAAAACCAAACCCAAAATCTAGCAACTACCCATTACAGGATTAAAGATGGCAATAGGATAATTGTAGCCAAAATCTCACCTAGGAAATTTCTGCATGATTTTTTTTTTAGGATAAAATCTGTTCATGAATGAAAGTTGATCCCCCTGCAAAAAGAAAAGAATATTTAAAAATAATTTATACTTTTGAAAACTCCACTGAAGTGTGATTAGTTACACATTACCCTCAATAACATGTGCAGAGCTGAAGATGAGGAGCAGTATGAAAACAGAGCTATCTGCAAAAACTGGAGTAGATACGGAGAAAAGAGAAGAGCGAGGGTGAGATATATATAATAGCTCCGCGAACAAAAACTGAAAAAAACTATATAGTTAGTTTGAGAAATTCACACTCTAATTAATTTAATGCACGGGCTACTGAAGGACCAAATGATATATGTAAATCTGTCATTTAATTTATTCCCGTGTCGTTGTTATGAGAGAAATCTATGTTGAAGGATTATCACTCTTTCAACACCTCAACCAAAGTGATACTTTCCAATTAAATAAAAAACATGTAAATAAAATTTTGAACTAAAATAAGGCTTCTAGCAAAAGATATATCTTAAATGAGATAAAATAATAATTAGGGGAACATCACTACCTTAATCAGTCTTCACAGAGCAACTCTAAACTCCCAAAAAAATGGTGGGCAATTCTAAAAGTTCCACATTAGCATGCACAACAGCTCAAAACCCAACAATAAAAAAATTTCTACATGAAAAATTCTAAAATAATAAGAGAAGATACCTGATTAATA
This sequence comes from Hemerocallis citrina, assembly GCA_017893485.1. Classification (NCBI taxonomy): domain Eukaryota; kingdom Viridiplantae; phylum Streptophyta; class Magnoliopsida; order Asparagales; family Asphodelaceae; genus Hemerocallis; species Hemerocallis citrina. The sequence goes on along the minus strand of CM030363.1, from coordinate 7,859,619 downwards.
GCTTGAGTATCATCAACCTTGATTAATATTGGATATTAAGTTTACTACTAAAAGGTACAACATAAAGAAATATGAATCCTCTTTGTTTTTTATTTTCTATTCAAACTATTATCTTTAATTAATTAGCTGGAATAAACCTGCAAACTCACCTCTCGGTAATGTATCCGATCGGATGCAGTGCTATGAAGCTATGAGCATTGGCCGCAGAAGCAACAACTTAACCTTTTGTTGTAGTGGGATCAGGCTTCCCATAAAGTATGTTCTCGTGCATGGTGGTGGCAAAGAGTGCTGGCTCTTGGTTCGCCAAACCACTTTGCCCCCTCAGCCAATTCCCCTAAGCACACCGTAAGAAAATTCTAAAGCATAGATTCAGCTAGAAATGGGTATTCTTTTGTAAAAAAACTCATTTGACTATATTACTCATTACTACTGAGCAGAGAAATTAACAGGATGCAGGAGTTATCAAGTTTAACAAGTAGCTTATGATTATGTGCACAAATTTTAGAAGAAAGCTATTTGTAGGGAGATTTAAAAAAGTTCTACATGAAAAATTCTAAAATAAGGCTTCAACCAAATTAACTACATGAAAAATTGTAACTGTAATTCACCTAAATTACCTAGGTTTTCCCGTGAACAATTCTAACTACCAATGACAGGTCTTTCCCAAACAGAGCCTATAAGCTACAATTCTAAACCTATGAGAATGAGCATCAAAATCACACCCCTATCAAATTAATCCTGTCCGCACTCCTTTGGGACTTGAAGGACTTGAATTTGTAATCACATATCAACATATAAATTCGAGGACTTTATTTGCTGATATATGTAACTCTATTTTCTGATGAATCATGGCACTTTGTGATATTCATAGAATCATGATGAGTAGTAGTAGTAACCGAACAATTTTAACTCTGAAACCATCAAGTTTAACTAACCCATAAGAACATGAGAATGAGCATCAAAATTGAAATTGAAAATTACATGAGAATGAGCATCAAAATTATATCTCAAACTATCAAGTTTAACTAACCCATAACTAACCATCATGATGAGTAGTGATGGATTTTTTCCGTCCAGTGATGGATTTTTTTCGTCCAATCTATACATGAGAATGAGCATCAAAACTGGAAATTGGAAATTGAAAACTAACCCATAACTAACCATAACTAACCATCAAATTTCAAAATTGAACTTTTAACTAACCCATGAGAATGAGAGGGGATCGGGAAAAGCTATTAGAAAAGCTAATAGAAAAGGAGTAGGTGCTGATTTCGTAGAAAACAATTAACAAAAGCGGTAAAAAGAGCTAAAAAGCACGCGTAAGTAGCTCGAAGGTGCTTTAGCGTAATTTTTGGGTTATAATGAAATTCTTATTCGTTAATTTCTTAGCCGTTTCTGCCCGACCCATTCACAATATTTAAATACACATGCTCCAAATGCCCTAATCATGTGTTTGTTTATAAAATAGCTTAACGCATGTTTTTACTTAGCGTTTTTTGAAACCTTCATTTTATTTTGATGAATGCTGCACTATATTAAAGTTCTCAGTTGATCTTTTAGATCAATGGGAAGTGTTTTTAAAGCTTGTAAGCCTTTTAGGGAATGATTAGGATAACTAAAATCAATTTTTCAGGCAAAGTACAGATATGCTAACTTTGGTTTTATACCTCTATCTCCATTCTCCACCTAAATTAATTATCTTTTAAGCAAGAGACTTCTTTATAGACTAAATCCTATCCTCGCACGATTATCAGCACATTTATATCTCCATTCAAAAAATCTCCACCTACAAAATAACCTACATTACGAACTATAACTGTTTCATCTTAAAATTCACATAAAAAGCACGTACCACAAATACAATCTGCATCAACTGACATATCTGCAACTGATTGTGACATTTAGATGAGTAATTACCTGACATATCTGCATCAACTGGTAGTAAGCAATGATTCTAACATTAATTATGAACTCCCCAACTTCATCAATGGTTTGATATCTCCTCAAATTGACCGCAACGTACATTCTCAATTGTCCAAACCCAAATCACAACAACCCAATTATATCGCACTCACCTGCACATAATTAATTCATTCACTTTTTCATTTTAAAAAGAAAAACCCCAAAAAAACAATGACATGGAAGAAGATGACCAAGTAAACACTGTGCAATTCTGAAAGTTGGAAAACAACTAATAGGAAAGGAGTAGGTTCTGATTTCGTAGAAAACAATTAACAAAAGAGGTAAAAAGCACTAAAAAGCACGCGTAAGTAGCTCGAAGGTGCTTTAGCGTAATTTTTGGGTTATAATGAAATTGTTATTCGTTAATTTCTTAGCCGTTTCTGCCCGACCCATTCACAATATTTAAATACACATGGTCCAAATGCCCTAATCATGTGTTTGTTTATAAAATAGCTTAACGCATGTTTTTGCTTAGCGTTTTTTGAAACCTTCATTTTATTTTGATGAATGTTGCACTGTATTAAAGTTCTCAGTTGATCTTTTAGATCAATGGCAAGTGTTTTTAAAGCTTGTAAGCCTTTTAGGGAATGATTAGGATAACTGAAATCAAATTTTCGGGCAAAGTACAGATATGCTAACTTTGGTTTTATACCTCTATCTCCATTCTCCACCTAAATTAATTATCTTTTAAGCAAGAGACTTCTCTATAGACTAAATCCTATCCTCGCACGATTAACAGCTCATTTATATCTCCATTCAAAAAATCTCCACCAACAAAATAACCTACATTACGAACTATAACTGTCACATAAAAAGCATGTACCACAAATACAATCTGCATCAACTGACATATCTGCAACTGATTCTGACATTTAGATGAGTAATTACCTGACATATCTGCATCAACTGGTAGTAAGCAATGATTCTAAAATTCATTATGAACTCCCCAACTTCATCAATGGTTTGATATCTCCTCAGATTGACCGCAACGTACATTCTCAATTGTCCAAACCCAAATCACAACAGTCCACCTGCACATAATTAATTCATTCACTTACTCATTTTAAAAAGGAAAACCCCAAAAAAACAATGACATGGAAGAAGATGATCAAGTACACACTGTGCAATTCTAAAAGTTGGAAAACATTGAGACCTTTGGCATGTTGTATTCTTCGATCAATAGTCAATAATTATGTTCAACAAACCCGCATACCTTTGACCCATTGACTGTGTTTGTTGCGGGTCTCGTTCACCAAATGCACTTAATGAATATATGAAGATCTGATTATCAAGAACTAAGAAACATGAAATATCATTAGAGAAGAGAGCGTAAACAAACAAACAAAAAATATTAAAATTTCATAGTAAAAGATGAACACACATTACCTCATATGATTAGGAAAATGCTGAAAAGCCACACGGATGCTCCGTTCTAAGAACCATAAGAAAGGGAAGCACCACCCAGCAACCCCATCTAGGACTCTGCAAGGAAACAACAAATCTTAAATCTGCAATCAACTAAGAAGGAAACGGTAAATCTGAATGCATTAAGAAACAACCCCTAATTCTGTTGCTATAAGAAACGAAACCATTTTAGGAGTAGTAATAGATTTGTGTTCATGACCCAACTTTGTAATTTGTGTTCATGACCCAACCACAAAATTTTTGAATATTTTCAAAGTAAGTATTATTTTCTTTTAGAATCGGATGTCAAGCATCTTCAGAACGATACACCATGTCTTCCTATCAACCAACTAAATCCCTAGAATCGGATGTCAATAAATCTAAGAACAATATGCAATCTATGAACAATAAATCTAAGCACTAACTGACTAAAGCAGCATACAATCATTCAAATAAACTCAGAACAATAAGCAATGAAAATCAGAAAAGCTAGGGTTTGGTAGAGAAAGATTACATCTTTGAATTGGAGGAGGCCAAGTTGGCCGAGGTAGGGGACGGTGAGGTGAGCGGACTCCATGGAGATGATGATTCGGACCAGCTGCATCGCCTCGGTTCTCATCCTAATTCAAATCCCCCATCTCCTCCTTCTAGATCCTGATCTTGATCTCGGTCATCCTTCTGATTTGCTTCATCGTTTTGGTTTCTTATCTGTTTGTTGGTTTGGGGGTAAAGAGGGGGAGGAGAAGAAGGTGGGATGGGAATTAGATTCTGTTTTCCCCTCAATTACTGCGATTGGGGCGTAAATCGATTTGATGTGGGTTTGCCCTCCAATAATTGACGGAGGTGAAGGGGGTTTCGGAGTCTGGAGGTGAGTGGGAGGCAGCGTCGGGAGGTTGAAGGAGGGGACTTTCATTTTGGCGCTGGTAGAGAGAGTGGGGAGAGAGAGAGAGGGGGGGGAAGAGAGAGGGAGACAGTGTGTGTGTGAGAGAGAGGGTGTGTGTTTTTTGAAATTGTGGGTTTTGAATTTTTGGGCGGGAAAATATGTTTTGTGAGGTGAAATCTGGGCCATTGATTTTAAGGGAGATTGAATGTGAGCCACTTGATAGCTTTCATTGTAATTTATTATATAGATGGATCAGCTATTTTTAATGCATCTTGAACACATAAATTTATAATATGACATGCACATCTAACATGAAAAATATTGTCAGATGGAGGGTTTAATACAGATTTTAAAGTAGTAATTGCTACATTGTTGTTAGATGCATTATCAAAACTAATAGCCATAATTTTATCTCGAATATGAAAAACATCACAAATTTCTATAATACGGTTTGCTATTTCAGCGCCACCATGGGGATACGGCAACGCCGCAAGTGATATGATTCTTTTTTGAAGAATCCAATTATTGTCGATCCAATGACAGGTTATTCCCATCGTTGGAATATTGTTGACACCCGTCCAACAATCCGAAGTTAAACTATCCCTACAAGTTAAACTCCATAAAATTGCAATCAAAGCGTCCTTCATTTCAATGTACATTTTAAAACAATCTGATTTGCAAGTATTTCTCGGAATTCTTTTAAAATGAGGGTTTAAGGCCGTTTGATTAAAATTTTCCAAGTTCCTACTCTTGGGATAGGAAAATGGTAACTCTTCCTTAATGACTAATCGGGCCATTTCCCGACGAACAAGTTCGGGATCATAAGGGTGGCTATCAACTTGACCGGTCCTAGGGGAGATTTTTGGTTGGCCTTGTATTTGATCAAGAAGTTCTTTATGATTATGTTGGATGTGCCTACTAATTGTACCGGTGCCGTCACCCCTCTTGAATTTGTATATTTTACTTCATGTTTTACAAACTTTCAAACCTATACCCGGAGTATGTTCGTCCGGAATATAATCATAAAACTTATGCCAATCGCTAGTTTCTCCTCTACTTTTTCTACTACTACGGGGTTGTGTGGTTTCGGTTTGTTGTTGTTGTTGTTCTTCTAGTTGTATGTCACCTACAACCTCGTCGTGTGTACCCCATTGTTCCATAGTAGGATCATGGTATTCTTGGGCGGGCTCACTAGTTGGGACAATTGGTGGCCTACGTGAAGAGGAGGGATCTTGTCCGCTACGACCGCTACCGCGTGATCTAGACATAATGTAGTAATGTGCTAAAGTATGTAAAAAAAAAATATACAATGTAAGAGTGGTGAATTATACAAAAAAAATCTACAAAACAAGATGGTTGAGATAGAGAAGTTCAAAAAACGAACAATAATTTTAACTACAACGCAAAAAAAAATTTAACGAGAGAGATAGAGAAATTTTGATACCGTTCACCATGGAATACGCGTATGTAAAAAAACCGTGAAAATAAGAATAGAATAGAAAAGATGGAGGAGCGCTTTGCCGATTCCGCAATTGAAGAGTTGAGGAGAGGTTGAAGTAGATTTGACGAGGGTTGAAGAGAGTTGAAGACGTTGAATTTTGATTCCGATACGACGAAATTTGATCGTGTATATGCCTCCTTGTAGACTTGTTTGATGAATACTACAATTGTTTGATGAATAATAGGAAATTCCAACAGAAATTGTGAAGAAATCAAATACAGTAAGTAAAGAACTTGCACAGAGTCGAGATTTGATAATCTCTGTCCTTAAAGCAGAATTTGCCCCGTAGTGTGACGGTTACCGGCGAATTGCTTCCCAGGATACAACTGTACCTTCTCTGAAGAATGCAGCACCCTTGCTTCAGAGACAACGAACTGTTGTCTGTGGTGTACTCTCAGTTGACTTGACACTGACACAGAGGAGAAGAAGAAGAAAAGAAATGTAAAAATTCTATCTCTGCATATCAGGCACTGTCTGGATTTATAGAGGAATTGGAAACTGTTCTGATGCCATTACTCTGTAATAGCAGAGTAATGGAGACTCTTCAGATTCATAACTGGTCAGCCATTACTCTGCTGTTACAGAGTAATGGGTACCCGTTACTGAATCTGAAAAGTTTTTTCAGTTCAGTAGGGGAAGAGGTTTTGTCTGGGCAAAATAAATAAATAAATAAATAAATAAAAAATTTAAGCCAGACCAGACCAAACCAAGCCAAACCGGGGCCGGGGCCGGGCCGGGCCGGGCGCATGCGCGCGCGTGTGTTTGTCATTTTGGCTAAGTCCTCTCTCCACTACACGTTAGTGGTAACCCCCGGGTCACGCCCTTTAGTCCAGTTTTCTTGTATATATACTAGACAAAATCATTTCCAATTTCCGATATAGGACTATCTATTTTCTCCAAGTTGCCAAGTTAGTACATTTCAAGTACCCAACTTTGGATCAACATTTCTCATTCATACGGAATTCGTTTTTGGCAAGTGAGTGTACTACGGAATAGTACTCGTGGAGAGGATCGTAATCCACTCATTTTCTGGCGCCGCCGGTGGCCGGAGCCTGCCGGAATCCGGCCCGGAAAACTGCAAAAATTAATTTCAACAATCCCCCACATGAATGGAAATTACCAGACCATGTAATCCAGACACGACAAAAAACATGACAGAAAGACTCTGAGAGTACAATCGAAAAATCACTGCATCAGGAATGGTAGTAATTTTTCAACTTTGAACCACCCTTAGTAATTAGCTATCGGATTCACTTGACCAGGTAGTGATCATGATGTCTTGAACTACCCGGGCGTTCATGTGAACCTTGACAATAACTATCACACAGTTTCATCTCCTCACAGAACTAAGTTCTCTTGTTGTGTTCATTTTGGCCTTGAACATCCCTGGTTAATCGTGAGTGAACTTGGAGAATGTAGCCTCTATTCATTCCCCTAGAAACGGCCCCATTTCACACTCACAAGGTGATTGCCCATAAAGAGTATCCTGCTATACCCCACTTTTATTTCAAAGCTATGGGAATCATTAAAAGCCAACCTTATCCTACCTATTTGCAGGCAGCACTTGTTTTATCATCCTAAGAATGGGTATGAGATGTTAATCTCTCAGTGCTTTCGTTGATTCAACAAGATTTAGTTGTCCCTTTGAACCTAGATCTTAGGATCTCCAATTTCTAGGTAGGGTTTCCATCAAGTATCCTATTTCGTCATAGGCTTTAAACCCATTCCTCTTGATGATCTCACAACCTGCTCTCGCAACAGACCTTTAGTAAATAGATCCGCTAGGTTGTCGGCCGATTTTATATATTCTATAGAGATTACTCCATTTGAGAGCAGTTGTCTAATGATTTTGTGTCGCCTTCTGATATGACGAGACTTACCATTATACATACAACTCAGTGCCCGTGCTATAGCCGATTGGCTGTCACAGTGTACACATAAGGCAGGCACTGGTTTTTCCTACATTGGAATATCCTCTAAGAAGTTTCGAAGCCATTCTGCTTCCTCTGCCGCTTTGTCTAAAGCAATAAACTCAGATTCCATGGTGGATCTGGCCAATAGCATTTGTTTAGAGGATTTCCATGACACAGCTGCACCACCAAGTGTGAAAACATATCCACTTGTGGATTTTGAGTTCTTTGAGTTCGATATCCAGTTGGCATCACTGTAGCCTTCCAGTACTGCTGGATATCTGGTGTAATGCAGCACATAACTCTGAGTATGTCGCAAGTAGTTCAATACTCTAGTTATTCCTTTCCAGTGACTTCGTCCTGGATTACTCGTGTATCGGCTCAGTACGTTTACCGAATGTGATAGGTACGGTCTTGTACAATTTGTTAGGTACATCAGACTACCAATTACACGTGCATATTCCAGTTGTGATATGCTTTTGCCTGTATTTTTGAACAGGTGAAGACATGGATCGACGGGACTTTTTGCTGTCCCGTTGGAATAATTCTTGAATCTTTCAAGTACTTTCTCAGCATAATGAGCTTGAGACAAAGTAATCCCCTCAGATGTCCTGGAAACTTTGATACCTAGTATGACATCTGCAACTCCCAAGTCTTTCATGTCAAACTTGCCACTAAGCATGCTCTTAGTTTGTTTGATTATGTCGTTATTGCTTCTAATAATGAGCATGTCGTCTACGTATAGACAGACCAGAATGTATCCATTTGGAGTATCTTTGATGTAGATACATTTATCACATTCATTTATTTTGAAACCATTTGACATCATAACATTGTCAAATTTTGCATGCCACTGCTTTGGAGCTTGTTTCAGGCCGTACAGTGATTTTACAAGCCTGCACACCTTATTTTCCTGTCCAGGAACTACGTAACCCTCAGGTTGTTTCATGTATATTTCTTCTTCTAAGTCCCCATTTATAAATGCAGTTTTAACATCCATTTGATGTATTTCCAGGTTACGTAGAGCTGCAATAGCTATCAACATTCTTATGGATGTTATTCTTGTAACTGGGGAATATGTATCGAAAAAATCTAGGCCTTCTTTTTGCCTAAATCCGTGTACCACAAGTCTAGCCTTATGTTTCTCTATTGAACCATCTGGTTTCAATTTTTGTTTGAAAATCCATTTGCATCCTAGAGCTTTACATCCAGAAGGCAAGTCGACTAACTCCCATGTATGATTTTGCATAATGGAGTCTATTTCACTTTTGATTGCTTCCTTCCACATAGGAGCATCAGGCATAGACATGGCTTCCTTGAAAGTTCTGGGCTCATTCTCTAACAGAAAGGCCGTCACAAAGTCAGGACCAAATGATTTTGATGTTCTAGCCTGTTTACTTCGTCTAGGCTCATCAGTATCATGTTCTGGTTCATCAACTGAAGTGCTTGCATTCTCTTGTTCACGTGTACGTTTGGGGTACGTAGTATCCCTGCACGGAAACACGTGTTCAAAGAATGAAGCATTCCTTGATTCCATTATTGTATTTACATGGATATCCGGTATATCCGATTTGTATACCAAGAACCGATATGCACTACTGTTGTGTGCATAGCCTATGAATATGCAATCGATCGTCTTAGGTCCGATGGTGACCTGTTTTGGGTTAGGTACTGCCACTTTTGCTAGACACCCCCACACTTTGAGGTATTTATACGAAGGTAAATTACCTTTCCACAGTTCATATGGTGTCTTGCCGGTTTTCTTGTGAGGTAATTTGTTAAGAATGTAGTTGGCAGTCAGCAATGCTTCCCCCCACATGTTTTGGGGTAAGCCAGAATTCAACAACAAGGCATTCATCATCTCCTTTAGAGTTCGGTTTTTGCGCTCGGCAGTACCGTTTGATTCGGGTGAGTAGGGAGCAGTTGTCTGATGAACTATTCCATGTTCCGAGCAGAACATGTTAAATGGTGCATCATATTCTCCTCCTCTATCACTTCTAACGATTTTAATCGTTTTGCCAAGTTGATTCTCAACCTCAAGTTTATATTCTTTGAATTTATCCAAAGCCTCATTTTTGCTATGTAACAAATATACATAACAGAATTTTGTGCAATCGTCTATGAAAGTGACAAAGTACTTTTGGCCACCTCTGGTCTGCACATATTTTAAGTCACACAGATCTGTGTGAATAAGACCTAGAGTTTCTGTGTTTCTTTCTACAGAACGTGATGGAGTTTTAGTGAGTTTGGCCTCCGTGCAAACTTCACATTTTTCTGAGTTATCTACCTTAAATTTTGGTAGCAAATTCATGTTAACTAATCTACGCATAGAATTTACATTAACATGGCCCAGTCTTTCATGCCAAACAGAGGAAGACTCAACAACATAGGCAATAGGAGTTATTTCATTAACTTTGGGAATAGCAGGAACAATAGTTTTAGGGATGACTGTCATTACATTAAACTTGAACAGTCCATCATTTACATATCCTTTTCCCAAGTATACCCCATTTTTAGACAATACAAAATTATCAGAAACAAGTACAACTTTAAACCCATTCTTGCTTAGCAAAGAACCTGACCTGATATCAGGTTCTTTCTAATGTCTGGGACATGCAGCACATTTGTGAGTGTTAGCTCTTTGCCTGAAGTCATTTTCAACACTATCTTCCTTGTTCCTTCAATTTTGGAGGTGGAAGAGTTTCCCATGAACAGCTGTTCATCTTTGTTGCACTTCTGGTAGGAGGTGAACATTTCCTTGTCCGAGCAGATATGCTTGGTGGCCCCAGTATCGTACCACCATTCACGATGATTGCTCCCCACAAGATTTACCTCTGATACAATAGCACAGAGGTCCAGGTCAGAGAGACCAGTGGACAAGTTCTCAGCTATGTGTACGTGGGATTTTTCATTTCCTTTTACATGTCCTGTTTTTGAATGATTACTGTCCTTACTGCGGCACTCAGAAATTTTGTGTCCCAGCTTACCACACTTGTGGCATTTTCCAGCAAACCTCTTTGCAAGAGGTTTTTTGTTTGAGGCCTGTGGCAAAAACTTCCTCTTCTTTCCCTTCTGTTCGTGCTCCACCACATTGGCCTTTTCTATGGACTGATTTTCATAGGACCTGTCAGCCTTGCGATTCTTTTCTTCGATCCGCAACCTGACAATTAGATCTTCAAGAGACATCTCCTTTCGCTTGTGTTTGAGGTAGTTCTTGAAGTCTTTCCACCCAGGTGGAAGTTTTTCAATGAACGCTGCAACCTGGAATGGTTGGCACAACGTCATATTCTCTGCAGAAATGCCGTGCATTATAATTTGCAGTTTTTGGACTTGACTCACCACAGTTTTGGAGTCAATCATCTTGTAGTCCAGAAATTTGCCGACAACAAATTTCTTGGTCCCGGCGTCTTCTATTTTGTACTTCTTTTCCAGGGACCCCCACAGGAGTTTGGACGTCTTGAAGACACAGTAGACGTTGTACAGGGAGTCTACCAAGCCATTCAGGATGTAGTTCCTGCAGAGGTAGTCGCCCTGAGTCCACGCATCAACTGCAGCAACGGAGTGTGCATCCATTGGCGCCAGCGTCGGGGCAGATTCATTGAGGAATCTGTCCAGCTTCAATGTGGTCAGGTAGAACTGCATCTTCCCCTGCCACTTTTTGAACCCAGTTCCATTGAACTTCTCCGGTTTTTCTCCCACGGTTATGTGCGTGGGCAGAACGACCGAATGTGCCGCAACCGATTGTGCAGTCACATTTTGGGTCACCGGTGTTTGGGTAGTGAGAAGCCCAGTAGCAACTTCAGTTGGTGTGTTCTCCATGTTCTGATTTTCTTCTCTGAAATTGGTTGAAACAGAAACTGTTAGTTCTTTTTTCCGAACAGAACCTGTAAACAGACTTCACAAAATTGTTAGAATCTGTGAGGAAAAAATTCTGCTTTAAGATTGTTAGAACCTGAATATAAAATAATAGGAAATTCCAACAGAAATTGTGAAGAAATCAAATACAGAAAGAAAAACAGTAAGTAAAGAACTTGCACAGAGTCGAGATTTGATAATCTCTGTCCTTAAAGCAGAATTCGCCCGTAGTGTGATGGTTACCGGCGAATTGCTTCCCAGGATACAACTGTACCTTCTCTGAAGAATGCAGCACCCTTGCTTCAGAGACAACGAACTGTTGTCTGTGGTGTACTCTCAGTTGACTTGACACTGACACAGAGGAGAAGAAGAAGAAAAGAAATGTAAAAATTATATCTCTGCATATCAGGCACTGTCTGGATTTATAGAGGAATTGGAAACTGTTCTGATGCCATTACTCTGTAACAGCAGAGTAATGGAGACTCTTCAGATTCATAACTGGTCAGCCATTACTCTGCTGTTACAGAGTAATGGGTACCCGTTACTGAATCTGAAAAGCTTTTTCAGTTCAGTAAGGGAAGATGTTTTTTCTGGGCAAAATAAATAAATAAATAAATAAATAAAAATTTAAGCCAGACCATACCAAACCAAGCCAAACCGGGGCCGGGGCCGGGCCGGGCGCGTGCGCGCGCATGTGTTTGTCATTTTGGCTAAGTCCTCTCTCCACTACACGTTAGTGGTAACCCCCGGGCCACGCCCTTTAGTCCAGTTTTCTAGTATATATACTAGAAAAAATCATTTCCAATTTCCGATATGGGACTATCTATTTTCTCCAAGTTGCCAAGTTAGTACATTTCAAGTACCCAACTTTGGATCAACATTTCTCATTCATACGGAATTCTTTTTTGGCAAGTGAGTATACTACGGAATAGTACTCGTCGAGAGGATCGCAATCCACTCATTTTCCGGCGCCGCCGGTGGCCGGAGCCTGCCGGAATCCGGCCCGAAAACTGCAATAATTAATTCCAACAATTTATAGGCTAAATATGTGGGAAAAAACAAAAAAAAAACAAACCAACGGCTCAAAGAGCTGTTCCGAACGGCTCTGTGGAGACAGAGCGGAATAAGCAGATTTTTCGACCGTTCGACCCGCGGGTCAACGGTCGACCCGCCACGGGTCGAACAGGTCGAAACTGCGGGTCGACCCGCGGGTTGGCGGGTTGAATTCGTGAGTTGGGCCGGGTTCGTGGGCCGGGTTTCGCGAGTTCAATTCACGTTAATTGCGACCCGGGTCGACCCGGTACTGTTCACCGGGTTCGACTCGAACCAGCCAAGTAGCTAACCGGGCCGGGTTGGCGGGCCGGGTTGGCGGGCCGGGTTGCGGGTGGGTCACCGGTTGACCCGGCCCAGTTGCCATCCCTATGCCGGAGTGAAGGTGGAAGAGGCTCCGGAAAATCCGGATTTGGGATTCAAAAAATCCCCTTCCGGAAATTCCGAATCTGGGAGCCTCTATCCAATGTTTATGGTAACTAATGTTCTTGAACTTCTTCTTTTTCTGGTTGATGGAAATGAATTATCAAAAATACCAAGTAGGAATAAGTTGTTATCTATGTACAGTTTTTTCTTATGGCTACACATGCAAAAATGATGCTAGTAGAGTTAGTGTCAATGGTCCTAACTAATGTAAGAGTTTTTCTGTTTAGAATGATTCTTACGAACTTGTTTTCTAAATGCTTCTTATATAAGCACTGAGATAGAAAAAGAATCAATGCCCCTCACTTCTTTGTTCTTTCAAATTTTTCTCATCTTTTTCTTTTCTTTTCCTTTTCCAAAGAAATGTCCTTTCGAATCTTTCTTATAGTTATCCTGAGAAATGCTAGATGTACATAAAATTCTACCCCAAACATATATGGGGCTTGCCTTTTAATGGTTGGTGTGTCTATTAATCACTAAAAGACAAATTGATAAGACCCAACAATCACTAAAAGACAAGCCCCATATAAGTTTGGGGTAGAATCTCACGTAAGTCTAGCATTTCTCAGTTATTCTTTGTATCCTATTTAACTTTTCTAAGTGCTAGAGCTCCTACGAACCCCCTTATGAAAGTCTTACGTATGCGATACCGGCCGAAACCCTCAGTTTCGGTCCAGATTCAAGGATTCCCTACTATCGGCCGAAACCCTCAGTTTCGGTCCTTAGTTAAAGAATTTCCGGCTATCCACGATTCCCATGTTTGGTTCAATCAGAACCGATTCATGTGAATTAAGGGCCGGAATTTGGATAAGGAATCAGCTCAGAGCTCATAGCTCAGCAGCTACTTAGCTCAGAACTCAGAACTCAGAACTCGGAACTCGGAACTCTTAGCTCAGAACTCCGAACTCAGAACTCGGAACTCTTAGCTCTTCAATCCAAACTCCGGAGTCCACTTACTTGTTCTTCTGACTTAGCTACTTTTTGACCTCGCATACGTATCCGGGAGGTGAAACAGAGGGAGGAAGCCCCTCGGCCCTCCGGGCCGTTCGCGCGCGCGAGTTAAGGTACCCGCGCACACACGCAAGCGTGCGAGTGCGAGTTCAGGTACCCGCGTGTGTACGCTTGCACGCGTACGCACATGCACATGCACGCGTATGCGCACGCACGCGTACACACACATGCAAGCGTATGCGCACACACGCGTACACACGCGTGTGAGTGCATACAGGACTTCCTATCCTGTCTTAAAACAGTCTATAAAGGGGTATTACTATAGTCTAGAACTTAAGAAAAGGTGCCTCATGGCACTTTGCCTTAGGGTCCCCTTTTCTCGAGTTCTAGTTAATATTTATATATAAAGTTTGGGTTCTTCTATTCTAACTCTTATCCGATGTGAGCTCCTTGTCTTGTTTCGGGGCTTTCCCTCTCGGGCTCGGGAGTCCGCCGCCCCTCCACAAGGTGTTGCCCGAGTCGCCCCTTCCTATCGTCAGTCCACGGGGCTCCTCTTGGTCAGCCGCTTGTAGTCGCCCCTTCCTATCGTCAGTCCGAGGGGCTCCCCTTTCAGACAAAGAACGTTCATGGATAATATGCGATGTATCTCGTAGAATATGATGCGAATGCATTCCGCAAGTAACCCTCGGGGTTGCGAACAGTGCAACGATACAATACAATTTGTGTGTGTGCCCCCACAGCGGGCACTGGAAATGCACAAGAAGGCGCATCTGATGCTGGTCTGACAAGACCTAATAGAGGAATTGGTCCCACAAGGACAACCCAAGAATACTGTGATTAGTGAGGAATACTGGGTTCTTCTCCGGAGCTCGATGTTCGCCTAAGACTTATATCAACCCATGCTCTGGATCATAGTAGACAGTGTTTTAGGAAAGCTTGTTGATGTGATTCAATGATCTGTTTAGGATACGCCAAACTTCTTTTACTTCTTTTACTTTTAGAAAACGATAGTGGATGCTCTTACAAGTGTTAAGAGCCAACTTCTGAACACAATTAGTTTTTAATCCTTAAATAAAATCCCTAACAATTAGTGTTCAAGAATAATTAGAAATCCTAACACTGATAAAGACAAAATACTGTTAAACCATTAACTAACTAATAAAAGTATAATCCTAATATATATCATAAATTCCTCCAAATATATATATGTACTAAATTGAGGGGCTATTACTCCTGATGAAGCGGAAAAGATCCTATGTTGCATGAACAGTTGGGGGGGTAAGTGGGCTCTTATTGCAAAACAAGTATTTCATTCTTGATTTACATTGTTTACTTTGAAAAATGATTATGTATGCAGAATGTGCTATACATTAGTAGTGAATCTTGATCAATCAGATCAATCTGTTTCTTTAGAGGATCTGAGTATGACATTAACTGTAAGGAAATTCTCAAAATTACGAACATAGTGATCTAAGGACTAATTTATGTTCATGTCTGTATCATAATTTTCTAGAATGTCAAGAAATAATATTTTTAATGTGTTTATCATAATTTTCTTAATTATTAAGTATGACATATTTCAGTAATTGGTTACTTTGAAAAAGGAGTAGTTTTTAGTATGGAATGTGTTACATTGCGAATTTTGATTAACCGGAAGCAATGTGGTTCCTGAAGAGGCTTGGAGTATGATACTAGTTGTTAGAAAATTCTCAAATTTGCGAACATAATGATCTACGTACTAATTTCTGCTCGTTTGTGTATCACATTTTTCTTGATTTATAAAGAAGAAATAAGTTTTATATTTTGTTCATAATATGTGCTTTTACAGCTTCATTTCTTTTTGTATTTTTTATTTTTCTTCATAAACAAGACATTCCATTTATTTGGACAAAAAAACATTAAAGAGACCAGAACTTCATTCAATTATCTGAATACAGCATAAGATTTGTTCAGTTATAAGTAACATACACAAACTGATTAAATTCCACCTTCCCAACATCCAGTATAGATGCATGCAGCTCCAAAACTAGGAGAAAACATTCATCGGTTCGAAGATTATAGCTGTATTCAGTCCTAAGAAATAATTGTTGCTTTATTACTTTTTATTGAGAAGCAGATTTATAGCCACTAATGTTTCTGCAGTTGGTTGGTCGAACAGACAACGAGATCAAGAACTTCTGGTACTCAAGAATCAGGAGACAGAAACGTATGTGGGCCTCTGCTTGAACCAGATGACGATGTCAATCAACCGGTGCCTTCTTCCACCACCACCACCACCACCAATGACAACACTGAGACGTCCTGGCCTGTAACACAGCCCCAACCACTTATGTACTACTACAATCCCGGTCCTTCATCTGCAACAGCTTCAAGCGGATACCTCTTAATGGCGAGGCCGCTGCAAGTAGATACAAGTGCTTGTAGCCTGTCCACGTCTGTTCCTTCGTCAAGTACGCCTTCTCATCAATATCAACCCTATGGGATTAGTGAACCACTTGTACAGGGAAATCAGCTTCCTTATACTGAAGTGATGCCTGTTCCAGATCATGAACGTATGTCTTTACACCCTGACGATTTTTTATTTTTTTTCCCAAACAAATTTCTTAGAAATATTTACATTGTTCTTTATAAACTGTAAAGCAGCAGCATCAGAGTATCAATTTGAAGGAGACGTGATGTTAACTATGACTGATCCTATAGCTTCATTAACTCAAGATTACCAATGGTGGGCGCTACAAAATATGGATCCGGGTATTGATCGTCAACAACAACAACAACAACGGGAACAGCGACAGAGTTACAAGGTGCCTTCTACCACCCCCAACAGCTACACTACGATGTCCTGGCCTGTAGCAGGACCCCAACCTCCTACAGGCTACTACAATGCCGGTCCTTCATCTGTAACATCTTCAAGAGGATACCCCTCAATGCCGGAACCATTTCAAGTAGATAGAAGTGTTCGTCGACTGGACACGTCACTTCCTTCATCAAATGCGTCTCCTTATGGGATCAGTGAACCACAGGTACAGGGATATCAGATTCCTTATATTGAAGGAGACATGATGTCAACTGCGGCTTGTTCTATGACTCCCTTAATTCAAGACCCCCAGAGGTTGACCCAACAAAGTATAGGCCACGGTATTCATCGTCAACAACAGCATACCTCTAAGCCAAAGCCGACTGGATTTTGTGCAGACAAGGATGATCCACAGAACTTCAATATCTGGTATCTTTTGCTACAGAACATGTTTTTTCAAATGTTTTTTTTTCAATGTAACAATACATGTACAATAGTTTATTTTGACACAATCGCCTTGTTAATTAATAGAAACAAATTTTTTTGATTATCACAGACATGTATTTTGGTGAACTCTTTTCACATCTAAATCTGTAGGTCATTGCCTCGTTAACTTTTGATTGAAAAACAAAGTACAATGCACCGATCACAATCTAGCAACGCGCATCTGTTATGTCATTTGTAGCGGCAAATGGAAGATGTGTCAATCAAAAACAGAAGCACAGTGCACTGAAATTGAAACATTGCTGTTCAAATATGCACAACCGTTAGTGAGATGATGGTGCTTACCTCAAAACATCTACTGCACAATATGTGTGGCACAACTAGACAAGTTATTATTTTTTTTGGGAAAATGTGGAATATGACCACTCTATTTCATTAATTAGAAATTAACGATACAAACCCAGCGAACTGGGATAACATCCTACAAACAGAAAATAAAACATATATGAAGCAACATGATCCGTACAAACAATAAATTTCTCCAATTACCCTGGAGGGTGGGTCGACAAACAAGTTCGGTCAAGCAAAATTATATGTACGTCAGTTTAGCTTCGTAGATTGCCTCCACGGCACATGCACACCCACCTGAAACTAGTCTGACAGGATTTTATCACATGCCGATCCCTGCCTTCTCCTCGCTGGGGACAGACCGAATTCTGACACCACGGCACTTGCACAGCGATCGCACCCTCCGACCAGCTCCACCACACATCCCACAAACGCGCCAACAGCTCCCACAGCCTCTACCAATGAGATAGCCGTGAAGAGGACAAGTTATTCTTATAACTAGACAAGTTATTATTATAACCAAATGCAAGTTGCGTCAATTATAACTTTTAAGAGGGTTTGATATAAGATGAAAAAAACTGTGAACTGTTAAAGGAAAAGAGAGGTGAATTCGGGGTCTGGAAACTATAGACTAGAGCTCATCAGTTGAATGGATACAACAAGTCAAGGCATTGATCAAAACAGGTTCAGGCTAGTACTTCTAAACAACAGATATGCTCAAACACCGACAATAAACAGAAACATTATAAATTTTCATGACAAAAAAAGGTATAAAATCATATGCATCTTGCTGATTTCACCTGCATCCAAGAGTCAGCACAATAAAGTTATAGATCAGTATATAATGTATATAAGATGAATGGCATTTCATCTCTACCGGCTGCTTGTATTGCGATTTTGAAACTTTGTTGTTCAAATATGCACAAGCATTAACAAGGTGATGGTGCCTAACTCAAATTGTCAAGACGAAAATATGTGAGGCGAAGTACACAAGTTATAGCCTGAATGAAGATACAGAGGAATTTTCCTATCATGAATTGCACATAAAGAAATATTCAGAAATGGTCACCAACAAACTTGTATTTATTTAAAGTAGGGGCTGCCCACTTCAAAATTATAACAAATAAATCGAAGTTCACACATTGCATACCAATCAAAGACGCAACTACTACATACCAATACCATAGAGAAACTCCATGCAAGATGGGAAAAACTTATCCTCAAAGTTGTGATAAACAGTGCATGTTCTGATATTAAAATTATTACAGCAATCCAAAAGAAACATAACGAGTCTATGATAAATGCCAAAGCAAGCCTGAGAACCATCCTTTGCCTTATATCCTTTATTTTCGTCCTTTCACAGCTACGAGAATATGCGCTTCAGAAGTGACAAATCAGGATCTCTGGCAAATAAGTCATGCTGGAAAAGAAATAGAAATTTTTTGAGAAATAAACTGAGAATAGATAATGTTGAACACTTATATAAATTAAAACAGTATACAAAAATCGAATACAGGGAGGTCTGTTCAGACAATGGAAAGATATAGATACAATTGATTTTGGAATAACAAGAGAGTATCAAATAGTTGTTATAATTAAACATTAATTCATTGTCAACTTTATGTGGACTACATCATCCTTATGCAGGTCATGGGGCACTCTTGCAATACGAAAAGTAATCAAAAGACGAAGAGTATTGAATGAAACATGAAAGATGAACATTTGATACGAAGGGTTCAGTGGTTCAGAAATAAATGAAAGAGAGATGAGAAGTGATAAAATTACCAAAACTGATTTCCTGTTATCCTCTGTCACCACTTTGCCATCACATATGAAGGTGGGGATGTGAGCAACCTTTTGCCAGTCACGAATCAAGCATCGCATTGCAAACAACCGGTTGAACCAAACTTGCAACTCTCTTAGGGAGGCAGGCAGTCCATCTTCTGGCAGTGATGTGATGCTGTAGCAGTGTGCAATAACTAATTTCTGAAGATTGGAAAGGCTGTTGCTCAGGTTGGATGGCAGGGACTGTAGCATGCCGCAGTTCTCTAGTTGCAATTCTTCTAGGGAGGCAAGCAGATACTCTTCTGGCAGGGATTCTAAAAAGTGGCAATCGGAGAAGCACAAAGAACGGAGGGAGGTGAGATGTTGAATCAAATTCAGGGACTGTGGTACGGAAGCCATTCTGTCGAAGATTAAAGTCAAATGCTCAATACATGCAAGATTGTGGTACGGAAGCCATTCTGTTAGTACGAAGGTGCTGGAGCAAATGATGTATGTAGGTTCTTCATAAACATGTACAATTAAGCTTTGATCTTCTGATATTTGTAAGTAGATTCGATTAAAAACAGATGGTGGAAACGGAAGAATGATTGATCCTGTCAGCTTAGGGCATCTCCTAATAGAGAAATGTTCAAGACGTGGGAACAATACAAGTCCTTCTTCTTCTTCTTCTATTTTGTAGCAATCCTTCAATTCAGGCATCTCGTTTATATAAAGTACCTTCAGTGATGGGAATATTGTTTTAGAAGAAAACCGAACACCGTTGCTTGCATAAAATTCGGAGCCGATGCTACGCACTGCATGCATTCTTTCTAGTGTCAGCTTGTACAGGAACGGAAGGTGTCCCAAAGGAGGGAGGATTTCCCATTTTGAACAATTACGTAAATGCAGAGTATTTAGATTAGATGGCCAGTTTTCATTCCACCAACTGGGAGTACCACCGCCGTAGCCGTTGATTTCTAGTTCCTCAAGATTTCTATGTGGCTGAAGACTTTCAAGTGTGTCCTCCTCCTTCTGATGATCTTCTTCAAGTACCTGCTGCTGCTCCTCATTGTCCTGCTTCCAAACCAATTCCAAATATTTAAGATACCTTTTGTTGCCCAACATGGCTTGAGAGGCTTGCTCCTTTCTCTTAACAGTCTCAAGGCCCTCCAAACAAAGTTCTCTAAGCTCTGATATGTCTCTTATCTGTCCAATGTCAAATCCCTTCGCTCCCTGATTAACCCTGAAACTTAACTCTTGAAGCAAAGTTAATGATCCAATCCAAGCGAGTCTTTCCGTATTTGCTTCTAAATGACGCAACCTCATCCTGTTAATTTCAGTTGGCCAGAGAATGCAATAATCATCATAAGATAACCCAACCCTTAGCACTTGCAGGTGGTAAAGCTTGCACACTGATTCTGGTATTTCATAAGAAGAATCTTTTAGTAGTACTATATCCAAGTAGCGTAAATGCAACATTTTTTTAACAAACTCCAATGATAATTCCGCTCGGAACTTTTCTAGTACCAACACTCGTAGCCCTTTTAGTCCCATCAACGTGTCTAATGTCTCAACAGAGCAATCAAACACAACAAGGCTCCTAACATTTTCCTTTGCAAACTTACCATTGAAAAGCAGAGCAAGATTGTTAGCACAAATTGATATGTGACGAACCTTGGGTGAGATGTATACCTCATCATTTTCTGCAATGCAAATTTCACCATCAGACAATGACAGTGCAAGATCATGAAGTAAGTCATGGATCACATAATCGGCAAAATCCTTATGGATGAAAGATCTGCTTACTAATTCATTGAAGTAAGCCTCTCCAATCTCCTCTATAATTTGTTGATCACTGGGTAATATAAAGCCATGGGCAATCCACATTCGAACTAGTTTTTTTTTGGAATATCTGTAATCTTTGGGAAACAAAGAACAATAAACAAAGCATTGCTTCAAATATGAAGGGAGGTATTCGTAACTTAATCTAAGTGCCTGCATGATTCCATCTATTTTTTGATTAGTTTGCCACAGTTGATTATGCAAGACTTCCTCCCAGTATTGGACATTCAAATTCATTTTGAGCATAGCACCCACTGTTTTTGCTGCTAAAGGATTGCCTCTTAACTTTCCACCTATTTTGTCGCCGACAGACTTCAAATTTGGATAACTTGCAGGGTCCTTATCACCAAATGCACAACTTGCAAAAAAACACTGAAATTCTTTCTCTGCTAAACCTTCCAAATGTATGGCTTCTTTGGTCCTCATCATGTCTGCTATTTCTGGAAGTCGAGTTGTTACTACAACTCTGCTGCCTTTCTTCCCACAATTTAGAAAACTCTGCAGCTGCTCCCATTTTGCTTCGACCACGTTCCAAACGTCATCAAGAACGATTAGAAACTTTTTTCCTGACAGCCCTGACTGCAAAATTTGTTGAATGCTCTCCAGAGTTTGAAGCTGATAGAAATCATGGGGTTTAGAAATGGAAGCCGACTCTATTATATCCTTTGCGATCCTTTTCACATCAAAATTATCTGACACACAAACCCAGGCCTTAAGATCAAACTTCACATCTTGATTATTGTAGACATCTTGCACGAGAGTAGTTTTGCCCACACCGCCAATGCCAACTACAGGAACGACATGGAAGTTTCTGCTGCTAGATGAACCACCACCATCATCACCTGAAAATTGGTTTAGCAACTCCATTAGCTGGGCTCTCTCTTTAACTCGACCAACTGATTTGATGGGCGTGGAGGTTGTCGCTCGCAATTCCATAATCTCAGATATCCATTGACTGACTGCAGGTTGCCTGTCGATCAACTGAATCATAACAGAGCTATCACCAGCTATCCTTTTAAATTTATCTACTACCTCATTCAACTTCTTAAGATCATCACCGGAAACAATGAATTTTTTTACTGTGCTATCTGCACATGTGAAGCATCTCTTGAAAATATTATTCGCATTATCAGCCTTCCCTTCTACTTCTTCTTGAATGATTTTGTATTCAAACCTATCGACCACATCCTCTGCGTCGTATGTAGCATCTTTGATGTCTTGAAGCCACGCACCCAACCTTGGATTTTCAATTCTTCGCTTGTCAGCTTCATCTAACACAGCTTGTATCTTCTTTAGATCTGCCTCTAAACACCTGAGCTTAGGCTTAACAGTAGATTGAAACTGAAATTGATCACTGATGTAGAGCTGGACTTTGCCAGCTATAAAACCAACGGCAGTAGATGCAACCCATCCCCCCAGTTTCAACAAAAAAACCGATTCGGCTGCCATCTACAAGATCAGAATATATGTAAATGAATCCAAATGGAAATCAGAGGATACCAACCACCATGAGCAGCAGAATCAACATACACTGAAATACAATAAAACAGTAATATATTACAACTTAGAACACATAAATACAAAGTTGATTCATAAACAAGACACAAACACAATTAAGGAAGGTAGACAGTGTTTATTCTATGTAGCCTCACCAGCTTTTCTTTCCTCCCAAAGACATGGTGGTAGCAGTGATTCCTAACTTCCTCTGAAAGCAAACAAGATGGAAATTTGTGAATTGGTAAAGGAAAAATCTAGGCTGTTTACAATTAGAAAAGTATTTCAAATTTTTATTTGGTTGGTGGAAATGAAATTATTAAAGTTTGCAACAGATTATTCTTCAGACCAACAAACTTTTTTGTTTGCCTCTTTCAGAAATGGTCTTAACTAATGTAATAGTTACTGTGGAAATGGTCCTAACTAATGTAATTTGTGAAAATTTTTTTTAAACTCCACTTTTCGAAACTATTTGCAGAAAAATGACAGTTGCCAAAGTATTTGCGTTCTTGGACTCAACAACTAAACTCGCCGGCGAGTTTAGTTATTTAATGCTCGCCGTTGGGTCACGGTGGGTTTAGTGTTAATTTTTTGATAAACTTGCCGTTCTCAACGGCGAGTTCAGCTCAAAGTTTTTCATGAAGACTCGTAGTTTCCAACGGCGAGGATATTTATACAAGACTCGCTGTTGGGAACGGTAAGGATGTAGGATATTTCACACAGAGTGAAACATTCTGTTGGACTTAGTGAATTTTCGAGAGAAAAAAACTCCATAAAAATTTTGTTTGTACTAAACTTGCCGTTCCCAACAGCGAGTTTAGTGCAAATGTCCTCGTCGTTGGGACAGCGAGTCTTCATTGAAAATTTTGAACTAATCTCGTTGTTCCCAATAGCGAGTCTAATATAAATATCCTCGCCATTGGGAACTGCGAGTCTTCATTTGAAAATTTTGAACTGCACTCGCCGTTGGGGAACAGTGAGTTTATCCAAAAATTGAAATCAAATTCGTTGTGCCCCAACGGCGAGCATGAAACAACTAAACTCGCCGTTAGGAACGGCGAGTTTAGTTGTTGTGTCCACGAACGCAAATACTTTTGCAACTATTCTATATGTGCAAATGGTTTCGGAAAATGGCATATAAAAAAAAATCAAGATTTACTATGTTACTAAAGGATTCTTATGGTCTTGTATTAGAAACCCAATTTTGTGAATTTGAATTTGAACTTCTTATTCTTCTTTTTTTTTATCGTTAAACGGTGGGTATAAAACCCCTGCGTTTCATTAAAGAGAATTTAACAAAATATACAACCAAAAATAAAACTTATGAAGTTCAGATCCTAACAGGCTGGGTTCTGGACCTCATACACCCCAACCAACAAACAAAAAATACATCGAAATCTATTTCTACTGATCGACCACCCCTACCAGAGCAAATTTTTCGTGCCAATTTGGGCTCACTCTCTCACTCAGTCCCTCGCTTATACACCGTTTATCCTCTCCAACTATCGTACGCTCTCCTTCGTCGTCCCCAGCAGTGACCCAAACGACAAGTGTAAGCACCATATGAGAGACAACGCAGACACTCCACCAATCTGACAACTCCATGTCAAGATTGAGTCATCGTTCTCATCCCCTCGCTTCATCCTCGATGACTCTCACCGCAACTTCGCAACTAGGATAGACGTCGCACCTAACCCCTGCGAGCCCTCTGACATGAAAGAAACCAAAGGCACCCCTCACTTTGACCCGTTATTGTCAAAGTAAAGTCCAAACTATAAACTTGCATGACAACAGTCGCTCACACCAATTATTGTAACTTTCATTGCTAATTGTAAGTTGGTTGTAATTTGGATATTAGAGAAACAATATTGGAGGAGGAAGAAAGGGGGAGAACCCCCCCACCTCCCCCTCTCTTACTTTTGGTTTTGGACCGGGAGGGAGAGAAGAGGGGAAGGAAGGGGTTTTGGCCGGGATGGGGAAAGGGAGGAAGGTGGTAGGAGGAGGGAGGTGGTGGGTGGGGCGGGTCAGAAGGAGGGGAAGACGGGAGGGTTATCAGAAGGGGGTGGATGAAGGGTTTTGGCAAGGGAGGTTGAGAAAGGAGGGACGGGAGATGGCTTTTTCGGCCGGTGACGGAGAAGGAAAGATGTCGGAGGAAGTGAACGGGTAGGAAGGAAGAAGGACGCCGGTGGAGGGAGGAGAGAGGATGCCGGAGTGAAGGTGGAAGAGGCTCCGGAGAATCCGGATCTGAGATTCAAAAAACCGCCTTCCGGAAATTCCGAATCTGGAAGCCTCTATCCAATGTTTATGGTAACTAATGTTCTTGAACTTCTTCTTTTTCTGGTTGATGGAAATGAATTATCAGAAATACCAAGTAGCAATAAGTTGTTATCTATGTACAGTTTTTTCTTATGGCTACACATGCAAAAATGATGCTAGTAGAGTTAGTGTCAATGGTCCTAACTAATGTAAGAGCTTTTATGTTTAGAATGATTCTTACGAACTTGTTTTCTAAATGCTTCTTATATAAGCACTAACATATAAAAAGAATCAATGCCCATCACTTCTTTGTTCTTTCAAAATTTTCTTTTCTTTTTCTTTTCCAAAGAAATGTCCTTTCGAATCTTTCTTATAGTTATCCTTTGTATTCTATTTAACTTTTCTAAGTGCTAGAGCTTTTTTGAGCATAGTAGACAGTGTTTTGGGAAAGCTTGTTGATGTGATTCAATGATTTGTTTAGGATACGCCAAACTTCTTTTACTTCTAGAATGAAGTAAATTATATCTTTATATCCATATCTTAGGCTAAATTTTTTAAAAAAACTCACTGAACTTTGGGCCATTTTAAAAAATTGTACTATGATTTTTTATTATGGAAAACCGCACAAAACTATTGTTTAAAAAAACTCACTTTGGGCGTTATCAATCTGCAACAAATGAATCAAGCATTACTATGTAAATGGTAGTGGAAATTCAAAGCCAAGCCAAGAGCTAAGTGTGCCTCACTGGTGAAGGAAATATACATCAGTCTTAGATGTATGCACCGGAATCTAAAGAATGTATCGTCCATGTCGAGATTCTGGCATGGGGTGTGTCGTACTAAGGAAATTTTCTTGGCGGGAATTAACTTTTCCATTGGGAATGGAAAATCAATCTGCCTTTTGAAAGATAAATGGTGCGGACCAAGTAACCTTAAGAGAAAATTTTCGGATGTTTACAAACACGCAACAGACAAAAATGACTGGGTATCTAGGCAGTGGAGGAACGACAGTCGGAGACCGAGAACTTCAGGGAGGCTAAGCACGGAGTCCAGAAGGCAAAAGCATGAACTGATTATATTCTTACACGATTGGAAGCCAACAGGGGAGGATCATAAAGACGGTATAAACTGGGTGGCTGGGAAAGGCGGGGAATTTTCGGTTAGGTCCACTTACACATGGCTAAACGATGGGGAAGTGCAGACAGATGGGGCGATCTGGCGCGTAAGAGTATCTCTGAAGGTAAGGGAGTTTAACTAGCTAACCTTTAGAAACGTGATTCTTACAAGAGACAATCTGATAAAACGTGAGTGGCAGGGCCCACAAAATTGCGTGATGTGTCTACTCTAGTACGAATCGGTGGATCACCTATTCGTACAATGCCAATATGTTAGACAAATTTAAGGGAACCTGACAAACAGATTCTGCTTGGGTGGATCCCTTTCGGAAATGGTTGTGGATATATGGGGTGAGTGGAGGAACATTCACATGAATAAAGTGTTGGGTTTATGCCTTGCATACTATGTTGGATATGAAGACGATGACACGATGGAGGAATCGAGATGATCGGAGACAGGGTGGAAGCAAGGGAAACAGTTAGCAACTGTAGCAGCAGATGGAGTTGCGATCGACCGTACTTGGGGTGCGGTCGATCGCCCAACTCTGCAGAAGTTCCCGAGAGGGGGACGCAGAGTTGGGCGATCGACCGACCTTAAGGTGCGGTCGACCGCGCGCGGCACTGATGGTTAATTTGGGTCGGGTCTTGGTGATTCATGAGAAGCTCAACTTGCTCTTCAAGTCAGATCTTACGGCTCTTATCGTAGGGTTATCTCTTCAGGAATATCTAAAGGCTATTGTATCAAGACATCAAACTAGGTTTTCTCTAAATCTCTCTATATATATTGTTGTTACTGGTCTCCATTGAGAGCCAAGAGAGAGAATACTTCATTGAAGGAGAAATTGAGTGATTCTCTAATTGTAAACAACTAGTACTTGTTGGTGAAGATTGACAGAGGGTCGTGGTGAGAATTATAATATTCTTGTATCTTCTCTAGTTGAATAATATATTGGGTTTCTTCTTTCTTGGATTAAGGCGAAAGTCCCAACCGGGACAAAGTTGTGTGTGCTTTGGTGTGTTTGGTATGATCTCATATGCGCTTGGTAGTTTGTGTTGATTGCATCGAATAACTCAACAAGATCCTAAGGGGGGGGTTTCGGTAGAAATCCCTAACATAAAGATCATATTCACATTTGGGAAATTGGGGTGGCGGCATTATGCTGGGGGATATGGTTAGAAAGGAATAGTAGAATCTTCATACCAACTCACAGACACATCATGCATCAACAGCGGTTATTTAGAGTGATTGCTGATATAAAATTCTGGTCTGTTACGACAGGTGCGGAAACATCTAAGAAGATCAAAGAGATGTTCACAGAGGTTAGGACATAAACAGATGAGCTGAGTCTGAAGAGGGAGGAGGAACCCCTATGGATAAGTAATCAGCAAGCAGCATTGTAGCGATATCAGCGTTTTGGGACTGCAATAGCAGTTGATATTTGTATTTTAACTGCTGTTTTGGGTAGGGAACTATCTTGTACAGGATGGGATCACTGTTTTGACGGAAAATGAGTCCCATGGCCAAATGTTGGGATCCATGATTGTCATTTTCCTTTCATTGGTTGTTTGTTTGATTAAAATCTTTTTAATGAAGCCCGGGGGGAATTATTCCCACCATTTACAATATAAAAAAAAATCACTTTCACAAAGTTCGGTTTCTGTTAGGCTAAATTTTAAAAAACCACATTTATTTTTCATTTGTGTTTAAAAAAACATCACTTAACTAATCAAATGTTTAAATAAACCCCCCTGAACTAACCCTAACCCTAACCCTAACTCTGTCGGTGTGTGTTTTTTTTAAACAATAGTTTTGTGCGGTTTCTTTTATATTAAAAAAAAAACTTAGTGCGATTTTTTCAAACTGACCAAAAGTTCAGTGGGTTTTTTTTAAATTTAGCCCTATATCTTATATCAATAGAATTAGAGAGTCTATAGAAAAAGGAGATGAAAAGTATAGATTTCTATTTAACTAACACGTGTATTACGCATAATTTTATTAAAAAACCAAAACCAAAGAAAACTTCAATCTCTTCCCCTTCCACTTTCTCAATCTCACAAAATCTCACGTCTCTTCCCAAACCCACTCCCATCCCCTAATTTAGAATTATATTTTAAAGCAAACACAATTCATAAAATTATTTTTATATGATTTTCTTAGTCTATCATATTTACCCTAACCTGTGCTATAATGCATGGTTTATAATGTATAACCGAATGCTAATTATGCTATAATATACATGTTAACATAAATTAGTTGAATTTGCGACATCTCTTCATTGCATGCATTTTTTAGTTTTAGTCATATTCAACTGGATAACATTAAGGTTTGACAATGATTCTCTAAACTATCTGCTTATATGGGGATAATGTTGAAGAATCTACCACAACTCGTAGTGCTAATAACGGAAGTGCAGCACAAACAATAGAAACTAGCACGACTTAGATGAACCAATAACAAGCCACCACGATATATGCAAGATCTCACAAAAACACAATCAATATACAAAGATAACCAATACTTCTTATTTTCCAAGAAATAAAAAGATTACAAAAGAAATTACAACTCTCAATCTCTCTCCCTCACCTTTGAAACACTCGGCACAATCTCCTCTTGAAGTTGAACAATGATAACGGCTCACCATTTCTCTATAATCAGTTATGCAAACCCTAGAGGCTACAACCATATATATAGCCCCAAGTAAATCCTAAAAGATAAACATAAATCCAGCTTATTAGACCTTAAACTCATCAGCCTAAATAACACACATCGCCGTTGTCAGTCGACCGCACCCCAGGTCGGTCGACCGCAACGTGTAAAATCCACACTCGAGACATGACCGGTCGACTGCACGGTCGAGCGTTCCCTTCTCTGTTGAACCCTGCACACTCGAAGAACCTCTTACAGTCAATGTCGGTCGACCGCAACTCTCCAGACTGAACATCTTCTACTTGTTGTTGTTGTCTCTTGTTGTCTTCGTCTTCTCCTTTTCTTCTCCAACTTCAAGTACTCAGTGCCTACGTGTATTTGAGGCCACAATCCTAACAGGTTGTTGAAAAGGGGGGAGGGGGGAAAGGGGAAGGAGGCTGAGGAGGACGAGGGAGACATCTCCCACCCCCCGCGATCGGGATTCAGCTTCTCTTTCTCTTTCTTTTTGGGGGAGCTTCTCTCTCTAGGATATCTAGAGAGAGAGGCTCAAAGAAAGATAACAGTAAATTCATAAAATGGTTACCAAAAATATTGTTTAGTATAAAATTATTACAAATAAAAGGAAATTCACATATTGCATGCCATTTATGAAGTATTCTTTTTTACTGCTTGTTTTAAAGTTTAGACAATGTTTTGTCTTGGGAATGCGACACATTAATGAATTGTCATATTTTGATTAAAATATTTGTTCAAGTTTGTAGAAGGGTTTGAATTCATGAACCCAAATTTTTAATTATGTAATTTATTAGTTTGGTTGTAGAAGGGTTTGAGTTCCTCAATTGATTTGTTTTTCTAGTGTAATTTGAGTGTCTTTTGATTAGTTGTAGGAGTTGGGGGGGAAAAGGGAGCTTATTGTTTAATTAGTGAAAAAAAAGATGAAAACTTGAGGCTAGTTTCAGTAATTAGTTATATTTTTATGATACAATTGTTGGGTTTAGAGGTTAATCTGCTCATGTTTGTAGAAGGGGGTGAAGTGAATTCATGAACCCATTTGTTTGTAATTTGAGTGTGTCAGTGTTTTTTAGTAGTTTGATTGTGATTTTGTAATAAAATTGTTACTAGGTTGGGAAACTAGTTTGATAGTTGAAAAAAGAAGCAAACTTGAGGCCAATTTCATAACCTTCTTGATTTTCTCAATCCATTAACACTCCTACCTTGTTCTTTATCACTCCGGTACTGGGATAACCCGTTCATCATTTTAGACAATCACTGGGTACTTTCTAGGACTAGCTTTCTAGAACTTTTGGTGATTAGGTTAATTTAGATGGATTATAGAAGCACATACTGGATGAATTAGAAATAGGGATACGGAATATTAGTACGTTTAGTGTTATCATGTGATCTAGTTAATTACGTGATATTTCAAATATCGCCTAGAATGACTTAGCTATCGTCATGTCTATCTCTCGTCGACTTTGTCTTACCTAAAAGCCTGTCATCTCTTTCCCCACCTCACCATTAGAATGAGTTCATTTCCTTCTTATAATTACTGTCTCCTTGACGTCCGGTTTCTCTACGTACTTAGGATATTGAGAAGATAGAAAAAAAAAGAGAGGTTGACTGAGAAGAATTTAGTCGTTGCACTTATTGTATGGGGTATTTGAATCAGTCTTCGTAGTATATATACAATCTTCTTAAACTGAATTATTATTATTATTATTCACATATTTATAATCATATTCTGCACACCTATAGATATGGCAGCGGAAGTTGAAGCTGAACCAGTTGTTGCCAGTGAGAACGCGCTTGAGTGGGTTCAAAAGGACAAGCGGAGATTCTTGCATGCAGTGTATCGTGTTGGCGATCTGGAACGCACAATAAAGTATGAATTTCATCTGTTTTACCTTACTAGCTATTAATATTTTCATTTTAAGCACTGCTAGTTGTAGTAAATCTACTGGGATGATTTGTGCCATTCTTATGTTGCAAGATTTTACACTGAATGCCTGGGGATGACACTGCTGAGGCAAAGAGACATTCCTGAAGAGAAATATTCAAATGCATTCCTTGGGTTTGGGCCTGAAGATTCTCACTTTGTGGTAGAGTTGACTTACAGTATGTTTCTTCCTATATTTCAGACATGTTATATTATTTTTATTAATTATTCTGTAATTGTTGTGTTTTCTCATTGTATTATTTTGTTCTTTTTCGGAGCATAACTACTAAGCAAAGATGAAAAGGCTGTATATCGACTCCCTTTTTTGAAATATAGTAATGGCCTAGTACAATTAGATGGCGAATTATGGTACATAATTAGGTACACTAGATGATAAAAAATATATATTCTTAATATACAAAGCTCCATCACCATGTCGTTAGCTTTGTTGGTAATTATTTGGCACTCTTTATTGTCAGAGTAAATGCTAAATCTCCGACGTACAGTATGTTGAATTCTAGATATCTGTTGCATTTCTTTAGTTATGCTTTTTTTTTTCTACTCAGGAGTTTAGATGAAGTTTCCATTTATATTGCACCTAACACCTATTTACTGTTTTTCTAACAGATTATGGAGTGGATAAATATGATATTGGCACAGGCTTTGGACATTTTGCCATTGCAACCGAGGATGTGCGTATACATTTTTCTCTTTGAATTTGTAAGCATGATATGTCTTATTTATTTTGTCATGATTTCAGATTTAAAGGAGAAAATCATAATTGAAATTGTAGGTGTATAAATTGGTAGAGAACGTCAGGTCAAAAGGTGGCAAGGTCACTCGTGAGCCTGGTCCTGTTAAAGGAGGCACCTCTGTAATTGCCTTTATTCAAGACCCTGATGGCTACATCTTCGAGCTTATTCAGAGAGGCCCCACACCTGAACCTCTCTGCCAAGTTATGCTTCGTGTTGGCGATCTGGATCGATCGATCAAGTTCTATGAAAAGGTATTCTGATTTCAGTGTTAGTTGTTAAATACATTATACTTTAATATTAGTGGTAAATTGTAGGTTGTAGGGTCCGATCAAAATTTACTCAAAGTTCGACATCTCTGGTTGTAGCTATTGTTTGTTTTGATTCTTCTTTGTTGGGTTCATTCTTTTGAAACCTCGGAGGGAAATAATTAAACATTGGTTTCTCAATCTGAACTCTTGTTTAAATAAAAAATAACTGCTTGTTATTCTTGATGTGTACTTAATCTTTTTACGACTTATTCTTTAAGTAATCAACTTTAAGGACTTTAAGGTACAACAATGTTTCTGTCTTTTCGGAAAACTGTCTCATAGTTATTATTTGAAAACATTCGTAATTTAATGCTTAGTAAAAAAATTAGTATTTAATGTATCCAGTAAGTTGAATAGTTTATCACTACCTACGCCTTGCATTAGACACAGTCTATCCTAATTCCTAATTCAACTCTGTTAAGATATTGTTTTTCCGTTAAATTCAACATTCAGAAAATTTGGTTTTAGCTTTCCAATTTTATATGGAACCCATTACATATTTACATATGTCTGTTAGATTTCAAAGAGTTAATGAAATAGGCGAGCATCCAGTTATTACTGAAAACTTAGATGTAACCAAATACCGCCTTGTGAATTTCTGAGCAACAATCTCTAAGCATTTGAATCTTTAGTTATATAGCCCATTTTAGCCTTGCTTTATTGTCATAAAAGTTTACTCTGTTTGCCGTATGCTTGCTAATTTATCAGTTATTTTGTTCCATGCAATCTACCTTGTATAGGCTTGTGGGATGAGGTTACTGAGGAAAATTGATAATCCTGCTTATAAGGTACATAGCCTCTCTCTCATAGTTGCAATGTCATTGTTTGTTAGTTTTGAATGGGTTGTGGATTGTTAGGGTTTTGAGAAGATGGAAGAGAAGAGAGGAAGAAGAAGAAGATGTCGGCTGTGTACTGCTCTTAGAGATTGCCAAAAATGTTGATTAATTCATTCATTTGATTCTTTGTTACATATATGTGGATACAAAGCCCAATGGGCCCAAAAGCAATTTGGGTCATAACATAACAATCTCCACCTTGAACCAAATTGCATCTAAAACAAACTAAAAACATAAAGCAAACATAACCTAAAACAAACTAGCAACATGCTAGAAACAAAACTAGCTCAAACTAGCTAGAAACAAACCGACATCAAACTTGAACAAAGCTTGAACTTTGCAATTGGAAGAGGCTTTGTGAGCATATCGGCCGGATTCGATTCGGTACCAATCTTCTTCACGGCAACCTTGCCTTCCGAGATCACATCTCGAACAAAATGGTATCGAATGTCAATGTGCTTCGTCTTCTCATGGTACATGCGGTCCTTAGTCAAATGAATCGCACTTTGGTTGTCACAAAACACCACAATAGGACCCTCAAGTGAAGACATCTCACCAACAAACGCCTTGAGCCAAATAGCCTCCTTAATAGCCTCAGTAATTGCCATATATTCGGCCTCAGTGCTTGAGAGTGCAACGGTGGCTTGAAGTGTAGACTTCCAACTAATTGCACAATCTCCAAGGGTAAAAACATAACCCGTCAAGGAACGCCTCTTGTCCAAATCACCCGCAAAATCCGCATCCACAAAGCCCGTCAATTTCTTGCCATTACCAAACTCCAAGCAAGCATCAATAGTACCTCTCAAATAGCGGAAGATCCACTTCACTGCTTCCCAATGTCCTTTCCCCGGACAAGAGAGATATCTACTTACCACACTAACGGCTTGAGCAATGTCTGGTCGAGTGCACACCATCAAGTACATGAGACTCCCAACTGCACTCGAATATGGAACCTTTTCCATATATTTCTTCTCATCATCGGATTTCGGGCTTAAAGCGGCCGAAAGCTTGAAATGCGCCGCAAGAGGTGTTGAAACAACTTTTGCTTTCTCCATGCCAAAGCGGCGTAGCACTTTCTCGGCAAAGCTCTTTTGTGAAAGAAATAACTTTCTCTTGGACCTATCCCTTGTGATCTCCATCCCGAGAATCCTTTTGGCGGCCCCCAAATCTTTCATCTCAAATGCCGAACTGAGTTGCTCTTTCAACCTCCTAACTTCTTTCAAGTTTGAGGATGCAATCAACATGTCATCCACATAGAGCAACAAGTAAATGAAATTCCCACCATCCAACTTCTTCAAATAAACACAACTATCAAAATTAGAACGATGGAAATTAATACTCACCATGAATGAGTCAAACTTCTTATACCATTGCCGCGGCGATTGCTTAAGGCCATAAAGGGACTTCTTCAAAAGACACACACGGTCCTCCTTTCCCGCAACCTCAAAACCCTCCGGTTGGCTCATGTAAATTTGCTCCTCCAAATCACCATGCAAGAAGGCAGTTTTCACATCCATTTGCTCCAATTCCAAATCCTTCATTGCCACCAAAGAGAGCAAAACTCGAATGGAGGTGTGCTTAACTACGGGAGAGAACACATCATTGAAGTCCACACCTTGGACTTGATTGTACCCTTTAGCCACTAGCCTTGCCTTGTATCGGAAATCCGCGGGATTTGAGCCATCAATCTTCCTCTTAAACACCCACTTGCAACCCACAATCCTCTTACCACTGGGAGGCTTCACAAGAGACCAAGTCTCATTTTGTTGCAAAGATTGTAACTCTTCATTCATAGCGGCAACCCAATTGACCGCATCTTTAGAAGAAATAGCTTCTCTGTAGGAAGAAGGCTCACAATACTCCACATCCTCTGCAATTGCCAAACAATAAGCAAAGTCGGAGTATCCATACCTTGTAGGTGGTCTTGTTTCTCTTCTAGCTCGGTCCCTTGCCAATGCATATGGTTGTACCTCTTCTTGGGCTTCCTCCAAATTGACATCATCATGTGAGATCAAATCATCACCTTCTTGGACCGGCACCTCAAACTCCACCTTCTTCTCAACCTTCTCATTCTCCTTAATAGTCGGCTCGGGTGCAACATCATTTGCCTTCAACATGGCCGACTCATTGAAAATGACATCTCTTGAAATGAGGAACTTGGATGATTCGGGACACCACAACTTATACCCCTTCACATTTCTGGGATACCCAACAAAAATACACTTCTTCGATCTAGGCTCCAACTTTCCTTCATTCACATGCACATAAGTGGGACAACCAAACACCCTCAAATTCGAATAATCGGCCGTCTTACCCGACCACACTTCTTCGGGTGTCTTCAACTCAATTGAAGTGGTAGGAGATCGATTCACCAAATAGCAGGATGTGTTAATGGCTTCCGCCCAAAACTCCTTACCAAGCCCGCATTTGAAAGCATACTTCTAGACCTTTCAAGTAGTGTCCTATTCATCCTTTCTGCAACACCATTTTGTTGTGGAGTGTTGACCACCGTCTTGTGCCGAACAATCCCTTCAGCCTTGCAAAAATTATCAAACTCACGGTTGCAAAACTCCAAACCGTTATCGGTCCTCAACCTCTTAACTTTCTTTCCTGTTTGGTTCTCCAAAAGTGACTTCCATTCTTTGAAGGTGCTAAACACATCACTTTTCTCTTTCAAGAAATAAACCCAAACCTTTCTTGAGAAATCATCAATGAAAGTAAGCATATAACGAGAACCATTACCTTTGGAAGGCTCACGAGAAGGTCCCCAAAGATTCGAATGGATGTAGTCAAGTGTTCCCTTGGTCGAATGAATGGCCGTGGAGAAGCTCAACCTCTTATGCTTGCCAAATACACAATGCTCACAAAACTCCAAGTTGCCCGTGCATTGGCCACACAACAAGCCTCTCTTGCTCAAAATGGTCATCCCTCGCTCGCTCATATGCCCCAATCTCATATGCCAAAGCCTAGTAGTCTCCTCATCTGACATAGTACCCGAACGTGCAATGGCAGCCGAGCCCGTGACCGTGGAACCTTGTAAGAAATAAAGTGTTCCAATTCTCTTCGCCTTCATGATTGTGAGAGCCCCTTTAGAGACTCTGAGGACTCCACCTTCACTTTGGAACTTACACCCCTTTTCTTCAAGAGACCCCAAAGAAATCAAATTCTTAGACAAATCGGGTATATGCCTCACACCCGTCAACCTTCGGACCTTTCCATCATGGAACTTAATTGTCACCGAACCAATCCCGGCAACCTTACACATATTGTTGTTCCCCATGAGAACCTTACCATCCGTAGGCTCATAAGTCTCAAACCAATCTCTATTCGGAGTCATGTGTTGCGAAGCACCCGTATCCATCACCCAACAATGCATATCATCAACATTAGTGTCTGTCACACAAAGAGTATCAACCGTGTCACATTCAGCCACATTGGCCTCCTCCGAAGAAGAACCTTTACTATCCGCCTTTTGTTTATTTTTGAGCTTGAAACAATCGGCCTTAATGTGTCCCTTCTTCTTACAATAGTTGCACGTCAAATTCTTGTGCCTAGACTTCGAACGGGTCCTTGTATCTCTCGAGTTTCGGTCCCATGACCTACCTCGATCAACAACTAAACCAACACCTTGGCTCCCTTTCTCATTATTGGTCATCTCACTATCAATGTGCAACTTGGCTTGCAAATTGCTCTTAACATCCTCTAGAGAAATTTTATCTCTACTATAAATCAACATGTCTCTAAAAGCCTTGTATGATGCGGGCAATGAGCATAATAACAAAAGGGCTTGGTCCTCATCCTCCACCTTAACATCAATCTTACTTAAATCATTCAAAATAGATGCAAACTCCGTAATATGATCGGAAATTGATGTACCTTCAACCATGCGAAGAGTGTAGAGGCGCAACTTCAACCGCAGTCGATTGGTGAGGGACTTCTTCATGTAGATGTTCTCCAACTTCTCCCACAAAGCCTTAGCGGTCTTCTCCGATAGGACCTCTTGCAATGTCGAATCGCTCAAACACAATTGGATAATAGAGAGCGCTTTATCATCCATCTCTCTCCATTTCTTATCCGGCACCGCATCAATCAACTTTTCTCGACCAAAAATGGCATCCTTAACGCCTTGGCTCGACAAAATCGCTGCCATACGCACTTGCCATAATGCAAAACTCGTCTTCCCATCATACTTCTCAATATCATACTTCCCCGACATATCCATACAAATTTCTAAACCCAATTCAACAAAACACCAAGATTTTCTCCCCCAAAAATTGATTACTCAAATCACAAAAACAATCAAACCTTCCTTCTTGAAATCCTTCTCCTCCGATGCTCCCGACGACAAAGACCAAGAAGCAATCAGATCTGCAATCACCACGGGATGGCAGCAATCACCACGAGACGAAGCAATCACCTGAGATCCGGACTGGACGATCTGGCTCTGATACCAGGAGGACCGGACGGGATCAGATCAGATCTGGGCGAACGGAACGGATTGGGACTGGATGTGGTGGTCGGAAGTGATTGGGAGTAGGGATCGGGACTGGGTGGTGTTGGCTCTGATACCAGTTTGTTAGTTTTGAATGGGTTGTGGATTGTTAGGGTTTTGAGAAGATGGAAGAGAAGAGAGGAAGAAGAAGAAGATGTCGGCTGTGTACTGCTCTTAGAGATTGCCAAAAATGTTGATTAATTCATTCATTTGATTCTTTGTTACATATATGTGGATACAAAGCCCAATGGGCGAACCATCACAGATGGCCCAGTGGTTAGAATGATGTGACCTGGAGTATGCTCCTCCCAGAGGTCATAGGTTCGAAACCCGAAGGGTGAAACATTTATGTGATGGCCAGTGGCAGTGGGACTGTTTAACGGCCTGCTCAAAACCTAGCTCACGGGACTGGGAATAGTCGGACCCTCAGAGGGGGGATGGATACCCAGTATAATCAAAAAAAAAAAGCCCAATGGGCCCAAAAGCAATTTGGGTCATAACATAACATTGTTTTACCTAATTTTGGATATATATGAACATAATAAATTTGAAATTGTATGTTTTATACAGTACACTCTGGCCATGATTGGATATGATGATGAATATAAATCAACTGTGTTAGAGTTGACATACAACTATGGTGTGACTGAGTACACTAAGGGCAATGCTTATGCCCAGGTTAATATTACTTTATAATGCTATTATTTTTTATGGCTATCACTCTTTTATCATTAGTCGTAAAGCATGTTATTTGATTGTAGATTGCTATTGGAACCCAAGATGTCTATAAAAGCGCTGAGGCTGTTGACCTGGTTACTAAAGAGCTTGGAGGGAAGATTACTCGACAACCAGGACCAATTCCAGGAATCAACACCAAGATCACCTCTTTTCTCGACCCTGATGGCTGGAAAACTGTGAGTCCTTTATTTGTTTTTTTATTTATTCCTTGTTCATGATCATGGCAATTTTAACAAATGATTAAGTCAATTGTGGACAAATATACATTCGAAAGGACAAAAGTGCCCTTTATAAATTATTATTTTTCCGACATAATCTTAGCAGCATGATAGTTGTATGAAACATATATCTCTAACACTATTTCCCCCCCCCCCCCCCCCCCCCCCCCCCCCCCCCCCCCCTCAAAACAAGAAGAATGCATGTTTTTAAAGTTACTTAGTCTAATATGAAATATGCGATATAATAATTATAATAAACCCAAGCAATATGTGGATTTTAGATGGGAATGCAAACTCTTTTATGAATGATCAGGTATTGGCATGTGCATTATATGTGTAATTCTGAACAGAGGAGTAATGAGCGGTGAATGTCCTTTCGGAGATGTAGTTGTTGAAAACTAGATTTCTTTGCACATGTTGTAAGTGTTTGTCATTATTGAAGATAAATTATCGGGTATTTTGATGATGCGCACGTGAGAATAAGCGTAACATGTGTGATGTGCATGAAGCTTTGTTTCAAGAATTCATGGGGTATCTTATCAGCTCATCTACGGGCTGGCACAACATATGCTTGTACCTGCACATTTTCTTAAATCTTAAGTTTGCATGCGGCATGGACCTATTTATGTGTCGGGTCGACACCCAAACTTCACTTGCATTCATCTACATGCCTCCTGTCTCCCTCGCGATTTCACTATGCACATCTTCATCATTCGCATCTCCAATATCTTTGCTGTACAAAAACTGCAAAATTTTTCCAGATTTGTGTTCAGCTTTGGCTACCTCAACTATGTTTCCACTTTCAATTGAATGGTGGAATTTTCTCATTTAACATTAGATTCCAGGTATATCTCCTTCTTTGTTAGGAGTTTTAGTCGTATGTTACTTTCTTGATAGGTTAAGAGGTGTATACAAACCATTGCCAATGAACGCAAAGTACTGACATAACTTAGGTCTTTTGGGGATGGCTTGAGCTGTAGTTTTCACCCAGCGCATTAGAGCATCCACTATCGTTTAGGTTAAAAATTCCATATGTAGCATTTAGTGTTTAGCATTCATCGATGAGCACTGCTATTGTTTCTGCTAAATTTGGAAAGAAAAAAAAACGTAAATAAGTAATGGCATTTTAGTAATATGTGAAAGAAAAAAATGGAAGAAGTGATCGGACGGAAGAAGATCCGTCCGATTTTTTTTTTTTTAATGACATTTTTGTAAATAAGTAATGGCAATTTTGTAATTATTTGAGTGACATTTTCGTAATTTTTAGGGGAAATTTTGAAAAAGTTTTCAGACAACTATATTATTAAAAAAAAAAACTAAACAGACGGAGCTTTATCTTCCGTCTTCTATATTTAGAAGTTTTTTTGTTGAAATATTCTATATTTAGAAGTTGTCTAAAGCCGTTGTTATCTTTAGCATGGGACAAGTGATATATGATGAGAATAATACGGAATATGAAATTAATTAAGGAGAAGGGAAGGGTCCAGATCAGTTACAATGGGGTCTCGAGAGCAAGAGAGCTTTCTCGGTGAGGTCCCTGTATCATCGGATTCACTTTCGAGGATGCAGAACCAGCTGGGCACAGGTGCTGTGGAAAGCGAAAACCCCCCTTAAAATCAGAGTTTTCTTATAGTTAGTGCTCAATAATGCGATCCTCACTAGGCAAAATCTGGCTAAAAGACAACCACAGGTTCAGACCAATTGTGGTTTCTGCGAAGTTCAGGTGGAAGATCTGAATCACCTTTTCATTCACTGCCCAAGAAGTAAAGCTACTATGGTTGAGGTTCTCCGAGCCTTAGGAACTAGCGACTACCCCTGTATTTATGAGGATTTATGGATTGGCCCCAAATTTGCTAAGGTTCGCCATGAAATAAAGGAGGCGTGGTTCATCGCAATTGCAGCAACAACCTGAGTCTTATGGCTAGACAGAAATAATTTTTATTTTCGTGCTTCTTGTAATAGTATTTCTGGTAACCTGACTCACATCATGCATCTTATCTCTTTTTGGGCTACAGCTGCGGCCACGGCGGCAAGAGGAAGGATAGCTACTGTGTTCCAGGTAGAGGAGTTTGACGATGAGGAGGTAGTCATCGGGCCGACGCTGGACTGAGGGACTGGCTTCACCGGTCTTGGCAGTGTTTTGGCCACTTGGGTGGTTTTGAGGCTCAGCTTTCTGTTTACTTTGGTTGCTCGACGTTTGAGCTGGTTCACCCACCACCCAGGGTTTGTTGGGGGTGTATGTCTGTTTTCTTTACTTTTCTTTCTGCATTGTACTTTTGCTTCGTATTGTTGTTGTTCTCCCGATATGCCGGGGTTGTTTTGTTAACTTCTTATTAATGAAACAGGATGACCTTATTCCACCTTTTCCTTCAAAAAAAAAATTAAGGAGAAGGGAACAAGGAGCAGGTTAAAGTTGGCTTGGAAGCTCTGCTACGCATGTGTGTGGGAGTCTAGTTAGCTACTTGTCCTTGTTGCTTGTCTAATCTAAGGATAATTCCAATTTGAGTTAGGTGCATACGTTGTGTTGTTTGTCATCATAATTCCTAGTTTTGTGAATTTTTTTTAAATTTTTTTTAGGGAAAACGTGGAGTATGTCCACACTCTTTCATTAATAAAGAGTTTTTTTTTTTTTTTTTTGATAAATCGGATAGAGCCTTGCGGCTCCAGTTATACCAAAAAAATATATTGATAAATAACAAATATACATGCAATCGCTTTACAATAAGTAAAACCCAACAATAGAGCGCAAGAACAGCAAAGAAAAACCATCACTCATACAAACAAAGAAAGAAACCGAAAGGTTCCGCTAGCTAATCGAGCTCGAGAAGATAAGTAGAGCGAAACCAGGAACAGCGACACTCTTACAAGTGGAGATCTCTCCTCCAGAGAAAAGGGGGGCCATCGAGCGCACCAAACAGAGTAGAGCAGATGACACCGATCATGCTGAGAGCAGGAGGAGATCACTAACCTCCCGGCCAGCAGAAGCGATGGCGCTAGCGAAGGGTCCAAAACCGATCGCTTGAGAACCAGGTACAGAACTGGTTCAAGAGGCAAAACTGCATTACACGAGCTCACTAACAGCAAAAGTAGAAGCTAGGAAAAACATGATCAACCCAGCAACATAAGAGTGCTCATTCTAGGTCGGCCTCAAAGAGACCAAAAGAAAAAAAAAATGCCATCAAAACCATGGAGCTGCAACAAAGGGGATCACTTCTCTCCAACATAGAGAATAATAACACAGCAGAAAAGTAAAACACGATAAAAGATAACGCAATGAACATCACAGAAACAACAACAGAAGGAAAATGGCAACATCGGAACCAGATCCAAACAAACCACCACCATAAAAAGAACAGCAAGCCACATACAGCAAAATAGCGAAGCAGGAAAAGAAAAGGCCACAGAGCGGCTATCCATAAGAAAGGGTAACACAGCGGGGGTACAAAAGAGAGACCCCGCTGCGCTTCAAGATGCAGCAAACCCTGCAAAAAAAGGAGGTCAAAACCAGCGCAAGAGTAGCCTGCATAGCCAGCGAACCAACCCTGAACGGATCAGGGAAAAAACAAAATCAGAACCGAATAGCAGCCTGACACAAAAGTAGCCTGAGCAACATCAAAGTCCCGATAGCATCAGACCTGATACATAAAGCAATGCATAAGGACAATACCATACATAAAGAAACATCAAAAAATATGTGAGGTGTGAAGTACACAAGTTATAGCCTGAAGAGGAATTTTCCTGTCATGAATTGCACATAAAGAAATATTCAGAAATGGTCACCAACAAACTTGTATTTATTTAAAGTAGGGGACGCCCACTTCAAAATTATAACAAATAAATCGAAGTTCACACATTGCATACCAATCAAAGACGCAACGACTACATACCAATACCATAGAGAAACTCCATGCAAGATGGAAAAAACTTATCCTCAAAGTTGTGATAAACAGTGCATGTTCTGATATTAAAATTATTACAGCAATCCAAAAGAAACATAACGAGTCTATGATAAATGCCAAAGCAAGCCTGAGAACCATCCTTTGCCTTATATCCTTTATTTTCGTCCTTTCACAGCGACAAGAATAAGAGGTCCTGATCTCCAGAAGTGGCAGATAAGTCATCCTGGAAAAGAAATAGAAATTTTTTGAGAAATAAACTGAGAATAGATAATGTTGAACACTTACATAAATTAAAACAGTACACAAAAATAGAATACAGGGAGGTCTGTTCAGACAATGGAAAGATATAGATACAATTGATTTTGGAATAACAAGAGAGTATCAAATAGTTGTTATAATTAAACTTTAATTCATTGTCAACTTTATGTGGACTACATCATCCTTATGCAGGTCATCGGGCACTCTTGCAATACGAAAAGTAATCAAAAGACGAAGAGTATTGAATGAAACATGAAAGATGAACATTTGATACGAAGGGTTCAGTGGTTCAGAAATAAATGAAAGAGAGATGAGAAGTGATAAAATTACCCAAACTGATTTCCTGTTATCCTCCGTCACCACTTTGCCATCAAGTATGAAGGTGGGGATGTGAGCAACCTTTTGCCAGTCTTCATTCAAGCATCGTTTTGCTAGAGAACTGCTGTTCCCAACTTGCAACTCTATTAGTGAGGCAGGCAGTCCATCTTCTGGCAGTGACGTGATGCAGGGGCAGCCTGCAATAACTAATTTCTGAAGATTGGAAAGGCTGTTGCTCAGGTTGGATGGCAGGGACCGTAGGTTTCGGCAGAGCAGTAGATGCAATTCTTCTAGGGAGGCAAGCAGATACTCTTTTGGCAGGGATTCTAAATCGTAGCAATCGGAGAAGCACAAAGAACGGAGGGAGGTGAGATGTTGAATCAAATTCAGGGACTCTGGCACTCTGGGGAAGCTTAAAGCTATAATAGTCAAATGCTCAATACATGCAAGATTGTGGTACGGAAGCCATTCTGTTAGTACTAAGGTGCTGGTGCACTTGATATTTGTATATACTTCATGAACATCTACACAAAAGCTTACATCTTCTGATACTTGTACCCAGATTCGATTAAAAACAGATGGTGAAAACGGAAGAATGATTGATCCTGTCAGCTTAGGGCATCTCCTAATACAGAAATGTTCAAGACGTGGGAACAATACAAATCCTTCTTCTTCTTCTTCTATTTTGTACCAATCCTTCAATTCAGGCATCCCGATTATATCAAGTACCTTCAGTGATGGGAATATTGTTTTAGGAGAAAACCGAACACCGTTGCTTGCATAAAATTCGGAGCCGATGCTACGCACTGCATGCATTCTATATAGTGTCAGCTTATACAGGAAAGGAAGGTGTCCCAAAGGAGGGAGGATTTCCCATTTTGAACAATTACACAAATGCAGTGTATTTAGATTAGATGGCCAGTTTTCATTCCACCAACTGGGAGTACCACCGCCGTAGCCGTTGATTTTTAGTTCCTCAAGATTTCTATGTGGCTGAAGACTTTCAAGTGTGTCCTCTTCCTTCTCATTAATCTGATGATCTTCTTCAAGTACCTGCTGCTGCTCCTCAGTGTCCTGCATCCAATCCAATTTCAAATTTTTAAGATACCTTTTGTTGCCCAACATGGCTTGAGAGGCTTGCTCCTTTCTCTTAACAGTCTCAAGGCCCTCCAAACAAAGTGTTCTAAGCTCTGATATGTCTCTTATCTGTCCAATGTCAAATCCCTTCGCTCCCTGATTAACCCTGAAATTTAACTCTTGAAGCAAAGTTAATGATCCAATCCAAGCGAGTCTTTCCGTATTTGCTTCTAAATGACGCAACCTCATCCTGTTAATTTCATTTGGCCAAAGAATGCAATAATCATCAAAAGATAACCCAACCATTAGCACTTGCAGGTGGTAAAGCTTGCAGACTGATTCTGGTATTTCATAAGAAGAATTTTTGGGCAGTCGTAGTCCTATATCCAAGTAGCGTAAATGCAACATTTTTTTAAGAAACTCCAATGATAATTCCACTCGGAACTTATCTAGTACCAACACTCGTAGCCCTTTTAGTCCCATCAACGTGTCTAATGTCTCAACAGAGCAATCAAACACAACAAGGCTCCTAACATTTTCCTTTGCAAACTTACCATTGCAAAGCAGAGCAAGATTGTTAGCACAAATTGATATGTGACGAACCTTGGGTGAGATGTATACCTCATCATTTTCTGCAATGCAAATTTCACCATCAGACAATGACAGTGCAAGATCATGAAGTAAGTCATGGATCACATAATTGCCCAAATGCTCATGGATGAAAGATCTGCTTACTAATTCATTGAAGTAAGCCTCTCCAATCTCCTCTAGAATTTGTTGATCACTGGGTAATATAAAGCCATGGGCAATCCACATTCGAACTAGGTTTTTTTGGGAATATCTGTAATCTTTGGGAAACAAAGAACAATAAACGAAGCATTGCTTCAAATATGAAGGGAGGTATTCGTAACTTAATCTAAGTGCCTGCATGATTCCATCTTTTTTTTGATTAGTTTGCCACAGTTGATTATGCAAGACTTCCTCCCAGTATCGGCCATTCAAATTCACTTTGAGCATAGCACCCACTGTTTTTGCTGCTAAAGGATTGCCTCTTAACTTTCCAGCTATTTTGTCGCCGACAGACTTCAAATTTGGATAACTTGCAGGGTCCTTATCACCAAATGCACAACTTGCAAAAAAACACTGAAATGCTTCTTCTGCTAAACCTTCCAAATGTATGGCTTCTTTGGTCCTCATCATGTCTGCTATTTCTGGAAGTCGAGTTGTTACTACAACTCTGCTGCCTTTCTTCCCACAATTTAGAAA
The DNA here is from genome assembly GCA_017893485.1 of Hemerocallis citrina. Taxonomy (NCBI): domain Eukaryota; kingdom Viridiplantae; phylum Streptophyta; class Magnoliopsida; order Asparagales; family Asphodelaceae; genus Hemerocallis; species Hemerocallis citrina. Next base: position 7,814,872 of record CM030363.1, on the reverse strand, counting down.
ACTCTGCAGCTGCTCCCATTTTGCTTCGACCACGTTCCAAACGTCATCAAGAACGATTAGAAACTTTTTTCCTGACAGCCCAGACTGCAAAATTTGTTGAATGCTCTCCAGAGTTTGAAGCTGATAGAAATCATGGGGTCTAGAAATGGAAGCTGACTCTATTATCTCCTTTGTGATCCTTTTCACATCAAAATTATCTGACACACAAACCCAGGCCTTAAGATCAAACTTCACATCTTGATTATTGTAGACATCTTGCACGAGAGTAGTTTTGCCCACACCACCAATGCCAACTACAGGAACGACTTGGAAGTTTCTGCTGCTAGATGAACCGCCACCATCATCACCTGAAAATTGGTTTAGCAACTCCATTAGTTGGGCTCTCTCTTCAACTCGACCAACTGATTTGATGGGCGTGGAGGTTGTCGCTCGCAATTCCATAATCTCAGATATCCATTGACTGACTGCAGGTTCCCCGTGGATCAACTGAATCATAACAGAGCTATCACCAGCTATCCTTTTAAATTTATCTACTACCTCATTCAACTTCTTAAGATCATCACCGGAAACAATGAATTTTTTTACTGTGCTATCTGCACATGTGAAGCATCTCTTGAAAATATTATTCGCATTATCAGCCTTCCCTTCTACTTCTTTTTGAATGATTTTGTATTCAAACATATCGACCACATCCTCTGCGTCGTATGTAGCATCTTTGATATCTTGAAGCCACGCACCCAACCTTGAATTTTCAATTCTTCGCTTGTCAGCTTCATCTAACACAGCTTGTATCTTCTTTAGATCTTCCTCTAAACACTTGAGCTTAGGCTTAACAGTAGATTGAAACTGAAATTGATCACTGATGTAGAGCTGGACTTTGCCGGCTATAAAACCAACGGCAGTAGATGCAACCCATCCCCCCAGTTTCAACAAAATAACCAATTCGGCTGCCATCTACAAGATCAGAATATATGTAAATGAATCCGAATGGAAATCAGAGGATACCAACCACCATGAGCAGCAGAATCAACATACACTGAAATAAAAAATAAAACAGTAATATATTACAACTTAGAACACATGAATACAAAGTTGATTCATAAACAAGACGCAAACACAATTAAGGAAGGTAGACAGTGTTTATTCTATGTAGCCTCACCAGATTTTCTTTCTTCCCAAAGACATGGTGGTAGCAGTGATTCCTAAGTTCCTCTGAAAGGAAACAAGATGGAAATATGTGAATTGGTAAAGGAAAGGAAAAGTCTAGGAACTCAGAACTGAAGGTAGGTGATTACAATTAAAACTGAATTTCAAAATTTTTATTCTTTGATGACCACAGAGCCACAAACTTTTTTGTTTGTCTTTTTGTTTAGAAGGATTCTTATGAACCTGTATATTTCAGAAATGGTCTTAACCAATGTACGAATTACTGTGAAAATGGTCCTAATTAACTAATGTAAGAGTTACAGTGTTCAGATGATACTTACGAACTTGTATATTTCGGACACCCAATTTTTTTGTTACTTACAAAAAAAGTGCTCTCCTTTACATTAGTTTCACTCATTCAAACTTGGTCGATTCATGTCTTGAACAACCCAGTTTTATTTCAAAACTCGAATTAAGCATTCAAAGACCTGGGTGCACAAAACAGGTGTTTGATCAATAGCCATATATTCCAGTGCAACTTGGTTTATTCGACTAAAATTATGATTAACCGCTTGATCAGAAATTTCCTTGCACATTCAAAAACGTGTAACCAGTACTGGTCTTGTGGAGATAAAAATATCTCGGTAGGTTGATGAAAAGTCCACGCGAGATAATATCAATAAAAAGAAAATATTATATGTGTTATGTTATTGAATGGGAACTGCATTTATTTTACTTTGCAATTGAGTCAAAACTTACTATTATTTTGTTACGAGTAGAAAGAACCATCTCCTGTTTATATTGTTTGGATCTCATATGACTATATGCGTTCCCAAGTCCCAAATCCAATTAGGTAAATTTCCTTGAATTTAGACTACCCACCCTATATAACTTGAATATAAACTCGCTTACACTTTGATTTAAATTTTCATTTCATTTCTATTCCTCCATAGCACACAGTGTTGTGAGTTATTGATTTTTGTTGTATCATTAATTCCTAGTTGCAAATTTTATCAGCCAAGGACTTGACTTGGTGATAGATAGAATTATTGAAGCAGATACAGAATTATTGAAGCTGACAAAGGTTGGGTCCACTGATAGTTGATGCCCACCGCTTCTTTCTTCTTTCGAATCTTTCTTTTTCTTTTCTGTTTTTCAAAGAAATGTCCTTTCGAATCGACCAATTAGTTTTTTTTAAAAAAATTAATTAAGAGCTTCCACCAAAATATTAATATTTTGTAATTGAAAAATAGCAATGAATGAGTATCGCTGCTATTGTTTAGAACTAAATTGGACTGAAAAAAGTAAAAATGGGAATTGGTAAAGGAAAGGAAAAGTCTAGGCTGTTTACAATTAGAAAAGTATTTTAAATTTTTATTTGGTTGGTGGAAATGAAATTATTAAAGTTTGCAACAGACTATTCTTTGAAGACTACAGACCAACAAACTTTTTTGTTTGCCTCTTTCAGAAATGGTCTTAACTAATGTAATAGTTACTGTGGAAATGATCCTAACTAATGTAATTTGCGAATTTTTTTTTTAAACTCCACTTTTCGAAACTAATTGCAGAAAGAGAACAGTTGCCAAAGTATTTGCGTTCGTGGACTCAACAACTAAACTCGCCGGCGAGTTTAGTTATTTCATGCTCGCCGTTGGGTCATGGCGAGTTTAGTGTTAATTTTTTGATAAACTTGCCGTTCTCAACGGCGAGTTCAGCTCAAAATTTTCCATGAAGACTCGCAGTTCCCAACCGCGAGGACATTTATACTAGACTCGCTGTTGGGAACGGTAAGGATGTAGGAAATTTCACAGAGAGTGAAACATTCCGTTGGACTTAGTGAATTTTCGAGAAAAAAACTCCATAGAATTTTTTTTGTACTCAACTTGACGTTCCCAACAGCGAGTTTAGTGTAAATGTCCTCGTCGTTGAGAACAACGAGTCTTCATTGAAAATTTTGAACTAAACTCGTTGTTCCCAATAGCGAGTCTAGTATAAATGTCATCGCCGTTGGGAACTGCGAGTCTTCATTTGAAAATTTTGAAGTGAACTCGCCGTTGGGGAACGGCGAGTTTAAATTAAAACCAAATTCGTCGTGCCCCAACGGCGAGCATGAAACAACTAAACTCGCCTTTAGGAACGGCGAGTTTAGTTGTTGAGTCCACGAACGCAAATACTTTTGCAACTATTCTATAAGTGCAAATAGTTTCGGAAAATGGCGTATAAAAAAAAAATCAAGATTTACTCTGTTACTGAAGGATTCTAATTAATCAGAAATTAACGTTACAAACTCAGCGAACTGGGCGAGATAACATCCTACAAACAGAAAATAAAACATATATGAAGCAACATGACCCCGTACAAACAACAAATTTCTCCAACAACCCTGGAGGGTGGGCCGACAAACAAGCTCGGTCAAGCAAAATTGTATGTACGTCAGTTTAGCTTCGTACATTGCCTCCACGGCACATGCACACCCACCTGAAACTAGTCTGGCAGGATTTTATCACCCGCCGATCCCTGCCTTCTCCTCATTGGGGGACCCCATCTTTGGGACCAAGCTCCGTAGACCGAATTCTGACACCACGGCACATGCACAGCGATCGCACCCTCCTACCAGCTCCACCACTCATCCTACAAACGCGCCAACAGCTCCCACAGCCTTTACCAATTGGATAGCCGTGAAGAGGACAAGTTATTATTATAACCAAATGCAAGATGCGTCAGTTATAACTTTTAAGAGGGTTTGATATAAGATGAAAAAAAAAATGTGAACGGTTAAAGGAAAAGAGAGGTGAATTCGGGGTCTGGAAACTCTAGACTATAGCTCATCAGTTGAATGGATACAACAAGTCAAGGCATTGATCAAAACAGGTTCAGGCTAGTACTTCTAAACAACAGATATGCTCAAACACATACAATAAACAGAAACATTATAAATTCAGTTCCATAAGAAAAGAAGCTAGCTGGGTGGCAGAGTAGGTTCCTTTCCCTCGGAGGAAGGATCATTTTGTTAAACTCGGTTCTTAGCGCGATCCTGCTTTATCTGATGTCCATCTACGAACTGCCAAAGTGGGTCATCAACAGGATTGACAAACTCAGAAGAAGATTCTTATGGAAAGGTACGGACGAGGACAACAAAGGCTTCCACTTGATAAAATAGGGAAGAGTATGTAAGAGAAGGGAATATGGGGGATTGGGCATCATGAACTTACATGACATGAACAAAGCACTGCCTAGTAAGTGGTGGTGGAAGATAACTAACAAGCACAAAGGATGGTGGAGTTACTCTTTCGAACTATTCCGAAAGAGACGAAAAATCCGATTTGGAAATCCGACCATGAGCAGCAGAATCAACATACACTGAAATACAATAAAACAGTAATATATTACAACTTAGAACACATAAATACAAAGTTGATTCATAAACAAGACGCAAACACAATTAAGGAAGGTAGACAGTGTTTATTCTATGTAGCCTCACCAGCTTTTCTTTCTTCCCAAAGACATGGTGGTAGCAGTGATTCCTAACTTCCTCTGAAAGGAAACAAGATGGAAATTTGTGAATTGGTAAAGGAAGGAAAAATCTAGGCTGTTTACAATTAGAAAAGTATTTCATTTTTTTATTTGGTTGGTGGAAATGAAATTATTAAAGTTTGCAAAAGATTATTCTTTGAAGACTACAGACCAACAAACTTTTTTGTCTGCCTCTTTCAGAAATGGTCTTAACTAATGTAATAGTTACTGTAGAAATGGTCCTAACTAATGTAATTTGCAAAATTTTTTTTGAAACTCCGCTTTTCGAAACTATTTGCAGAAAGAGAACAGTTGTCAAAGTATTTACGTTCGTGGACTCAACAACTAAACTCGCCGGCGAATTTAGTTATTTCATGCTCGCCGTTAGGACACGGCGAGTTTAGTGTTAATTTTTTGATAAACTTGCCGTTCTCAACGGCGGGTTCAGCTCAAAATTTTCCATGAAGACTCGCAGTTCCCAACAGCGAGGACATTTATACCAGACTCGCTGTTGGGAACGGTAAGGATGTAGGAAATTTCACAGAGAGTGAAACATTCTGTTGGACTTAGTGAATTTTCGAGAGAAAAAACTTCATAGAATTTTTTTTTGTACTAAACTTGCCGTTCCCAACAGCGAGTTTAATGTAAATGTCCTCGTCGTTGGGAACAACGAGTCTTAATTGAAAATTTTGAACCAAACTCGTTGTTCCCAATAGCGGGTCTAATATAAATGTCATCGCCGTTGGGAACTGCGAGTCTTCATTTGAAAATTTTGAACTGAACTCATCGTTGGAGAACGGCGGGTTTATCCAAAAATTAAAATCAAATTCGTCGTGCCCCAACGGCGAGCATGAAACAATAAACTCACAGTTAGTCCACGAACGCAAATACTTTTGCAACTATTCTATAAGTGCAAATAGTTTCGGAAAATGGCATATAAAAAAAAAATCAGATTTACTCTGTTACTGAAGGATTCTTATGATCTTGTATAAGAAACCCAATTTTGTGAATTTGAATCTGAACTTCTTCTTCTTCTTCTTTTTATCATTAAACGGTGGGTATAAAACCCCCGTGTTTCATTAAAGAGAATTTAACAAAACATACAACCAAAAATAAAACTTATGAAGTTCAGATCACAACAGGCTGTGTTCCGGACCTCATACACCCCAACCAACAAACAAAAAATACATCGAAATCTATTCCTACTGATCGACCGCCCCCACCAGAGCAAATTTTTCGTGCCAATTTTGGCTCACTCTCTCACTCAGTCTCTCGCTTATACACCATTTATCCTCTCCAACTATCGTACGCTCTTCCTTGTCGCCCCCAGCAGTGACCCAAACGACAAGTGTAAGCACCATATGAGAGACACCGCAGACACTCCACCAATCTGACAACTTCATGTCAAAATTGAGTCCTCGTTCTCATCCCCTCGCTTCATCCTCGATGACTCTCATCGCAACTTCGCAACGAGGATAGACGTCACACCTGACCCCTACGAGCCCTCTGACATGAAAGAAACCAAAGACACCCCTCACTTTGACCCATTATTGTCAAAGTAAAGTCCGAACTATAAACTTGCCTGACAACAGTCACCCACACCAAGGGAGGTTGAGAGAGGAAGGACGGGAGATGGCTTTTTCGGCAGGTGACGGAGAAGGAAAGAGGTCGGAGGAAGTTAACGGGTAGGAAGGAAGAAGGAGGCCAGTGGAGGGAGGAGAGAGGATGCCAGAGTGAAGGTGGAAGAGGCTCCGGAAAATCCGGATCTGGGATTCAAAAAATCCCCTTCCGGAAATTCCGAATCTGGGAGCCTCTATCCAATGTTTATGGTAACTAATGTTCTTGAACTTCTTCTTATTCTGGTTGATGGAAATGAATTATCAAAAATACCAAGTAGCAATAAGTTGTTATCTATGTACAGTTTTTTCTTATGGCTACACATGCAAAAATGATGCTAGTAGAGTTAGTGTCAATGGTCCTAACTAATGTAAGAGTTTTTCTGTTTAGAATGATTCTTACGAACTTGTTTTCTAAATGCTTCTTATATAAGCACTGACATAGAAAAAGAATCAATGCCCATCACTTCTTTGTTCTTTCAAATTTTTCTCATCCTTTTTCTTTTCCTTTCCTTTTCCAAAGAAATGTCCTTTCGAATCTTTCTTATAGTTATCCTGAGAAATGCTAGACGTACATAAAATTCTACCCCAAACATACATGGGGCTTGTCTTTTAGTGGTTGGTGTGTCCATTAATCACTAAAAGACAAATGGATAAGACCCAACAGTCACTCAAAGACAAGCCCCATGTAAGTTTGGAGTAGAATCTCATGTAAGTCTAGCATTTCTCAATTATCCTTTGTAACCTATTTAACTTTTCTAAGTGCTAGAGCTTTTTTGAGCATAGTAGACAGTGTTTTAGGAAAGCATGTTGATGTGATTCAATGATTTGTTTAGGATACGACAAACTTCTTTTACTTCTTTTACTTTTAGAAAACGATAGTGGATGCTCTTACAAGTGTTGAGAGCCAACTTCTGAACACAATTAGTTTTTAATCCTTAAATAAAATCCCTAACAATTAGTGTTCAAGAATAATTAGAAATCCTAACACTGATAAAGACAAAATACTGTTAAACCATTAACTAACTAATAAAAGTATAATCCTAATATATATCATAAATTCCTCCAAATATATATATGTACTAAATTGAGTTCCATTTTATCAAACAAGGAACTGATCCTTTCTTCCTCCCTCTCTCACTGTTCCTTGTTCTTGAAAGTTGAAACCTGCTCCATTGCTACACCATGTTCTTTCTCTTCATGACACTGATACTAGTAGCTTTCTTTCCACCCGTCGTGCAAGAAGAGGAGGCGCGTACGTTCAAGAAAGGGATATGGAAGCCTCCAGAAGACGACATGTTACTGAAATATATAGAGAATCATGGTCCGAGAAAGTGGAAGGCAGTTTCGAAATACAGTGGATTGAACAGAAGCTGGATAAGTTGTCGACGTCGTTGGGAGAATCAACTTCGGCCTAATCTGAAAAGAGGGGCTATTACTCCTGATGAAGAGAAAAAGATCCTTATGTTGCATGAACAGTTGGGGGTAAGTGGGCTCTTATTGCAAAACAAGTAATAAGTATTTCATTCTTGATTTACATTGTTTACTTTGAAAAATGATTATGTATGCAGAATGTGCGATACATTAGTAGTGAATCTTGATCAATCGGAGCAATATGTTTCTTTAGAGGATTTGAGTATGACATTAACTGTAAGGAAATTCTCAAAATTACGAACATAGTGATCTAAGGACTAATTTATGTTCATGTGTGTATCATAATTTTCTTGAATGTCAAGAAATAATATTTTTATTGTGTTTATCATAATTTTCTTAATTATTAAGTATGATCTATTTCGGTAATTGGTTACTTTGAAAAAGGAGTAGTTTTTAGTATGGAATGTGTTACGTTGCGAATTTTGATTAATCAGAAGCAATGTGGTTCCCGAAGAGGCTTGGAGTATGATACTAGTGTTGGATATATTGGTATATTCTCTATATATAAATATAGCACGTGCATATGTGTAACACGTGTAATGAACGTACAACTGATTGGATATTGGAATGCGGGTTTGTGGGCTTATAACCCGATACCCAAACCAGTATTTAGGAATAAATATTGGCTTGTGATAGCAGAGTCTAGGTATTCCAATCTTGATACCTAGGATGAATATCTCAAGCAACTTAGATCTAGAGATAAAACCTAATTCCCAATTGTTAATTTCTCATAAAAACTAACAATCTTGAGATATTTTGTTAATCAATTTGTGAGATTAATCAAGAGAGAAGAGTACCTCACTGGATCCCGTCGTTCTCGCCGAAACCCTTGAAGCCGTTCGAGGGCATCGTCACCGACGATCGTCTCCGGTGCCGTCGCTCCCACAGACGAACGCCGAACGCCGCCGTCGCTCCCACAGACGAACGCCGAACGCGCCAGTCGTCGTCTTCTTTCGTGCGAAGCCATCGACAAGCCGTCGATCCGTCGAGGCGTCAGATCCCGCCGAAGCTCCGACGGCGCTGCTTCCCCTCAGTCACCGTGGTTGCTGATCGACGGCACCGCCCTCCAACAGAAGCCGTGCTCAGTCACCAACTCCTCCCGTTCCATCTGCTGTCTATTTGGAAGAAGACAGTTGGGTTCTCTCTCATTTCAGTGACAGGGTTTTGAGTTCGCTTCAGAACTGCGCCCACAACCTGTTTGTTGAAATCCCCCACCGAGTTCAATCCTTGAAATTGAGATTGGTTTGATTAGAGATGGGTGGTATTTGCTCAAAGAGAGCAGCAGTGGATTTGTTCCTTATTGAGTTTGGCACAGATTGAGATACTCTGGAAGGTGCAGTACGGGATAGATCGGATGTGTTTCGAAATAGATTTGACCTTAATCAATTGAAGGGGAAGAGACAGTGAAAGATAAGTTCTTTACTTTCCTCGTATTAAATTTCTGTTAAATATTTTGTTATGTGCTGGAAATTCAAAACATTGGTTTTAAGTTTATTTTGAATTATAGAATAACTGTGATGCTAAGTGGTTAAGTTCAAGACTGTATTAATCATTTGTTTGATTAAATACAAGTTGAACAGTTGTTTTGGCTATGTGCTAAAACACAATATCTATTTTGTTAAACAGTATGTTGACTATAAAATTCGGATCTCCAATTAAATTGTTGCTAGAATTAGATTGTGCTAATAATTTGTTTAATTGGCTAATCTTTAATAATTTGATGAATGAAAGAACTTTAATGTTACTTACAAATTGTATATGTTGGAGACGATGGATACGCATCACAGTTGAATAAGTCTGCACTACGCAGGCTTCTCCGTCGAATTTGGAAAACACTTCTAACTAGAAGTGTCGGTATGATCTACTCTAATTTTTTAGTATTTTTCATGTGATGAATGTGTTAACGTTTTGTGTGTTTGATCATATGATTGAGAGTTTTAGATCATAGTTATTCTCGCTCTGGAAAACTAGCATGTTTAGGGTTGTTAAGTGTTTTATCATACTATGTGTATAGATATTTTGACAAATCCATTGTTTGCAGTTTGTGTGAGATTACATATTTGCTTCTCGAAAATTTAAAATAAAATAAAATTGTATAAGATGTATAACAAATGTCTGTAACTTAGGAGAGAGCATCTCTTAATGTAGAATATGACTCTATTAGTTACGTTGTGTTCCCTCTCGTTCACTGTACTGTGTGTGCAACGTTGAATTATAATATGTTAGTCATTATCTCATTTAGCGTTATGAAGATGATGAAGAACGAGTAAAGGAAAGAACTCTTTGTTCAATGTGTTTGAGCTAGTGGACATTGTTAGAATCATTAGAGAAAGCAAATAATTTTTGAAAAATGTGAGAGTAATTTTGTATTAACTCTTATAAAGTGCATATATTGTCAATCGTATGTATAAGTTGAGTTTAACAAATGAGACAATTAATAATAATAGTTCTAATTGTGTTCTTGAACATAGCATAATTGGCTAAGATTTGAGAACTATATATTCAATTGTTTGTGAGGAAATGTGATCTAATTATCAAAACTGTGGGGAAATGGAGTTAAAAGCTATTGAGTCAAAGTTTTAACATCCAAGTTGTTTTGAAATTTAGAATCACTATGAACTATATATTAAATTGTTTGTTCTTGTTAAAACTCATAACCCTACTAAATGATACTTCATTAAAATATGACAAATATGAAAGTTGTGCTCAGATTATAATCACTAGAAAATCATTTAGTATGGTCTCTAGGAGCACACAACTTATTGAGTCAATACATTCTGATATTTGTGATCTCAGTAGCTTTGTGACTAGATGAGACGATTGTTGGTCAGAAGTATTTAATCTCTTTTGTAGATGATTAATATAAGTCTGTCATATATATGAAGAATGAAGCACTTGTTATTCTTAATGAATTAAAAATTATAGGTAAATGATAAAAATCAAGGGTTCAGATTTGATAGAGGTAGTGAATATGTTTTAACAACTTTAGAGAAGTTTGCATTGGGCATAATCTCTAGTGCACTCTACTTACAACAGTCAAACGGTATTGATAAAAGTTAGAATCAAACACTTAGTGAAATGTTGAATTCTATATTATTGACTGTTGTTTGTCTTGTGTAATTATGAGTGATGTTGCATTGTTAATCATATCTCTAATGTGTTACTACACTCTAAATTGAATACAGCTTGTAAATCATGGTATGAAAACACAAACAGTTTTGTTAAAGAGAAAATTTGCGTTGTGATACTTTTGTTAGAGTACATGACCCTAGAAGGCCTAAAGTAGGACCTACAATAAATATTTGTGTGTGTTTAGAAAGTGCAGAATATAGTTTCTGTAGACAGATGTTAGATCTATCTAATTTGTGTTAAAAGAATCTAGACTTGCAGAGTTCTTTGAGGATGTCTTCATCAAAGATAAATGTATGAAATAATCTAGTCCTACAGACATGTTCACTGATTCACAGTTGGAATCAAAAACCAGTCTGACACTTAAAAACTTTAATGACAAATGAGCTAAGAAGAGTCTTTAGTAGACAATGAGATGATTTTGTGTCATACAATAATACTTAATTTTGATTGTTCTGCCGACAGGGGCTAAAACTATAGTAAGTGGGGTTTTGTAGAAGAAACTTAATTTTGATTGTTCAGTAGCAATTTTAATGCTTTTTAGTAGCTAACAGATTGACTGAGAAAAATTGGGTAGATTTATTTGATGTCTACTCACATGTCTGTCATATTGCTACAATAAGTATTCTTCTTACCCTTACTTACATCTATTGAAAATTTTGCCATTCATAAAGGACATTTAAAAGGCTTTGTACAGAACAGTTTTGTACTGGAAAGTTTTGAACTAATATGTTTAGTGAACAAGATTTACAATATAGTAAAATCATTGTATGTTCTTAAAACATATATAGCCAACGAATAAATAATTTGACAAACTTTTGAAAGAGCCTAGTATATGAATCAAGTAATTCAGATCAGTGCCTTCAACTTTGTGGTATGTCAAATATAGTGGCTATTATTTACTTGTTCTGTTGATATGCATGTTCTTGGAAGTGATCTCTCTATTACAAAGAAGTTAAAATTGTGCTATCCAAAGAATTCAACATGAAAACCTAGGTACTGTGGACACCATGGGTATAAGGGTAAGTTTTCAGTTGGCAAGGGATAACTCTTAGTCAAACTCATCAAATCAAAATGTGTTTCAAAAGTGGGAATATAGTGATTGAAAGTATGTTTTGAAACACCTTATGATTATGATAAAAGGTTGACACCTAATGATGGTGCAACTATGAGACATGTAGATCATTCTAAAGGAATTGACAGTCTCATGTATACAAAGATCTGCACTAGAATAGACATAGCCTTTGAGGTAGGTATGATCTGCAGATTCACTAATAATCCCATACACATTTGAGTGCCCTTAAGAGGCTAATGAGATACCTGAGTGGTATTCAAGAGTTTGCTTTATGCTACTCTAGTCATTCTTCGAATGAATGGCTGATCTGATGCATTATGTTGCTCAGAATTTAGTAAAAGTCGATAACTAGTAGATATGTGTTTACACTAGGAAAAACAGAAATGTTATGGAAATAAAAAGCAAACAGGCACTGTGCTATCATCCATGAAATCAGACCTCTATGTGTAATCTTCTGCAGGGGAAAAGGCTAAGTGGATTGAAGAAATTGTTGCTAGTTATCCATTAAGAAGTTTAAGTAACTCTCTAATTCTGTTATGCGACTATCAAGCTACAATGTACTGTAGCTCATAACTCACTCTATAATAGTAAGAGGAGTATATTAAGGCTGAAATAAGCCAAGTTGAACTTTCTCATAGATAAAGTGCAATTGCGACAAGTATGGCTAATGTTCTTGCTAAGAGACTTGAAAGTGATCTAATTATCAAAACTGTGGGGGAAAGTGGAGTTAAAAGCTATTGAGTAAAAAGCTTTAATCCAAGCTGTTTTGAAATTTAGATTCCAATTAGAGCCATAGAGAAGTTTAAACTTAAGCATCAATTTTAGGCAGTTGACATGTTTTAGATAATTTTGATGATTCGACATAAATTCCACAAATATATAATGTCATTTCAATTTTGATGGTATTATATATCTAAGGATTTACTTAGAATAATCATATTATTCCAATACGAAACATGAAAACTTGTCGATGTGTTTCCGATGATTAAATTGTCCTAAATATCATTCCAATTTTGATGATATGTCTTTTATGGATACATGTTTCATTCCAATTTTGATGATTCAATGTTAAACCATGATTGAAATGGCAGTCTTTTCATTTCAATGTGAAACATAGTATGGTTCTTGTGTAGAAACTATAAAGTTCATGTACTTTACTTATTAAAGATACTTGATTGTGATGCTTGCGTTACATTTTTGCTAAGCTAATTATGAATTGTACTAAGTTCTTTTGTGGAACTAGATACTTTGTGAAATTTGTTGGAATTCTTAGAGATGTGTCTCTTGATATTCTTGTTTTCAATAAGCTAGCAAAGATGGAGGAGTTGAATCTGTCAACATAGATTTCAAAAATAATGATTTGCTCAAAATGGAGGAGTAAACATAAAGCAGTGTGCAAGGATAGAGTTTTAGTTTATCTCTTTCGAGAATAAATTAGTCACTTGCTTGGTAAAAACTTCTGTTGAGTTTAAGACTCTTATGTTCATGAGCTTAAAACTCATATTTTGTTCTTGAAGATTATTTGCTTTGTTTGATTTTGAAACTATGACAGATTATTCCAGTTGGTTTAGTCTTTGTGAACTATTCTGAATTGGATATGGTTTGGAACTAGTTAATTATATTGGTTTAGTCTTGATTGAACTATTCAGTTTTATAATTTTATTGGTTCTTATGAAACTATACCTTTATGATGCTTTTCCTTTATGGACTGCTATCAACCAGTCAGTTGTATACTGATCTGATGAGATAATCCTGTACTTTATATATTGAAAATATAGGAGGAGATTGTTGGATATATTGGTATATTCTCTCTATATAAATATAGCACGTGCATATGTGTAACACGTGTAATGAACGTACAATTGATTGGATATTGGAACGCGGGTTTGTGGGCTTATAACCCGATACCCAAACCAGTATTTAGGAATAAATACTGGCTTGTGATAGCAGTCTAGGTATTCCAATCTTGATACCTAGGATGAATATCTCAAGCAACTTAGTTCTAGAGATAAAATCATAATTCCCAATTGTTAATTTCTCACAAAACCTAACAACTAGTTGTTAGGAAATTCTCATATTTGCGAACATAATGATCTATGTACTAATTTCTGCTCGTTTGTGTATCACATTTTTCTTGATTTATAAAGAAGAAATATGTTTTATATTTTGTTCATAATATGTGCTTTTAGAGCATCTGTAGTCGTCTTGAGTCATATTTTGGGTATTTGGCAAATAGAAATGGAAAAATTGGGTTTGCGCTGTAGTCGTCAAAAGCCAGAATATGGGTTGGACAAAAGATAATCTTTCGTCTCAGAAATTTAAATTAAAAAAATTATATATATATATATATATATATATATATATATATATATATATATATATATATATATATATATATATAAATGCATTAAAGTGAGGGACAAAGGACCCAAAAAAAAAAACAAATAAAAAAAGCCACAAAAGGACAAAAAAAAACAAAAAACTGCCAAATGCCTTCCCGACGGATGAATTCATCCCGTCCTAGGCAATTTGGCTTTTGCACTTGTTGTTGGACGGTACATAATGTACCGTCCGTCAAATTTTTATTTTTATTTTTTAAATTTAATTAATCGGACGGAATATTATCCTTCGTCTGTCGAATTCGTCGTATACTGAATTGAAGCGACGGTGTTTTGTTTGCCGTCCCACGTTTCAGACGAAAGATTATCTTTTGTCTCATTTAACGGACGAAAGATAATCTTTCGTCAGCTATAATTTGGCATTTGCCAAACCGTCTCCTATATTTGGCAAGCTCCTGTTCGTGCAACACCCAAATTTTGGGTATTTGGCAGACGACTACAGCGATTTTTCCCCTATTTTTTCCATATTTTGGGTATTCAGCAGACGACTACAGATGCTCTTACAGCTTCATTTCTTTTTTTATTTTATTTTTTCATCATAAACAAGACATTCCATTTATTTGGACAAAAAAACATTAAAGCTAGAGACCAGAACTTCATTCAATATTATCTGAATACAACATAAGATTTGTTCAGTTATAAGTTACATACACAAACTGATTAAATTCCACCTTCCCAACATCCAGTATAGATGCATGCCTCAACTGGAACCACCACGACGACCACCACCACCACCACTATTTTCCTGAATAAATTTCTTAATCAGGAGCATCAACTGATTTGCTGGTTGAGACCAAGGGTTGATAGTAAAGAAACCATGCTGCTGCCCTTCAAACTCTGCCACCTCCACCGGCTTTCCCCACTCCTGCAGCTTCTTGGCATAATCCACAGCCCGGTCCCTCAACAGATCACACCCTCCAACAACCACCAGTATAGGATCAAACTCAACACTCTCCAAATCATCAACACTCTCGGGCCCAAACGGGTTCACCAGTTGGTGGTCAGTGCTGGCTCCAATTGGCACCGACAACCTCCAGAATCTGTCATTCAGCTCCAAATTCAAGAAGGCATCTTTCGGATTCTGACAGCTGGCGCTAGCTCAGCACGACCAGAGACTGAAGCATCAAACCGGACTGCCAAGTGGTGGGCAATGTTCCCACCAGCTGAGTCACCGGATATGAAAACTCTACCAAAGTCTGCCACTTGAGTAAGCCAAGTGTCAGGAGGATCTGCTGACGTGGCCTGTGCATGAAGCCATTTAATGACGGAAACACCGTCGTCAATTGCAGCAGGTAAGCGGTTTTCAGGGGCGAGGCGATAGTCAGGGGAGACAATGACAGCACGAAGATCGGAGCAGAGGCGAAGGCAGTAGTTGTGACAGTTGGGCCATGTGCGGGACCCAATGCAGAATCCACCTCCATGGAAGTAGAAAAAGATGGCAAGTTTGGAACCTTGGGAATCACGGGGCTTGTAGAGGCCGGTGGAGAGGCCATGTTTAGGATCAAATTCGACGTCTTTCCATTCAACTGTACCATCATCAGTTACAGGGACGGGGAAGCTTGGATTTGGCGATCGAACAATAGAACCGTCGCTATAGACTCGTAGAACACCGCGACATTCTTCAATCTCAACAGGAGGATCAGTGGAAGCCATGGTACGTGGTGGATTAATTTGACGGGTAGAGAGTTCTTGGGTAATTGATCATCTATCTATCTATATTTTTATATGCATGGGACAAGTGATATATGATGAGAATAATAATAAGGAATAGGAAATTAATTAAGGAGAAGGGAACAAGGAGCAGGTTAAAGTTGGCTTGGAAGCTCTGCTAAGCATGTGGGAGTCTAGTCAGCTACTTGTCCTTGTTGCTTGTCTAATCTAAGGATAATTCGAATTTGAGTTTAGGTGCATACGTTGTGTTGTTTGTCATCATAATTCCTAGTTTTGTGAAATTTTTTTTTATATTATTTTTTAGAAAAAAATGTGGAGTATGTGCACCTTGTTTCATTAATAAAGAGTTAGTAAAACAAACTCAGAGTACTGAGCAAGTTTTGTGAACTTCTTAGAGCCAAATCAACACAGCACCCAAAGAGACAAAGCAACTCAGCACACAAAGAGACAACAACGATTGCAACAGCTACAAGTGGAAAATGCATAAACAACGCAAGGCTTGGTGGAGCAATTCTTTCATGAGATATCGAAGGAGGAAAATCGTCAGATTTGGAGGGAAATCTAAACACGGGAAGGTTTCTAGCATATGGAAGGGGATTGCGAAAGTAGGAGATATCTACCATATGAACACAAGGTGCAAACTGGGGAAAGGTAACAATATCAGATTCTGGAAAGACAAATGGTGTGGAGATAACACGCTGCAATCAGTCTTCCCCGACCTCGCATCGTCGGTTAACAAGGATGACGCCCTAGTTGTAGATGTGTGGAAGAATGGAAGATTGAACTTGGACTCCACAGGTAATCTCTCAATAGAGGCTCAGGAGCAACTGGTCAGACTCAACATTTTGCTGGAGGATGAAGGAAACCAGGAGAGGGTGGAGGAGGATGTCAGAGAATGGAGGATAGGTCATAACAATACTTTCTCAGTCTCTTCGATGTACGGCTTCCTTAACGACGGTGGGTTGAGGAGCTCACATGCTGGTACAATTTGGAAGACTAAAGCCCCACCCAAAGTAAAGGCCTTCCTCTGGCTGGTGCTTAACGACGGAATCCTATCCAAATCTAACCTTATGAAACGTAATATCCTGTTAGACGCCACGTGCCTACGCTGTAACGGAGGGGAAGAGGACACCAATCACATATTTTTTGTTTGTCCTAGAGCTAGGTTGGTATAGGAGATCATGGGACTGGGTTTTCACACAATCGCAATCCCGAACAGCATCGATGACCTGTGGGGGAATTGGCGGTATAAACACATTAACAAAGAGTTTAGGGTCCTTTGGGATAGTACGGTCGGGGCTATCTTATGGAGTTTATGGTTGGATAGGAATGAATTCTGCTTCAGAAATTATACATGCTCTTTCCTTATGTTACTTCATAAAATTCTATTTCTAACAGAGGCTTGGGCAGGTCTAGGTGGCCCAGGGAAGAAAACATAGGTCTAATCTTATATATATAGAAGAATAGAGAGAAAACATAGGTCTAATCTTGATTCTCAGTCGTCCGATATAACCTGGAAAAGAAGTAACTGAATAGGAGCCGCACGATCTAACTTGGAGTTGAAGATTGGGCTGAAACGACCTAACAAATCGAAGTCCAAAAACGAACATAGCGCCGCGGGCGGTCGACCGTCCAACAAGACCGGTCGACCGTACCTCTCTCGGACAATCCTTGTACTACGACCGGTCGAGGGGTGCGGTCGACCACAACTTGGGACAGTCGACCGCAACTATGCCTGCACCTTGCTGCTGCTGTTTTTCCTTTTACTCACTTCGATGCTTCGATTTCCGTGCTTCATCTTAACTTCTTCTAATCTGAACAGTGAGTATTCAAGACACAGTCCTAACAGGTTTGATATAAGATGAAAAAAAATGTGAACTGTTAAAGGAAAAGAGGGGTAATTTCGTGGTCTGGAAACTATAGAGCAGAGCTCATCAGTTGAATGGATACAACAAGTCAAGGCATTGATCAAAACAGGTTCAGGCTAGTACTTTTAAACAATAGATATGCTCAAACACCGGCAATAAACAGAAACATTATAATTTTCAATAATTTCATGACAAAAAAGGTATAAAATCATATGCACCTTGCTGATTTCACCTGCATCCAAGAGTCAGCACAATAAAGTTATAGATCAGTATATAATGTATATAAGATGAATGGCATTTCATCTCTACCGGCTGCTTGTATTACGATTTTGAAACTTTATTGTTCAAATATGCACAAGCATTAACAAGATGATGGTGCCTAACTCAAATTGTCAAGACGAAAATATGTGAGGTGAAGTACACAAGTTATAGCATGAAGAGGAATTTTCCTGTCATCAATTGCACATAAAGAAATATTCAGAAATGGTCACCAACAAACTTGTATTTATTTAAAGTAGGGGATGCCCACTTCAAAATTATAACAAATAAATCGAAGTTCACACATTGCATACCAATCAAAGACGCAACGACTACATACCAATACCATAGAGAAACTCCATGCAAGATGGGAAAAACTTATCCTCAAAGTTGTGATAAACAGTGCATGTTCTGATATTAAAATTATTACAGCAATCCAAAAGAAACATAACGAGTCTATGATAAATGCCAAAGCAAGCCTGAGAACCATCCTTTGCCTTATATCCTTTATTTTCGTCCTTTCACAGCTACGAGAATATGCGCTTCAGAAGTGACAAATCAGGATCTCTGGCAAATAAGTCATGCTGGAAAAGAAATAGAAATTTTTTGAGAAATAAACTGAGAATAGATAATGTTGAACACTTATATAAATTAAAACAGTATACAAAAATAGAATACAGGGAGGTCTATTCAGACAATGGAAAGATATAGATACAATTGATTTTGGAATAACAAGAGAGTATCAAATAGTTGTTATAATTAAACTTTAATTCATTGTCAACTTTATGTGGACTACATCATCCTTATGCAGGTCATCGGGCACTCTTGCAATACGAAAAGTGATCAAAAGACGAAGAGTATTGAATGAAACATGAAAGATGAACATTTGATACGAAGGGTTCAGTGGTTCAGAAATAAATGAAAGAGAGATGAGAAGTGATAAAATTACCAAAACTGATTTCCTGTTATCCTCTGTCATCACTCTGCCATCAAGTATGAAGGTGGGGATGTGAGCAACCTTTTGCCAGTCACGAATCAAGCATCGCATTGCAAACAACCGGTTGTCCCAAACTTGCAACTCTCTTAGGGAGGCAGGCAGTCCATCTTCTAGCAGTGATGTGATGCTGTAACAGTATGCAATAACTAATTTCTGAAGATTGGAAAGGCTGTTGCTCAGGTTGGATGGCAGGGACCGTAGATTGTAGCAGATCACTAGGTGCAATTCTTCTAGGGAGGCAAGCAGATACTCTTCTGGCAGGGATTCTAAAAAGTGGCAATCGGAGAAGCACAAAGAACGGAGGGAGGTGAGATGTTGAATCAAATTCAGGGACTCTAGCTCTCTGGGGAATCTTAAATCTAAAATAGTCAAATGCTCAATACATGCAAGATTGTGGTACGGAAGCCATTCTGTTAGTACTAAGGTGCTGGTGCACTTGATGTATGTAAATTCTTCATAAACATATACACTTAAGCTTACATCTTCTGATATTTGTACCCTGATTCGATTAAAAACAGATGGTGGAAACGGAAGAATGATTGATCCTGTCAGCTTAGGGCATCTCCTAATAGAGAAATGTTCAAGACGTGGGAACAATACAAATCCTTCTTCTTCTTCTTCTATTTTGTAGCAATCCTTCAATTCAGGCATCTCGTTTATATAAAGTACCTTCAGTGATGGGAATATTGTTTTAGAAGAAAACCGAACACCGTTGCTTGCATAAAATTCGGAGCCGATGCTACGCACTGCATGCATTCTTTCTAGTGTCAGCTTATACAGGAACGGAAGGTGTCCCAAAGGAGGGAGGATTTCCCATTTTGAACAATTACACAAATGCAGAGTATTTAGATTAGATGGCCAGTTTTCATTCCACCAACTGGGAGTACCACCGCCGTAGCCGTTGATTTTTAGTTTCTCAAGATTTCTATGTGGCTGAAGACTTTCAAGTGTGTCCTCCTCCTTCTGATGATCTTCTTCAAGTACCTGCTGCTGCTCCTCATTGTCCTGCTTCCAAACCAATTTCAAATTTTTAAGATACCTTTTGTTGCCCAACATGGCTTGAGAGGCTTGCTCCTTTCTCTTAACAGCCTCAAGGCCCTTCAAACAAAGTGTTCTAAGCTCTGATATGTCTCTTATCTGTCCAATGTCAAATCCCTTCGCTCCCTGATTAACCCTGAAATTTAACTCTTGAAGCAAAGTTAATGATCCAATCCAAGCGAGTCTTTCCGTATTTGCTTCTAAATGACGCAACCTCATCCTGTTAATTTCATATGGCCAAAGAATCCAAGAACTATACAAAGATAACCGAACCATTAGCACTTGCAGGTGGTAAAGCTTGCACACTGATTCTGGTATTTCATAAGAAGAATCTCTGGGTAGTCGTAGTCCTATATCCAAGTAGCGTAAATGCAACATTTTTTTAACAAACTCCAATGATAATTCCGCTCGGAACTTATCTAGTACCAACACTCGTAGCCCTTTTAGTCCCATCAATGTGTCTAATGTCTCAACAGAGCAATCAAACACAACAAGGCTCCTAACATTTTCCTTTGCAAACTTACCATTGCAAAGCAGAGCAAGGTTGTTAGCACAAATTGATATGTGATTAACCTTGGGTGAGATGTATACCTCATCATTTTCTGCAATGCAAATTTCACCATCAGACAATGACAGTGCAAGATCATGAAGTAAGTCATGAATCACATAATCGTCAAAATGCTTTTGGATGAAAGATCTGCCTAGTAATTCATTGAAGTAATCCTCTCCAATCTTCTCTAGAATTTGTTGATCCCTGGGTAATATAAAGCCATGGGCAATCCACATTCGAACTAGGTTTTTTTTGGAATATCTGTAATCTTTGGGAAACAAAGAACAATAAACGAAGCATTGCTTCAAATATGAAGGGAGGTATTCGTAACTTAATCTAAGTGCCTGCATGATTCCATCTATTTTTTGATTAGTTTGCCACAGTCGATTATGCAAGACTTCCTCCCAGTATTGGACATTCAAATTCACTTTGAGCATAGCACCCACTGTTTTTGCTGCTAAAGGATTGCCTCTTAACTTTCCAGCTATTTTGTCGCCGACAGACTTCAAATTTGGATAACTTGCAGGGTCCTTATCACCAAATGCACAACTTGCAAAAAAACACTGAAATGCTTCTTCTGCCAAACCTTCCAAATGTATGGCTTCTTTGGTCCTCATCATGTCTGCTATTTCTGGAAGTCGAGTTGTTACTACAACTCTGCTGCCTTTCTTCCCATAATTTAGAAAACTATGCAGCTGCTCCCATTTTGCTTCGACCACGTTCCAAACGTCATCAAGAACGATTAGAAACTTTTTTCCTGACAGCCCCGACTGCAAAATTTGTTGAATGCTCTCCAGAGTTTGAAGCTGATAGAAATCATGGGGTTTAGAAATGGAAGCCGACTCTATTATCTCCTTTGTGATCCTTTTCACATCAAAATTATCTGACACACAAACCCAGGCCTTAAGATCAAACTTCACATCTTGATTATTGTAGACATCTTTCACGAGTGTAGTTTTGCCCACACCACCAATGCCAACTACAGGAACGACATGGAAGTTTCTGCTGCTAGATGAACCACCACCATCATCACCTGAAAATTGGTTTAGCAACTCCATTAGTTGGGCTCTCTCTTCAACTCGACCAACTGATTTGATGGGCGTGGAGGTTGTCGCTCGCAATTCCATAATCTCAGATATCCATTGACTGACTGTAGGTTCCCCGTGGATCAACTGAATCATAACAGAGCTATCACCAGCTATCCTTTTAAATTTATCTACTACCTCATTCAACTTCTTAAGATCATCACCGGAAACAATGAATTTTTTTACTGTGCTATCTGCACATGTGAAGCATCTCTTGAAAATATTATTCGCATTATCAGCCTTCCCTTCTACTTCTTCTTGAATGATTTTGTATTCAAACATATCGACCACATCCTCTGCGTCGTATGTAGCATCTTTGATATCTTGAAGCCACGCACCCAACCTTGGATTTTCAATTCTTCGCTTGTCAGCTTCATCTAACACAGCTTGTATCTTCTTTAGATCTTCCTCTAAACACTTGAGCTTAGGCTTAACAGTAGATTGAAACTGAAATTGATCACTGATGTAGAGCTGGACTTTGCCAGCTATAAAACCAACGGCAGTAGATGCAACCCATCCCCCCAGTTTCAACAAAAAAACCGATTCGGCTGCCATCTACAAGATCAGAATATATGTAAATGAATCCGAATCGAAATCAGAGGATACCAACCACCATGAGCAGCAGAATCAACATACACTGAAATACAATAAAACAGTAATATATTACAACTTAGAACACATAAATACAAAGTTGATTCATAAACAAGACGCAAACACAATTAAGGAAGGTAGACAGTGTTTATTCTATGTAGCCTCACCAGCTTTTCTTTCCTCCCAAAGACATGGTGGTAGCAGTGATTCCTAACTTCCTCTGAAAGCAAACAAGATGGAAATTTGTGAATTGGTAAAGGAAGGAAAAATCTAGGCTGTTTACAATTAGAAAAGTATTTCAAATTTTTATTTGGTTGGTGGAAATGAAATTATTAAAGTTTGCAACAGATTATTCTTCAGACCAACAAACTTTTTTGTTTGCCTCTTTCAGAAATGGTCTTAACTAATGTAATAGTTGTAGGATAATGGCTCGATTCTGGTATTTGGTATCTGCAGTGTTCGAAAGTTTCGGAGCTTCAGTCGACTGGATGGAGGAGCAGTCGACTGTCCAGAGAGGAGTTTTCGAAGACTGAGAATACAGCAGTAGCAGTCGACTGTATGTGGGAGTCAGTCGACTGTCCCGAAGGAATTATCAGTCGACTGGTATGAAGACCAGTCGACTGTCGGCGGGTTTTGGATCCAGATTCGGCCCAATTCGAAAGGCCCAATAGTTTCCCTATAAATACACCCGTTAGGGTTTTGTAAATTGTAACACCTTATTCGGATTTTGCAGCCGTCATTTCTTGTAAAGGCTTTGTTTGCCCATTGGAGAACATAGTAAAGAAACCCCAACCGCCCCTTGTGGATGTAGGCATCGTTTTGCCGAACTACGTAAATCTTGTGTTCTTGTGTTGCTTGCTTTTCTGTGTTTTCTCGCTGTTTCTCTCGTTTGATTGTTGGTTTGATTTGTATTCCGCACAACAAGTGGTATCAGAGCTATTGGTTCGACCTAGAGGGAGATGGCGGGTGATGCAGATGCAACCAAGGATGTTGTGGGATCAAGTTCGTCCAGAACAACGATTCACAACGCAAAATTTGAAGTTGAAAAATTTGATGGGACAAACAATTTCGGGTTGTGGCAATGTGAGGTGTTGGATGTTCTTGTTCAACAAGAACAAGATGTTGCTTTGGAGGTAGAAAAACCTAAGGATATGTCCGAAGCAGATTGGAAGAAGTTGAATCGAGTTGCGTGTGGGACTATTCGGCTCTTTATTTAGAAGGCTCAGAAGTACGATTTGATGAGGGATACCATTGCTGCGGTGTTGTGGAAGAAGCTCGAAGACAAATACATGAGGAAAAGTTTGGAAAATCGGCTGTATTTGAAGAAGAGACTTTTTCGCTTCACCTATACGGAAGGTATGTCTATGAATGCTCATGTTGAATCATTTAATAAATTATTGGCTGATTTGTTAAATTTGGATGAGCAAATTAAGGATGAAGATAAAGCCCTAATTCTGTTGAATTCATTACCTGAAAGTTATGATCATTTAGCAACTACTTTATTATATGGAAAAGATACTGTGAAATATGAAGATGTTGCAAATGCTTTGTTGAATAATGAAACTAGGAGAAGGGATAAAATGGTTGATAGAGAAACTTCTGAAGCTTTGATTGTAAGGGGCAGGACTGAGACCAGATCTGAGTCCAAATCTGGGAAAAAGGGAAACAAATCTCGTTCCAAATCGAGAGGAGTTTCGAAGGACAGGAAAATACCGGCCAAAGATGAATGTGCTTTCTGTCATGAAAGGGGGCATTGGAAGAAGGATTGTCCAAAGCTACGAAATAAGGGAAATTCGACTGCAAATGTGACTGTTGATAATTTAGAAAGTGGCGAGGATTTTTCTTTTGCACTTGCTTCTAGTCCCTCACTTTATCAAGAAGTATGGTTTCTTGATACAGCAGCCTCCTATCATATGTCTTGGAAAAAGGAGTGGTTTACTTCTTTGGAGTATATGGATGGTGGTGTAGTTTTGATGAGAAATGATGCGCCTTGTAAGAAGGTAGGAATCGGGAAGATTGAATTGCTAATGCACGATGGTCTTATTAGGGAGCTTTCAGATGTATGGTATGTTCCAGATTTGAAAAAGAATCTGATTTCACTAGGTGCTTTGGAGGCCAGTGGATTGAAATTTGCTAGTGAAGGTGGCATTCTGAAGGTGACTAGCGGATCACTCGTGGTGATGAAAGGGCAAAGAAAAAGGAACTTGTTTTTCTTGCAGGGAAAAATATATTTTGGTGAGGCTGCCAGTGTAACTGAAAGGCCTAAACAGGTTGTTCCCGACTCTACTAGGTTGTGGCATATGCGACTCGGGCATGTAGGAGAAAAGGCCTTGCAGGGGCTTGTGAAGCAAGGGTTGCTTAAAGATGCTAAAGGGTGCAAGTTGGAATTTTGTGAACATTGTGTTTTGGGTAAGCAAACTAGGGTGAAATTTGGTACAGCTGTACATCAGACAAAGGGTATCCTCGATTATGTGCACACAGATGTTTGGGGCCCTACTCAGACACCTTCTATGAGTGGTAGACACTGGTTTGTTACTTTTGTTGATGATTACTCCAGACGAGTTTGGGTATATACCATGAAGCACAAAGATGAAGTTTTGACATTGTTCACAAGTTGGAAGAAGAAAGTTGAAAATCAGACTGGTAGGAAGATTAAGGTTCTGAGGTCAGATAATGGAGGGGAATATAA
The DNA here is from genome assembly GCA_017893485.1 of Hemerocallis citrina. Lineage (NCBI taxonomy): Eukaryota > Viridiplantae > Streptophyta > Magnoliopsida > Asparagales > Asphodelaceae > Hemerocallis > Hemerocallis citrina. The sequence goes on along the minus strand of CM030363.1, from coordinate 7,789,813 downwards.
GAACGATCCGTTTCTGAAATTGTGTGAAGATGAAGGGATCCAGAGGCACTTCACAGTTAGGAAGACTCCACAGCAAAATGGGGTTGCAGAAAGAATGAACAGAACCTTACTTGAGAAGGTGAGATGTATGTTAGCACAGTCTGGATTGAAGAAGACATTTTGGGCAGAAGCTGTTATATATGCAAGCCACATTGTCAACCGTTTACCATCAGCAGCACTTGAAGGCAAGACGCCTATTGAGGTATGGAGTGGTAAACCTGCATCTGATTATAGTTTTTTGCATATATTTGGTTGTCCTGCTTATTTTCATGTAACTGAAACTAAACTTGATGCAAGAGCCAAAAAGGCTATATTTGTTGGTTTTAGTACTGGTGTCAAAGGTTACAGGTTGTGGTGTCCAGAACAAAAGAAGTTAGTAATCAGCAGAGATGTGACTTTTGATGAGACCAGCATGATTAGCTCGGGACAGTCGACTGGCGGTATGGGACAGTCGACTGGTGAGCAGCAGAAGAGTGGGACAGTTCTCCAACAGGTGAGTAGCAGAATCTCGGGACAGTCGACTGATGTACAGGAGCAGTCGACTGGTGGTCTAGAACAGCAGAAGAGTGGGAGCTCGGGACAGTCGACTGTTGGCAATAACCAGTCGACTGGTAGGAGAGTTCTCCAACAGGTGGAGTTAGAAAAGTTTTCAGTTGAAAATCCTGTTCCTGTCCAAGATGAAGATGATGTGGTGGATACTGTGAATGATGAAGAAGTTCCTATCCAGCAGGAAGAATCAGTTGCAGTAAGAAGGCAAAGAAGAGATATCAAACGACCGTCTCGTTTTACAGATACAGTTGCATTTGCTCTTCCCATTGTGGATGATGAAGTTCCCTCCAACTTCAAAGAAGCCACTAGAAGTTCAGAAACTGCAGATTGGAAAGTTGCTATGGATGAAGAGATGAACTCTCTTCATAAGAATAAGACTTGGGATCTAGTGCAACTACCAAAGGGGAAGAAAGCAATTGGTTGCAAGTGGGTGTATACGAAGAAAGAAGGTCCAAAAGGCAGTGTTCGGTTCAAGGCTAGACTAGTCGCAAAGGGGTATGCTCAAAAGGAAGGAATTGACTACAATGAAGTGTTCTCTCCAGTTGTGAAGCATCCTTCTATTCGGATTTTGTTGGCATTGGTAGCACAGTTTGATCTTGAATTGACACAGATGGATGTGAAGACTGCGTTCTTACATGGGGATCTAGATGAAGAAATTTATATGTTACAGCCAGATGGGTTTAAGACAGCTGGGAAGGAAAGTTGTGTTTGCAGGTTGAAGAAGTCCCTCTATGGGTTGAAGCAATCTCCAAGGCAGTGGTATTTGAGGTTTGACCAGTTTATGAAAGTGCAGGGATATTCCAGAAGTGAGTATGATCATTGTGTCTACTTCAGGAAGTTGCAGAATGGTTCTTTCATATACCTGTTATTATATGTGGATGACATGTTGATTGCCTCTAAAAATGCTAAGGAGATTCAAAATTTGAAGAATCAGCTGAGTTCTGAATTCGAGATGAAGGATCTTGGTGAAGCCAAGAAGATACTTGGGATGGAGATAGCTAGAGACAGGGCAAAGGGCATAGTAAGTTTGACACAGAAGCAATATCTTTTGAAGGTGCTGAAACGGTTTGGTATAGATGAGAAGACTAAACCAGTCAGTACACCCTTAGCTCCTCATTTCAGAATTAGTGCTTCTCAGTCTCCAAGTACAGATGAAGAGAGACAGTATATGGCGAATGTACCTTACACTAGTGTGGTTGGCAGTTTGATGTATGCCATGGTGTGTACTCGACCAGACATCTCTCAGGCGGTGAGTATGGTTAGTCGATATATGCATGATCCAGGCAAAGAGCATTGGCAAGCAGCTAAATGGATTTTGAGGTACATAAGTGGCACCACAGATGTGGGTTTGAAGTTTGAAAGGGATGACAATATTAGCAGGTTATTGGTGGGTTATGTTGATTCGGACTATGCAGGTGATCTAGATAAGAGGCGATCTACTACAGGCTATTTGTTTACTATGGCTAGAGCACCTATAAGTTGGAGGTCAAATTTGCAGTCCACTGTAGCGTTGTCTACTACTGAGGCTGAATACATGGCGGTTGCTGAGGCCAAGAAGGAAGCCATTTGGATACATGGACTTTTGAAGAGCTTGGGAATTCATCGGGAGAAGGTGGAGGTACACTGTGACAGTCAGAGTGCTATTCATTTAGCGAAGAACCAAGTTCATCATTCGAGGACCAAACATATTGATGTCCGTTATCATTTTGTGCGTGATTTGATAAAGGATGGTGATATTCATTTGGTGAAGATTGGAACAGCTGATAATCCTGCTGATATGTTGACCAAAGTTGTTGGGGCAGCCAAGTTCAAGCATTGCATGAACCTGGCTAATATTTTGCATGTTTGATAATTTGGCATGGGCGATTGGGATAGTGCTTTGCTATTGGTTTGTTTAGTATGTGATATCATACTAAGGTGGAGTTTGGGTTCGTTTGTTACATTTGGTGATAAGTAGTTGTTTTGGAGTATTTGTGGAGATTGCTTGGGCTACTTGGAAGATTTCACCAAGGTGTAGATTGTTGGATACTTGGAAGATCTCGCCAAGGTGGAGATTGTAGGATAATGGCTCGATTCTGGTATTTGGTATCTGCAGTGTTCGAAAGTTTCAGAGCTTCAGTCGACTGGATGGAGGAGCAGTCGACTGTCCAGAGAGGAGTTTTCGAAGACTGAGAATACAGCAGTAGCAGTCGACTGTATGTGGGAGTCAGTCGACTGTCCCGAAGGAATTATCAGTCGACTGGTATGAAGACCAGTCGACTGTCGGCGGGTTTTGGATCCAGATTCGGCCCAATTCGAAAGGCCCAATAGTTTCTCTATAAATACACCCGTTAGGGTTTTGTAAATTGTAACACCTTATTCGGATTTTGCAGCCGTCATCTCTTGTAAAGGCTTTGTTTGCCCATTGGAGAACATAGTAAAGAAACCCCAACTGCCCCTTGTGGATGTAGGCATCGTTTTGCCGAACCACGTAAATCTTGTGTTCTTGTGTTGCTTGCTTTTCTGTGTTTTCTCGCTGTTTCTCTCGTTTGATTGTTGGTTTGATTTGTATTCCGCACAACAATAGTTACTGTGGAAATGGTCCTAACTAATGTAATTTGTGAAATTTTTTTTTAAACTCCACTTTTCGAAACTATTTGCAGAAAAATGACAGTTGCCAAAGTATTTGCGTTCTTGGACTCAACAACTAAACTCGCCGGCGAGTTTAGTTATTTAATGCTCGCCGTTGGGTCACGGTGGGTTTAGTGTTAATTTTTTGATAAACTTGCCGTTCTCAACGGCGAGTTCAGCTCAAAGTTTTTCATGAAGACTCGTAGTTTCCAACGGCGAGGATATTTATACAAGACTCGCTGTTGGGAACGGTAAGGATGTAGGATATTTTACACAGAGTGAAACATTCTGTTGGACTTAGTGAATTTTCGAGAGAAAAAAACTCCATAGAAATTTTGTTTGTACTAAACTTGCCGTTCCCAACAGCGAGTTTAGTGCAAATGTCCTCGTCGTTGGGACAGCGAGTCTTCATTGAAAATTTTGAACTAATCTCGTTGTTCCCAATAGCGAGTCTAATATAAATATCCTCGCCATTGGGAACTGCGAGTCTTCATTTGAAAATTTTGAACTGCACTCGCCGTTGGGGAACAGTGAGTTTATCCAAAAATTGAAATCAAATTCGTTGTGCCCCAACGGCGAGCATGAAACAACTAAACTCGCCGTTAGGAACGGCGAGTTTAGTTGTTGTGTCCACGAACGCAAATACTTTTGCAACTATTCTATATGTGCAAATGGTTTCAGAAAATGGCATATAAAAAAAAATCAAGATTTACTCTGTTACTAAAGGATTCTTATGGTCTTGTATCAGAAACCCAATTTTGTGAATTTGAATTTGAACTTCTTATTCTTCTTTTTTTTTATCATTAAACGGTGGGTATAAAACCCCGCATTTCATTAAAGAGAATTTAACAAAATATACAACCAAAAATAAAACTTATGAAGTTCAGATCCTAACAGGCTGGGTTCCGGACCTCATACACCCCAACCAACAAACAAAAAATACATCGAAATCTATTTCTACTGATCGACCGCCCCTACCAGAGCAAATTTTTCGTGCCAATTTGGGCTCACTCTCTCACTCAGTCCCTCGCTTATACACCGTTTATCCTCTCCAACTATCGTACGCTCTCCTTCGTCGTCCCCAGCAGTGACCCAAACGACAAGTGTAAGCACCATATGAGAGATAACGCAGACACTCCACCAATCTGACAATTCCATGTCAAGATTGAGTCATCGTTCTCATCCCCTCGCTTCATCCTCGATGACTCTCACCGCAACTTCGCAACTAGGATAGACGTCGCACCTAACCCCTGCGAGCCCTCTGACATGAAAGAAACCAAAGGCACCCCTCACTTTGACCCGTTATTGTCAAAGTAAAGTCCAAACTATAAACTTGCATGACAACAGTCGCTCACACCAATTATTGTAACTTTCATTGCTAATTGTAAGTTGGTTGTAATTTGGATATTAGAGAAACAATATTGGAGGAGGAAGAAAGGGGGAGAAACCCCCCCCCCCCCCCCCCCTCTCTTACTTTTGGTTTTGGACCGGGAGGGAGAGAAGAGGGGAAGGAAAGGGTTTTGGCCGGGATGGGGAAAGGGAGGAAGGTGGTAGGAGGAGGGAGGTGGTGGGTGGGGCGGGTCAGAAGGAGGGGAAGACGGGAGGGTTATCAGAAGGGGGTGGATGAAGGGTTTTGGCAAGGGAGGTTGAGAAAGGAGGGACGGGAGATGGCTTTTTCGGCCGGTGACGGAGAAGGAAAGATGTCGGAGGAAGTGAACGGGTAGGAAGGAAGAAGGACGCCGGTGGAGGGAGGAGAGAGGATGCCGGAGTGAAGGTGGAAGAGGCTCCGGAGAATCCGGATCTGAGATTCAAAAAACCGCCTTCCGGAAATTCCGAATCTGGGAGCCTCTATCCAATGTTTATGGTAACTAATGTTCTTGAACTTCTTCTTTTTCTGGTTGATGGAAATGAATTATCAGAAATACCAAGTAGCAATAAGTTGTTATGTACAGTTTTTTCTTATGGCTACACATGCAAAAATGATGCTAGTAGAGTTAGTGTCAATGGTCCTAACTAATGTGAGAGCTTTTATGTTTAGAATGATTCTTACATTAGAATGATTCTTACTAATGTAAGAGCTTTCCAAATGCTTCTTATATAAGCACTAACATATAAAAAGAATCAATGCCCATCACTTCTTTGTTCTTTCAAAATTTTCTTTTCTTTTTCTTTTCCAAAGAAATGTCCTTTCGAATCTTTCTTATAGTTATCCTTTGTATTCTATTTAACTTTTCTAAGTGCTAGAGCTTTTTTGAGCATAGTAGACAGTGTTTTGGGAAAGCTTGTTGATGTGATTCAATGATTTGTTTAGGATACGCCAAACTTCTTTTACTTCTAGAATGAAGTAAATTATATCTTTATATCCATATCTTAGGCTAAATTTTAAAAAAAAACTCACTGAACTTTGGGCCATTTTAAAAAATTGTACTATGTTTTTTTATTATGGAAAACCGCACAAAACTATTGTTTAAAAAAACTCACTTTGGGCGTTATCAATCTGCAACAAATGAATCAAGCATTACTATGTAAATGGTAGTGGAAATTCAAAGCCAAGCCAAGAGCTAAGTGGGCCTCACTGGTGAAGGAAATATACATCAGTCTTAGATGTATGCACCGGAATCTAAAGAATGTATCGTCCATGTCGAGATTCTGGCATGGGGTGTGTCGTACTAAGGAAATTTTCTTGGCGGGAATTAACTTTTCCATTGGGAATGGAAAATCAATCTGCCTTTTGAAAGATAAATGGTGCGGACCAAGTAACCTTAAGAGAAAATTTTCGGATGTTTACAAACACGCAACAGACAAAAATGACTGGGTATCTAGGCAGTGGAGGAACGACAGTCGGAGACCGAGAACTTCAGGGAGGCTAAGCACGGAGTCCAGAAGGCAAAAGCATGAACTGATTATATTCTTACACGATTGGAAGCCAACAGGGGAGGATCATAAAGACGGTATAAACTGGGTGGCTGGGAAAGGCGGGGAATTTTCGGTTAGGTCCACTTACACATGGTTAAACGATGGGGAAGTGCAGACAGATGGGGCGATCTGGTGCGTAAGAGTATCTCTGAAGGTAAGGGAGTTTAACTAGCTAACCTTTAGAAACGTGATTCTTACAAGAGACAATCTGATAAAACGTGAGTGGCAGGGCCCACAAAATTGCGTGATGTGTCTACTCTAGTACGAATCGGTGGATCACCTATTCGTACAATGCCAATATGTTAGACAAATTTGAGGGAACCTGACAAACAGATTCTGCTTGAGTGGATCCCTTCCGGAAATGGTTGCGGATATATGGGGTGAGTGGAGGAACATTCACATGAATAAAGTGTTGGGTTTATGCCTTGCATACTATGTTGGATATGAAGACGATGACACGATGGAGGAATCGAGACGATCGGAGACAGGGTGGAAGCAAGGGAAACAGTTAGCAACTGTAGCAGCAGATGGAGTTGCGATCGACCGTACTTGGGGTGCGGTCGATCGCCCAACTCTGCAGAAGTTCCCGAGAGGGGGACGATTGACCGACCTTAAGGTGCGGTCGACCGCGCGCGGCGCTGATGGTTAATTTGGGTCGGGTCTTGGTGATTCATGAGAAGCTCAACTTGCTCTTCAAGTCAGATCTTACGGCTCTTATCGTAGGGTTATCTCTTCAGGAATATCCAAAGGCTATTGTATCAAGACATCAAACTAGGTTTTCTCTAAATCTCTCTCTATATATTGTTGTTATTGGTCTTCATTGAGAGCCAAGAGAGAGAATACTTCATTGAAGGAGAAATTGAGTGATTCTCTAATTGTAAACAACTAGTACTTGTTGGTGAAGATTGACAGAGGGTCGTGGTGAGAATTATAATATTCTTGTATCTTCTCTAGTTGAATAATATCTTGGGTTTCTTCTTTCTTGGATTAAGGCGAAAGTCCCAACCGGGACAAACTTGTGTGTGCTTTGGTGTGTTTGGCATGATCTCATATGCGCTTAGTAGTTTGTGTTGATTGCATCGAATAACTCAACAAGATCCTAAGGGGGGGTTTCGGTAGAAATCCCTAACATAAAGATCATATTCACATTTGGGAAATTGGGGTGGCGGCATTATGCTGGGGGATATGGTTAGAAAGGAATAGTAGAATCTTCATACCAACTCACAGACACATCATGCATCAACATCGGTTATTTAGAGTGATTGCTGATATAAAATTCTGGTCTGTTACGACAGGTGCGGAAACATCTAAGAAGATCAAAGAGATGTTCACAGAGGTTAGGACATAAACAGATGAGCTGAGTCTGAAGAGGGAGGAGGAACCCCTATGGATAAGTAATCAGCAAGCAGCATTGTAGCGATATAAGCGTTTTGGGACTGCAAGAGCAGTTGATATTTGTATTTTAACTGCTGTTTTGGGTAGGGAACTATCTTGTACAGGATGGGATCACTGTTTTGACGGAAAATGAGTCCCATGGCCAAATGTTGGGATCCATGATTGTCATTTTCCTTTCATTGGTTGTTTGTTTGATTAAAATCTTTTTAATGAAGCCCGGGGGGAATTATTCCCACCATTTACAATATTAAAAAAAAATCACTTTCACAAAGTTCGGTTTCTATTAGGCTAAATTTTAAAAAACCACATTTATTTTTCATTTGTGTTTAAAAAAACATCACTTAACTAATCAAATGTTTAAATAAACCCCCCTGAACTAACCCTAACTCTGTCGGTGTGTGTTTTTTTTAAACAATAGTTTTGTGCGGTTTCTTTTATATTAAAAAAAAAAACTTAGTGCGATTTTTTCAAACTGATCCAAAGTTCAGTGGGTTTTTTTTAAATTTAGCCCTATATCTTATATCAATAGAATTAGAGAGTCTATAGAAAAAGGAGATGAAAAGTATAGATTTCTATTTAACTAACACGTGTATTACGCATAATTTTATTAAAAAACCAAAACCAAAGAAAACTTCAATCTCTTCCCCTTCCACTTTCTCAATCTCACAAAATCTCACGTCTCTTCCCAAACCCACTCCCATCCCCTAATTTAGAATTATATTTTAAAGCAAACACAATTCATAAAATTATTTTTATATGATTTTCTTAGTCTATCATATTTACCCTAACCTGTGCTATAATGCATGGTTTATAATGTATAACCGAATGCTAATTATGTTATAATATACATGTTAACATAAATTAGTTGAATTTGCGACATCTCTTCATTGCATGCATTTTTTAGTTTTAGTCATATTCAACTGGATAACATTAAGGTTTGACAATGATTCTCTAAACTATCTGCTTATATGGGGATAATGTTGAAGAATTTACCACAACTCGTAGTGCTAATAACGGAAGTGCAGCACAAACAATAGAAACTAGCACGACTTAGATGAACCAATAACAAGCCACCACGATATATGCAAGATCTCACAAAAACACAATCAATATACAAAGATAACCAATACTTCTTATTTTCCAAGAAATAAAAAGATTACAAAAGAAATTACAACTCTCAATCTCTCTCCCTCACCTTTGAAACACTCGGCACAATCTCCTTTTGAAGTTGAACAATGATAACGGCTCACCATTTCTCTATAATCAGTTACGCAAACCCTAGAGGCTACAACCATATATATAGCCCCAAGTAAATCCTAAAAGATAAACATAAATCCAGCTTATTAGACCTTAAACTCATCAGCCTAAATAACACACATCGCCGTTGTCAGTCGACCGCACCCCAGGTCGGTCGACCACAACGTGTAAAACCCACACTCGAGACATGACCGGTCGACTGCACGGTCGAGCGTTCCCTTCTCTGTTGAACCCTGCACACTCGAAGAACCTCTTACAGTCAATGTCGGTCGACCGCAACTCTCCATACTGAACATCTTCTACTTGTTGTTGTTGTCTCTTGTTGTCTTCGTCTTCTCCTTTTCTTCTCCAACTTCAAGTACTCAGTGCCTACGTGTATTTGAGGCCACAATCCTAACAGGTTGTTGAAAAGGGGGGAGGGGGGAAAGGGGAAGGAGGCTGAGGAGGACGAGGGAGACATCTCCCACCCCCCGCGATCGGGATTCAGCTTCTCTTTCTCTTTCTTTTTGGGGGAGCTTCTCTCTCTAGGATATCTAGAGAGAGAGGCTCAAAGAAAGATAACAGTAAATTCATAAAATGGTTACCAAAAATATTGTTTAGTATAAAATTATTACAAATAAAAGGAAATTCACATATTGCATGCCATTTATGAAGTATTCTTTTTTACTGCTTGTTTTAAAGTTTAGACAATGTTTTGTCTTGGGAATGCGACACATTAATGAATTGTCATATTTTGATTAAAATATTTGTTCAAGTTTGTAGAAGGGTTTGAATTCATGAACCCAAATTTTTAATTATGTAATTTATTAGTTTGGTTGTAGAAGGGTTTGAGTTCCTCAATTGATTTGTTTTTCTAGTGTAATTTGAGTGTCTTTTGATTAGTTGTAGGAGTTGGGGGGGAAAAGGGAGCTTATTGTTTAATTAGTGAAAAAAAAGATGAAAACTTGAGGCTAGTTTCAGTAATTAGTTATATTTTTATGATACAATTGTTGGGTTTAGAGGTTAATCTGCTCATGTTTGTAGAAGGGGGTGAAGTGAATTCATGAACCCATTTGTTTGTAATTTGAGTGTGTCAGTGTTTTTTAGTAGTTTGATTGTGATTTTGTAATAAAATTGTTACTAGGTTGGGAAACTAGTTTGATAGTTGAAAAAAGAAGCAAACTTGAGGCCAATTTCATAACCTTCTTGATTTTCTCAATCCATTAACACTCCTACCTTGTTCTTTATCACTCCGGTACTGGGATAACCCGTTCATCGTTTTAGACAATCACTGGGTACTTTCTAGGACTAGCTTTCTAGAACTTTTGGTGATTAGGTTAATTTAGATGGATTGTAGAAGCACATACTCAATGAATTAGAAATAGGGATACGGAATATTAGTACGTTTAGTGTTATCATGTGATCTAGTTAATGACGTGATATTTCAAATATCGCCTAGAATGACTTAGCTATCGTCATGTCTATCTCTTGTCGACTTTGTCTTACCTAAAAGCCTGTCATCTCTTCCCCACCTCACCATTAGAATGAGTTCATTTCCTTCTTATAATTACTGTCTCCTTGACGTCCGGTTTCTCTACGTACTTAGGATATTGAGAAGATAGAAAAAAAAAAGAGAGGTTGACTGAGAAGAATTTAGTCGTTGCACTTATTGTATGGGGTATTTGAATCAGTCTTCGTAGTATATATACAATCTTCTTAAACTGAATTATTATTATTATTATTCACATATTTATAATCATATTCTGCACACCTATAGATATGGCAGCGGAAGTTGAAGCTGAACCAGTTGTTGCTAGTGAGAACGCGCTTGAGTGGGTTCAAAAGGACAAGCGGAGATTCTTGCATGCAGTGTATCGTGTTGGCGATCTGGAACGCACAATAAAGTATGAATTTCATCTGTTTTACCTTACTAGCTATTAATATTTTCATTTTAAGCACTGCTAGTTGTAGTAAATCTACTGGGTTGATTTGTGCCTTTCTTATGTTGCAAGATTTTACACTGAATGCCTGGGGATGACACTGCTGAGGCAAAGAGACATTCCTGAAGAGAAATATTCAAATGCATTCCTTGGGTTTGGGCCTGAAGATTCTCACTTTGTGGTAGAGTTGACTTACAGTATGTTTCTTCCTATATTTCAGACATGTTATATTATTTTTATTAATTATTCTGTAATTGTTGTGTTTTTTCATTGTATTATTTTCTTCTTTTTCGGAGCATAACTACTAAGCAACGATGAAAAGGCTGTATATCGACTCCTTTTTTTGAAATATAGTAATGGCCTAGTACAATTAGATGGCGAATTATGGTACATAATTAGGTACACTAGATGATAAAAAATATATATTCTTAATATACAAAGCTCCATCACCATGTCATTAACTTTGTCGGTAATTATTTGGCACTCTTTATAGTCAGAGTAAATGCTAAATCTCCGGCGTACAGTATGTTGAATTCTAGATATCTGTTGCATTTCTTTAGTTATGCTTTTTTTTTTCTACTCAGGATTCGGTGAAGAGAGATATATCATAAATTTTATTTAACAACATTTCATCCAGTTACAATAACTCTCTTACCAAAAATTTATTTATCTTTGAATTCTTCTTAATTTTAACCAATAGATAGTCTTAAATTCTCATACAAATTATTCCCCCCTGCCCCGTCAACACAATTTATTACGACTAGTCATTTACACGTGCAATGCACGTCTCAGTCTCCAATCTTCTCTAATCTCTAATCTCTAATAATAATAATAGACATAAAGTTTGTGCCTTTTGAGCTTGTGCCTTCTTCTGCTGAACTCCAAAAATCTGACATAAAGTTGTCATCATCTTCACCTTCCATATCCGGGTTAAAAAGAGAATGAGATGTAAAAGTAATCTTCCATATAAAGCTGCTCAGTACTACAAAAAAACAGGTTGATTTAAAAAAGAAAAAAAAATACTTTAAAACAATGTTTCCAATACTTAACCCACTCTCAGTTTTACAGAAAAAAAAAACTACTACCCTGGTATCAGATATCCCACCAGATAGTGTCTAATGATTGCAACAACTCTATCGGCAGGGGCGGAGCCCTTTGAGGGGCCGGGGCGGCCCAGGCCCCCCTGAAATTTTTAAAATGCCCCTAATATATTCAAGTTTTACACTTTGGCCCCCCTAAAAAATTTTAGAAAACCCCCTACGTACATATATACATATAGTATTGTTGCTGTTCACACCGTGAAATTTATCTGTGTTACACGTTGGTTGTACACTATAAACATCCATACAAATGTGGGCCTATATGTAGAGGAATCTATCGGCATTCCCCTAGAAGCCAATTCGGAATTAAATAAATGCATATTCAGCATGGCCCATGTTTTGGCTTCATTATAACTGAACCTGTTTAACAATGGGAGACATCAACTAGAAGTTGGACAACAGAAGTGGGTTCAATGAACTAAATTAATCTTTTTAATGATAGGCTTTTTCATCTTAAATGAATAGTCTATGGTGAACTAGGCTCCAAGCAAAAGTAAGACAAACTAGCATTGGTAAAATTATAGACAAGTTAATGTAATAATATGCATTCAGTTACTCTAATTTGTATGTACAAGGAATGACTAGAAGTTGTATGTTAAGCTCCTTTCCTTTTTGCTCTTGTTTCACTGAATATGAATATCATACAGGGTATTTTGCTGGATGATCTATAACCTTTTTCTACTTCTACATACTTCTTCAATGTCTGCAGGTTTGTTTTAGCGGTATAAGCAGTAAGCACAACGATTTGGAACAACTACATGTATACGATCTCACACAGCTGAACAACTAAACTACACTAGTATCATGCACGTGCGATGTACGTGGAGGAAGAAGGAAAAAGACAAAAAAAAACCTACCAACACGTGCACGTGCGATGCACGTGGAGGAAGGAAAAAGACAAAAAAACCACAAACACGTGCGCTGCACGTGTTTGCACACATACAAAAAATTGTTAATTAATTACCAACCCCATCTCTCCCATTATAATAGTTATTATAGATTTACCGGTGCGGGTGCGGGTGCGGCCTTGGCATCTTCCACTCCGGAATCGAAGGTAATCATGTCACTAAGTTTTCTGGAGATAAAGCGATCATAACCCGGCCAACCCACTCGACATCTACAGCAGTACTGTTCCAGACGGGACGGGTACTGTAGCCGAAGTTGACGGATCAGTGTAGCAACGCGTTTTCTTTTGGCTGCTGTGCTCTCCTCTGACGTGGTTTTTGTTGCTGAGTTCAAGACAGAGAATAGAGATACGGAGAATAATTACGGTTTGCAATTATTTATATTTACAAAACAGTTTCTTTGTATTTTCTTTTCTCTTCTAAATTTTAATTATGCAATTCTTGAACAATTTTGTTAATTGCAATTTTACTATGAACTAATTTTATTTTTCTAGGGTTTAGATGTAGCCTAGTTTTGAGGACACAATTTTTAATTCCATATTTTTATAATTTTTCAGTGGTTGTGTGTTTAATTTTTGTGCTTAATGCTTGCAATTATTTGGCCAATTTTTGTATGATTATTGGATCATGGAGAGACCGAGAGGTAATTTGTGATTTAGAACAATAAAAATTAAACACCATTAATTGAGCGAAATTAGAGATAATTTACCGCGATTAATGTTGTAGAACCCCGTATTTTCAAATATTATTTTTATACTTGAAAATGAATTTAAATTGATTTTTGGAGAATTTAATGAATATTTTCAGAAAAATTTATCTTGTTACACGTGCAAAACACGTGCAAATACTTTTATGAGAAGTTTGAAAATTTAGTTTTCTTTATGAAAAATCATTATTTAATATTTGAGATTTAATTAGTATTTTTCCACATTTTTCTGAAATTAATTGGAATTATTTGCAATTTTTGAGAAAAGAAGGACCTTTTTGCAAAATTGACATTTTAAGGGGTTAAAGTGTAAAATGTATATTCTAGACGTTTTGAATAGTATTGGTTGAGATTTAGAATTGTATTTTACTTTTAATCCAAATTTAAATGAATTTTGATTGAATTTCCAAGAATAGAACTATATATGAAAGTTGTATTTTGGAAGGGTTTATTTTGCAAAAGTGTGGGTAAAACCCTAATATTCAATCCCGGATATTTAAAGGATTTTTTCTCCAGCCGTCATTGTTGATAATATACAGAAATTTTGGAGATTTATTTTGGTGGAGAAAGGAGTTTTTGGATCTAGCAAAAGGGAGACTCTTTCGTGGACTTTTCTCAATTCAAGGTGAGTGATATAAAAATTGTTTTATTGTTTGAATCATGTGAGTGACCTTGTTTTGTTGTTTGATTTCGTGGGTATTATGGAATCGTTTGTTTTGTCTTGTGTATGAATGATATGGACCTTGTATGGTGATTGGATTGATGTGATTGATTATTATGATCGTTGTTGACATGAATATTATTTAGTTTTTACATGAGAACAATGCAAAGATCGTGGTTGTACCATGTTGTGAAATCTAAGAATGATTAGTAGATCTTTGTTTATGTAATCGTGTTACTAAAGACAAGATTAAGATTTGAGAATGGTTAGAATTGGATGATAAACATCTGGACATTAGATTTACAAATCAGATTTTGATTTAGATTTGTGAAAGAAATTAGTCTTGAGAAACCCTAATGAAGGAACTAGTGATTTAGAACATGAGAACTTGAGTTTTGACATATTTGATATTTTGAGTAATATATAACCATGGTGAAGTTTTGTTGAGATTTGTCATTTTTCCTGAATACGAACTATTTTCATAAACATTGAATCGTTAGAAAACTCCAGTTTGATTTTGTAATCAGACCTAAATTTTAAAAACTGTAGGCCGACAGTCGACTGGCCTACTGTACAGTCGACTGGTACGAGCCTGATACTGTACTTTTAGAACCTTTGAAAAAGTCGTTCTGGACAGTCGACCTAGCTCGTATGCAGTCGACTGGTTCACTGAGGAATTTATTTTTTGTAAAATTATTAGTCCTTTCTGGACAGCCGACCTAGGACTCCTTTCAGTCGACTTACATACTTAGAATATATTTTGAGAAATTATTGGAATTTACCTCTGGTAAGTCGACCGATCCTCTTATAAGTCGACCTATATGACTTAGTTTATTTTTGTGAAATTTTGGATATTTGCCTTTCTGGACAGTCGACTTACTACAGTATAAGTCGACTAGTACTGATGGACTTTTGTAACTTGAGTGTTCCTTGAGTGTTTGGTTCTCAGACAATTCAGTCTATTCTAAGATCTTCAGTTAAGTATTGGATTTAAGACTTTCAGTTGAGCCACTTGTTTAGTGGAACTTTGCTTTAGAAATTTGAGTTGAGTCTCTAGAGGTGTGTGACCCTAGTATACCGGTGTTGAGTTATTTTGTTGAGGCCCAGTGAGGTATTTTAGTATTTAGTTTGGAATTTAGGCCGGTAGGGTACACTACTCTAGGAGATTCGTTAAGTAATTAATTAACCCAAAAATGATAAGGACAGGCACTAGTGGTGATATGATGAACGGGAACATGAGTCAAGAACCTCAGTATGGCTTTCGGTGTGGGATTTAATCTCCGGAATTATCACAGTAGATTATTAGTGGTGTGGGATATGTCTCCGGAATTATCACAGTCTTGTGATGTGGGACAATCTCTGGAATTATCACGGTAACTACTTGTGGTGTGGGATTGATCTCCGGAACTATCGGAGTCGAGGCGAAGCACATGTGGTATTCGTGTGGTGACGTGTCAATGTTTCGGTGTGGGATGATCTCTGGAATTATTCAAGTAAAATATCTTGGATGTGGGATCCATCTCCGGAATTATCGGGCATGAGATACTACCCATAGTTTATCTTTATCTCGTAGTAGTCATCGTGTTAGGATTAGTTCATAACGCGGGGATTGAACCCTATGAAGTGAAGACGTTAAGGGCTTGCACCGAACCTATATAGAATGGGATGCATAGACTTCGACAAGTACGCATTAGAGAGTCTGCATTTAGAATCTGTGTTCTAGGCTTGATTTTATGCATGTGGTTTTCCTATTTTTCTACACCTGACACTTAGCTTAGTGCCACTTGATGTTTTATGTTATCTGTCATTTCGTATTTCCCATATTCTTATTTAGTACCTGTTGTTTAAGAATTTATGAGGTATAATCTTTTCTGTTGTATGTTTGTTTTTATATCTCTCACACCATTTATGGCTAACCCCTTTAGTTTGGGGGTTAAGGATCATCTCTAGCCTCATATGTTGCAGGTTGTTGCTTAGAGTTGGAGATGGGATGCTTGAGTTGGTTTTTGAGATAAATTGATTCATAAGAATTTGTGTAAAATTGTAATAGCAGTTTTGAGATAAATTTGCGTTGTAAATACAAGAAATTATGAGTTGAGTTGTTTTTGAATTCCGCTGTGTTTTGTAAAAGTTTGTTGTAATAAATGTTGAGAATTTTAGTGGTGTTAGTTGTGTTTAATATTATATTGAAGTGGATCGCTGGGATTGTGCCACGTATTTTCTAAGATATCTTATTAGAAATTCGGGGCGCTACAAATGTGACCGTTAAGAAATCCATAGAACTTAATGAGTCTTTGATTAATTAAATTTGCATAGAGATGTGTCAAACTGTTAGTTAGAGATATTTTTGATGTTGTTCGAGAGAAAACATCGAATAATTAAGGGATTTTGGTCTACAACCAGGAAAAATAAATTCTTTATTCATGGAATCTTAAATTGTGTTTGATTAACTAGGTGAAATCAAAAACCCTAGAATTGATTTGCAATTAATAAATTACAAAATTTCTTATTCAGTTTCCTTTTTATCAGTTTAGTTAGTTTTACTTTAGATAAATTTAGTAGTTTTCTTTACTTATTTCGATTTTTCCAAATAGTAGTTAATCTAGTGATATCGGTACTTAGTAAAGTAACTAGTCTCTGTGGGATCGACACTTTATTCACTATTATATTACTTGTTGCGATTTTGTACACTTGCAAATATAAACATCAGGCTTAATTTCTAAATTATTTGATACAAAATCTCAAAAATCTCTACATTCGAGTCAAGTGGGAGAAGCTATTGGCACTACTGTTGAAGACAGAGATGGATTTCTTGGTGAACATGAAGATGTTGATGTAGATGAAGATGCTCATGGATAAGCTAGTGATGAAGATCATGTGGAGCCTATGAATGAAGGTATTCATGTAATAAATGAAGAATCTACGGAGGAGCATAATGAAACCATCTTGGACTTTACGAAAGATGTTGATGTGAATTACGATCTGAGATTGTGGAAAAGTATCAATGATTCTAAGAGAGTAATGTTGGTTCACCGAGACCCTATTGAGATTGTAAAGGAAAATGATGAGTTTCCAAGAGACAAAAAGAGTGGTAGGTGCTTTTCATCGAAGCTTTACACACGTTATTTTCCAAATGGAGAGAAAAACGAAAGGAAGTGGCTTGTCTATTCAAATGAGTTAAATAAGGTGTTTTGTTTTTGTTGCAAGTTGTTCAAGCATAAACCAATGTCAAGTAACTTGGCCGAAAATGGGATAGATGATTGGCATAACCTTCCTACAAAGCTTAGAGACCATGAAAGCAATAGGGAGCATTCGGAAAATATTGTGAAGTGGGTTGACTTGCAAAGAAGACTAAACCTAAAGGAAACAATTGATAAAAAAATGGAAGCACAAATCGGCAAGGAGAAAATTCGTTGGAAGAATGTACTCATTCTCCTTATTGCGGTTGTGAAGACCCTTTCTCGAAATAATTTGCCATTTCGTGGATCAAATGAAAAGATTTATGAGAAGAACAATGGACTTTTTTTTCAACTTATTGAGCTTCTTGCTGAATTTGATTCAGTTATGCAAGACCATCTTCGGCGTGTGGTAGATAAAGAAATGCAACATCACTATTTGAGTCATAAGATTCAAAGTGAGTTAATAAGTTTATTAGCTAATGAGATCAAAGAGAAAATTCTCCAAAAATTTTAAAAAGCAAAGTACTTCTCGGTTATCCTTGATTGTACTCCGGATTTAAGTCATGAAGAACAATTGTCAATTATCATAAGATGCGTGGATGTTGAGGATGCAAGCGGAGTTAAGGTGGAAGAATTTTTTCTTGGCTTCTTAAAGGTTGATGATACATCGAGACTTGGTCTTTTCAAACGTCTTGAAGATACTTTGGTTGAACTTAAACTCGACATTGATAATATAAGAGGTCAAGGTTATGACAATGGGTCAAACATGAAAGGTAAACATCAAGGAGTACAAAAGAGACTTCTAGACATAAATCCTAGAGCTTTTTATGTACCATGTGGATGCCATAGCTTAAACCTTGCATTATGTGATATGGCAAAGTCTTATGTGAAAGCTAGAATTTTTTTTGCATATGTGCAAAAGATTTATATTTTATTTTCGGGGTCCACACATCGGTGGGATATTCTTAGAACATATGTGACGGGTTTGACACCAAAAGCATTATCCGTAACTCGTTGGAAAAATCACATTAAAAGTGTTAGAGCAATAAGAAATCAAGCACCGGAATTGAGAGATGTCTTAATTCAAATCGCCAATACTTCTAAAGAGAATGTTGTGATGGCGGAAACTAAAGGTTTGTGCAAAAATGCTTTAGAGGATTTGGAGTTCTTGATTAGTTTATGTGTTTGGTATAAAATCTTAGACAAAGTTAATCGTGTTAGCAAAATACTTCAACAAGAGGAGATGAATTTAGAGGATGCAATTACTATTCAAAAGGAACTCATTATTTTCTTTAAAAAGTTTAGAGAAGATGGTTTTGAAGACTTGATGAAAGAAGCGAAGGAACTTGCTAATGATGTTGGCATTGATCCTGTCTTTCCAATGAAAAGAATTGTTCGTAGAAAGAAGCACTTTGATGAGGATAGGGGTGTTCATTGGTTCAAAACCGAACCGAACTAAAAAAAACGGAACCGAACCGAACTTTTCGGTTTGGTAAAACTGGAACCGAAATCCGAAACGAAACTCTACAAGTTCGGTTTAAACCGAACCAAATTTTATCGGTTCGGTTCGGTTAATAACCGAACTAACCGAACTTGGAATTCCTTCGACTGCAGTAGCTTATCATCCAAAGCAAGCGATGGCTTTTGCTTCGATGAACTTTTCGTGAACGAGAGTCATTCTTCTTTTCTCACCTTGGTTTTCATCACATTGTTCCTTCCCCCAAGCTCCATAGACATCCTTATAATCTCTCTCACCCGAAGAATGATCACCATCTCTAAAGCTTCCTTTCATATTATCTAAAACTAAAGAACCTACCCATATAAATGCGTAGTTCAACATCAAATTCATTCACATTACACATATATATATATATATATATATATATAGCATCAAAAATTTAAACCACCACATTTTAAACTCCAATTCAACCCAATTCATAATTCTAACAAATAATCAACAGTCAGTCAGTCCCATTATTAAAAAAGAAAAAAACCATGAGACCCCTCTACTAGCATCATCCTTAGTCAAAACAAGGAAGGAACTTATTAGGGCTAATCTTATAAGTTTCGGTTCAAAAAAACCATGGGTCTAAAAAAACTTCGGTTTTTGTTTCGGTTCGTTTATTCAAAAGCCAACCAAAAACCGAACCGAACTCTCTATAAAAACTCCGGTTCGGGTCAAAACCGAACTGAAAAACCGAAAAACCGAACCAAATTGGCAAATTTTGGTTCGGTTCGGTTCGGTAATCGGTTTTAACCAAAGTGTGAACAGTCCTAGATGATGATGTGGAAGCGAATGCCGAAGGAAGCCAATCACCGGAGGATAATTTTAGAATTACATACTTCATCTACATCATAGATCAAGCTCTTACATCATTAAATGATCGGTTTAAACAATTTGAGCTCTATGAAGAAATCTTTGGATTTTTATTTAATGCGAAGTTTGTAAGTGTTAGTGAAGAGAAATTGAGGGAGCACTGCACTAAACTACAAAGCTTCTTGGAACATGACCAACAATGTGATATTTATGGGAAAGAGTTATTTCAAGATCTTAGAGAGTTGAAAAAAAATATTACCAAAGGAGATAATCAAATCAATTGACATCCTTAACTTTATAATATCTTACTGGGATGAAGGTGGTTTCCAAAGTGCATGGCTTGCTTATCGAATTTTTTTGACTATACCGGTTACAGTTGCCTCGGCGGAGAGGAGTTTTTCTAAGTCAAAGTTGATAAAAACTTACCTTCGGACTACCATGTCACAAGAAAGATTGAGTGGATTAGCTATGATCTCAATCGAGAATGAATTTTTGGAGAAACTCAAGTATGATGACTTAATTGAAGAATTTGCTTCAAGAAATGCAAGGAGAAGCATATTTCTTTGAACCAAATTGTAATCCGAATGTAATTTTGATTTTGCAAATGTAATCATATTTTGTTTGACTTTTTGTTGTAGTTCAAGATTTAAAAAACAATGTAATCATGCTTTTATCAAAGATAAATTCTTGAAACATAAAGATAAGTCCTTACAACATACTTAACATATTTTAGAATGATTTGTCGGTACACTTGTGCTGGCCTATATAAGAGGACATCTTCACAGAAAAAGTGGGTATATTTAATTAATATGCATTAATTTCCACAAATCTTGTGCTTCAACTTAAACTTAATTTTCTGAATTGTCATTTGTGAAGGGATCTGGGTCTCCACAAGTTAGTGTTCATGGATGACATTTTACATGAGGGAGCCAAAGTAGGTATTATGTTCGAGGCACAGTATTTATTAATCAATTACTATTTTTATTGCTTAAGTTTACCATTATATGTTTCTTCTTTTTCACTAATAAGTTCCTTTTATTGACAGAAACTACGCATGTTAGGTTTTGTGAGAAATTAACAATTGGGAAATAGGGTTTTATCTCTAGATCTAAGTTGCTTGAGATATTCACCCTAGGGATCAAGATTGGAATACCTAGACTGCTATCACAAGTCAGTATTTATTCCTAAATACTGGTTTGGGTATCGGGTTATAAGCCCACAAACCCGCATTCCAATATCCAATCAATTGTACGTTCATTATACGTGTTACACATATGCACGTGCTATATTTATATAGAGAGAATATACCAATATATCCAACAATCTCCTCCTACATTCTCAATATATAAAGTACATGATTATCTCATCAGATCAGTATACAACTAACTGGCTGATAGCAGTCCATAAATGAAAAGCATCACAAAGGTATAGTTTCATAAGAACCAATAGAATTATAAAACTGAATAGTTCAATCAAGACTAAACCAATATAATTAACTAGTTCCAAACCATATCCAATTCAGAATAGTTCACAAAGACTAAACCAACTGGAATAATCTGTCATAGTTTCAAAATCAAACAAAGCAAATAAACTTCAAGAACAAAATATGAGTTTTAAGCTCATGAACACAAGAGTCTTAAACTCAACAGAAGTTTTTACCATGCAAGTGACTAATTTATTCTCAAAAGAAATAAATTGAAATTCTATCCTTGCACACTGCTTTATGTTTACTCCTCCATTTTGAGCAAATCATTATTTTTGAAATCTATGTTGACAGATTCAACTCCTCCATCTTTGCTAGCTTATTGAAAACAAGAATATCAAGAGACACATCTCTAAGAATTCCAACAATTTCACAAAGTATCTAGTTCCACAAAAGAACTTAGTACAATTCATAATTAGCTTAGCAAAAATGTAACGCAAGCATCACAATCAAGTATCTTTAATAAGTAAAGTACATGAACTTTATAGTTTCTACACAAGAACCATACTATGTTTCATATTGGAATGAAAAGACTGTCGTTTCAATCATGGTTTAACATTGAATCATCAAAATTGAAATGAAACATGTATCCATAAAAGACATATCATCAAAATTGGAATGATATTTAGGACAATTTAATCATCGGAAACACATCGACAAGTTTTCATGTTTCGTATTGGAATAATATGATTATTCTAAGTAAATTTCCTAGATATATAATACCATCAAAATTGGAATGACATTATATATTTGTGGAATTTATGTCGAATCATCAAAATTATCTAAAACATGTCAACTGCCTAAAGTTGATGCTTAAGTTTGAACTTTTCTATGGCTCCAATTGGATTCTAAATTTCAAAACAACTTGGATGTTAAAGCTTTTTACTCAATAGCTTTCAAATCCACTTTCCCCCACAGTTTTGATAATTAGATCACTTTCAAGTCTCTTAGCAAGAGCATTAGCCATACTTGTCGCAATTGCACTTTATCTATGAGAAAGTTCAACTAGGCTTCTTTAAGCCTTAATATACTCCTCTTACTATTATAAAGTGAGTTATGAGCTACAGTGCATTGTAGCTTGATAGTCGCATAACAGTATTAGAGAGTTACTTAAACTTCTAAATGGATAACTAGCAACAATTTCTTCAATCCACTCAGCCTTTTCCCCTGCAGAGGATTACACATAGAGGTCTGATTTCATGGATGATAGCACAGTGCCTGTTTGCTTTTTATTTCCATAACATTTCTGTTTCTCCTAGTGTAAACACATATCTACTAGTTATCGACTTTCACTAAATTCTGAGCAACATAATGCATCAGATCAGCCATTCATTCGAAGAATGACTAGAGTAGCACAAAGCAAACTCTTGAATACCACTCAGGTATCTCATTAGCCTCTTAAGGGTACTCAAATGTGTATGGGATTATTAGTGAATCTGCAGATCATACCTACCTCAAAGGCTATGTCTATTCTAGTGCAGATCTTTATATACATGAGACTGTCAATTCCTTTAGAATGATCTACATGTCTCATAATTGCACCATCATTAGGTGTCAACCTTTTATCATAATCATAAGGTGTTTCAAAACACACTTTCTTTCAATCACTATATCCCCACTTTTGAAACACATTTTGATTTGATGAGTTTGACTAAGAGTTATCCCTTGCCAACTGAAAACTCACCCTTATACCTATGGTGTCCACAATACCTAGGTTTCCATGTTGAATTCTTTGGATAGCACAATTTTAACTTCATTTGTAATAGAGAGGTCACTTCCAAGAACATTCATATCAACAGAACAAGTAAATAATAGCCACTATATTTGACACACCAGAAAGTTGAAGGCACTGATCTGAATTACTTGATTCATATACTAGGCTCTTTCAAAAATTTGTCAAATTATTTATTCGTTGGCTATACATGTTTTAAGAACATACAATGATTTTACTAAATTGTAAATCTTGTTCACTAAACATATTAGTTCAAAGCTTTCCAATACAAAACTGTTCAGTACAAAACATCAAGTACAAAGCTTTTTAAATATCCTTTATGAATGACAAAAATTTCAATAAATGTAAGGGTAAGAAGAATGCTTATTGTAGCAATATGACAAACATGTGAGTAGACATCAAATAAATCTACCCCATTTTTCTCAGTCAATCTGTTAGCTACTAAAAAACATTAAAATTGCTACTGAACAATCAAAATTAAGTTTCTTCTACAAAACCCCACTTACTTACTATAGTTTTAGCCCCTTTCGGCAGATCAACTATTAAAGTATTATTGTATGACACAGAATCATCTCATTGTCTACTAAAGACTCTTCTTAGCTCATTTGTCATTCAGGTTTTCAAGTGTCAGTAAGACTAGTTCTTGATTCCAACTATGAATCATTGACCATGTCTGTAGGACTAGATTATTTCATACATTTATCTTTGATGAACATATCCTCAAAGAACTTTGCAAGTCTAGATTCTTCTAACACAAATTAGATAGATCCAACATCTGTCCACAGAGCTACATTCTGCACTTTCTAAGCACACACATATTTGTTGTAGGTCCTAGTTTAGGCCTTATAGGGTCATGTACTCTAACAAATGTATCACAACACACATTTTCACTTTAACAAAATTATTTGTGTTTTCGTACCATGATTTACAAGGTGTATTCAATTTAGAGTGTAGTAACACATTAGAGATATGATTAACAATACAACATCACTCATAATTACACAAGACAATCAACAGTCAATAATATAGAATTCAATATTAATACCGTTTGACTGTTGTAAGTAGAGTGCTCTAGAGATTATGCCCAATGCAAACTTCTCTAAAGTTGTTAAAACATATTCACCACCTCTATTAAATATGAACCCTTGATTTTTAGCATTTAACTATAATTTTTAATTCATTAAAAATAACAAGTACTTCATTCTTCATATATATGACAGATTTATATTAATCATCTACAAAAACGATTAAAATACTTCTGACCAACAATTGTCTCATCTAGTCACAAAGCTACTGAGATCACAAATATCAGAATATATTGACTCAAGAAGTTGTGTGCTCCTAGAGACCATACTAAATGATTTTCTACTGATCATAATCTGAGCACAACTTTCATATTTGTCATATTTTAATGGAGTGTCATTTAGTACAGTTATGAGTTTTAACAAGAACAAACAATTTAATATGTAGTTCATAGTGATTCTAAGTTTCAAAACAACTTGGATGTTAAAGCTTTGACTCAATAGCTTTTAACTCCATTTCCCCACAGTTTTGATATTTAGGTCACATTTTCTCACAAACAATTGAATATATAGTTCTCAAATCTTAACCAATTATGCTATGTTCAAGAACACAATTAGAACTATTATTATTAATTGTCTCATTTGTTAAACTCAACTTATACATACGATTGACAATATATGCACTTTATAAGAGTTAATACAAATTACTCTATCACATTTTACAAGAATTATTTGCTTTCTCTATTGGTTCTAACAATGTCCACTTGCTCAAACACATTGAGCGAAGAGTTCTTTCCTTTATTCGTTCTTCATCATCTTCATAACGCTATATGAGATAATGACTAACATATTATAATTCAACTTTGTACACACAGTAAAATGAACAAGAGGGAACACAACGTAACTAGTAGAGTCATTTTCTTCATTAAGAGATGCTCTCTCCTAAGTTACAGACATTTGTTATACATCTTATACAATTTTATTTTTATTTTAAATTTTAGAGAAGCAAATATGTAATCTCACACAAACTGCAAACAATGGATTTGTCAAAATATCTATACACATAGTATGATAAAACACTTAACAACCCTAAACATGCTAGTTTTCTAGAGCGAGAATAACTATGATCTAAAACTCTCAATCATATGATCAAATGCACAAAACGTTAACACATTCATCACATAAAAAATACTGAGAAAATTAAAATAGATCATACCGACACTTCAAGTTAGAAGTGTTTTTCCAAATTCGATGGAGAAGCCTGCGTAGTGCAGACTTATCATACCATGATGCAAATCCATCGTCTCCAACATACACAATTTGTAGGTAACATTAAAGTTCCTACATTCATCAAATTGTTAAAGATTAGCCAATTAAACAAATTATTAGCACAATCTAATTCTAGCAACAATTTAATTGGAGATCCGAATTTTATGGTCAACATACAGTTTAACTTATCAAAATTGATATTTTGTTTTAGCACATAGCCAAAGCAACTGTTCAACTTGTATCTAATTAAACAAATGATTAATACAGTCTTGAACTTAACCACTTAGCATCATAGTAATTCTATAATTCAAAACGTAATCTTAGAACGAGTGTTTTGAACTTCCAGCACATAGCAAAATGTTTAACAGAAATTTAATACGAGGAAAGTAAAGAACTTATCATTCGCTGTCTCTTCCCCTTCAATTGATTAGACTCATGTCTGTTGGGAACAAATCCAAACAACAAAGCATTCTGCGCCAAAGAGATCCAGCATCGAACACCTTCTGTGTGTCTTAACAGATCAGCATCAATGACAGCATCCCAATCAGTTTTCCCATCATCCTTGTCAAACTGCTTCAAATCCCAAGTTCCCCAATCCACCTTGGTTCTTTGAAAGCAGGAATTAAGGCCGCCTCTGCCTTTACAGCAGCAGCAACCCCATTACTATCCAACCCTTCTTCTTCTTCTTCAACCTTCTCTACTACAACAACAGAACCCACAACCCCAGATCCATTATCAGTGGACTTAGTGATGAACAAGAAAGAAGAAGGGGTGGTCTTTTTGAGTAGTAGAGTGAGCTGGGGTTTGAAAGAGAGAGTTGGAGTTGGTGGGATTCGTAGGTCGTTCTTCGACCTCGCGACACATCGGCGAGCGACGGACCAGCGAGCGACGGATCGGCGAGCGACGGACCTCGCGACGCGATCGGCGAGCGACGAACGGCAACCGATCGGTTCGCGAGAGACGGCGTTAGGGTTCCGATGAGATCTGGCGGCTCCAGAGGATTCCGACGGGATTCAACAAACCGATGGTATTCCCCTTAATTAATCTCACAAAATTAATCAAATATCTCAAGATTGTTAGGTTTTGTGAGAAATTAACAATTGGGAAATAGGGTTTTATCTCTAGATCTAAGTTGCTTGAGATATTCACCCTAGGATTAAGATTGGAATACCTAGACTGCTATCACAAGCCAATATTTATTCCTAAATACTGGTTTGGGTATCGGGTTATAAGCCCATAAACCCGCGTTCCAATATCCAATCAATTGTACGTTCATTATACGTGTTACACATATGCACGTGCTATATTTATATAGAGAGAATATACCAATATATCCAACAACGCGATGGGTATATAAAAGATTCTGGAATATACTGTCATTGCTGTAACAGTGTGATAAGTAGATTTAGTTTTGAGGTTCTATAATTGCTTCAAATTATGCTTTTAGATTTAGTTTTTGGGTTCTATAGCTTTGTTTAAGTTAACAAAATTTTCTGTTCCTAGATTGATTTTTATTTTAAATCAGGAAATATTTTTGCATAAATTGTTTTCCATGGCATAGTGTACATTTGATGCTTTTTATAGCTTTGCGTAAATTTATTTTATTTGCTTTTACTTTTACCTTTTGTTGTTAGTATTAATTTTTTTTACTAAAGGGCAACAAAACATGGGTTCGGCTAGGGCAACCCGGATCTCTGGGCCGGCCCTGATCATTCCTCATGCCTTTGGTTGTTATCTCTTTCATGAAGTTTGATTCAATTTGGTAGCTTCACTGAAAACAAGGACTATAAGATAACTAAGGATTACAATAGTTTTTTGTGATTCTCCATGAGGATTATTGTGGCTTTTGTTTAAGTTAAATAAATTGTGAAGATTGCTAATTTCATCATTTACTAGAACTAGATGGAATAGACTTTCTTTTATTTATATTTTCTAGTTTACTTTTTTGTGTTTTGTTATGGTGGTTTATGTCTTTTTTTACTGGCTTTTTTTAATAGTGTACTTTTGATTTTGTCAAAAAATTTAGAAACCCGTTGTTAATGGTGATCTGATATATCTATGTCGAAAAGTTCTTGTATATAAGCTATCGAACACGGATCTAGATGTTAGGATTGTGGCCTCAAATACACGTAGGCACGGAGTACTTGAAGTTGGAGAAGAAGACAGCAAGAGAAGAAGACAGCAAGTAGAAGATGTGCAGTATGGAGAGTTGCGGTCGACCGACCTGGGATGCGGTCGACCGACCCAAGCTGCTTAGAGTTCTTCGAGTGTACAGGGTTCAACAAAGAAGGGGACGGTCGACCGTGCACTCGACCCACCAATAGTTTAGATATCACCCAGTTACAAAACCAAGAAAAATCAAATCCAACCCTTAGCCAAGAATTTGGACGTTTTTATTGATCTCAGAGTAATTTAGAGATAACTATGAGAATTTACAAGGACTAGGCTTATCATATCTCATTGCTTCTCTTTTGGCTCAATTTTGATAGGCTTGTGAGCCAAGGGAAGGGCATGCTCCAACCCCATCAGTTGTTAGCTGAATACGAAGCTGTGATATCCGAAGAAGAGAGGAAGAAACTCAAGGATGGGGCTTTTGAAGATGTCCTCAGAGCAGCGCAGATAATACTGACATGTCCAACTGCTGCACCATTTCATACCATCTCTTGATTTTTATTAATGTCTAAAATTGAAAAAAAATTCACCTAGTTCAAATCTTACTAAATCTTAAGTTTTCATTTAAGTACATGCATTTCTTTCAACTGTGTGTATCAGACATGTGTCTGACACTCCTCGCATTCGTACTAAATTTTATGGTACATGTTTGGACACTTACCATCATGTTTTGAAAATATTATGATCAATTTTTGAATATTTTTTCACATTTCCTTACTGGTGAACTCATCACTTTTGAATTGATTTATAGCTTCTCCTGTTATGTGATTTTCATACTCTAGAACTGATACTACTTTTGAATGGAGTATATATAATATAAATGTCCTATTTTGGTTATGTATCTAAAAAATGTTACATGTAATGAGGATTAATTATGTAGATCAATGGTAAGATGGCCAATATCATTGCTCTTTGGTTGTGTCTTATCTTATCTAATTTCCGTATCCCGTAGGTGTACTAGTTTTGTGTTGTGTATCTAATATCTATACACTTACTCCTTGCTTCAGTACTTATCCTTTTAGGCTTTGTTAAGATTATTGGATTAGAATAATTCTTTATTGATTGATTTCTTAATTAACTGAGAGTACAATATGGTTCATACATAAAGGAGAGAATAGAAGACTAATTAATACATAACCAATATGGGACTAAACCAATATATCATCTAACAAGCTTAGAAGTCAGCACAATTTCTTTTTCATTTTGATGTGGAAGAACGTAGGCTGAACTATTTTTAAACTACTATTTTTGTGATACCAACGATTGCAGGAAGGAATAGTGATTCCTCCATGGGTTGCTCTTGCTATTCGTCCGAGGCCTGGAGTCTGGGAATACGTGCGTGTGAATGTGAACGATCTGGCAGTAGAAGAACTTACAATACCCGAATACTTGCAGTTTAAGGAACAACTTGTCGAAGAAAGGTAAAGGTCCACGATCTCCTTCTTGTGATCAATCTCTACGATATTGACCTTGCGAAATCTGCTTTTTCAACTCAGTTCACAAAACAACTTTGTGCTGGAGCTGGACTTTGAGCTCTTCAATGCTTCCGTTCCTCGCCCCACACTGTCAAAATCCATTGGGAATGGAGTGCAGTTCCTTAACCGTCACCTCTCTGCAAAATTGTTCCAAAACAAAGAGAGCATGTACCCGCTGCTTGAATTTCTAAGGCAGCACCACTATAACGGCACTGTGAGTAGTATATCTATATTTCATGCTTCTCGTAATCTTATTTATTGTATTTATTGATTTAATAAAAATATGTGGCATGCAGTCGATGATGCTAAACGATAGAATCCAAAGCCTTAGTGCGCTTCAGTCTGCACTTAGGAAGGCAGACAAGTACATTCTAAGCATTCAACAAGACACACCGTTTTCTGATTTCATTCACAGGTAAAGTTATAATATATATCACAACAGACAGCCTCCATTTTCTTTTGACATCTCATGATGAATCAAATTAAAAGATGTCGATCTGCAAAATTGTCTAGATTCCAAGAGCTTGGTTTAGAGAAGGGTTGGGGTGATACAGCTGCCCGAGTGCATGATACCATCGATCTCCTACTTGATCTTCTTGAGGCCCCCGATCCATGTACCTTGGAGAAATTCCTTGGTACAATTCCGATGGTTTTTAACGTTGTCATCCTTTCACCACATGGTTACTTTGCTCAAGATAATGTTTTGGGGTACCCAGATACCGGTGGTCAGGTATTATACTAAATCTAATGTACGTACATTTCTAGTATATATGTCTCTTCTGGTATATATAGTTCAGTTATGGCTCATACCATATATATGTACTTGTGCTCTCTATTTAAAATTCCACTGATTGAAGGCCTAATATAAGACAGTTGAATTCTCTTTTATCTAATTAATTTTATCATCATATCAGATAATAATATATATACCAAAAGATCGACATACATGGCTTACATACTATCACACACTCGATGAACTATTTGATTGATTTCTGAATCTTTAACACCTTGGAACACTGTGTGCAGGTTGTATACATTTTGGATCAAGTTCGTGCTTTGGAAAACGAGATGCTTCTTAGAATTAAGCAGCAAGGCCTCAATATCACTCCTAAAATTCTGATTGTATGTTCTGAATCAGTGTCAGTTGTTAGCTTCTTTATATTGCCTTCATAATTTTGTTTAACTCATAGGATGCCTTGTTTCATGCATGAATTCAGGTGACAAGATTGCTACCCGATGCTGTGGGGACCACTTGCGGTCAGCGCATTGAGAAGGTGTACGGAACTGAGCACACGCTCATCCTTCGGGTCCCATTCAGGTCCGAGAAGGGAATTCTTCGTAAGTGGATCTCGCGTTTTGAGGTGTGGCCTTACCTAGAGACTTACACCGAGGTAATCAATTTTTCAGTCCAGTTTACACAATCTTCTTCTTTCTTTGTACTTTGAAGAAATCTTAGCTCATAATAATAATAATTTGTATTGTAGGATGTTGCAAGTGAGTTAGCTCGAGAGTTGCAGGCAACCCCAGATCTGATCATTGGGAACTATAGTGATGGAAATCTAGTAGCTTCGCTTTTGGCTCATAAATTGGGAGTCACTCAGGTTCACAATTCAACCTTGATCTTGTTGTTGCATTTAAAAATCATCACTTAATGTCATCAAAAAATATCTAATGCATGTGTATGTTTCTTCATTAATGCAGTGTACAATAGCTCATGCTTTGGAGAAAACTAAGTATCCAAACTCAGACATATACTGGAAGAAGTTCGACAAGCAGTACCATTTCTCCTCCCAATTCACTGCTGATCTCATCGCCATGAACCACACCGACTTCATCATTACCAGCACCTTCCAAGAGATTGCCGGAAGGTATTATATTCTGTTCTGTAATACCGATTTTTGTTTTAATATACTCATATCTTTCCTTAATAATATTATTATTTCAGTAAGGATACAGTAGGCCAATACGAGTCTCACACTGCCTTCACTCTGTTGTGCGCGAATACAAATCAAACCAACTAATGCGGAAACAATGAGAGAACCAGCGAGAGAAAACACAGAAAACCAACAACACAAGAACACAAGATTTACGTGGTTCGGCAAAACGATGCCTACATCCACAAGGGGCGGTTGGGGTTTCTTTACTATGATCTCCAATGGGCAAACAAAGCCTTTACAAGAGATGACGGCTACAAAATCCGAATTAGGTGTTACAATTTACAAAACCCTAACGGGTGTATTTATAGGGAAACTATTGGGCCTTTTCGAATTGGGCCAGATCCAGTTCAAAATACCGTCGACAGTCGACTGGTCGACTTACCAGTCGACTGGTACTCCTTCTATCAGTCGACTGATAAGTCGACTGATCCTCTGCTGCTGCTTGTATCTTTAGCTTTCGAAAACTCTCTGGACAGTCGCCTGATCCTTCTATCAGTCGACTGATATGCTGTAACTTTCTTTTGCTGCAGATACTCCAAAACACTCTGAACCAGAATCGAGTCATTATCCTACAATCTCCACCTTGGCGAGATCTTCCACAAAGTATCCAACAATCTCCATCTTGGCAAGATCTTCCAAATAGCCCAAGCAATCTCCACAAATACTTCAAAACAATGCTCATCACCAAATGCAACAAACGAACCCAAAACTCCACCTTAGTATGATATCACATACTAAACAAACCAATAGCAAAGTACTATCCCAACTCGCCCATGCCAAATTATCAAACATGCAAAATATTAGCCAGGTTCATGCAATGCTTGAACTTGGCTGCTCCAACAACTTTGGTCAACATATCAGCAGGATTATCAGCTGTTCCAATCTTCACCAAATGAATATCACCATCCTTTATCAAATCACGCACAAAGTGATAACGGACATCAATATGTTTGGTCCTCGAATGATGAACTTGGTTCTTCGCTAAATGGATAGCACTCTGACTGTCACAGTGTACCTCCACCTTCTCCCGATGAATCCCCAAGCTCTTCAAAAGTCCATGTATCCAAATGGCTTCCTTCATGGCCTCAGCAACAGCCATGTATTCAGCCTCAGTAGTAGACAACGCTACAGTGGACTGCAAATTTGACCTCCAACTTATAGGTGCTCTAGCCATCGTAAACAAATAGCCTGTAGTAGACCGCCTCTTATCTAGATCACCTGCATAGTCTGAATCAACATATCCAACTAATAACCTGCTAATATTGTCATCCCTTTCAAATTTCAAACCCACATCTGTGGTGCCACTTATGTACCTTAGAATCCATTTAGCTGCTTGCCAATGCTCTTTGCCTGGATCATGCATATATCGACTAACCATACTCACCGCCTGAGAGATGTCTGGTCGAGTACAAACCATGGCATACATCAAACTGCCAACCACACTAGTGTAAGGTACATTTGCCATATACTGTCTCTCTTCATCTGTACTTGGAGACTGAGAAGCACTAATTCTGAAATGACTGGCTAAGGGTGTACTTACTGGTTTAGTCTTCTCATCTATACCGAACCGTTTCAGCACCTTCAAAAGATATTGCTTCTGAGTCAAACTCACTGTGCCCTTTGCCCTGTCTCTAGCTATCTCCATCCCAAGTATCTTCTTGGCTTCACCAAGATCCTTCATCTCGAATTCAGAACTCAACTGATTCTTCAAATTTTGAATCTCCTTAGCATTCTTAGAGGCAATCAACATATCATCCACATATAATAACAGATATATGAAAGAGCCATCCTGCAACTTCCTGAAGTAAACACAATGATCAAACTCACTTCTGGAATATCTCTGCACCTTCATAAACTGATCAAACCTCAAATACCACTGCCTTGGAGATTGCTTCAACCCATAGAGAGACTTCTTCAACCTGCAAACACAATTTTCCTTTCCAGCTGTCTTGAACCCATCTGGCTGTAACATATAAATTTCTTCATCTAGTTCCCCATGTAAGAACGCAGTCTTCACATCCATCTGTGTCAACTCAAGGTCAAACTGTGCTACCAATGCCAACAAAATCCGAATAGAAGGATGCTTCACAACCGGAGAGAACACTTCATTGTAGTCAATTCCTTCCTTTTGAGCATACCCCTTTGCAACTAGTCTAGCCTTGAACCGAACACTGCCTTTTGGACCCTCTTTCTTCGTATACACCCACTTGCAACCAATTGCTTTCTTCCCCTTTGGTAGTTGCACTAGATCCCAAGTCTTATTCTTATGAAGAGAGTTCATCTCTTCATCCATAGCAACTTTCCAATCTGCATTTTCTGAACTTCTAGTGGCTTCTTTGAAGTTGGAGGGAACTTCATCATCCACAATGGGAAGAGCAAATGCAACTGTGTCTGTAAAACGAGACGGTCGTTTGATATCTCTTCTTTGCCTTCTTACTGCAATTGATTCTTCCTGCTGGATAGGAACTTCTTCATCATTCTCAGTATCAACCACATCATCATCATCTTGGACAGGAACAGGATTTTCAACTGACAACTTTTCTAACTCCACCTGTTGAAAAACTCTCCTACCAGTCGACTGGTTATTGCCACCAGTCGACTGTCCCGAGCTCCCACAATTCTGCTGTCTTGGACCATCAGTCGACTGCTCCTGTTCATCAGTCGACTGTCCCGAACTTCTTCTACTCACCTGTTGAAGAACTGTCCCACTCTTCTGCTGCTCACCAGTCGACTGTCCTATACCATCAGTCGACTGTCCCGAGCTGATCATGCTGGTCTCATCAAAAGTGACATCTCTGCTGATTACTAACTTCTTCTGTTCTGGACACCACAACCTGTAACCTTTGACACCAGTACTAAAACCAACAAATATAGCCTTCTTGGCTCTTGCATCAAGTTTAGTTTCAGTTACATGAAAATAAGCAGGACAACCAAATATATGCAAAAAACTATAATCAGATGCAGGTTTACCACTCCATACCTCAATAGGCGTTTTGCCTTCAAGTGCTGCTGATGGTAAACGGTTGACGATGTGGCTTGCATATATAACAGCTTCTGCCCAAAATGTCTTCTTCAACCCAGACTGTGCTAACATACATCTTACCTTCTCAAGTAAGGTTCTGTTCATCCTTTCTGCAACCCCATTTTGCTGTGGAGTCTTCCTAACTGTGAAGTGCCTCTGGATCCCTTCATCTTCACACAACTTCAGAAACGGATCATTCTTATATTCCCCTCCATTATCTGACCTCAGAACCTTAATCTTCCTACCAGTCTGATTTTCAACTTTCTTCTTCCAACTTGTGAACAATGTCAAAACTTCATCTTTGTGCTTCATGGTATATACCCAAACTCGTCTAGAGTAATCATCCACAAAAGTAACAAACCAGTGTCTACCACTCATAGAAGGTGTCTGAGTAGGGCCCCAAACATCTGTGTGCACATAATCAAGGATACCCTTTGTCTGATGTACAGCTGTACCAAATTTCACCCTAGTTTGCTTACCCAAAACACAATGTTCACAAAATTCCAACTTGCACCCTTTAGCATCTTTAAGCAGCCCTTGCTTCACAAGCCCCTGCAAGGCCTTTTCTCCTGCATGCCCGAGTCGCATATGCCACAACCTAGTAGAGTCGGGAACAACCTGTTTAGGCTTTTCAGTTACACTGGCAGCCTGACCCAAATATGTTTTTCCCTGCAAGAAAAACAAGTTTCTTTTCCTTTGGCCTTTCATCACCACAAGTGATCCACTAGTCACTTTCAGAACGCCACCTTCACTAGCAAATTTCAAACCACTGGCCTCTAAAGCACCTAGTGAAATCAGATTCTTTTTCAAATCTGGAACATACCATACATCTGAAAGCTCCCTAATGAGACCATCGTGCATTAGCAATTCAATCTTCCCGACTCCTACCTTCTTACAAGGTGCATCATTTCCCATCAAAACTACACCACCATCCATATACTCCAAAGAAGTAAACCACTCCTTTTTCCAAGTCATATGATAGGAGGCTGCTGTATCAAGAAACCATACTTCTTGATAAAGTGAGGGACTAGAAGCAAGTGCAAAAGAAAAATCCTCGCCACTTTCTGAATTATCAACAGTCACATTTGCAGTCGAATTTCCCTTATTTCGTAGCTTTGGACAATCCTTCTTCCAATGCCCCCTTTCATGACAGAAAGCACATTCATCTTTGGCCGGTATTTTCCTGTCCTTCGAAACTCCTCTCGATTTGGAACGAGACTTGTTTCCCTTTTTCCCAGATTTGGACTCAGATCTTGTCTCAGTCCTGCCCCTTACAATCAACGCTTCAGAAGTTTCTCTATCAACCATCTTATCCCTTCTCCTAGTTTCATTATTTAACAAAGCATTTGCAACATCTTCATATTTCACTGTATCTTTTCCATATAATAAAGTAGTTGCTAAATGATCATAACTTTCAGGTAATGAATTCAACAGAATTAGGGCTTTATCTTCATCCTTAATTTGCTCATCCAAATTTAACAAATCAGCCAACAATTTATTAAATGATTCAACATGAGCATTCATAGACATACCTTCCGTATAGGTGAAGCGAAAAAGTCTCTTCTTCAAATACAGCCGATTCTCCAAACTTTTCCTCATGTATTTGTCTTCGAGCTTCTTCCACAACACCGCAGCAATGGTATCCCTCATCAAATCATACTTCTGAGCCTTCTCAATAAAGAGCCGAATAGTCCCACACGCAACTCGATTCAACTTCTTCCAATCTGCTTCGGACATATCCTTAGGTTTTTCTTCCTCCAAAGCAACATCCTGTTCTTGTTGAACAAGAACATCCAACACCTCACATTGCCACATCCCGAAATTGTTTGTCCCATCAAATTTTTCAACTTCAAATTTTGCGTTGTGTATCGTTGTTCTTGATGAACTTGATCCCACACCATCCTTGGTTGCATCTGTGTCACCCGCCATCTCTCTCTAGGTCGAACCAACAGCTCTGATACCACTTGTTGTGCGCGAATACAAATCAAACCAACTAATGCGGAAACAATGAGAGAACCAGCGAGAGAAAACACAGAAAACCAACAACACAAGAACACAAGATTTACGTGGTTCGGCAAAACGATGCCTACATCCACAAGGGGCGGTTGGGGTTTCTTTACTATGATCTCCAATGGGCAAACAAAGCCTTTACAAGAGATGACGGCTACAAAATCCGAATTAGGTGTTACAATTTACAAAACCCTAACGGGTGTATTTATAGGGAAACTATTGGGCCTTTTCGAATTGGGCCAGATCCAGTTCAAAATACCGTCGACAGTCGACTGGTCGACTTACCAGTCGACTGGTACTCCTTCTATCAGTCGACTGATAAGTCGACTGATCCTCTGCTGCTGCTTGTATCTTTAGCTTTCGAAAACTCTCTGGACAGTCGCCTGATCCTTCTATCAGTCGACTGATATGCTGTAACTTTCTTTTGCTGCAGATACTCCAAAACACTCTGAACCAGAATCGAGCCATTATCCTACACACTCTTCCTGGGCTTTACCGCATTGTTCATGGAATCGACATCTTTGATCCGAAATTCAACATCGTCTCCCCTGGTGCTGACATGACCATCTATTACCCTTACTACGAGCAGGACAGGAGGCTCACCTCCCTTCATCCAGAAATTGAGGAGCTACTCTATAGTAATGTTGAGAATGCTGAACACAAGTGAGTGCTTTATGTCCTTCATGTTTGAACTTGTTACAAGAAAAGAACTTAAGTTAAATCTGGTTATTTTTTTCTTTTTCTTTTTTTCTTTTTGAGATAAAAGTGATCAAGTCACCGATTTCATTAATGAAAGATTAACGAAACCACAAAATAGCCCTATTACAAATCATACAAAGTCGTGTGCCCACCGGCACCCAAAATAGATATTCTATTACAACACAACGCCTATCATGAAGAAAAGTACAGTGTCCTACGACATCAACAACCATACTTCATTACAGAGACCTCCTCTACAATGAAGAACCAAAAGACAAGTAAGGAGATAACTGCTGCCCTGTCCAAACCGATCACTCGACCCCCTCGAATCAGATTCTCTTCCTGGAACCTGTATGACCTGTGCAATCATTTATTAGGACCATGATTTTGCGCAATAATATATGAAAATTACATTTAATATTACGCCGATCTGATTTTTATTTTCCCTCCTTTTAGGTTTGTGTTGAAGGATAGGAGCAAGCCCATCATTTTTTCCATGGCGAGGTTGGACCGGGTGAAGAATATAACTGGACTGGTAGAACTTTATGGGAAGAATCCTAGACTGAGGGAGTTAGTCAACCTTGTGGTGGTCGCCGGAGACCATGGGAAGCAATCGAAGGATCTTGAGGAACAGGCAGAGCTCAAGAAGATGTACGGGTTCATCGAGGAGTACAAATTGGATGGCCAGATTCGCTGGATTTCTGCTCAGATGAATCGGGTCAGAAACGGGGAGTTGTATCGGTGCATCTGTGATACCAAGGGAGCCTTTGTGCAGGTATTGTAACAAATTATGGCATGCTTCAGAACACCAGTAACTAAAGCACATGTAATATCATCTCATATTGTACAATTTCAGTTTTAACTTGTGTTTTCCTCTCTTTCATAGCCTGCATTCTACGAAGCTTTTGGGCTGACCGTCGTCGAAGCCATGACATGTGGTCTGCCCACATTCGCTACTCAACATGGTGGCCCTGCAGAAATTATAGTCGACGGTGTTTCTGGCTTCCTTGTCAATTTCTTCGAGAAGTGCAAAGCTGATCCTTCCCATTGGGATAATATCTCCAACGCAGGATTGGAGCGTATCGAGGAGAAGTAAGTTTGTCTTTTCTCATAAATAGCTAATGTGTTAGGGGTTACATAAAATTCTAAGAACACTATGTCATGTGAAATTGTAACTCTATGCAGGTATACTTGGAAGCTGTATTCCGAGAGGTTGATGACATTGTCTGGTGTTTACGGCTTCTGGAAGTTTGTCTCCAAGCTTGACCGAAGAGAGACACGTCGCTACATTGAGATGTTTTATGCTCTCAAATATCGCAATTTGGTGAGTTCATCACCACAATTTCTGTGTGGAAATCATTCCATTCTGTTTTTTTAATCCAGAGAAAGATAGACTTATGTTCGGTCTAATTTTTGTAGGCACAATCTGTTCCTTTGGCTGTCGATGGGGAAGTGGCTGCAAACGGAAGCAAGTGATTCTCACGAGGGGGAAGAATAAGGGAGAGCTCTGTAAATTTGTTTATTCAGTAGGTTTAGAGTACCCAGTAGTCTTTGTGATTCTTACTGTAATTTACATGAGCTCGATGTATTTCGGATTGAAAACAGCTTGAAGTTTCCCTCGATGTAAGGTTCTATCATAAGCTTTTTCAAAATTAAGCTTAAGTAAAATGCCTTCAGAATGTTTCTGATGCAGAGAGTGAATAATTTCTTGCACAACAGCAACACTGTCTAAAATGAATCTATCTTTAATGAAACCAGATTGAGAAGAGCCCACAAGATCACCAATTACATTAGTCAGTCTGTTGCCTAAAACTTTCATAATAATCTTTAAAATAACACTAAGAAGACTAATAGGTCTGAATTGAGAAACTTTGTTAGCACTAGGAAATTTAGGAATTAGAATTATATGAGCATAGTTAATTCTAGAGAAGTCAATGGAATTATCAAATAATTCTTGAAAAACTCCTAAAATATCAGATTTCAAATCATTTCAAAAAAAAATTATAACAGAAAGTAGGGATACCATCAGGCCCAAGGGCAGCATCAAGAGAAAGATCACAAATTGCTTTAAAAATCTCCTCTTCAGAAAAGGGAGCTTCTAAACCATCCAGATTGATTCTATTGGAGGGAGGATATAATTGATTCCAGTTAATATTTAAGAAGGTATCACCAGGGTCATCCATAAGGTTCTTATAAAAGTTGAAGAACTCTTGATGAATCAATTTAGCATCAGAGATTTCACCCCGCGGCCCTATCAGTTTGAAGAGAAAGAATATGATTTACTCTCCTTCTATGAGAGGCATAGTTATGAAAAAAGTTAGTATTACCATCCCCCATAGTAAGCCATTTAATTTTTGCTCTTTGACACCATTTGATCTTATCCATTTTCAGAATATGCAAATATTCTTTTTGAAAATCAGCTCTAATTAGCATCCTATCGGCCAAAGAAAGAGGATTTTGTTCCTCAAGAACATTCAAAGAGTCAATTTCCTTTTTCAAAAAAAAATTCCCATCTTTCAAAGAGCCAAATCTAGCCTTGATCCAAAGCTTACAACCATTCTTAATACACTTAATTTTAGCCAAGCGTCTTCTGAGACCAGCCTGGGGATGGATATTGACAGATAGAATGCATCCAGTGATCATAGAAAGAAAGGGAGGGTCTTCTAACCAGAATTTCTCAAATTTAAAATGAATAGCTTTAGGAGAAGGAGAGGTAGAATAAAGAATAAGGGGAACATGGTTAGAGATAATATTAGAAGCAGCTTGAACATAGGATAAAGGAAAATCTGAGTTCCAGTCATAGGAAACAAGAAATCTATCAAGTTTAGCAAAACTAGGAATCAATCTCTTGTTAGACCAAGTAAATTGTCTCCCCAAAATAGGATAATCAATAAGACTGAGATTACAAATAACATTATTGAAGTTATCATAGTCTTGTCTATTGTAAGAGTAGCAACTTCTTTCAGAATAAAAACGAACAGCATTAAAATCTCCACCAAAGATGACACAACCATTAATGAAAGAATTCCACTGTAAAAATTCTTTCCAAAACTCATCTTTAAGAGATTGAACACAAGGGCCATAAACAGAAATAAAAAGGAAAGAACAGTTGAAGAAAAAGCATTCCAATTCTACAGCAAGAAAAAACATTTTCTTAAAAACCTTTGTGCATTTGAACATGTGATCTTTAAAACCCACGAGCATGCCACCAGAAGCACCCAAAGAGTTAAGAGAGATCGATTCAGTAATAATAGAACCACCTAATGATCTAAAAATAGAAGGAGATGGAGAAGGAATCTTAGATTCCTGAATAGCAATGATGTCACACTGGGAAGAAATAATAAAATCAAAGACAACCAATCTTTTATCCTCACCACATAATCCTCTGATATTACAACTAGAAATAATCATTTAAAACAATTGACATCACCTCTGATCCATTCAAGATCAATAATTCTGGTCATGATCCTCAGGAGAAATATCAAGTAAACCAGAGCAAGAAGTAAAATTATCTAAATAATCAGAAGAAAAGAAATTAAAATGACATCTAAAAATAGAACCAAGGCAGGTACCTTCTGATGAAGGGGATATCACAGGAGCAGGAATCTCCAAATTCCTGATCTGAGCAATGAGGGCGACCTTTTCCAGGATAGGTTGATCCGCATATGGCCGCTGCCCAACCCAAATGCTCCTTCTGAGAGGGCCAACAGACTTAGCAGAACACTCTCTTTTTCTTATGAGATGCAAAATTATTTAATATATTATTGTAATCAATTTCAGGCTTT
The DNA here is from genome assembly GCA_017893485.1 of Hemerocallis citrina. NCBI lineage: Eukaryota > Viridiplantae > Streptophyta > Magnoliopsida > Asparagales > Asphodelaceae > Hemerocallis > Hemerocallis citrina. The sequence continues at coordinate 7,749,654 of CM030363.1, read as the reverse complement.
TTGTTATGTGAGGAGGCCTTTATTTTTTAGAAATTTTTTTTTTAGTCTTAAAGTCCTAGTTTTGATTGCTTAATTACCCTTGGGCGGGCCCTGCTTGGAGGGTAATTCCATAAAGAAAAAAATGATATATATATTTAATCTCAAATTAAATTAATATTCAATTAATATGAGAATTAGGGAATGACAGAATCTAAGTTGTTGATTTTTAAAATTCAAGTTCAATTAACCTTATGTAGATAACAGGGACATATATCGTCTTTTAGCTAGAGAGAGAGAGAGAGTTTTTGTTGACTGGGGCGTTAGATACTGAAAATTTTGCCGCACCGCCCCACTTTTTGAAAATATTTAGCGATATGCCCTACTTCTCAAAACAATTAGCGATATGTCCTTGTTTAGGACACGTCAGTAAGAAACGTTATTGGGAAAAACGGCATAGGTTATTTCCATGCCGTTCTTCCCAATAACGGCATATGTTTGAAAAAAAAAATTGCATGCCGTTATTTAGAATAACGGCATCAGTATATTTGTCTTACAAGTGTGAATCTTCTAAGTTTAAAAAGTTCTAAGTGTGAAAAAAACTTATAAACAATGCCGTTATCCTTAATAACGGCATTCGAATGCCTGATGCCGTTATTGGAGATAACAGCATCAGTTATATATCAATATGCACTCTTGCCGTTGTTTGGAAACAGAAAGAATTGATAAAAAGTAAAATATATATATATATATATATATATATATATATATATATATATATATATATATATATATATATATATATATATAACTGATGCCGTTATTCGGAATAACGGCATCAGTTATAATTTTTTTTTTTTTTTCATTCAGAGATGATGAATAATAAGTTACTTTTTCATTTAAAAAATTTATAACTGATGTCGTTATTCCAAATAACGGCATCAGTATTGAGAATGCCGTTATTTGAAATAACGGCATCTGTTATAAGGTTTTTCATACTTGCAATTTTTTCTCTAAGTGTAGACTACAAGTTCTCGAAAAACAAAACAACCTATGCCGTTATTCCAAATAACGGCATGCAATTTTTTTTCCAAATAGATGCCGTTATTGGGAAGAACGGCATGAAAATAACCTATGCCGTTTTTCCCAATAACATTTCTTGCTGACGTGTCCTAAACAAAGACATATCGCTAATTGTTTTGGGAAGTGGGGCATATCGCTAAATATTTTCAAAAAATGGAGCAGTGCGGCAAAATCTTCTCAGATACTTAGGGGGTGGTTTTGAGAAAGTAGCATTGTTTTTTTTTTTTTTTTTTTTTTATAAGAAGATGACAGAAAGTAGCATTGTTGCAAATAGTGAGTTATATACCGGAATTAGCAGTAATTACCTAGCTATGTACATGTAGCTAGATTTGCAATATATCATTTGCAAGAAGTACATGCATGCGCACAGGAGTAACTTCCAAATTAATCATGGTCAAAGATCCATACAGGAGTAACTCCCTAATTAATGAAGGTTAGAGATCCATGCAATATCATCCCAACCCGTGCAAGGCACGTGTTGGTAGATTTTTTTTTTTGGTCCTTTTTCATCCCCAAATTTACTCCACGTGTATAATACTAGTATTAGGGAACATGACAGAATCAAGATCTTCCTTCCAACACTGAAATTAAAGGTCTAATTTTGACATAGTTTAAGTAGACAGGGATCACTCATGTAATGGGGGATAGAGAGGAAGAGGGAGGTGTAATTTTTTAAACTAATTTATTTGCAAAATATGCCACTTTCGAAACTAATTTTTCTAACGTATACAAAATTTTCTAAGTAAAAGGATGAGGTTTCTATTAAAAGCTCCGACGTAAAATAAAAAATTTTGTTAATAACGTCCCTTAACTAGTTAATTTTTTATTGGGACATTACAAATTTTACCGAGTGCATTGATTTTCTTGAATACTCCTTGGTAATATTCAAATATACAATGCTATATAAGCTAGAGACAGAGGTTGGAAATTATTCTTCAAATAAGCGTATTTGAATTTTAGAAGAACATAAAGATTAGGCATATAACTGTCGTTGAAAATTTTAATGTTTGGAGACCTTTGCAGATTTATAATCTTTTTGGTATGTGGTTATTGTTATGCAGGTGAAAATTACTGCAGGTTATATTGATGCTTTGAGTGACTGACTTCAAGATGGAAGATCTATATTTCTGACATATTAGGGAATTCCTCCAGCAGCGTTCTTTGCCCCTAAAAGTAAAGAGCAACTTGCAAGTCCATGTGGGTCCCATAGGTCCCATAGATATTAGGGAAAGTGCAAGTTTTGATTGGTCAAAAAAAAAAAAAAAAACACGTGGCGAGCTTTCGGGCTCTATCCATCAAAAAGGGTTGTGTATATATACAGGAACCATGGAGGAGGCCAGCCGCACTGCCATAGTCGAATTATAAGCTTAATTATTAGTATCATGCAGGGAGTTACGCCAGCCGCAAGCAGGGACAGGTCCTGCCTCCTACGTCTTGATCATTTCAGCCGTGTAGGGTTTCCACCATCCACGTATGTTTTTGGATGCCGTCCGGATCCAGGTCCTCTCTCTCTCATTCCCCTTCTTCTTCTTCTTCTTCTTCTTCTTCTTCTTAATTATAATGTTAACTGAATTATATATATATATATATATATATATATATATATTCTCTAGGTAGTATTGTTGGCGAGAAGATCAATCTTTACCCAGTGGAGCAACAGAAGCAGCACCCTAAACGTTCCACCGAGTATGGGACGTGGCGTAACTTCAACAAAGAAGAGATCATAATTGATCTAGGGGAGCAGCGGGTGCTACGAGGATTCAAATATGAATATAAATATGTTCCTAAAGGTGGTCCTGCTAATGCCGGCATTGATGGAATTCCGTTGAGAATGAGAGAGTACACACTTCGTCCAACAGGGGTAAGACGACAAACACCACCAAACTTCAACCATCTCCATCACCGGCCATCATCTTCTTCACCACCGAACCGACCTCCACCTCAATCATCACCCTTCATCTCAACCAGCCCCGACCTCCATCTCCACCATCCTCCCAAAACACATCACAACCCGATCGAACCCATCTTCATTGTCGTCGTTCGTAGTAGTAGTAGTACAGTAAGATACAAAACCCATCTTCACTGTCTTTCACTGAACTCATCACCAGTAGTAGTAGTGGTGGCCGGCGATGATCCTCTGGCGCCTGTGCCGGACTACCCTCTCTTCACGGCCTCCTCCATTCCTCCATCCGCCGCCCTGCTCGACCGACTGGTGCTACCCCTCCTTCCTCGGAGCTGTCAGGCATGAGGGGCCGCCAAAGATGGCGGAGATGGCAGCGGCGGAGGGGTGAAGATGTGGGAGGAGAGGAAGAGGGAGGATGCATTGGTGGTTAATTAGGCTGGTGGGATGTGAAGGAGGAAGGAGGTGCATTGGTGATCAACGCAATAAACTTTATAATATTTATTTATAGTCAGCTAAAAAAAAAACAAACTCTGTTTTAAAAAAAATTAATTATATATTGTTTATAATTATCACTAATCTCTAATCTCTAATATTATAATGGGAGAAGCCACAGTGTCATTTGTAAATGTTTGTCTAAATTTTTATTTCAAAAAACTATATTTATTAAAACGTGCATCGCACGTGTAAACTACTAGTTAATTTAACTGAAGTGATATTTGATCGATGCAGGAGAACGAGTATACTCTCTGTGTCATTCGGGAGAGTAAGACGCAGAAGAGGGAAGGTGGACAAACAATTCCCTTGGCATCACCTAGTTTAGACGATCTTGAATATGATCCATTGGACATTACTGCCGAAATCGACATGGACGAACTGGAGGACATCAGTTGGATCAGCAAATGTGGAATGTTTTAATTTCCACTACCAATTTCACTACCATTTCCTTCACTACCTTAGGTGGCATACTCCTATTGGAGAGTTCTCCCACCTACTCTATCATCCCCTACCTATTGAAGTGTGCCACCTAAGGTAGTGAAGAGAAATGTAGTGAAATTGGTAGTGGCTCTAGCATTACTCATATATATATATATATGTCCTTGATAGTGACTTGATAGTGAATTGGGAGTCTGGTGGGACCTTAAAATGTATTCAGGTCCGTGCTATGTTACGTGGAAAGATCAACAATGATTATACCGATGATTTTATATCAAGTTTCCATTCCCATAAATAGTATGATATGATGTTTTAGATTCGTCAATATTGGAATGTACTAAGTAGTTAAAATTTAGCTAAAACCTCAGTTCCAATATGCATCTTATCAATACAGTAAATCTCCTTTGTATTTGATTAGAGCATCCACAGTCGTTTGCTATATATGCCATTTTGCTATATTATAGCAAATGAAATAGCAAACGACCTCTGCAGTTGTTTCTCATTTATCCATTTTTTAGCAAACGTTCTATTCTCATTTCTCAAATATGAGAAACGAAATGTGCTTTCTCAAATTATAAAAGACGGGGTATGATTCCCCGTCTCTCTGATTTAATAATTATTTAATCGATTCGGACGGAACAACATATACCGTCTCAATAATTTTAATTTTTTTTATAAAAATGGTCGGACGGGGATACATACCTCGGACGGGGTATGATACCCCGTCGCTCACCTTAATTTTTTTTTTTTTTTTACTTTACCCTCAGACGGGGAATGATACCCCGTCCGCCCAAAAGCATCCACAGTGGAGTAGTGTAGTAATTAATGCTGATTAGGAGTATTCCTTAGGTTTAGGTAGTGTAGTAATTAGGTTTAGTTAATATAATATTATTTAATTTAGTTAATTAATATAGTTTAATAGTTAATAAGTAATTAATTTTTTTTAATTTCTTTTAAACGATGAGACGGTATATCATACCCCGTTGCTCGCTTTTTTCTAAAAAATGAGAAACAATATAGCAAACGACGACTGCAGCGATCGAACCCATTTGCTATTACTGTAGCTGCCATTTTATACCATATGAGAAAAACGACTGTGGATGCTCTTAGTATGAAATGATTGTATGAATTTCTTATTATATGCAAAAGGGTATAAAGGTAATTTTATTATAAAATCCATTCCCTCCCCTTGTGAACCAAACAAGAAAATTATTATTTTCCCACCCCTCACCTCCTTTGAACCAAACAAAGTTTTCATTAAATCCCTCCCCTCCCTTTCCCTCCCCTTCCCTCCCCTCCATTAAAATCCCTCCCCTCCTCTCCCCTCCTCTCTCTGAACCAAACAGACCCTAAGTTTTCCAGAGATAAAGCGATCATAACCCGACCAACCCACTTCCCTTAAAGTAATCATACTTATTGTCTAATTTGATGAGGGCACATCTAGTACCACCACCACCAACACCAACACCAACAGCAACAAAGCCTTTATCCCAAAATTTTTGGGTCGACTACATGAATCCTTCTCCTCCACTTAACTCTATTGAGAGTCACCTCCTTAGTCAAATTAACATTTTTCAAAATTCAATTCCCTATTAATCGCTTCAACCTTGATTCGTCTGGGTCTATGCCTCGTCTTTTTTGCTCCCCTAACTTCCATCCAAACAATTTTCCTAAGTAGGGCATCCAAGCCACTTCAATCGTCTGGGTTTATCCATCCAAACAATGTGTCCAAGCCACTTCAATCGGCTCTCCCAAATTTTATCTTCAATCAGGGCAACCTCGACTTTCATTTTAGTCCATCACCAAATATTCATAATTATAATCTGACGAGAGCCCTCTTCATATAACACTCCTAGTAATATTCCATACATAATCAACACTCTCAGTCGAAAAACTGACCATCATACAATTTGATCATCATTACCGAAGATTAGAACTTTACCGAAGATTAGAAGTGGGTAAAATCCCAATCGAATGGATAAAGGTAAAAAGAAGAAATTTTTGGGGATAAAAGCTCAACCGAGAAAATGGAGGCGTATGGGTTTTGCGATAAAAGGGACAACTTTTTTTAAAAAAAATAAATAAATAAATAAATAAACATCTCATCCACATGCAAAGCAAGAACTTGAAGATCTATACCGGAAATTACGAGCAGTATGTCCAGACACGTTCAGAGCACACTACTCAAGCTGATGACTGGCGATGTTCAGCCGAATGACGGCATGGTGAGGCGACACAACCACCTTCGAATAGCTCAATTCCACCAGCATTTGGCAGAAAATCTCGATATGGAGGTGTCGGCTCTTCAGTACATGATAAATGAATACCCTGGGAATGAGGAAGAGAAAATGAGGGCAGTTGTTGGCCGGTTTGGGCTGACTGGAAAAGCGCAGGTGATGCCAATGAAAAACTTATCAGACGGGCAGAGGAGTCGTACGTGTGATTTTTGCTTGGTTGGCGTGGAGGCTGCCACACTTGCTGTTGCTTTATGAACCTACAAATCATTTGGATATTGAGACAATCGATTCTTACTGGCGGAGGCCCTGAACTGAATGAATGGGATGGGGGTTTGGTTTTGGTCAGCCATGACTTTAGGCTTATCAGTCAGGTGGCAAAGGAGATTTGGGTATGTGAGGACCAGGCAGCTGTGACAAGGTGGGAGGGGGATATCATGGACTTCAAGCGACATCTGAAGGAAGAGCAAGGCAGGATTGTCCCCGATTGAGAGAGAAACAAGATGGGAATTCAATTCATGAGTTATTCAGACTTACTAGTTTTATGATTATGTTGTCAGTTACTATTGATTCCTGAACAGTGTCTTATTACATTTATATCGTCTTTTAATTACTTTTACATTTACAGACTGCTGGAATTAGTAGTTCTATTTGGATATTACATTGCAGCATATGTTAAGTGAAATTTAGCACCCAAGAGTAATGCTACTGATATACCCGAAATGGGCAAAAATTTTAAACCAATTTGCAAAATATGCCACTTTCAAAACTAATTTTTCTAACTTATACAAAATTTTCTAAGTAAAAAGATAACTGAATATAGGCCGCAGTTGAAAACTATGGCCTAAATGTAACAGAGGCCGCAGTTGGAAACTGTGGCCTAAGTAAAAATAATAATAATAATTAATTTTTACATTTTTATTAGAAGAAGAAAAAATTATAATAGATGCCGCAGTTTCCAATTGCGGTCTATATTTAGTCCATTTTTTCTTAGGGAGTGTTTGGTTGGAGGGGAATGGAGGGAAGGGGAGGGGAGGGGAGGGGAGGGTTTTTTTAAAACTTTTTATGTTTGGTTCATTTTTTAGGAGGGGAGTGAAGGGAAATGGGGGGGTGCAACACCCCTTCTGAGTCAATTTTGGCTTCCCTTCAATATTGGGGGGATTTGGAGGAGAGAGAAATTATGTCTAATTTTTTAATGTGAATGAACTAAATTGTCCTTTTAGTCCATTCAAAGAGAATGTAAATCATATAAATAGCTAGGACATCCTGTTCAACGTTTATAAATCCAATGTTTAATCTAAGTTTCTACTTTTCCATTATAGCAAAACTTGTAGGAATAAATAGGGGTTTTTTCCCGTCAATGCATTTTTATTTTTATTTTTTGATCATAAACAGTGAGGTTGAGAACAACACTCTGCGTTTTAATTTTCTGGTTTGGAATTGTATGAGGTTGGCACAGAAAATGTTCTACCACACGAGTTCGTTTTGTAATTTCTCGTTCTGCCTTATCACCCATCCCGTTCCCATTCCATGACATCCTGTTCAACGTTTATAAATCCAATGTTTAATCTAAGTTTCTACTTTTCCATTATAGCAAAACTTGTAGGAATAAATAGGGGTTTTTTCCCGTCAATGCAATTTTTTTTTTTTTTTTTGATCATAAACAGTGAGGTTGAGAACAACCCTCTGCATGCGTTCCATTAATAAGCATTCGATTAATAAGATATTAAACGAAACAAGTAATCAACTTAAGGTGAATGACGCTCATGTTACCCAACATGCTGGGACATGAAACTCATTCACCGCCCAAAAAGAACTGATCGTACACATGACTTCCCTCCCCAAAAACCACAAAATGTACGACCCCACAAAAGAAAAACATCTCGCAACAAGTGCCGAGCTACCACTACTCCTACCTATCACTCGGCTCCTCGTGGCCTTCCCTTGCTTCTGCATGTTCGGCGTTTGCTGGGTCCTCCACCTCCATCAATGCAAGTTGTCTTTTGGAATCCCTTGCGTAGTAGTCTATTGAGCCACACTAGTAGGCTATTTCCATTAATTGCTAGTACACAAACATCGATCAATACACCTGCATCTTCAGTTGTGCACAAATTACTCTAGTGACATTGATGGTATCAAATCCGGGCAATACCGAGATGCATTGCTCGAGTTGGGTAGGAAATTTTCCTATCGATATGCCCAATATCATCGATAAATGGCAGTCGATAACCCAATACCGATGCTGAGTCTTGAAACCATGTAGAAAGCCATTGTTTAGCAGACTTGCAGAACCTATTATATATGCTTGATATTTTTTGCTGTTTATATCATACAGGAAGTCCAAGAGTATTTCACCAACTATATTGTCAACAACAGCTTGGGAATCATAGCAAACGCCCACACAGTCTTTGCTGACAAGCAACCGCTTAAAGCAGAGAGCGACAAATGTATAGAGCTCGCCAAATTGTTCTCCATCGCTGTTGACTTCCCCAAGACGGGTGTTCCTGCCGTAATCCCACCTTATCTCCAAGTGAAGGAGTATCCTGATTTCATGGAGAAACTTGACAGAGTAACTTACGAGTCCAAGGGAGTAATCGGTAAGCTCTTCCGAGCTGTCAAAGACCACTCAGTCAATTCAGGTCATATAAAGGCGTTCACAAAGGAAATCGCCAGGAATTCTTACGACCCTGATATGGAAGTTGACGGTTTCACAAACTACATCGACGAGGCCTTCTCCTTCAAGGAGGAGTACGATTTCGAGCTGGCCTGCCTCATGGATCAATTTGAAATCAAAACCGAGTCGGAGATTCTTAGCATGAACATAACGAGTGCATCGAAGAAGACCTTCAATAAGTATAATGACAGGGAGGCGGTAGGTAAGGCAGTGAGGGTGTTGAGGAAGAAAGCGAAAGGGTGGTTCAGCCAGGACAGCGACAACGATGCCAGCTGGATCGAGGAGAATAATTTGAATGCAAAGGCATCGGCTTGGTATCATGTCACGTATCACCATGTCTACTGGGGATGCTACAACGAGGGGATGAACAAGCCCCACTTCCTGAGCTTTCCATGGTGTGTCTATGACCGACTGATACTCATCAAGCAGAACAAGATTCGCATGAAGAGGAGGATTGCCGAGGGCTTGGGCAAACTGCAAGACCAGTTCGAGAATTTTGGACTCGGTTAGATGGGAAAATGATCACTGAAAATAACAACAACAATAACAAAGGGCGCGCATTGTTGTTCTCAACTAGTTGGGGTAGGCTGGCTGATCACTGAAAATATGTATTAAAAATGAAAAATAATGTGTTGCTTTTGTGCTGCTTTTAAGCTGTAAATTTGTTGTTGGTCTTTGAAAACTTTTATATATTAGTGTGTATTAATCGTTTGAAGTGTTTGTGTTCATTCATATATTGGTTGCTGAAATTGGAGGTCTAATATTATAATCTGAGAAGGTCTTGGTGTCCTTTGTCAATATATCAATGCGTGTGACGTACGTACATAACTAATATCAAGGTTCGAGTTCTCACTATGTTAGAGTTCGTTTTTTTTTTAAATTTATTTTTTACTAATATAAAAGATGTCTCAGGTTCGATGCCAGACTACGCCAAAATTTTTACTTTAAAAAATATATATTTATTAAGACGTTAATATTTTATGAAATTTTGATGAAATTTTATGAAACATCTATATATATATATACATGTTTTAACGTTTTGGAGAAAGTTTGATGAAATTTTGATATTTTATGAATTCGATGAGATTTTTATTAGATTTATGTATACGAGTATATTAGACAAGTTGTATTTGATCATCTCAGGATTTTAGAATTTCAGATTTAAGCTTTTAAAAATTATAATCATGTATTAGTCGAAAAAGTGCACAATTTTGAAACTAGTTGAGTAGCAGCTAACAGTCGACCGACCCCGTTTTGAACTAAGATGTGCGGTCGACCGTCATTTGAAAAATTAGATTTTTGGACTTGTGCGGTCGACCGTCGTTCTTTTGAAATGTTTTCAACAGTCAACTGTCACCTGCTGTTTTTAATGATTTGTGAGTTTTCTTGCTGATTTCTTGAATGATTATTGCTCAATAATTCAAATCATTCAGAATTATTGCGCAAAACTTGATGAATGAATGTTGTAGATGCTTATAATCATGGACAAACTAATATATCTAGTTGTGGTTGTGTTTAATCAAGTTGCAAGAAGGATTTTTAGAATTAAAAGTTCAAGTTTTGAATGATTTGAACATGAGTATTTATTTCGGGTCTGAAGCTGTGCAGGCCGAAGTTGATTTTGATGCTTTTAGTGAAATTTTCGACTTATCTTGATTCGTATTGATACTGAGATTAAATTGAACCATGTACTACTTATAATCAGTGATTTCTGGATGCTTTAACTACTGCATATATATATATACATGTTTTAACGTTTTGGAGAAAGTTCGATGAAATTTTGATATTTTATGAATTCAATGAGATTTTTTATTAGATTTATGAACTCAAGTATATTAGACAAGTTATATTTGATCATCTTAGGATTTTAGAATTTCATATTTAAGCTTTTAAAAATTATAATCATGTATTAGTCGAAAAAGTGCACAATTTTGAAACTAGTTGAGTAGCAGCTAACAGTCGACCGGCCCCATTTTGAACTAAGATGTGCGTCGACCGTCATTTGAAAAATTGGATTTTTGGGCTTGTGCGGTCGACCGTCGTTCTTTTGAACTGTTTTCGACAGCCGACTGTCACCTGCTGTTTTTAATGATTTGTGAGTTTTCTTGCTAATTTCTTGAATGATTATTTCTACGTACTTATGAATTATTGATCTACTGTTTTAGATAAAGTTTTTGCTACAGATTGCTATAATTTACAGAAAATTATATTTTGATTATAATGGAGTTTAATTTGTATGACTTTAAGAAACGATATATATATGGATTTCAAGATTGATGTTTTGTGATATACTATGACTTCAAAATATGAATCTCAGTTGTTTAATAGATTTAATATCTTATTTCATTTCTAGAAATTTGCGGGTAGTCGGATGAATTTGGATTTGTTTGATTTAAGAAGTTTTCTGAATATAAATGAAATGATAATGAAATTAAGAGTTTTTGTGAAAAATTTTGTGTTGATAGTAAGGTTGTGAGTCTTTAGAGGGTGAGTGGGATCCTAGTTACCGGCATGTTGAGATTTTTTGGTTTGACCAGTTGTAGCCTTGTTGATGATCAGTTGAGTTAAGTCTGGTAGGGTACACCAACTCTAGGAGATTCATAATCAATTAATTAACCTAATAAGATAAGGAGAGGCACTAGATGCTGATATGATGAAATGAGTGCAAACATAGGTTATGGACCTCAGTATGATCTGCGGTGTGAGATAATTCCCAGAATTATCGAGGTATGAGTGAAATAGTCTCCGAAATTATCTGCGATGTGAGATTGATCTCCAAAATTATCGGGGTTAAGGAGACGCTCATGGGGTATTCGTGTGATGAGTTGCCATAGCTTGCGGTGTGGGGTATTCTCGAAGATTCCCAAGTGTGAGTGAAATAGTCTTCGGAATTATCTGTGGATAGAGATTGACCTCCGAAATTATCGGGGCATGGGTTAGATACTCACAGTTTATCTAAGTCTCGTAGTAGTCATCGTAGTAGGATTAGTTGCATAACGATTGATTTAACCCTATAAAGTGGAGAACGATAAGGGCTTGCACCGGACCTATGTATTGTGTGATGCATAGAATCCGGCAAGTATGCATTAGAGAGTCATCATACTGCATTTGTATTTTCTTGACTGGTATTATGCATAATGTTTCCTATTTTTTTCCTACACGCGACACTTAGTCTAGTTTTACTTAACGTTTTCATGCTTTGTTTATCATCTTTTAATATTTCATTTGTTTCTACTATGGAAATATGTTGATTATGAATTTATTGTTCATGCTTTATTTAAATTGTATTTTTCTTTTGATGTCACTCACACCGTTATGGATGACCCCTTAATTTTGGGGGTTAGTGTTATCTCTAGCCTCATATTTTACAGGTAGATACTGTTAGCTTGGGATTTGGATGCATATGGTAGAATGATAATATGGCTAATGCAAATTATATAAGATTGTGTTGTAAAAGAAGAAATGTAATTCAAGGTGTTTAGTTTTCCACTGTGCTATGTAAAGAATTGATGTAATAAAAGTTGAAAATTGTATTCTGTGTTTTGGCTATGTTTATTATTATATTGAGGTAGATGCTGAAAATTGTGCCATGTATTTTTGAAATATTATATTGAAAATTCGAGGCGCTACACTTGCAGTGCCGCGTCATCGCCTCCTCAGCACGGCTGCGAGGAGCGGTAGTGGACCCCACGACCTGGACCTTCATGCCCATCAAAATCCCAAACGATGTGAGGGAGTTGTGGCAACTGTGGCTAAGGCGCTTGCAGTGTCGCGTCATCGCCTCCTCAGCGCGGCTGTAAGGAGCGGTAGTGGACCCATGAGTGAGACCTTCGTGCTTAACAAAATCCTTAATCGGATCGGAGCTCTTTGAGAGGAGATGGTTTGATTGGGGTGTGAATTTCGAGTTTGCAATCTCATATCTACCAGTAGATCGATGAGGCTGGAGGGAAGGGGAGGGGAGGGAGGGAAGGAGGGGGGTGAAGAAAATAGGAGAACGAGAAGGGGGCGACGAACCCTAGTTGCCGCCCCCCTCCAACTCGAGATTTATGGTTTCCTCTTTTTTGGGTTTTGGGAAGCTTCTCTCTCTAGAATTTCCAGAGATAGTAACTCATTGGTCAAATTGGTTTGTTTACAAATTACACAGAACTCTCCCATTATAGTATTAAAGATATAACTAAGCATGAGGATGTGTTGCTCTCCACCTGAAGAAATATTTTTAAAACATAATTTCTAAGACTACAAAAAAACTATTGTGAAATTAATAAAAAAATAATTGTTGCCAAATTTTAAACAGGGAATAAAATCTGTTACCAAAATTTGACAGCCAGAAAAAATAGGCAGACACAAATGCAAGGAAGAGGAGATACTAACGGCAAGTTATGTTCAGAGATATTAGCATCTACAATGATAAGTTATATAGAAAGCCATATAGAAAATACGTGCTAATTGACTTTATAATTTGAGTATGAGACCGTTTCTATAATTTCAAGTTATAATAGTACTAGCTTTACGAGCACTGCATAATAGTATAAGATAATAATAAAAAAATCAATAAATTAAAAATCAGTTACATGATGTCAAAAGTGATTTTTTTTATATGCCACTTTAAAAAAATATTTGAACCTATAGGACAGTTATCAAAGTATTTGTGCTCGTGGACTCAACAACTAAACTCGACGTTCCCAATGACAAGTTCAGTTCAAAATTTTCAATGAAGACTTGTTGTTTCCAACGGCGAGGACATTTATACTAGACTCGCTGTTGACAACAGCGATTTTAGTTCAAAATTTTAAATGAAGACTCATTGTTCCCAATGGCGAGGACATTTACACTAAACTCATTGTTGGGAACGGCGAGGATGTAGGAACTTTCACGAAGAGTGAAACATTCTGTTGGACTTAGTGAATTTTCAACAAAAAAAAACTCCATAATTTTTTTTTTTGAACTAAACTTGCCGTTTCCGACAGCGAGTATAGTGTAAATGTCCTCACCATTGGGAACAGTGAGTCTTCATTGAAAATTTTGAACTAAACTCATTGTTCTCAATAATGAGTCTATTATAAATGTCATCGCCATTGGGAAGAACGAGTCTTCATTAAAAAATTTGAACTGAACTCGCCGTTGGGAACGACGAGTTTCTCAAAAAATTATCACTAAACTCGTTGTTCCCAACAAGCGAGTATGGAATAACTAAACTCGCCGTTGGGTTGTTAAGTCCACGAGCACAAATACTTTGACAATTGTCCTCATTATGCAAATATTTTTGAAAAGTTTCTTATATAAATAAAAAAAATGGTAAAAGGGATATGAGCAACTTGCACATTTAGTAAGTGAGTAATGGATTATGTGGCATGCATGTGATACATTGGACAACTAACCCTTTAAAGAATTTTTCAATCACATGTATGCTATATCATCAATTGCTCATTTACTAAATGAGCAACTTGCTCATACCCCTTTTCCCCATAAAAAAATGGTCAAATGATAGCATGAAATGGGAAAAAAGAAAGATACAAATTGAAGTAGAAGCTCATAATCATTTATGAGTAAAAAATAAATAAATAATGAAAGATACTTTGTCTTTGTGTTTAATTAAGGAAAAGCATGGATATACCCGACCCGACTTGTCCGTTAAGCAAATACCAACTGATTTCCCAGTAGTGGGACCCACTAACGTACGGAAATGATTCGACTGCTTCACTAAGATTACGGAAATTGATAAAAGGGACTGACAGACGGTTTTATTCGACACACAAAAAAAAAGGAGAAATAAAAAGCAGTAGATTCGACTTCTTTGCCAAGTAAACGGCAATAACCGACTTCGCAATGGTGGGACCCAGCAACGTACGGAAATGTGACTAAAAGCAACTGATGATAGACTATATTTTATTCGACAAACAAAAAGATAAAGAAACGCATAGACTCGCAGTTGACTTCTTCGTTAATACCCCCACATTTCTTCGAAGGGCAAGTTATTATAAGTTTGAGAATTTTATGATGCAAACTCCTAGCTCCCATAACTAATACTAGTTGTTTACACGTGCGATGTACGTCTTAATAAATATAGTTTTTTTATGAGAAAATCCAAACATAGTTTGGATTTGATCTAAAATCTCATTTACGATAGTTATGCATGTATGTTGCACGGGTTGGTAGATGGACAAATTACACTAAGACCTTCTCCCATTATACTAGTAGAGATTAACAAATAAATCAATTTCTTACTAATCATATTTTTACTCTCAACCATTAGATTATCATTTTCTATTTCAAGACCACTCAATGGCATCCTTGTAAATAAAGAGAAATTACTGGATTAATATTTGTGGTTAATTTGTTGTAGGTGTAAATTTACTGATTGCAAAGAAAAGCGAGTAATGTTCCAGTTTTGAAGACTAAAATATTCATACAGACTCCCATCTCTGGGAAAAGTAAAGGAAAAGAAGAGAAAGACATTGGAGGGATCCAATGAATCTAAAGAGAGGAATGACGTTCACCAAGGGATCAGACGTCGTCCGTGGGGGAAATGGGCGGCTGAGATACGTGACCCGAGGAAGAGCGTTCGTGTAACACCCCGTAATTTCAAAAAAAAAACTATAATATATAGTATATATATAATATAAGAGGTTGATGACATTAGTGTAATTATGTGGTAATGAGGGGGGGGGGGGGCACGGATTGAGAAGCACAGCAAAGTATGCTGTTTGTAATTTCGGTAACGTCATCGATGACGTCACCAGGAGGGGGGGGTCCAACCCGGTTGTGTAGAAGAGCAGCGCTGCTGCTGCTTTGGGAGTGTGACGTGGCACATGGGGCCCACGAGTGGCTTGTGTGCTCACGGGAGAAAGAGAAAGAGATGGGTTTGAATTGTCCCATATCAGGAGTTTAAATAGAATATATAATAATAAATAATAAAGCCTATGATCAAGAGTCACCAATCCGGTTAACCACCTTTTGAGAGGCAGCCTGTGGTGGACAGTTGTACTATACTATAAACAATTTATCTGATAAATTGTATAAATTATCTGAGCTTGGGGCAGAGGCATTACAGTTCGAGTGTGGCTCGAACGTACAACACGCTAGAGGACGCCGCACGTGAGATCCGCGGCGCAAAGGTGAAGCTCAACTTTTCCGACGAGTCGCCGCTATAGCAAAATCTGGCGCCAGCTCTCAAGAAGCGCCGCGTGGATGAGATAAATGAGGTCAAGTACAGACCGATGACGCCGACATAGTGGACGAAGACGATGGTGATGACGGTGAACTCGAGTATGGGTGGCAGGGACGTGATAAGTTGAGGAAGAAGAAGATGGATGGAGGATAATTTTTTAAAAAAAGAATCATGACATCACATGGATTACATCTTGACACACATTTCTAGACGATCAAGTGGTTCTTGTTATCTTATATATCAAATCATATGGATATTTTATTTAAAAGATTTAATTCAAAATGAAGAAACTGACACAATTAGTCGGTGCACAATTTTCAGACATTTTCAAAAATGTAAACGGAAATATCCTTTTAAAGAAAGAATACAGAAATTAACTCCACTTTTTAAGGGGTTGTCTAATTATTGTTATAGTAGTTACTAGTTTGTATTATAGAAGAACTCTTATAAGTTTATATACGAGTATTTAGAAACAACTTTAGATTATATAAGACCATATACAGTCGTGAAAGGTAAATATAGCAATATGCATAAAATAGATACATCAAAGCGGGGTTCCTTGCAGTCATCAAATGTTTTAAAATAGCAAGTTGAACAAAATTTGATCGAACGAAACTTGAAGGTTCGTCGGAGCGAAAAATAAATAAATAACTAAATAAAATTCCCATCTTTTCATGGACGGAACTTGAAGTTTCGTCCAAGCTCCAATTAATTTCCACGACAACTTTTAAATATTTTTTTGTTGCGGACGAAACTTCAAACTTGAAGTTTCGTCCAGTATAATATTCATATTGCTATATCATCTCTCATATATAGCAATCTACTGTATCGATTATCACAAAATATGTATAAATAGCAAACGACTGCAACGATTTTGAAGCTAAAATATGTATATTATGCAAATATAGCAAACGACTGTGGATGAGGGTACTCAACTTTTTTTAAAATTAAAGCTCTTAATTGAGCTAGATATTGTAAAGTGTATAATATTTTTTTGACTCCTAAAGCAACAGCTTCAACCCTATATATATACATGCGCGCGCGCCCACCCACCCACCCACCCACCCACCCACACACACACACACACACACACACACACACACACAGAGACCTTCAGTTGTGCACTCACCATAGTGTGCATTTGACATTCGGGTCATCACATGGATGATCCAAACTGTTAACATTGATCTACACATCCAAATTAATTTAAATATGTAAAATTAAGTCATTTAAAATTTATTTGCCCACCCATCATGTCATTATAAAAAAAAGGATATTCAGCCATACAATTTGGTAACACTTAAATGCATGGGCGAATGAATTTCAAATGACTTAATTTTATCTATTTAGACTAATTTAGACGTGTAAATCAATGTGAATGGTTTGGATCATTGATACTAAGGCCCAAATGCTAAGTGTACACGAAGGCTAGTGCACAACGAAATGAGACTATATATATATACTATATTTGCTCGTGGGTACGTACCTACGGCACGTCTTCGGAATGATACGGCATATGAAAGTCTTGTAAACAGTAAAACAACAATTATGTAGCTCAAGTTTGAATAGTAAAACAATAATTAGTTGTAAATAAGAGTCCATGTTTCCATTAGTATATGTTGAAAAATAATTATAAATGAGGGTGTAAAATCCAACTTCTTAGAACTTTGAGTGTGAAAAATGATGAAATTTAACTGTTGATGAAATATTTGCTATTTTCAATGTAACATGAGGAATAAAAAATGCATTAAAAATATAAAAAATTACAAACCTGAAATCTGAAAATATAAATTTCTGAGTACAGTAATAGAGAGAGAAAGAGAGAAATAAATAAATAAATAAATAAATAAATAAATAAATAAAGAAGTTGTTTTGGAAGAATTTGAATTTGAGTTTTGGGGGGGAACTATTGGGCGGAAAAATATGTTTTGAGAGGTTAGATCTGGATCATTGATTTCAACCCTATTGAATGAGAGTCACTTGATAGCTTTCTTTGTGTTTTATTATTATACTAGGTTTGCCCGTTGACACGTGCCTACGGCACGTCTTCGGAACGGTGCACCTTATTTGATCATATAAAATAGTTTTGGAGGTCCAACAAATTAATTGAAGTAGCAGACATATTATATGAGAAACTTTTGGGGGTCCAGCAAAAAACATATTATATGATTTTTTTGGTTTTTTAAAATTATTTTTAAAGTTTTTAAATGTTTAATTTTTTTAGTTTTTTAGTTTTTAATTTTTTTAGTTTTTTTAAAATTTTTTAAAAAAAATTTAGAATTTTTATTTTCTTAATTTTTTGAATAGAAGTGGAAGAGAGGGAGAGGAAAAAAAATAATTAAATAAATATAGGAGTTGTTTTGGGTGGGGGATTTGAATTTGAGTTTTGGGGGGAAACTTTTTGTGGGGAGAAAATATGTTTTGTTAGGTTAGATCTAGGCCTTTGATTTTTTGGGAATTGAAGGTGAGCCACTTGATAGCTTTCTTTGTGTTTTATTATATAGATATATATAATAATAAAAGTGTCATAATGGAAGAAAGCCTTAGTGTCATTTGTGAATCTATCAACGCGTGCGACATACGTACATAACTAATATTAAGGAGATTTCATGTTTGAGTCCTCACTACCTTAGATTTTTTATTTTCTTTAAATAAAAATAATTAAGACGTGCATCGAACGTGTAAATTACTAGTGTATATATATATAACCAAAGTTACACCGCAGAACAATCACAAACCATAGTTCGCACTGAAGCAAGCATACAAGATAGCGCAGTCAAGAACAACACGGTACACAGAGAAAATAACAGAGCAACTTAGACCGAGACAACCAACCAACCAACCAACTCAGAAATCCAAAGGCCACACAGGGACAACAAAACAACACCTGAACCAAGCCTGCCACAGCCCAGAACAAGCTTCCAAAATCATGATAATGGCAAATTAGTGAAGGGGTGGAGAGCAAGAAGAGAACCACCCACAACATCAGCCAGTTCAACAAAAGCATCACCAGCACATACACAAAATAAGAGGGAACCCCAAAATATCAAGAAAACAGGCAACAAACATAAAACAGGACCATCTCTCTAGCCATCAATCACAATTAGGGCTGCAATCGAGCCGAGCCGAATATCTTCAGGCCTGAACTTGGCTCGTTAAGAAATCGAGCTCAGTTTTGAGCTCGGTTCGGGCCGAGCTTTGACCGAATTCGAGCTGAATAGCTCGCGAGCTTAGCCTAATTTTTTTTTAAAAACCCAAGCTCGAGCTCAGCTCGTTAAGCTATCGAGCTCAATTTTCGAGCTTGAGCTTGTCTCATGTTGAGCTTTGACCAAGCTCAAGCCGAATAGCTCATGAACAGCTCGATCCGTTTGCCGTCCTAATCACAATTACCCCTGCACCCAAAACATCGTGAAAGACAAAAAGTAAAAAACTAGTTGGTATCTTCTCTAAATCAAGGAATAATTCGATTTCCCAGTGGTGGGCCCCACCAATGTACGAAAATGTGACTAAAAGCGATTAACAAATTTTATTCCACAAACAAAAAAAAAAAAAAAGAGAAAACGCGGGGACTTCTTCATTAAGAAAACTTAAATTAAATTTGTACTTATATAAGTAGGATTTAAGTGAGAGAGAGACACACACACATTCTCCATATCCTTTCATCTTCTTGAAATCAAGGTCTGATCTTTTTGCCTTGTTCTTTCTTTTTCATCATCTTTTATTCACATTTTGCTCAGTTTTGTTCAGTTATTATGCTGGGGTTTTTGGGTTTCTTCACTTTCATTGGTTTGGTTTTGTGGGTTTAAGGGGTTGTTGCATTTATGGTTTATGTGATTTCTTTTGGGTTTTATGGGGTCTTGTTTTGAAGTTTGGTGGGCTTCTACTCATAGGATATGTTTGGTACTGTTGTGAACAAAAGAATGATTTTACTTGAAAGGCACTTGGTACAATCAGAAAAAAAAGAAAAAGCTATGTAAAAGCACTTTTTGAAAAACTAAACGCACTGCAGAAAAAAAATATAGTAGTTTTAAGGGGAAAAAATGTTTTGAGCTAAATACACTTTTAATTAAGTTTTCTAAGCACCTAAACCTAAAAGAGTTTTCGACGTAGAAGCACTCTCCAAAAACAATGACAAATTGAGCCATAATGGAGAAGCCTTAGTATGGGTTTTCTAAATTGGGTAAACTTTTATTTATTGTGCACGCTTTTTTTACTGTACTACCATGTACTTGCTTTATTGTGCAGGTCTACCGTGAGGTTATTTGAATTTTTTACTTTACGGAACTTGTTTTGACTTTTTTACTTTACTACCCTATTAATTTTAATTCAAGTGTGGAATATTTTAGTAGCCTAAAGAAGGCTCCAATATTTCGTAAAAATATCTAAAGAGTAGTAGAAATATCTAAGGTGTAGTAGAAATGTATAGCAGTTGTAAAAATATATAGTGAAAAGTGTGAGTTTAAGAGAATGTGATACAAAATATATTGAATGTATGGTTGTAAATAAAACTCTAGAAAAATCACCACATAAAAATGCTCTTCAAAATTATTTTGCTCTAATAGATCAACGTCAACATATTGAAATAGCTCTTTCTCAACAAAGTGTTCAACAAATTGTAAATAATCGTCTACGATTATATGTCAGTATATATAGTGTTCGTATGTTGACACTTCAAGGATGTGCTTTGCGTGGTCATGATGAAAATGTTGATTCACTTAATCGTGGTAATTTTCTTCGAGCCATAAAAGGGTTTGCACACTTTTCTAAGGAAGTCAAAGAAGTTGTTTTGGATAAAGCTCCACTTAATGCTTCATATACATCCCCCGATACTCAAAAAGAAATTCTTCAATGTCTCGCTCTTCAAGTAAAGAGAACAATTCGAGAAGAAATTGGAGATGCAAAGTATTGTGTTCTTGTTGACGAGGCTCGAGATATTTCAAAGAAGGAGCAAATGACACTTGTCTTGAGATTTGTTGATAATGATGGATTCGTTCGAGAACGGTTTTTTGGACTTCTTCATGTTTCCAACACTACGGCATTGACCCTAAAGGATGGTATCTATAAACTCCTTGCCTCTCAAAACCTCAGCATAAAGAATATAAGAGGTCAAGGGTATGATGGAGCAAGCAACATGCGAGGTGCATTGAATGGACTACAAGCCTTGATTTTCAATGATTCTCCGAGTGCATATTATGTACATTGTATGGCTCATCGGCTTCAATTAGCATTAGTTGCATCATGTAGAGACGTGGGTCCAATTCACCACTTCTTTAATGATTTGACTTACATTATTAACATTCCTAGTGCTTCTTGTAAAAGAAATGATCAGTTGAAAGCAGCTAAAGCTTCTGAACTTGAGTTCTTAATTGCAAATGGAGAAATAGAAACGGGTACCGGGCTAAATCAAATTGGCTCTTTGCAGCGAGCTGGAGATACTCGTTGGGGTTCTCGTTTAAAATCAATTACAAGCTTGTTGAATATGTTTAGCCCGAATGTGAAGTTCTTATTAGTCTCATTGATGATGGTAACTCTACTCAACGTGCAGATACAGAGAAGGCTTATAAGCTTTTAACCTCTTTCCAATTTGTTTTTATATTGCACCTCATGAAAGAAATTTTTGAAATCACTGATCTTTTTTGTCAAGCTTTACAGCGCAAGTCTCAAGATATTGTAAATGCAATGCATCTTGTATCTTCTACAAAGAAACTTCTTCAAAATCTTAAGGAGACTGGTTGGGAAGCCTTACTTGATAAGACAAGATTATTTTGTGAGAAACGTCAGATGGATATACCGGATATGTCTGATTAATATAGAAGAAAATTTCCATCTCGACATCCACAACCGCCTCTTACAATTAAACATCATCATCGGGTTGACATATTCATTGCCACAATTGATTCTCAATTGCAAGAATTAAATATCCGATTTAATGAAAATACGATTGGTTTACTTGTGCTAAGTGGTACTTTGGATCCGAGAGATGCATATACATCTTTTAATGTCGAGAAAATTTGCAAGCTTGCAAGCCAATTCTATCTTGAAGATTTTTCTGAGCAAGATCAAACACATCTAAAGTATCAACTAGAACATTATATACTTGATATTCCTCTTCGTAGTGAATTCAAGAATTTGTCATCTCTTTCCGAGTTATGTCAAGCATTAGCGAAATCTAGAAAGTCAATTATCTATCCTCTTGTTGATCGGCTAATTAGGCTTGTGCTCACATTACCGGTTTCTACAGCAACTACTGAGAGGGCATTTTCGGCAATGAGTTTTGTGAAAAATAGGCTTCGCAACAAGATGGAGGATGATTATCTCTCGAACTACTTGATGATTTTTATTGAAAGAGAAATAGCAGAGGATTTGTGCATAGATACAATTATCAAAGAGTTTGCTTCTATGAAAGAACGCAGATCACAGTTCTTTTAAGCTACACTTGTTTTGTTTGGGGCAAATATACTTTTTGGAATTTTGTAAGAAATCAAGACAATTTGACTTTTTTGTTTATTTTTGTTTAAAAGTATGATATATGAACTATCTTTTGAAGACTAGATCTCTATGTCAAAAAAATAAATTTACTTTATAAATTGTTTTTTCTTCTTAATTTTATTTATTACTTGGCCCCCCCGACAAAATTGTCCTGGCTTCGCCCCTGCAACCCACTTCCCTTAAAGAAATCATACTTATTGTCTAATTTGATGAGGGCACATCTAGTACCACCACCACCAACACCAACAGCAACAGCAACAAAGCCTTTATCCCAAAATTTTTGGGTCGACTACATGAATCCTTCTCCTCCACTTAACTCTATTGAGAGTCACCTCCTTAGTCAAATTAACATTTTTCAAAATTCAAATCCCTATTAATCGCTTCAACCTTGATTCGTCTGGGTCTATGCCTCGTCTTTTTTGCTCCCCTAACTTCCATCCAAACAATTTTCCTAAGTAGGGCATCCAAGCCACTTCAATCGTCTGGGTTTATCTATCCAAACAATGTGTCCAAGCCACTTCAATCGGCTCTCCCAAATTTTATCTTCAATCAGGGCAACCTCGACTTTCATTTTAGTCCATCACCAAATATTCATAATTATAATCTGACGAGAGCCCTCTTCATATAACACTCCTAGTAATATTCCATACATAATCAACACTCTCAGTCGAAAAACTGACCATCATACAATTTGATCATCATTACCGAAGATTAGAACTTTACCGAAGATTAGAAGTGGGTAAAATCCAAATCGAATGGATAAAGGTAAAAAAAAGAAATTTTTGGGGATAAAAGCTCAACCGAGAAAATGGAGGCGTATGGGTTTTGCGATAAAAGGGACAACTTTTTTTTTTTATTTTAAAAAATAAATAAATAAATAAATAAACACCTCATCCACATGCAAAGCAAGAACCTGAAGATCTATACCGGAAATTACGACCAGTATGTCCAGACACGTTCAGAGCACACTACTCAAGCTGATGACTGGCAATCTTCAGCCGAATGACGGCATGGTGAGGCGACACAACCACCTTCGAATAGCTCAATTCCACCAGCATTTGGCAGAAAATCTCGATATGGAGGTGTCGGCTCTTCAGTACATGATAAATGAATACCCTGGGAATGAGGAAGAGAAAATGAGGGCAGTTGTTGGCCGGTTTGGGCTGACCGGAAAAGCGCAGGTGATGCCAATGAAAAACTTATCAGACGGGCAGAGGAGTCGTACGTGTGATTTTTGCTTGGTTGGCGTGGAGGCTGCCACACTTGCTGTTGCTTGATGAACCTACAAACCATTTGGATATTGAGACAATCGATTCTTACTGGCGGAGGCCCTGAACTGAATGAATGGGATGGGGGTTTGGTTTTGGTCAGCCATGACTTCAGGCTTATCAGTCAGGTGGCAAAGGAGATTTCATGGACTTCAAGCGACATCTGAAGAGCAAGGCAGGATTGTCCCCAATTGAGAGAGAAACAAGATGGGAATTCAATTCATGAGTTATTCAGACTTACTAGTTTTATGATTATGTTGTCAGTTACGTACTATTGATTCCTGAACAGTGTCTTATTACATTTATATCGTCTTTTAATTACTTTTACATTTACAGACTGCTGGAAGTAGTAGTTCTATTTGGAGATTACATTGCAGCATATGTTAAGTGAAATTTAGCACCCAAGAGTAATGCTACTGACATACCCGAAATGGGCAAAAATTTTAAACTAATTTGCAAAATATGCCACTTTCGAAACTAATTTTTTCTAACTTATACAAAAATTTCTAAGTAAAAAGATAACTGAATATATATACGTACAGGAACCATGGAGGAGGCCAGCCACATTGCCATAGTCGAATTATAAGCTTAATTATTAGTATCATGCCGGGAGTTACGCCAGCCGCAAGCAGGGATAGGTCCTGCCTCCTACGTCTTGATCATTTCAGCCGTGTAGGGTTTCCACCATCCACGCATGTTTTTGGATGCCGTCCAGATCCAGGTCCTCTCTCTCTCACTCCCCTTCTTCTTCTTCTTCTTCTTCTTCTTAATTATAATGTTAACTGAATTATATATATATATATTCTCTAGGTAGTATTGTTGGCGAGAAGATCAATCTTTACCCAGTGGAGCAACAGAAGCAGCACCCTAAACGTTCCACCGAGTATGGGACGTGGCGTAACTTCAACAAAGAAGAGATCATAATTGATCTAGGGGAGCAGCGGGAGCTACGAGGATTCAAATATGAATATATATATGTTCCTAAAGGTAATCCAGCTAATGCCGGCATTGCTGGAATTAAGTGGGGACTGAGAGAGTACACACTTCGTCCAACAGGGGTAAGACGACAAACACCACCAAACTTCAACCATCTCCATCACCGGCCATCATCTTCTTCACCACCGAACCGACCTCCACCTCAATCACCACCCTTCATCTCAACCAGCCCCGACCTCCATCTCCACCATCCTCCCAAAACACATCACAACCCGATCGAACCCATCTTCATTGTCGTCGTTCGTAGTAGTAGTAGTACAGTAAGATACAAAACCCATCTTCACTGTCTTTCACTGAACTCATCACCCGCCGCCCTGCTCGACCGACTGGTGCTACCCCTCCTTCCTCGGAGCTGTCAGGCATGAGGGGCCGCCAAAGATGGCGGAGATCGCAGCGGCAGAGGGGTGAAGATGTGGGAGGAGAGGAAGAGGGAGGATGTGTTAGAAAAAAATTGGCGGTACAACAGTTAGAAAAAAAACAATGAGGAGGTTGGTTTTGACCAAAATATCCAATAGGATGGTGGTAAATTAGGTTGGTGGTATGTGGAGGAAGGCGGTTCATTGGTAGTCAACGCAATAAACTTTATAATATTTATTTATAGTCAGCTAATAAAAACAAACTCTGTTTAAAAAATAATTATTATTTATTGTTTATAATTATCTATAATCTCTAATCTCTAATATTAACTATTATAATGGGAGAGTTGGGGTTCACAAACAAATAAACAATTTTTTATTCTTTGGTGTATGTGTGTCAACACGCACGTGTTGGTAGATTTTTTTTTGTCCTTTTCATTCCCCCTCCACGTGCATCGCACGTGCATTATACTAGATTTTTTTCTTTTTTGTCCTTTTCATTCCCCCTTCACGTGCATCGCACGTGCATTATACTAGTTATAATGGGAGAAGCCATAGTGTCATTTGTAAATGTTTGTCTAAATTTTTATTTCAAAAAACTATATTTATTAAAACGTGCATCGCACGTGTAAACTACTAGTTAATTTAACTGAAGTGATATTTGATCGATGCAGGAGAACGAGTATACTCTCTGTGTCATTCGGGAGATTAAGAAGAAGAAGAGGGGAGGTGGACAAACAATTCCCTTGGCATCACCTAGTACCTCCACTAATCCTCCTAACCGGCCTGCTGGTTGTAACCAAGGTGTGGTTGTTCAATTGGTGATTGACGGAGTCGTCATTGACCAAATCTCCCCTGTACACGTTCTTGCAGATGTTCAATTGGACATTACTGAGGATATCTTCCCTGTAGACGTTCTTGCAGATGATCAATTGGACATTAATTATGACGGACGGGAGAACTTCAGTACTGATCAATTGGTGATTGCCGGAGTCGACGAAATCTTCCCTGTAGCCGTTCTTGCAGATGATCAATTGGAAATTAATGACGAACTGGAGGACATCGGTAATGATGAATGGATCAATGAATGTTATTAATTAATATAAGGATCGATCGATCGAGGTACCAACCGAGAGATGAATTAAATAAATTAATATTTTCTCCGATTTATACTACGGAAAACCTGCTGCTGCTGCTGCTGCTGCTGCTTGAATTTGTTCTTCAACCTCGATCCAGAAGCTGTTTCCCATTAGTTGCATTGGAAGCTTGTCGTTGTGAGGTTTTTTTTTTTTTTTAATATATATATATATATATATATATATATATATATATATAGCAACTTGCTCATTTAGTAAATGAGCAATTGATTATGTGGCATGCATGTGATACATTGGACAACTAAATGAGCAAGTTGCTCATACCCCTTTTCCCTATATATATATATATACTAGATTTGCCCGTGGCCACGTGCCTACGGCACGTCTTCAGAATGATACAGTATATGAAAAGTCTTGTAAACAGTAAATCAACAATTATGTAGCTGAAGTTTGAATAGTATGACAATAATTAGTTGTAAATAAAAGTCCATGTTTCCATTAGTATATGGTGAAAAATAATTATAAATTGGGATATAAAAGTCCATATATATATATATATATATATATATATATATATATATATATATATATATATATATAGGGTAAAAGGGATATGAGCAACTTGCTCATTTAGTAAATGAGCAAGTGATGAGGTGGCATGCATGTGATTGGGAAATCTTAAAAGTGGTTAGATACTCAATGTATCACATGCATGCCACCTCATCACTTGCTCATTTACTAAATGAGCAAGTTGCTCATATCCCTTTTACCCATATATATGTAGAGAGAGAGAGAAATAATTAAATAAATAAATGAGTTGTTTTGGATGGGGAATTTGAATTTGAGTTTTGGGGGGAACTTTTGGAGGGAAAATGTGTTTTGTGAGGTTAAATCTGGACCATTAATTTTAGGAAAGATTGAATGAGAGCCACTTGATAGCTTTTTTTGTAATTTATTATATATATATATATATATATATATATATATATATATATATATATATATGGGCAAAACCAAAATATCCCCCCAACGTTTGGTCCGAGTACAAAATGCCCATACAACGTTTGAAAAAGTACAATAAACCCATTTCTTCGTTAACTTAACCCCATCCGTTAAGTTATAATTATTAAATTACTTTTTTACCCTTACCCTTTCATAATCAAATCTCTTCTTTCTTTTTCCTTTTTCTTCGTTCTTTTTTTTCAAATTCCGATCGATCTGTTGATCGAATAAATCGGAGTTCTCTTTTAAATTTATGGATAAAAATGCAGAACTCATCCTTAAAAAGCATCGTTCGTTTAATTTACATTTAATTGTTGTAAAAACATGACTTCAAAATAACTTTAGATTGTTGCGAAGAATAATGTAACTATTAACGCCCATTGAACGTGTAAATTCTACTGTACAAATAATGTATGTCTATTCTGTATTTTGTCGTTGCCATATCATAGAAAACTCTCGCATTTATATCAATCATGCTTAGAATAATTCTCCTAATCTACACGATTGGCTTTGCAGCATTTGGTGGGTTAGATAGTGTGCAGATGATATTGTCGCTTGTATTTCCTTAATACGTCGACTTACATAATAGATAGTTGAGAATTAACACCAAATATTTGGATTTATTTATGTTGGATATATAGGTATATTCTCACTACATGAATAATATTATGTGTAATATTATTCTATAGGTAACACGTGTGTTATACGTACTAATTGTATGGAAATCGGAACGCGGGTTGAGTGGATTGAGAACCCAGTATCCAAACCAGTATTTATCTTATAAATACTGGCTTGTGATAGTAGTCTAGGTATTCTAATTTTGATACCTAGAGTGAATATCTCAAGCACCTTAGTCTAGAATATTAACCCTAATTTTTATTGTTATAATCTCTTATAATCTCTAACAATTTATTATGCAGCTTGGTACGAGAGGAGGCAAATGAATAAAATCTATTCTCCACTTCTAGAAGGATTGCTGGCTCTCTACCTTGGTTATGAGTGGATTCAGGTAATTTTCGTGTCAGAACTAGTATTCCCTTGACAAATTAATTCTGAAAATTGATTGAAATAGTCATATATATCCTGACATTTTGTTTGAACAAAATGAAAATTGCAGACAGATAATATTCTTGCACCTATGATCACACATGGTATTTACTCTGCTGTGCATGGGCTTTGGAAAATTCACGACCATCAACGAAGACTATCTAACAGAATTAAACAAGTACGGGAAGCAACCCGAAATTCCAATAAATAATAGAACCGTCCATTTGGTCAATGTTCGGTTGAAGGAAGATAGTTTTTGATTCAACTCACACTACAATCAAGCTGCACATTAGTGCTATGGAAGATTTGTATATAGATACTGTACTATAAATACATAAAAAGAGAGACCTTTTTTCCTAAATAAATGCTCATTTTTGTTTGTATTTTCTGATTTTGTGCAATTAGATGAACTTCTTCTGATTGATTTCAGCACATATGCCTACAGGATTCAAAATTTACAGGTCTAAATACGACATATTTATGATGGTAATTCTTGTATGTTATTCAACTGTAATTTATGCAAAATATTTATTTGTTATTATCATTTTGGTTGATAATCTGCAAAATAAGTATTTGTTACGGAACAGAAGAAAGAGAAAGGACCATCGATTGTAGAGAGAGAAGCGGCAGCACAAGTAGGAGAATGAGGAGCTTCTTGGCCATGGCAAGGGTTTCTGAGAACTCTGATTTATTCAATCAACGGATTGATCGGGATTTGAAAAAAAAAGAAGGAAGAAAAAGGAAAAAGAAAGAAGAGATTTGATTATGAAAGGATAAGGGTAAAAAAGTAATTTAATAATTATAACTTAACGGATGGGGTTAAGTTAAGGGAGAAATGGGTTTATTGTACTTTTTCAAACGTTGTATGGGCATTTTGTACTCGGGCCAAACGTTTGGGGGGTACTTTGGCTTTTGCCCATGTTTTAATTAATATAAGGATCGATCGATCGATCGAGGTACCAACCTAGAGATGAACTAAATAAATTAATATTTTCTCCAATTTATACCACGGAAAACCTGCTGCTGCTGCTGCTGCTGTTTGAGTTTGTTCTTCAATCTCGATCCAGAAGCTGTTTCCCATTAGTTGCATTAAAAGCTTGTCGTTGTGAGGTTTTTTTTTTTTTTTTGTTTTAAATATATATATATATATATATATATATATATATATATATATATATATATATATATATATATAGGAAAATGATCGAGTGAGAACTCTTTTGGTGAGAACCACGTGAGAATTTTTGTTTGGGACATTAGTTGAAAGATCTGAACCGTTCATTTTGATCTACACTACTCAATTAGTCTATGGATAAGAAATCAAGTTATTTGAGATTTGATTGCCCATGCATTGAAGTGTTACAAATTATATGACTGAAAAATCGTTATTTTTTATAGTGACATGATGCATATATTATATATATATATATATATATATATATATATATATATATATATATATATATGTCCTTGATAGTGAATTGGGAGCCTAGACCACCTTTGACCTTTCCCATGTCAAGGATTCAGAGAAGAGAGATATATCATAAATTTTATTTAACAACATTTCATCCAGTTACAATAACTCTCTTACCAAAAATTTATTTATCTTCGAATTCTTCTTAATTTTAACCAATAGATAGTCTTAAATTCTCATACAAATTATTCCCTCCTGCCACGTCAACACAATTTATTACGCAGTTTATTACGACTAGTTAATGCATGTCTCAATCTCCAATCTTCTCTCATCTCTAATAATAATAGCAAGTATCATACACGTGCACACGTGCACGTGGAAAAATTGAAGGGATAATGCACGTGCACACGTGCACGGGTAAAAATTTGAAGGGATAATGAAAAGGGTAAAAAAATAATAATTTCCAAACTGATCCACTGTGAAAAATATTTACCAAACTGGTCCACTTTCGAAAATATTTACCAAAATTAGTCTATAACTGGTCCACCTGCAAAAATATTTGGGTTGAGGACAATTTACACTAAGAGCATCTGTAGTCGTTTATAGTAAAATTATCCATATATGGATAAATAGAAATAAGATTTTCTATTCCGCTGCACTCGTCGAAAGCTATTTTATAGCAATCTATAATATAATATTAAGAGACGGCACATGAAGTGCCGTCGAAGGGAAAAAAGCACAAAAAAAGGGCCCCATTCGACAGACGGCACATGAAGTGCCGTCCGTTAAAACAAAAAATAAAAAAAAATCTCAACCTTATATCTAGAACGGCACATGAAAATACACTGCGTCTAGGACGGCACATGCTATATATATACACTGCGTCTTTACTCAAAGATGAAAGAGCCCCTAGACTATCAAAGATGAAAGAGCCGACTATCAAAGAGCCGACTATCAAAGATGAAAGAGACCCAAGACTATCTAATTATCATGCTATATATATACACTGCGTCTTTACTCAAAGGTGAAAGAGACCCTAGACTATCAAAGATGAAAGAGACCCTACTGCCCCGTGTCATCTGCTTATGCCTATCTAGTGATGTCATTTACAATGGTAGTAGGTAGAGAATCTAATTTTGAAAGGTCGACCTATTTTACTTGACCAAACTAACTCGAACCTCATTTCTTAATCAAAGACTTGACATGTAACGGAAATGTAAATTACAGGCTGTAACGGGCTGAAACAAACTATTCAAAATGGAAATGTAAAAATATATAATGTGCAACATGTTATAAACAAATTATTTAGTGTATAAATTCAAGATTCAAGTTGGGACAAATGTCTTGAAGACATTATTACCACACACACTCTATAATACATATTCTCACATTTGAGATATGATGAAGCACATACCAATATTATATAAATTTATATGGTTGTGTAAAATTAGAAATCTTGAAGAGTTAAATTTTATAAGCTCCTGAAGAGCTAATTCTATGATGTCTGAAGGCACAAAATTTAGAATTCAAAAATACACCATTTTCTCTAAAGTCCCGATAAATTAGTTCAGATATAAGACTACGAATGAACAAGGTATATGCGTTACCTTAAGTATGACAATTAAAAGTTGTGTGTTGCAAAGTTTACTCCACTTTGTGATCTGGATTGAATTATACATATATAAGAATGGTTGAATCATATCACAGTAAACCCGAAATTTACTGATATTGTAAACCATAAGTTTACAAAGATGGTTAAGGTTTGGCATGACCGGTTAGACCATCCCGATTAATTACTGATGCAAAAATAATTGAAAATTCATGTGGCAATCCATTAAAAAACCAGAAGATTTTTCAAATACGAATACATTGAATTGTGAGAGCTATGATTATGAAATCTAATCTCTCCGTTTGGGCCTGGGGACATGCTGTTTTACATGCAGCACAACTTATACGCATCCGGCCAACCAGTTATAATGATAATTCTCCCTTACAATTGGTTCATGGTCAGGAACCAAATATTTTCCATTTACGAATTTTCGGATGTGCGGTATATGTCCCAATTAATCCACCACAACGCACAAAAATGGGACCTCAAAGGAGGACGAAAATATATGTTGGGTATGAATCTCCATCTATAATCAAGTATATTGAACCGACGACTGGAGATTTGTTTACTGCCATGTTTGTAGATTGTCACTTTGATGAATCACTATTCCCAACATTAGGGGGAGATAATAAACAGTTGGAAAAAGAGATTTCATGGAATGAATTATCATTGAAAAGTAATCCTCAAACAAAAGAAAGTGAATTAGAAATTCAAAGGATAATTCATTTGCAAGGTATTGCAAATCAACTACCAGACGCATTTACTGACCACAAAAGAGCAACAAAATCTCATATTCCAGTTGTAAATGCTCCTGTCAAAATTGATGTCCCTGAAGGACAACCTATAATTGCTAGTGAGTCTAAGGCACGCCTGAAGCGTGGTAGACCACTTGGTTCCAAAGATAAACATCATCGAAAAGAAAAGGAGCAAATAATCATGATTGTCAAATTGAGGATGTCTTTCCAGAAGAGACCATTGACATAGTTAATAATGAAGAGAATCAGGTACCTGAAATTAATAAAAATGAAGAGATCTCGATTAACTATGTCATTACGGGAAGATGGGACCGGAATAATATAATTGTCGACAATATTTTTGTATATAATATAGTGCGTGATATCATAAATGAAAACGAGGATCATGAACCTACCTCTGTGGAAGAGTGTAGAAATAGAAATAATTGGCCAAAATGGAAAGAGGCAATTAAGTCTGAATTAGACTCGTTTGAAAAATAAGGAGTTTTTGGACCTGTAGTTCGAATACCAAAAGAGATCAAACCAGTAGGCTATAAATGGGTATTTGTACGAAAAAGAAATGAACAAAATGAGATTACTAGATGTAAAGCACGGCTTATCGCACAAGATTTTATCCAGATGCCTAGTGTTGATTATGAAGAGACATATTCTCCTGTGGTGGATGCAATAACATTTCGATATTTAATATGTCTGGCAGTGCATGAAAGACTTGAAATGCGCCTCATGGATGCGGTCACGGCCTATTTGTATGGTTCGTTAGACCATGATATATATATATGAAAATCCCTGAAGGATTTAAAGTGCCAGAAGCACATAATGATAATTCCCGAAAAATTTACTCAGTTAAGTTAAACAAAGCGTTATATGGATTGAAACAATCAGGACGGATGTGGTATAACAGTATGAGTGAATTTTTAATAAAAGAGGGTTGTAATAATGATCCTATATGCCCATGTGTGTTTATAAAAAGTTTAGGATCAAAATTTGTTATAATTGCTGTTTATGTTGATGATTTAAATATCATCGGAACTCCTGAAGAGTTATTACAAGCCGTGCAATGTTTAAAGAGAGAATTTGAAATGAAAGACCCTGGAAAAACAAGATATTGTTTAGGTCTTCAAATTGAACATTTGAAAGATGGAATTTTCTTGCATCAATCCACTTATCTGGAAAAAGTACTTAAAAGGTTTTACATGGATAAAGCTCATCCCTTAAGTACTCCCATGGTAGTGAGGTTATTAGATGTTAATAAAGATGTGTTTAGACTTTGTGAGGAACATGAAGAACTTCTTGGTCCTGAAGTACCATATCTTAGTGCCATTGGAGCATTAATGTATCTTGCTAACAATACACGTCCTGATATATCTTTTGCGGTAAATTTATTGGCAAGATATAGTTCCTCACCAACTCGAAGACATTGGAATGGTGTGAAACATATATTTAGATATCTTCGACGGACCATGGATATGGGCTTGTATTATTCTAACCCGTCCAAATCAGATTTAATTGGGTATGCAGATGCAGGGTATTTATCTGATCCACATAAAGCCTGATCTCAATCAGGATATGTGTTCACCTGCGGAGGAATAGCAATTTCCTGGCGTTCTACAAAGCAAACACTAGTAGCAACTTCAACTAATCATGCAGAAATATTGACAATCCACGAGGCAAATCGTGAATGTGTTTGTTTGAGGTCGATATCTCAATATATCCGGGGAACATGTGGTATTTTAGTCGATAAAGATATCCCCACAACCTTATTTGAAGATAATATAACATGCATAAAGGATGGCTACATCAAAGGTGATAAAACGAAGCATATCTCACCAAAGTTCTTCACTCATAATGTTTTAATTAAAAGGGTGAAATCATTGTTAACCAAATAGAATCAAGCGACAATCCAGAAGATTGCTCGCTATGACCCTATCACCCCAACTTTTGGAAAGGATGGTAGAAATGATCGAGATTCGAGATACGACTTTTGAAAGTCCTAATCGGATGATCTCGTCAGGGGGAGAGATGATATGCGCTGCACTCTTTTTTCCTTCACCAAGTTTTGTCCCACTGGGTTTTCTTGGTAAGGTTTTTAACGAGGTAGCATCTTCATTGCATATCATTGTTAAAGATTATGTACTCTTTTTCCTTCACTAGGGTTTTTCCCATTTGGGTTTTACCTAGTAAGGTTTTAACGAGGCATATTCTTATTTACATTCAATAGACATTTAAGGGGGAGTGTTATAAACAAATTATTTAGTGTGAATTGTCTATTGAACTCCCCCCCCCCCCCCCCCCCCCCCCCCCCCCCCACTCTTTCCACATTCTCCACCACCACCACTACATTCATTCATATTTATTTATATGTAATAATTATGTAATTGTCTCTTTGTATTCTTTGTAAGCCTATAAATAGGTCATTGGGTGAATCATTTGTATATACATGAAAAATCTATGAATGAGAGTAATCTTCTTTCCTCTCATCTCTATTTCTTTTGTTTATTGTTTCTATTATTTTATAATACAACACCTTTTGACTATCCAAATTTACATGCTGTAACGGTTGAGTTAGGTTCAAAGCATATGCATGTTAGCAGTTACAATAACTCTCTTACCAAAAATTTATTTATCTTCGAATTCTTCTTAATTTTAACCAATAGATAGTCTTACATTCTCATACAAATTATTCCCTCCTGCCACGTCAACACAATTTATTACGCAGTTTATTACGACTAGTCAATGAATGTCTCAATCTCCAATCTTCTCTAATCTCTAATAATAATAACAAGTATCATACACTCAACACCTTTTGACTATCCAAATTTACAGGCTGTAACGGTTCAGTTAGGTTCAAAGCATATGCATGTTAGCAGTTACAATAACTCTCTTACCAAAAATTTATTTATCTTCGAATTCTTCTTAACTTTAACCAATAGATAGTCTTACATTCTCATACAAATTATTCCCTCCTGCCACGTCAACACAATTTATTACGCAGTTTATTTCAATGAATGTCTCAATCTCCAATCTTCTCTAATCTCTAATAATAATAACAAGTATCATACACGTGCACACGTGCACGTGGAAAAAATTGAAGGGATAATGCACGTGCACACGTGCACGGGTAAAAAATTGAAGGGATAATGAAAAAGGTAAAAAAAAATAATTTCCAAACTGATCCAATGTGGAAAATATTTACCAAACTGGTCCACTTTCAAAAATATTTACCAAAATTAGTCTATAACTGGTCCACCTGCGAAAATATTTGGGTTGAGGACAATTTACACTAAGGCCTTCTCCCATTATAGTAAGTAGAGATAGACATAAAGTTTGTGCCTGTTGAGCTTGTAAAGTTGTCAACATCTTCACCTTCCATATTGTAACCCCTGTTTTCATTAATACGTATTTTTAAAGTATTTTTCCGTATTTAAATTCTCAGTATTTTATAACTATTTTCCCCTTAATTGATTTTATTGTTTAAACTATTTTTAGAGCCCAATTCTTTATTGTAAACCCAAGTTGTATTTTGATTTTATTAATTGTTAATATGAGCCCAAGTTTACATTTTGATTTTATTATCTAATTAATGTGAGCCCAAATTGTATTTTTAATTTTATTAAATTAATTCGAAGCCCAACTATTTGCTTGTTATTTTAAGCCCAATCCCATATTCTGTTTTATCTTATTATTATATTTATTTTTAAGCCCAAGAACTAAGCCCAAACCCAATACCCATATATTGTACAGATTTGTCATACACCTATCTCCATACAATATTTATTCACTCCCCACTTTTCTGTCCCGTACTCCAACTCTCCACTCCTTAATTCCCGTACTTGCACATTTTTCCACTCTTGTAACCACCTCCACTTCTCACCCCATTATCTTATATTATATTAAATCCCCTACCACCCGTTATCACTCTCCCTCTCTGTTTCTCTACCAACACAAAGAAACCAAACAGAGCAAAACCCAAGAATCAAACCATATTCTCCATCGTCCTCTCCTCCTCCCTCCATCTCCCGACCTCACTTCGACACCATCACCGCTGCCGCTCCACCTCGCCCATCGAAGCCTCCACCTCCGTCTCCTCCGTTCGTCTCCCCGTCGAGACTCCGTTTCCACAGCGACCCCCGAAGTCCTCCGACTTCTCCTTCGTCCTCCTCCGAAGCATCGCACCCACAATTGAAGACCAAAGCCGCCATTGCCAACCCACCTCCACCGCACGTCGCCTCCACCCTGTCTCCCTCTCATCGAAGCTTTCTTCAGTCGTGTCGTCCTCATCCTCCGAAGCCTCCCCCTGTGCTCGTCGACGCCGCTCGAACCCCCCACAGTCGAAGACACTACCCACTGCAGCTCAGCCCCTGCCTCCGTGCGCTCCTCGCTCTTTCCGCCATTCTCCTCCTTGCCCGCAGCGTCGCGCTGCTCTCCTCCGACGCTCTCCTCCTATCCCGTCGCGACCTCGCTGCGCCGCTCGACACCGTTGCTGCCTCTTTCTCGCAACATCAGAGTCGCTCCAGTCCGCAGCCACCTGCGGCAGTGCTTCCGTCGACAGCCCCCCTGCGGTGCTCTCCCCCAGTCGCGGCGATCCTCCTCCACTCCTCGCCGCCCATCGCCAGCGGTGCGACCTCCAATCGCGCCACCCCATCCCCTTCCGTCATCACCTCTGCCCCTCGCCTGCCGTCCTCCGCTCGAACGCCTCGCCGTCGCTCAGTCGCCGTCCGCCTTCGTCTTCCGCTTCGCTCCAATCGCGCCGCCTCAGTCCCCGCTCACTTCTCTCCCGATTGCCCTCTCTCTCTCTCTCTATGTCTCTCTGTGTGTGTGTAGAAGAGAAGGAGAAGAAGAAGAACAGGGTGTATTGGGATTGTTGCTGTGTGTGGGTAATTGGGTTTCATTATATGGTGTTGGGTTGTTATTGGTGTTGTATGGGTGTTTGGTGTTTGGGATTCACTGATTTGCTGTTTGGAGCTTTGCTGACTTGGAGCTATTGAAGGAGTTGAGTCATATCTTGGAGTTGCTTTGTGAAGTTGTTACTGTTGTGTTGCTGTTTGGAGTTGTTGAAAGGGGTTGTTGCTGTTTACTATTTGGAGGTTGCTATTTTTGGAAGGTTGCTGATTTGGCGTGGCTGCCATATACATATTTCGCACGTGTTCTACTGCCCGGGATACTGATCCCGTTATTCTATCTTTAAATTCATCGTCGTCAACTAACAGGAAAGTGTCACTTGTACCATTTTATTTGTTCTAGTACAAGCCTTTGTAAAAATACCGCAAGTATATTATTTTTGACTCCAATTCGCATTCATAAGTCGAATTGATACCCGTTTCCATACCTAATCCGTCGATCTGTATTCACATGTGATCGTGAATACCTTGTTCTCGTATGCATGACACGAACACAAAAACTAATACACATATAAATACTCTTAGAAATATACATGATATTGTGCATGAATTGCTTGTTATTAGGTTGCATGTTGTTATAATATATTTTATTCTTGATTAAGTGTTATGCATGTAATTAGTTGCATCACATGTTTTATAAGTCCTAACATATGTTTCCTGTCTCGTATAAATCTTGATCCTTGATCTTGTCATGTTACCCTTGCCATGTTACCCGTCTCTGTTGTTGCATGTAGTTTTTATTCATGTTTGATTGTAATTAAAAAGATAACAAGCCGGGGTATAAAGGAAAAAGATTTAGTAGTGGGTAATATAGAAGAGCGTACTCGGACGGGGGCTCGTGGTTCCCCGACGCAAATTTGCAAGTTGCAAATTGTAAATTTGCAAACTTTATGTTATATGTTTCACGCTACGTTACACTATGTCCACATTGCACGTATCTTGATACAAGATATACTTGACATGACTTGACTGGATATGTTTCCCGAGTACGTGACCTATAGAATCCACCACGGTCTAAACGTTCACTTGTTTGTGGATAGCAACCATGTGGTATGGGACGCATGAAGTGCTACCTAGTTAGGTTAATAAAAGATATGACATGACACGCACACTTGCATGATCCGTTTATATGTTACATGGTTATGATGACTTGTTTACTTGTCTACATGTTACTCGTTTATGTTGACACGTTTACTTGCTTACTCGTTTACATGTTACATGTTACTATGGATTATTTAATTGTTCACATGCATGCTATTTGTTCCACGATATCTTGTTCTTGATTCTGTCATATGTTGTATTTGCTCTATTATATGATTCTTGATTCTCTGTTCTTTCCTGCTTTTGTTCATTCTATTCTTGTCCTGTTGCTTTACCACTTGCGGCCCGTAACTTGCATTAACGGGTACCACTTGCTTCTTCCTTGTAATAATATACTTGCAGGCCCAGATGGAGAACTACCCGAAGGTGTTGCTGAACAGAGATTTTAGTGTTGTTTAATTTCATGTTATTCTAATTAATGTTTCATTCATGTAATCTTGTTGTAATCCGGGCGTGTTTGACCCGTAACTATGTTTCTTTCCAGTTGTTGGTTGATGTAATATTCATGTACTTGTTATCCTGTTGTGATTTTATATGTTATCGTGGTTGAAATTGTTATCTTGTTGTTGAGGTTAATTTTACAGCTTATGAATGATGTATCCGCATCATTCGCTGGGCCTCAGTTACGTGCCTGTGTTTCCGTATTCTGGGAAGCGGGGCATGACACATATCCTGGTTAAAAAGAGAATGAGATGTAAAAGTAATCTTCCATATAAAGCTGCTCAGTACTAAAAAACAGGTTGATTTAAAAAGGAAAAAAAAAAAATACTTTAAAACAATGTTTCCAACACTTAACCCACTCTCAGTTTTACAGAAGAAAAAAAAACTACTACCTGGTATCAGATATCCCACCAGATAGTGTCAAATGATCGCAACAACTCTATCGGACTAATCCATGCTGCTTAGTATGTAAAATTACGCATTATGAAGAAAGATATGTGCACATATATATCAACATTCAGTTGATATAGCCAAACTGCTAAACATTAATTTTATTCTAGGAGGACAGGAAACATATGATGATATTTTTAATAATACAACAGATAGGCAAATAGGCATTGTGCTAATCTATCTCATAAAAATGATACAAGATGGAAAACAGTCTCTTAATTTCTATACTAGCTAAAAGAATACACATACGACCATTTAAACATTTTATCAAAACAAAGTCTATTACCGAGAATGATTTAAAAATTGAAAATCATTACTCTAAAGAGTTGGCCAAGATGATTATTACAGCTGCTGTCAAATTCTCCACGTAATGGAGCCAAAACTCAGGCAAAAGAAAGCATGCAAATTATGAGCAAATCTTGATATGCTTTGAGATTTTAAGGAAAAAATAAAAATAAACAAAAAGATTGCATTAAAGAATAATTACTAAATGATAGACGATATGGAATAGATGTTCACCATGATAAACAATGGGGGAAGGGAATATGAAATTTACATTGTCATAAGGACCGATTAAGGAAACTTCAAGTACAAGCCGTTTTTAACATAACGGTTAAAAACGGAAGGCAAAGGCTCAAGGAAAATCCTAAATATAAGTTCTAAAATAATCCAGTAGAGCGATGATCCTTGTAGTACACTCTCTACAAAAGTGGAAAGAAAGACTTCTCATATAAAATTTTCGTTGACTTATAACTCAATTAACTTGTTTAACTCCATGTCACTAAGTTTTCCAAAGATAAAGCGATCATAACCCGACCAACCCACTTCCCTTAAAGTAATCATACTTATTGTCTAATTTGATGAGGGACAATTATTATTATTTTTTTTTAAATAAATAAATAAACACCTCATCCACATGCATGCAAAGCAAGAACCTGAAGATCTATACCGGAAATTACGAGCAGTATGTCCAGACACGTTCAGAGCACACTACTCAAGCTGATGACTGGCAATCTTCAGCCGAATGACGGCATGGTGAGGCGACACAACCACCTTCGAATAGCTCAATTCTGTTGGATGTATATGTATATTCTCAATATAATAGGATAATATTGTGTATATTATTCTATGGGGCAACACGGGTCTACACGTATTATGTATTAATTATTGGAACAGGTTTAGTGGGCTAAAAGCCCAGTACCCTAAACCCAGTCTAATCTCTTTATAAGCTGGTCTAGAGATAGTGCTCTGTGATATTCCAATACTGATAAGCAGGGTATAATATCTTAAGCGGCTAGAGATTAACCCTAACCCTAATTTTCCCAAATCAGTATTAACAATCTTAAGATATTATCTTCTCACCTCCGACCAAAAGAACCCGACTTCTGCTGCATCCAGACCACTGTGGGCGCCATCGCTGTGTGGTTCGATCAAGTCGCGGCCGCCTCCGACCACTGTGGGTGCCATCGCTGTCGTAGGTCGATCAAATCGATGCCTGCCGTCACGAGCGCAGCCGTCGCGGGCGCCGCCGTCGCGAGCGCCTCCGTCACGAGCACCGACGCTCCCCACGGCCAGCCGCTGCCCTGATCGTCCTCCTTCTCCTCTTTCCCAATCGGAATTTGGGATTGTTCGAATTGGGGTTTTGGGGATGGAGAAGGAGAAGCGGGATTTGGACTTGAGAGTTTTGGAGGAGAATCTGTTCGTCGGAATCCTCCTGCCGCCGCCGATGGGCGCGCCTCCACCGCCGTCACCGTGCATCGACGCCTCATGGCGTCACCATCGCCGATGGTCGCCCCTCCCGTCGCTAATCAGATGGGTTTCGGGTATCACAAACCTTTCTTCCTCATTGCTGTTGATGGGTTCTGCTAGTCAGATCCAATAATAGGGAACCCGAAACAGAGTGATCCCATTGGCTCTTGATTGATATTTGCTGTTTGGCTGTTTTGCTCTCTGGTTTGTGTTTGGTGTTTGGACTGTTAGGGCAGATCCATATTCAGATCCATCAGACCTGGATCAGATCTAAATTAAAGATAAGTTATCACCAAATTTAAATTGTTACTTAATTATTTGTTCGTATTAAGCATTGGTTAATTAAATGCAAATTTGAACAATTGTTTTAGCTATGTGCTAAAAATCAAATATCCATTTTGATAAGTTAAATTATAGATGTTGACTATAAATTTGTATCTCCAATTAAATTGTTGTGAATTAGATAGTGCTAATAAGTCGTTTAATTGGCTAATCTTTAACAATTTGATGTATGTAGGAACTCCAAAGTTACTTACAAATTGTGTATGTTGGAGACGATGGATTTGCATCATGGTATGATAAGTCTGCACTACGCAGGCTTCTCCATCGAATTTGGAAAACCACTTCTAACTTGAAGTGTCGGTATGATCTACTTTAATTTTCTCGGTATTTTTCATGTGATGAATGTGTTAACGTTTTGTACGTTTGATCACATGATTAAACGTTTTAGATCATAGTTATTCTCGCTTTGAAAACTAGCATGTTTAGGGTTGTTAAGTATTGTATCATACTACGTGTATAGATATTTTGACAAATCAATTGTTTGCAGTTTGTGTGAGATTATATATATTTGCTTCTCTAATAATTAAATTTTTTTTTTATAATATTTATAACAAATGTCCGTAACTTAGATAGGAGCATTCTGTAATGCAGAATATGACTCCATTATTTATGTTTTGTTCTTTATCGTTCATTATACTGTGTGTGCAAAATTGAATTATAAAATATGGGTCATTATCTCGCTTAATGTTTCGAAGATGATGAAGAACGAATAAAGAAAATTATAGCTCAATTTGTTTGAGCACGTGGACATTGTTAGAATCACTAGAGAAAGCAAACAACTTTGTAAAATGTGATAGAGTAATCTTGTATTAGCTCTTATAATGTGCTTACTTTGTCAATCGCATGTATAAGTTGAGTTTAACAAATGAAACAATTAATAATAATAGTTCTAATTATGTTCTTGAACCTAGCATAAGTGGCTAGGATTTGAGAAACATATATTCAATTGTCTGTGAGAAATGTGATCTAATTATCAAAACTGTGGGGAAACGGAGTTAAAAGCTATTGAGTCAAAAGCTTTAACATCCAAGTTGTTTTGAAATTTAGAATCACTGTGAACTATATATTAATTTGTTTAATCTTGTTAAAACTCATAACTCTGCCAAATGACACTTCATTAAATATGACAAATATAAAAGTTGTGCTCAGATTATGATTACTAGAAAATCATTTAGTATGGTCTCTAGGAGCACACAACTTTTTGTGTCAATACATTCTGATTTTTGTGATCTCAGTAGCTTTGTGACTATATGAGACGATTGTTGGTCAGAAGTATTTAATCACCTATGTAGATGATTATTGAATGTTTGTCATACATATATGGAGGCTGTAACACTCGTTATTGTGATAAATTAAAATCTAGTTAAATGCTAAAAAATCAAGGGTTCAGTGTTGATGGATGTGGTGAATATGTTTAACAACTTTAGAGAAGTTTGCATTGGGGCATAATCTCCACTGCACTCTATTTACAACAATCAAACAATATTGATAAAAGTTAGAATCAAACTCTTAGTGAAATGTTGAATTCTATATTATTGACTGTTGTTTGTCTTGTGTAATAATGAGTGATGTTGTATTGTTAATCATATCTCTAATGTGTTACTACACTTTAAATTGAATACACCTTGTAAATCATGGCATGATAACACAAATAATTTTGTTAAAGTGGAAATTTGTGTTGTGATACATTTGTTAGAGTACATGACCCTAGAAGGCCTAAAGTAGGACCTACAACAAATATTTGTGTGTTTAGAAAGTGCAGAATGTAGCTCTGTGGACAGATGTTGGATCTATCTAATTTGTGTTAGAAGAATCTAGATTTGCAAAGTTCTTTGAGGATATGTTCATCAAAGATAAATATATGAAATAATCTAGTCCTACAAACACGTTCAATGATTCACAGTTGGAATCAAGAACCAGCCTTACTGACACTTGAAAACCTGAATGACAAATGAACTAAGAAGAGTCTTTAGTGGACAATGAGATGATTTTGTGTCATATAATAATACTTCAATTTAGTTGATCTGCCAAAAGAGGCTAAAACTATATTAAGTAAGTGGGGTATTGTAGAAGAAACTTAATTTTGATTGTTCAGTAGCAATTTTAATGCTTTTTAGTAGCTAACAGATTGACTGAAAAATGGGGTAGATTTATTTGATGTCTACTCACATGTCTGTCATATTGCTACAATAAGTATTCTTCTTACCCTTACATCTATTGAAAATTTTGTCATTCATAAAAGATATTTAAAAGTTTTGTACTTGATATTTTGTACTGAACAGTTTTGTACTGGAAAGTTTTGGACTAATATGTTTAGTGAACAAGATTTACAATTTAGTAAAATCATTGTAAGCTTTGAAACATGTAATATAGCTATCGTATAAATAATTTGATAAATTTCTCAAAGAGCCTAGTATATGAATCAAGTAATTCAGATCAGTGCCTTTAACTTTGTGGTGTGTCAAATATAATGGCTATTATTTACTTGGTTTTATTGACATGATTGTTGATTGGAAGTGACATCTCTATTATAAATGGAGTTAAATTGTGCTATCCAAATAAATTTAGCTTGAAACACCTAAGTATTGTGGTCACCATATTACGTATAAGGGTGAGTTTTGGTTGGCAAGGGATAACCCTTAGTCAAACCCGATAAATCAATAATGTGTTTCAAAAGTGGGGATATAGTGATTGAAAGTGTGTTTTGAAGCACCTTATGATTATGATAAAAGGTTGACACCTAATGATGGTGCAACTATGAGACGTGTAGATCATTCTAAAAGAATTGAAAGTCTCATGTATACAAAGATCTGCACTAGAATAGACATAGCCTTTGAGGTAGGCATGATCTGCAGATTCACTAATAA
The DNA here is from genome assembly GCA_017893485.1 of Hemerocallis citrina. Classification (NCBI taxonomy): domain Eukaryota; kingdom Viridiplantae; phylum Streptophyta; class Magnoliopsida; order Asparagales; family Asphodelaceae; genus Hemerocallis; species Hemerocallis citrina. The sequence goes on along the minus strand of CM030363.1, from coordinate 7,705,802 downwards.
TCCCATACACACTTGAGTGCCCTTAAGAGGCTAATGAGATACTTGAGTGGTACTCGAGAGTTTGCTTTGTGCTACTCAAAGCTTTGTGAAAGTCGACAACTAGTGGATATGTGTTCACACTAGTAGGAGCAGAAAATTATGGAGATTAATAGGCAAACAAGTGTTGCGTTCTCATCCAAGAAATCAGACCTCTATGTGTTATCCTCTGCAGGGGAAGAGGCTGAGTGGATTGAATAACTTATTGCTAATCATCCATTTGAGAAGTTTAATGTAAATTCTCAATTCTGTTATGCGACTATCAAGCTATAATGCACTGTAGCTCATAACTCACTCTATAATAATAAGAGGAGTATATTAAGGCAGAAAGAAGCCTAGTTGAACTTTCTCATAGATAAAGTGCAATTGTGACAAGTATGGCCAATGCTCTTGCTAAGAGACTTGAAAGTGATCTAATTATCAAAACTGTGGGGGAAATGGAGTTAAAAGCTATTGAGTCAAAAGCTTTAACATCCAAGTTGTTTTGAAATTTAGAATCCAATTGGAGCCATAGAGAAGTTCAAACTGAAGCATCAATTTTAGGCAGTTGACATGCTTTAGATAATTTGAAAAGTTCTATGTAAATTCTGTTAATATATAATTTCATTCCAATTTTGATGATACTATATATTTTCATAATTTACTTAGAATCATCTTATTATTCCAAAAGAAAGCATGAAAACTTGTCGATGTGTTTCCGATGTTTAGAATGGTTGTTATATCATTCCAATTCTGATGATATAACTCTTTTATGGATTCATGTTTCATTCCAATTTTGATGATTCAGAATTAACCATAACTGATTTGACTGTTCTATCATTCCAATATGAAACATAGTATAGTTCTTGTGTGGAAACTATAATAGTTATTGTTCTTTATTTTATTAAAGAAACTTGATTGTGATGCTTGCGTTACATTTTGCTAAGCTATCGTTGAATTGTACTAAGTTCTTTAGTAGAACCAGATACTTTATGAAATTTGCTAGAATTCTTAGAGATATGTCTCTTGATATTCTTGTCTTCAATAAGCTAGCAAAGATAGAGGAGTTAAATCTGTCAACATAGATTTCAGAATAATGATTTGCTCAAAATGGAGGAGTAAACATAAAGCAGTCTGCAAGGATATAGTTTTGGTTTATTTATCGAAAGAATAAATTTGCCACTTTCTTGATAAAACTTCTGTTGAGTTTAAGACTCTTGTGTTCATGAGCTTAAAACTCATATTTTGTTCTTGAAGTTTATTTGCTTTGGTTGATTTTGAAACTATGACAGTCTCTCTAGTTGGTTTAGTCATTGTGAACTATTCTGTTTTGATATGGTTTTAGAACTATTGATTATTTTGGTTTAGTCATATTTGAACTATTCAAGTTATAATTGATTTAATCTATTATCCATGTTCTTTATGATTCAATAATGTTTGAATCTTTGTGATCCAATATTATTACATTGCTTAGCCTAATATATTGAGAATATAGGAGGAGATTGTTGGATGTATATGTATATTCTCAATATAATAGGATAATATTGTGTATATTATTCTATGGGGCAACACGGGTCTACACGTATTATGTATTAATTATTGGAACGGGTTGAGTGGGCTAAAAGCCCAGTACCCTAAACCCAGTCTAATCTCTTTATAAGCTGGTCTAGAGATAGTGCTCTGTGATATTCCAATACTGATAAGCAGGGTATAATATCTTAAGCGGCTAGAGATTAACCCTAACCCTAATTTCCCCAAATCAGTATTAACAAATTCCACCAGCATTTGGCAGAAAATCTTGATATGGAGGTGTCGGCTCTTCAGTACATGATAAATGAATACCCTGGGAATGAGGAAGAGAAAATGAGGGCAGTTGTTGGCCGGTTTGGGCTGACCGGAAAAGCGCAGGTGATGCCAATGAAAAACTTATCAGACGGGCAGAGGAGTCGTACGTGTGATTTTTGCTTGGTTGGCGTGGAGGCTGCCACACTTGCTGTTGCTTGATGAACCTACAAATCATTTGGATATTGAGACAATCGATTCTTACTGGCGGAGGCCCTGAATGAATGGGATGGGGGTTTGGTTTTGGTCAGCCATGACTTCAGGCTTATCAGTCAGGTGGCAAAGGAGATTTGGGTATGTGAGGACCAGGCAGCTGTGACAAGGTGGGAGGGGGATATCATGGACTTCAAGCGACATCTGAAGGAAGAGCAAGGCAGGATTGTCCCCAATTGAGAGAGAAACAAGATGGGAATTCAATTCATGAGTTATTCAGACTTACTTGTTTTATGATTATGTTGTCAGTTACTATTGATTCCTGAACTGTGTCTTATTACATTTATATCGTCTTAATTACTTTTACATTTACAGACTGCTGGAAGTAGTAGTTCTATTTGGAGATTACATTGCAGCATATGTTCAGTGAAATTTAGCACCCAAGAGTAATGCTACTGATATACCCGAAATGGGCAAAAATTTTAAACTAATTTGCAAAATATGCCACTTTCAAAACTAATTTTTCTAACTTATACAAAATTTTCTAAGTAAAAAGATAACTGAATATAGGCCGCAGTTGAAAACTGTGGCATAAATGTAACAGAGGCCGCAGTTGGAAACTGTGGCCTAAGTAAAAATAATAATAATAATTAATTTTTACATTTTTATTAGAAGAAGAAAAAATTATAATAGATGCCGCAGTTTCCAATTGCGGTCTATATTTAGTTCATTTTTTCTTGGTGGATTGTTTGCAACATTGTCATGCATATGATGTTAAAGTTCTTACTTACATCGAATATGACGTTTTTAGTTGTCATTTTAGATAGCTTGATACATAACTCAGAGGTATAGTGTCTACTGCTAGATTCGACTGGTTTATTTCTCCTTCGGTTTTTGGGTTGGGGCAGTAGAGGGGTCTCCAAAATTATCTGTTTTAAACTTTAGGAAGGAGTCGCTCTAATCATAATTTAGTTCTACTAAGCATATTAAATCAGTGAATTCTACTATTTAGTAAATGATGTAATCATATTCATGGACCATCTATTTTATTATTGTTCAAGTATACTATAAAGACAGAAAAAGAATATTTTGTTAGATTATTAATACGCTCCCTCCTATATATAGAAGAGTTAAGAGTACGAAGAGTAATATGAGTTTATTGCAGATGTGGGACTAAACTTATGGCTACTTTAACAATTATATCATGCATCTTCCCTTATTTTCTCTATATAGTATTGTTAGAAACGTACTTATTTTGGGATGGGAATACGTTCAATTATGCATGTTTAGTGTTTTTTGTAGATGATTTCTTTAATCACTAGTTATTAGCATTAAGACATCACTTTCTCATTCTCTGCAGGCATACATGTTGAAGTATGACTCAACACATGGGGAGTTCAAAGGAACCATTAAGGTTGTGAACGCGTCCACATTAGATATCAATGGGAAAACATCGTAATCACAAGCAAAAGGTATTGCTGCTACATGTTTATGTCTTTATGTTGTCTTTAAGTAGTAGTATTATTTTGAGGAGCCATTCAGATTGAAAGTAGTCTAGATTTGTGTTACCAAATGGTGGCTTTGCTGCCTTAAACTTGTAGAATAAGTTTAGTCAAGATTCAAGAGTTCTGACAATAAAATTGCTTTTTGGTGTTCTTTTAAATCGTTACCACCTGTCAGTCTCACTTAAATGGTGGCTTTGCTGCCTTAAACTTGTAGAATAAGTTTAGTCAAGATTCAAGAGTTCTGACAATAAAATTGCTTTTTGGTGTTCTTTTAAATCCTATGGGGGTTTTATACTTATAGCACATATAATTTATTGTTATTGAAAAATTACCCATTTATTGCTGTGTTTAGTATATTGTTATCCTTGTATAATTGATTTATTTGGTTGTATATATGTTTTAGTTGATTAATCTCTACTACTATAATGGGAGAAGGCCTTTGTCCATAATCTAACCCGTGCAGCGCACGTGCAGATAATTTTTTTTTTACCCTTTTCATTCCCCTAATTTTTTCCCACGTGCACAGCACGTGTATAATACTAGTACTACTTAAAAGCAACTTCATGGCAACTTTAGGATAATTTAACCTTCTAAAGATCAAATTACACTTAGTTTATTTGTTTATTTTCATACTGTTAATTATATAACCTCAAATTATTTGCATGCATGTCAAGTTTAATCATGCAGTGTAAAAACTTGAACCATGTCAATAAAAGTTGAAAAATTTATTAAAATATTTCATAATATTTTAGGATAAAGTATTCATGAATTTATTCATCAAAGTTTATTATAAATTTACTTTTATAAAGTACTGAGCCAATGTACATATCATTTTTGTGAAAATCTAATTTCCAATGTTTTGGCCAGATTTGCTCAGATTTGCTGAGTCCACTGTTTTTTATTATTTGTGTAAAAATTTCAAATTTCAGTGTTTTGACCAGATTTGGTGAGCTATACTTCACTATATTTGTTTTTTTTATCATTTTCATGAATTTCTAATTTCCACTGTGTTGGCAAGATTTGGTAAGCTATAGTCCACCGTTTCGAATCATTTCCGTGAAATTCTAATTTTCACTGTTTTGACCAGATTTGGCCCCACCATTTTGGTCCATTTTCGTGAAATTTTAAATTTTCACTGTTTTGGCCAGATTTGGTGAGTAAGTTCACTGTTTTTTTAAAAATCATTTCCGTGAAAATCTAAAATTTCACTATTGTGACAAAATTTGGTATACTATAGTCTATAGTTTTTTTTGTTATTTAAAATTTTTAAATTTTCACTATTTTGGCCATATTTGGTGCGCTATAGTTCACTATTTTTTTATATATCATTTTCGTGAAATTCTAAAATTTCACTATTTTTGACGACAAAATTTGGTGAGCTATACAGTCCACTGATTTGGATCTTTTTGTGAAATTCTAGCTTTCCACTATTTTGGCCAGATTTCGTAAGCTAGTCCATAAAACAGATTTCGTGATCTAGTCCACTGTTTTTATAATTTTCAGGAATTTCTAATTTCCACTGTTTTGGCTAGGGATGGCAAACGGGCCGAACGGGCCGGGCTGGGTCGAACCTGCCCGGGTTGGCCCGTGACTTGGGCGGGCTCGGGCCGGTTTGGCGACTTAGCCGGGCCGGGCCCAAACTTGATTTAGGCGACCCGCCCAACCCGTGAACCCTTTAGGGTTCAACCCGGGTTGGGTCGGGTCGACCCGCGGGTTGGCCCATTTAGATAGATGGGTTTTTTTAAAAATATTTTTAGCTTAAAATAATAATAATAATAATACTAAGTAACTAATCATACTAATAAACATTAAAAATCGTAATAATAATAATAAGATTGAAAGAGTGAAATTGGTAAAAAAAAAAAGTTGAAATATTATTCATATGAATTTAAGTTATACAATTTTCACAATTTATAATGAAATGAAGAATTCAATTCACAAATATGTTTTATACACTAACATATTTCTTATATACAATTTTAATTGACACTAATTTTTCTAATTTAACATAAATTGTCTTTGGAGGGAAGAGAAATTATGTCTAATTTTTTAATATGAATGGACTAAATTGTCTTTTTAATTAGTTCTCTTTGATATTTTTTCTCTTCAATCTCCACATCATCTTCGTTGATATCTTCGTTGTTTCCAGATTACATTAAGCTACTAACAAGCAGCATCACTCTAATTCAGATTACATTAAGCTGCTAACTTTACTCTCATATGTACAGAATTAGATTCTTGCTTGCTCATCTCATTTAAGGTCAACACCGGAGATCAGGACGCAAATCATATCACGTATTCACAATTATATTAAAGTAGCAAATAACATGAATGGCAACAAAGTGTATCTAGTCAGCATTGGACACCTTCTGCTGCTAGATGATGAACTCTTGTCCATGCCGTGTTCGGTTTCAAGCAAAATTGACGGTTGGAAACAACTCCCATCCTTTTCCCTACCTCAAATAGGACATCATGTGATTAATTGTAGTTCATATATATAAAGATAAGAACTGTTATTCTGTTATTCTATAGTTGAGAATTGTAGCCGAAGTAAAAAAATATATATTTAATTTTTACTTTTTTATTAAAAGAAGAAAAAAAATTATAATAAATGTCGCAGTCCTGTATTTAGTCAATTTTTACTTAGATAAATTTGTCTCAGTTTTCAAGTCTCTTTAGCCTAAATATAAAATAAACTAAAACCGCAGTTATGCGAACTACGGCCTTAAAAAAATACATTTTGAAGAGGCCGCAGTTGAAAAATGCGGCCTCATGATCGAACAGACCCCACGAGTGATCTATTTTTAAAATTAGTTTGTGAAAATGGTATACTTTGAAAATTAGTTTTTAAAAGTGGCCTATTTGGGGGAACAAGTCAGCTCCTACTCCCTAAATTTGGAATTTTTTTTACAAGACACTTTTCGAAAATACTTGCAGAAAGATGACAGTTACCCAAGTATTTGCGCTCATAGACTCAACAACTAAACTCGTCGTTCCCAACGGCGAGTTTAATTGTTTCATCATCGTTGATATGGCTAAAAATGGGGGTTAATCGGAACCTTCCAAATCAGGCACGAATCTTGAAGCCCGGAGGTAAAACGGTGATTTCACCCACAAATAGGGTCTGAGATGGGTACTGGGTCTCTCCGATAAAGACCCAATAACCCACAAACGGACCCGTTTCAATCGGGCGCGGGTTTCAACCAGCAATAAAGCCCGATCAGAGGGATAGAATTAGGGTCCCTGATTAGATCCTAATCAACGGCCCTGATTCATGCCTATCCCTCCACTGGAAATTAGGGATTACATTCCTAATCTGTTCACAAGGAGAATATTCCTTATCAGATCACGGGGATTACCTTCCTAATCCGTTCCCTAAGACGCCTATAAATACCCCCCATCCATCTCCATTAAGAGGTAATCAATCTTTCACCAGTTTTTGCGCTCTTTCATAATCTCTCTGATTACTGACTTGAGCGTCGGAGGGTGCGTCGCCGGGAACAACCCCGGTGTCTCGCACTTTTTGCAGGTGTACGGCGGGAGCGACGGTCAAACCTCGACGGAACAGGTATACAGGCTTACTATTCAGTTTCCCTAAGAATCCACAAATTCATCTGTTTGCCCCCACACCAAATTTAGCGGCAACAGATTGGTGCCGTCTGTGGGAAACTAACGAATAGAAACCTCCCCTCTTCCTAGTGCATAGATCTTCTCCAGCCATGCCTCCTCGGAAAGTCAGGTCAAGGGGGTCCAACCGAGGACCCAACCCTGATCAGCAGCAAGAAATTCCCCCTAATCCCGCACAACAACAGGAGCAACTCCCACCTACGACGGAAGACCCGCTCCAACAAGATCTTCCTCCTCCTAATCAGCCGCCTCCAAAGGGTCCTAACCTTCAGAAATAGCCTCTTCATCAAGAACACCTCTCCATCCACAATGCCTCCACGGACTCCATGGCCTCCCATCACCCCCGAGCCTCTGGTCGCCACAATACCGCCCTCAATCGCCAGAAAGATGATGACCTCCGCCGCCATCTGGATGAAAAGCGGGCCCGAGGGGAAACCTCCCGCCAACACCATCCGGGCGAGCGGTCTTCTCGCCACCGTTACTACAGGTCCCCCGTCAGGAGAGGGAGGAAGGAGTCCCCCGAGCATTACCGAAGAAGGCACTCCCCCGCGAGTCGGCAACAGCCCAGGAACAATGAGGCACCAATAACCCGTGCCGAGTTCCAGCAGTTCCAAGCGACCGTCCTGCAGGCTCTCAACCTCCGTCAAAACCCTAACGAGCCGAAGGCCCCATCTCCTCCTCCAGTCCGAAGCCCTCGCCAATCTCCTCATCCGGTCCAAAGCCCTCGCCGACGGTCCCCATCTCCTCGTCCTGCTCCTAGCAACACCCGGCGTACCCCAAGTCCTCGTCGCTCCCGAAGTAACCATCGCCGCAGCCCTCGCTCTCCCTCATACGAAGACGAATCTAGGGGCTCGGCTGATTACCGTCAGAGGGATGACGCAATGCGCCGTCGCCTTCATGAAGTAGAGAGGCGCCTGGGCCAGATAGACCGAGAAGAGGAGCTTAGGGGGAGGACCCTACGTCCTAGCCGTCCCCCTTTCTCCCGAACCATAGTGGATGCGCCTGTCCCGTTCGGCTTCAAACCTCCCCAATTTGAGACTTACACCGGGGAGACCGATCCAGTTGATCACATCGAAAGCTTTAAGACTTTGATGCTCCTCCATCAAGCTTCCGATGCCCTCCTCTGCAAAACCTTCCCCGCAACTCTCAAAGGACCAGCTCGAGAATGGTACTCTCGCCTTGCCCCCTCCTCAATATTCTCCTTCGAGCAGTTCGAAACCCTCTTCGTCACCCATTTCGTAAGCGGCCGTAGAGCTGAGAAAACCAGCATCTCTCTATTGCACCTCCACCAAAAGAAGGGGGAGAAACTGAGAGACTATGTGAAGAGGTTCACAGCTGAAGCCAGGTCCATAGCCTCCCTCGACCAGTCGGTCGCTACGGCAGCATTTCAATCTAATGTCCTCAATGCCAACCTCCGCTCCTCCCTCGCCAAGAAGCCTCCACAGAACTTTTCCGACCTCCTCCTTCGCAGTGAAAAGTATATTCGAGCCGAAGAGGCCGAGCAGCAACCCAACTGGGAGGGGTCTTCCTCCGGGTTTAAGAGAAAGGGAACAGAAGAGGAAGGAGCCAAGAAGCTCCAGAAGGACAATGCCGGCCAACGCCGAACTCCCCCCAGGTTCGAGAAATTCACTCCCCTCACCACTAACATCGCAACTATTCTGATGGAAGTTGAGAAAGAAGGGGTCTTGCCCCCTGCTCCGAGGATGAACACCCCCGCCAAGAGAAGAGATAAAGAAAAATGGTGCCGTTATCACCGGGACCATGGGCATGACACCAACGATTGTCGTGCCCTAAAGAACGAGATCGAAGCCCTTATCCAGATAGGGCAGTTAACCAGGTTTATAAGAAAGGACCGAGCCGAACTTCCTCCCCTACCTCGGGGAGCTAACAAGCGTCCGAAACGAGAAGAGACGCCTGACTTTGAGGAAGAACGAGTCCTTTACCTCATCCATGGGGGCCCAATGGGGGGCTCCTCCAACTCCTCTCGGAAGGCATTCATAAGGGAAGTCAATTCGGTCCGAACCACCCCTCCTCCCAAAGGCCTCGGAGTGCCCGTCACATTCTCCGACGAAGATCTTGAAGGTGTCCGCACCCCTCATTGTGACGCACTCGTCATCAGCCTTCACATGGCGAACTTCAAGGTGGAGATGATCCTAGTGGACAACGGCAGCTCCGTTAACATCCTCTTCCTCGCCGCTTTTAAAGGCCTAAAGCTCTCCCGAGACAGACTCAAGCCCGCCGGCTACACGCTCCACGGGTTCACGGGAGTGCCAGTGACTATTGAAGGGGTGATTACCCTCGACGTAACCGCTGGCAAAACTCCTACTACCCGAACGGAGTCAATGGACTTTATGGTCGTAGATGTCCCAGCAGCCTACAATGTCATTTTGGGTCGGCCCGGTCTGGCCGCCCTTGAAGCCGTCCCTACTGCCTATCATCTCAAAATGAAGTTCCCCACTCGGGCCGGAGTAGGGGAAGTAAGGGGCAATCAGGAGCAGGCCCGCAAGTGCTATATGACCTCGACCCTCGGACCCGTCCTCTCCTTAGAAACACTGGAACTCCCCCAAGATGCAGCTCGGCCGACTTCCGAGCCGGTGGACGAATTGGAGGAGGTACTCTTCTCTGAGCAGGAGCCGACCCACAAGTTCTTTGTTAGCAAGACCCTCCCGTCCGCCCTATACTCAGATATTGTAAAATGCATCCGAACCAATCAAGACCTCTTCGCATGGTCAGCAGCAGATATGCCCGGTATCTCCGAAGAACTCTTGGTCCACCGCCTGAGCGTTGATCCGGGGTCCAAACCGGTTCAGCAGAAGAGGCGCAAGTTTGCCCCCGAGCGTCAGCTCGCTATCAAAGAGGAGGTGGACAAGCCGTTGAAGGCCCGATTCATACAGGAGGTAAACTATCCTGAGTGGTTGTCGAATGTAGTAATGGTGAAGAAGTCCAACGGGACTTGGAGGATTTGTATTGATTTCACCGACCTCAACAAGGCCTGCCCCAAAGATCCCTTCCCTCTGCCGAGCATTGACACTCTGATTGACGCAACCTCGAGACATGAGCTCCTCAGCTTCATGGATGCTTTCTCGGGTTACAATCAGATAAGAATGTTCCCCCCAGATATCCCGAAGACATCTTTTGTGACCGACCAAGGCCTTTATTGCTACAGAGTCATGCCATTCGGCCTAAAGAATGCAGGCGCGACATACCAACGCCTCGTCAACAAGGTTTTCCAGGCCCAGATCGGCCGGAACATGGAAGTGTACGTCGATGACATGCTTGTGAAAAGCATCCGAGGTGTTGATCATGTGGCTGACCTCCAAGAAGCATTTGATGTTTTGAGAAAGCACAATATGAGACTCAACCCGAACAAGTGTGTGTTCGACGTCTCATCAGGGAAGTTCCTCGGCTTTATGGTTAGCCAGCGAGGAATTGAAGCAAATCCGGAGAAGATCAAGGCCATATTGGACATGGCCCCTCCTAGAAATGTCAAGGAAGTTCAGAGGTTGACTGGTCGCCTAGCCGCCATAGGGCGCTTTCTGTCGAAGTCCGGGGAGAAGTGTCTCCCGTTCTTCAAATCCCTCAGGGGGGCTAAAGGATTTGAGTGGGGGCAGCAGCAACAAGACTCCTTCGACCAGCTTAAAGCTTACCTCGTCAATCCACCTCTTCTCAGCAAACCAGTACCTGGCGAACCGCTCTACCTCTACCTGGCAACTTCCGAACAGACGCTTAGTGCGGTCTTAGTCAGAGAAGAAGAAAGGGCTCAGAAGCCCATCTACTACGTCAGCAAGGTGCTTCGGGACGCCGAGCTCCGGTACCCGAAGATTGAGAAAATGGCCTATGCCCTGGTAACGGCCGCGAGAAAGCTTCGCCCGTACTTCCAGTCACATTCGGTGGTCATTCTTACCGACCAGCCGCTGAAACAGGTTCTTCACAAATCCGAGACTTCGGGACGCCTTATGAAATGGTCGATCGAACTGAGCCAACATGACATATCATATCAGCCTCGGACCGCGATCAAGGCTCAGGCACTGGCCGAATTCATAGTTGAGAGCACCATCCCCGAGCCCAGCCAAACAGTAAAGGGACCACCAGTTTGGTCGGTTTATGTTGATGGATCCTCCTGCAATGAGGGAAGCGGGGCAGGAGTCATTCTGGCAGGCCCAGATGACTTCATCCTTCAATACTCCCTCTGTATAAACTTCAAAGCCTCGAATAACGAAGCCGAATACGAGGCGCTAATAGCCGGTCTTGGAATGGCCCGAAATGCAGGGGCACAACGACTGCAGATCTTCAGCGACTCACAGTTGGTCGTCAATCAAGTCCTCGGCGAGTACGAAGCCCGCGATGATAGGATGATCAAATACTTGGCCAAAATTAAGAGCCTCATGGCGCTGTTTGAAGAGGCCCTCATCCAAAGGATCCCCCGAGAAGAAAATGCTCGGGCCGATGCCCTATCCAAGTTAGCCTCCTCTTCCCTTCAAGGCCTCAAACAGACTGTCTTGATAGAAGTCCTCCTGAAGCCGAGCATAGAGGACGATGCACTTGACTCCTTTGAAGCATTGCCTGTCCTCCTCGAAGACAATTGGATGAAACCCCTCATCGAATTTCTAAGAGACGGACTCCTCCCCCAAGATCCGAAGGAAGCACGAAGAATAAGAACCCGAGCCGAGCGTTATACATTAATCGAAGGTATCCTATATAAACGCTCCTTCACCCAGGTGGACGGTCGGCCTTACCTGAGGTGCCTTTCCCCCGGGCAAGCCGACTACGCCCTGCAAGAGCTCCACGAGGGCATCGGCGGGGCCCATTCTGGGTCCAGAGCTCTAGCACGCAAAGTGTTGAACTACGGGTATTTTTGGCCCACTCTCCTACGGGACGCTGAGCGACACATTCGGCAATGCAGCTCCTGTCAGAAGTATTCAGACATCCGATGCCTTCCACAAGCACCGCTCACCTCCCTATCAAGTCCGATCCCCTTCGCCATGTGGGGGATGGATTTACTAGGGCCGTTTCCACCAGCCCCCGGACAGCTTAAGTTCCTAGTCGTGGCAGTCGACTATTTCTCGAAGTGGATAGAGGCCGAGCCCCTGGCCACAATCACCGAACATAAGGTCGTTCAGTTCTTTTGGAAAAGTGTGATCTGCCGATTTGGCGTTCCCAGGGTTCTGGTTACGGATAACGGAACGCAATTCACCCGGGCCGCCTTCCGAGCTTTATGTGAAGACCTCGCCATACAACACCGATTCTCCTCCATCTCCCATCCTCAGTCGAATGGCCAGGCCGAGAATGCCAACCGACAGATCCTTTCAGGCATCAAGAAGAGGTTAGACAAGTGTTCCAAAGGACTGTGGGTCGATCAGCTGCCTAACGTGCTGTGGAATCACCGCACCACCAAGCGGACCCCGACAGGCGAGAGCCAATTTAATCTCACCTATGGGGCCGAGGCCATCATCCCCCTAGAAGTCGGGATACCCTCTCCTCGTCTGATAGCTTATGAAGAAGATCAGAACGCTAGAAAGCTCAGAGCAAGCCTAGATCTGATAGATGAAATCCGAGAGAGAGCTGCCATACGCCAGCAAGCTTACCGAAGGAGGATCGAGCTAGCATACAACAAAAGAGTCCGCCCAACGGACCTCAAAGAAGGGGATCTGGTCCTTCGAAAGTTGGCCATCTCGTTCCCTGGTCATAAAAGCAAATTGGCCCCGAACTGGAAGGGACCTTACAAGATCTCAAAAGTAATCCGCCCCGACACATTCCGACTAGAAGATCTCGAAGGCAGGGAGATTCCTAGGGCTTGGAATGCCGACCATCTCTTAAAATACCAAGAGAAAGCGGCAACGCCTCTCTAAGTAATCCGAGATGTCGAGCCATTCTTCTCCTGTCTCTAGTAGTAATTGTCTTTTATTTTTCATTGTAATAATGGCTAGCAACTTTAGAAGCAGCCGATCATTGGGTATTAATAAATAAAGTTTTTCATATTTTCGCTACTATTACATCTCTCTGTTTTTAACTCTTTAATCTAACGATGGTTCGGAGTCCAACACTTGACTCGATTCTACTTCACAAGTTCGCTCCTAAGCGAGCTAAAAGTAGTTCGCCATTCGGAATTGCTCCCACAGCCGTTGAATGGTTCGGAGTCCAACACTTGGCTCGATTCTACTTTGCAAGTTCGCTCCTAAGCGAGCTAAAAGTAGCTCGCCATTCGGAAATGCTCCCACAACCCTTAAACTAATCTAACGATGGTTCAGGAGTCCAACACTTGGCTCGATTCTACTTCACAAGTTCGCTCCTAAGCGAGCTAAAAATAGCTCGCCATTCGGAATTGCTCCCACAGCCGTTGAATGGTTCGGAGTCCAACACTTGGCTCGATTCTACTTCGCAAGTTCGCTCCTAAGCGAGCTAAAAGTAGCTCGCCATTCGGAAATGCTCCCACAACCCGTAAACTAATCTAACGATGGTTCAGGAGTCCAACACTTGGCTCGATTCTACTTCACAAGTTCTCTCCTAAGCGAGCTAAAAGTAGTTTGCCATTCGGAATTGCTCCCACAGCCGTTGAATGGTTCAGAGTCCAACACTTGGCTCGATTCTACTTCGCAAGTTCGCTCCTAAGCGAGCTAAAAGTAGCTCGCCATTCGGAAATGCTCCCACAACCCTTAAACTAATCTAACGATGGTTCAGGAGTCCAACACCTGGCTCGATTCTACCTCACAAGTTCGCTCCTAAGCGAGCTAAAAGTAGTTCGCCATTCGGAATTGCTCCCACAGCCGTTGAATGGTTCGGAGTCCAACACTTGGCTCGATTCTACTTCGCAAGTTCGCTCCTAAGCGAGCTAAAAGTAGCTCGCCATTCGGAAATGCTCCCACAACCCTTAAACTAATCTAACAATGGTTCAAGAGTCCAACACTTGGCTCGATTCTACTTCACAAGTTCGCTCCTAAGCGAGCTAAAAGTAGTTCGCCATTCGGAATTGCTCCCACAGCCGTTGAATGGTTCGGAGTCCACCACTTGGCTCGATTCTACTTCGCAAGTTCGCTCCTAAGCGAGCTAAAAGTAGCTCGCCATTCGGAACTGCTCCCACAACCCTTAAACTAATCTAACGATGGTTCGGAGTCCAATGCTTGGTTCGATTCTATTCCGCAAGTTCGCTTCTTAGCAAACTAGGGGTAGTTCGCCACCCGCGATCGCTCCCACTATTGCCGAACCACAAGCGACGATCCGAGGCCATTGGCCGAACATTTACCTCACCAGTCGACAGACAAGCATGCGGCCGACTTAGAAGCCTCAGCGCAGCAAACAACAGTCGCCAAAGTAAAACACATAAGTTCGACAACAACACTTTTATTGATGAAACAGATGCGGTACAAAGACAGACACATCAGGATTACAACTCGTCACAGAAAAAGTTACAATGCCGACTTATTACACTTAGCAAAAAAAAAAAAACACACAAAAGCTCGCGGAATCGACGACTTCAGCGCTTTTTTGGAGCCGGAGCATTCCGCTTCAGAGACACTCGAGAGTGACGACGCTTGTCTCCAGAGCGCGACCCCAAGCCGGCGAATTGAGACGTATCCTCGGCACCACTTCTAGTAGCTGCTCCGACGGATGCTCCGCTCGACGAAATTGCCACCGAGCTCTGCGCGTCCCCCGGACTAGGTTGGCCGATCCGCTGACGGGTTGCCATCTCGTAGAAGGTAATGCCCCGATCGCTCTCCGCGCGAGTACACGAGGTGCTTCGAACGTTGATAGGCCCCGAATGCGGCTTGAGGCGAGCGACTTCTGCCTCCAACTCCGAGATCCGATCACGCAACGAGTCGTCTTTCACGTTGACTTCGAAACGAGGTGGTATCGCGGAGTCCGGAACTCCTGATCGGCTGGCGATGAGGCGCCGAAGATGGGTGACCTCGATGCTTTTATCCACCGTCGCTCTCTTCAGCGCTTCGACCTCGGCAGTCAACTGGACCCGTTCGGTCGTCAACTTGGCCACTTCGGCCGTCAGCCCCTCGCCCTCGCTCCAAAGCTTCGTCTCTACGGACTGCAGATGTTGTATCTTGGAAAGCAAGTCATCCCTCTCCGCTGTTATTTTGGCCAAGTTATGACGAATGCACTGAATCCGAATCTCATTACTGAAAGCAGTTGGCGAATATTCACCTTCACCCGCGGGGGTAAGCTCTTCGATCCTGCTTTCCAAACGGCGAATCTCGATATCTCGCCGGTCGAGGACGAGCTGGAGATGGTTCCTCTCGCTTTCAGCTCGGCGCAATCCGAGCTCGACTTCGTAGAGCCGCTCTCGGCACCTCGCCAGACACAGCCTCGTCGCTCCTAGGCCAGCCTCGGCTCGAGCTTCTTCGTCCGAGCGCGAAGGCTCGACGTCTTGGGCAACCACCATAAGCTGCAAAGAGATCGAAGTAATCAGCAAAAGGATCGAACACTGCCGGAGCACCACACTTGGAAAATTTTTTACCAAAAACAAGAAACCCTCGAAACAAGAAGAGAATGTTTGGCGAAAAAGGGGCGAAAGACAAAAATCCGAACACCAACACCTGCAAAAATTTTCTTTTCATTCATTTCAAAAAGTAGCGGTGGCCAGTCCGCTATTAGGCGTTACAATGACTGAAAAGAAAAAAAAAAAAAAACAAACAGACAAACAAAATGAGAAAACGAGGAGAGGAGTCAAGGCTCGACCTCTTTCCCCGGGCGACGAGGTGGGGTAGGGGTTGACTTCGCCGAAGGGGACACCACCGACAGCGGAGTGACCAAAGTGCTAGGGACCTCGCCAGTGACCCCGTCCCCGGCATCAGCTTCGTCGTCCCCTTCATCCTCCTCCCCCTCGGATTCAAGGTCGAAACCCTCGACGTGGCCGGGGAACAGCCTCCACCCCGAGACGTCCACGTCGGGGTACTCCTTCGACACCCGTTCGAGGGCTACGGCGAAGGCCTTCGCCATGTTCTGGGCGAGGAACCCCTGCGCCTTCTCCAGGGTTGCGTCCTCCGCCGCCTTCACAGCCGCAGCGTTGGCATCCTCGACCTCGGCCAGCTGCTTGGCCGACCCCTCCTTCTGACGAAGGAGCTCGCCCTCCAATCTCGTCACCTCGGCCTCGAGGTGCTGGATCCTCGCCGACCTGCCCTCATGCTCGACGCGGAGTTTGTCCAGCTCGTTCGACATCCGAGCTTTTTCGTTCCGAGCTTGGTTGGACTCCTGCTTCAGCTCCTTCTCCAGAGCTGTCAACCTCTCCGTGAGGTGGCCGAAGTGGACGATGATCTGCAGCAAAGAAGAACTAAAAGAGTTAGAAAAAGTTTTCTTTGTGATTCAAGGAGTGCAACAAACGAAGGAAACTCGGAGCTTACCGACATCGCCGAACGAGCGATCTCGATCACGTCGTCACCCTCTCTCCCTGCCTCCATGGCGGCTCGGTCCTTCGGGGTGGCGAGGTGCTTGACGGCCTGCATGCTCGCCAATGAGTTCCCGAGGAACCCATCATGCCTCCGGACTTGCCAGTCCGGGATGTGAATCCGCTTGTGCTCCTCCGTCAGGAGCTCCTCGCCAGCCACAGTCAGCGGCGGCGTCGGCATGGCGAGGGCGACAACAATGGGGAACTCGCCCACAGATGCTGGAGCCGAAGTTCCCGCCACAGTGACGGCCGGACTGTCGAGGACCTCCACCTCCTCAACAGAGGCCCCAATCCTCGGCGCCTTCGAGGTCGAGGGCAGCTTGTATGTGACCCTCTTGCGCTTCTTCGGCGCCTTGCTGGCGAGCCCTGCCCTGAGCGCCAATACTGCGTCGTAGTCCATGGATTCTGCATCAAAAGCAAAAAGTGGTTAACACATAGAAAACAACAAGGAGGAGGGTACGAAAAAAAAAAGAACTTGACGAGAGCCGCGTACTAGGATCTACGTGGCAGAGCCCTCCCTTGTAGAGGACGTCCTCCGTCAGCTCCCTCCAATCGTACTTCGGCCGATCAAGGAGAATCCGGACCGCCTCTTCTTCTTCTACTGAGAGCTTCGGCATCGCCTTCGCCCTCTTCGGCACCCCTTCCACCCAGTCAGAAGGGATCGGCCATTCCTCTCGACTCCGCACAACCAACCACTTCTCTCGCCAATTCTTAATGGAGTCGGGGCATATGACAAGCCTGCCGCCGTGCCTCGGAGTCAAGTAATACCGGTACTCCGACTTATTCCCTTGGTGGAGCCGGTATAGCATCCGAAGCACGTTCAGCTGCGGCTCGATCCCTGCGGCCTGGCAGTGGAGAACAAAACCATTTATCACTCGCCACGCGTTCGGCATGAGTTGGATGGGGCTGACCCCGAACCAACTCACCACGGTAACGGCGAACGCGTGAAGAGGTAGCCGAGCACCGGCGATAAAGGCGTCGACCGGCCAGCAACACATCGTCACTGACAGCGGCGAGTTGGCCCTAACTCCGGGGCCCGGCAGCATAATTTCGTACTCCTCCGGGATGAAAAAAGAATCCCGGATCACTGCTAGATCCTCCTCGCGCAGGATCGACGCCGCATCGTCCGCCTCCGTCGTCTCCCTCGCGGCATTCTCCTTGAAGGACCTCCCCCTCCCATGAACAATCTGCTCGGCCTGATCCTCCGGGAGCTGCCTGACTCTGTGGAGCCCCGTCAACGGCCCTAGCAGTTGTCCGAACTCCCCCATCCTCTTCGGATCCACAACGATCAAATCCTTGCCGAACACCTTCTTGCCTTTGGTCGGGGTCGGAGTCGAATCCTCGACGACTTCAAGGGAGGGCTCGGACCAAGAGATTTCTTCGGAGACAGAAGCTACAGACATAATTGATGATAAATTACCTTAAGAGAGATAGCCGCCGGAAAACTTCGCCTGAATCAAACGCCGACCACCGAAAGAATTCGCCTGAGCACAAGAAACCGTCTGAGCAAAAGAGAGGAGAAATGAGAAATGAGAGAGGGGGGTGAGGATTTATAGAGAGGGGCGCTCCAAACGAGGTTAATGGGCTCGTACGACCGGCCCATTCAAACGAAACGACGGAGCGACCCCAATCGTCGCCTTGCTAACCGCGCCAAATCATGAGTCGAATTTAATGCGCGCCCCATCTGATAGAAGCCCAGAGGTCACTGCAATTAATGAAAGTCCCATCTGTCAAGAGTTGTCAAAGCTGTCAGAAGCTGTCAGAAGCCGTCAGAAGTTCAGAAGGTGCACAGTAGATGCAAACTCCTATGTCGAGACGAAAAACGACAAGGTTACAAGCTCGACACCCACTGTCGAGCATTCGTGACACCGACCTCGTTACGGGGAAAAAACCAAGTTCGGCACCCACTGCCGAGCGTTCGTGACACCGACCTCGTTACGGGGAAAAAAATCAAGCTCGGCACCCACGGCCGAGCGTTCGTGACACCGACCTCGTTACGGAGAAAAAATCAAGCTCGGCACCCACCGCCGAGCGTTCGTGACACCGACCTCATTACGGGGAAAAAATCAAGTTCGGCACCTACTGCCGAGCGTTCTTGACACCGATCTCGTTACGGGGAAAAAATCAAGTTCGGCACTCACCGCCGAACGTTCGTGACACCGACCTCGTTACGGGGAAAAATCAAGTTCGGCACCTACTGCCGAGCGTTCTTGACACCGATCTCGTTACGGGGAAAAAATCAAGTTCGGCACCCACTGCCGAGCGTTCTTGACACCGACCTCGTTACGGGGAAAAAATCAAGTTCGGCACCTACTGCCGAGCGTTCGTGGAACCGACCTCGTTACGGGGAAAAAATCAAGATTCGGCACCCGCTGCCGAGCATTCTTGACACCGACCTCGTTACGGGGAAAAAATCAAGTTCGGCACCCACTGCCGAGCGTTCGTGACACCGACCTCGTAACGGGGGAAAAAATCAAGTTCGGCACCTACTGCCGAGCGTTCTTGACACCGACCTCGTTACGGGGAAAAAATCAAGATTCGGCACCCACTGCCGAGCATTCTTGACACCGACCTCGTTACGGGAAAAAATCAAGGTCGGCACCCACTGCCGAGCGTTCGTAACACCGACCTCGTTACGGAGAAAAAATCAAGATTCGGCACCCACTGCCGAGCATTCTTGACACCGACCTCGTTACGGGAAAAAATCAAGGTCGGCACCCACTGCCAAGCGTTCGTGACACCGACCTTGTTACGGGAAAAAAATCAAGCTCGGCACTCACTGCCGAGCGTTCGTGGAACCGACCTCGTTATGGGGAAAAAATCAAGGTCGGCACCCACTGCCGAGCGTTCGTGACACCGACCTCGTTACGGGGAAAAAATCAAGTTCGGCACCCACTGCCGAGCGTTCGTGGAACCGACCTCATTACGGGGAAAAAATCAAGATTCGGCACCCACTACCGAGCATTCTTGACACCGACCTCGTTACGGGGAAAAAATCAAGGTCGGCACCCACTGCCGAGCGTTCGTAACACCGACCTCATTACGGGGAAAAAATCAAGTTCGGCACCCACTGCCGAGCGTTCGTGGAACCGACCTCGTTACGGGGAAAAAATCAAGTTCGGCACCTACTGCCGAGCGTTCTTGACACCGACCTCGTTACGGGGAAAAAATCAAGATTCGGCACCCACTGTCGAGCATTCTTGACACCGACCTCGTTACGGAGAAAAAATCAAGGTCAGAACCCACTGCCGAGCGTTCGTGACACCGACCTCGTTACGGGAAAAAAATCAAGTTCGACACCCACTGCCAAGCGTTCGTGGAACCGACCTCATTACGGGGAAAAAATAAAGATTCGGCACCCACTGCCGAGCATTCTTGACACCGACCTCGTTACGGGAAAAAAATCAAGGTCGGCACCCACTGCCGAGCGTTCGTAACACCGACCTCGTTACGGGGAAAAAATCAAGTTCAGCACCCACTGCCGAGCGTTCGTGGAACCGACCTCATTACGGGGAAGAAATCAAGCTCGGCACCCACTGCCGAGCGTTCTTGGCACCGACCTCCTTACGGGGAAGAATTGGACCTCGCGCTATGCCGGACTCCCTCCTAGTACTCGCAGCTACGCCGAACTCGTTTTCCTCTTCGGAAAAACGCGCCGAACCGCATACGGACCTCGGCCCCCTAGCCAGCGAGCCCTAGAGGGAATCGGAGGCGTGATACAAATATAAATACCCCTCAACAAAGGATAAGCCATTGCGCCAAAAATCAATTTAAAAACCCGGAAAGATAGGGAAGAACTCCTGGGGAGCAATTATAAAGGGGGGGAGTACCATCTCACCCCCAAACAAACAATTGTTGCCCAAAAATAACCTTCCAAAACCCCAGGACGACAAATTGACACTTTCTTAAGTCGGAAGGATATCTCTGCAAGAACACCACATGATCATAAGAGCTCAGGAGCGACTCAGAGTTCAATCCACTTGAAAAATCACCAAACTACCTCCTTCAAGATTCAAAACCTTTCAATTAGGCTCCGATACAACTCCGTTAGCCATTAAAACAGTTAAACTACTCCTCAAAGGCCGATCAAGCTCAGCCTTTAGGAGTGGGGGGCTCGTGATATGGCTAAAAATGGGGGTTAATCGGAACCTTCCAAATCGGGCACGAATCTTGAAGCCCGGGGGTAAAACGGTGATTTCACCCACAAATAGGGTCTGAGATGGGTACTGGGTCTCTCCGATAAAGACCCAATAACCCACAAACGGACCCGTTTCAATCGGGCGCGGGTTTCAACCAGCAATAAAGCCCGATCAGAGGGATAGAATTAGGGCCCCTGATTAGATCCTAATCAACGGCCCTGATTCATGCCTATCCCTCCACTGGGAATTAGGGATTACATTCCTAATCTGTTCACAAGGAGAATATTCCTTATCAGATCACGGGGATTACCTTCCTAATCCGTTCCCTAAGACGCCTATAAATACCCCCCATCCATCTCCATTAAGAGGTAATCAATCTTTCACCAGTTTTTGCGCTCTTTCATAATCTCTCTGATTACTGACTTGAGCGTCGGAGGGTGCGTCGGAGGGAATAACCCCGGTGTCTCGCACTTTTTGCAGGTGTACGGCGGGAGCGACGGTCAAACTTCGATGGAACAGGTATACAGGCTTACTATTCAGTTTCCCTAAGAATCCACAAATTCATCTGTTTGCCCCCACACCAAATTTAGCAGCAACAATCGTCATTGGGAAACAACGTGTTTAGTGCTAATTTTAGTTCAAAATTTTCAAAAAAGACTCGCTGTTCCCA
Organism: Hemerocallis citrina; assembly: GCA_017893485.1. Taxonomy (NCBI): domain Eukaryota; kingdom Viridiplantae; phylum Streptophyta; class Magnoliopsida; order Asparagales; family Asphodelaceae; genus Hemerocallis; species Hemerocallis citrina. The sequence continues at coordinate 7,684,460 of CM030363.1, read as the reverse complement.
ACGGCGATGACATTTACACTCGTCTCGCTGTTGGGAACAACGAGTTTAATTCAAAATTTTCAAAAAAGACTCGCTGCTCCCAACGGCGAAGACATTTACACTAGACTCGTTATTGGGAATAACGAGTTTAGTTAAAAAAAAATAATTCTATTGAGTTTTTTTCGAAAATTCACTAAGTCCAACAGAATGTTTCACTCTCTGTAAAATTTCCCACATCCTCGCCGTTCCAAACAGCGAGTCTAGTGTAAATGTCATTGCCGTTGGGAACCGCGAATTTTCTTTGAAAAAATTGAACTAAACTCGATGTTCCCAACAACGAGTCTAGTATAAATGTCCTCGCCGTTGGGAACAACGAGTCTTCTGTAAAAATTTGAACTAAAAATTAGCACTAAACACGCTGTTTCCCAATGGCGAGGATAAAATAACTGAACTCGCCCTTGGAAATGGCAAATTTAGTTGTTAAGTCCATGAATGCAAATACTTGGTAATCGTCGTCTTTCTGCAAATATTTTTGAAAAGTGTCTTATAAAAAAATTAATTCTTCAATCTGGTCATTTCCTCACACCAATACGGACAAAAAAGTAGGCTAAGAGCATGTGTAGTCGTTTGCTAAATATGCACAATATGCATATTTGGCCAAAAACAGCGATGCAGTCGTTGGCCAAATATGCATAATATGCATAATTCGCTACAGGAGATTGCCATAAATGAAAGAGGAAGTGAGAAATATGCATATATGAGAGAAGTGCCATCACACAAAAAAAATTACTTTTTTAATTGTCGGACGGCACTTGAAGTGACGTCACACAAAAAATCATTTTTTTAATGGTTGGACGGCACTTGGACGGCACTACAAGTGCCGTCCCTCCAAAAAAAAAATTATTTCGCAATAAAAAACCAAAGAAAACCCCCACTTCTCTCGGACGGCACTTGAAGTGCCGTCCCACCCTCTCGGGGTATTTTTTGTAATTTTGTATTTTTTTGTAATTTTTTGTAATGTTTTTGTAATTTTTGTAATTTTTTTTGTAATTTTATATAAATTTTTTGTAATTTTTTTTGCACCTCAACTAATTTTTTCCCTCAGACGGCACTTCAAGTGCCGTCCCACCATTTTCAATTTTTTTTTCTTCTCTCCAATGGAACTTCACATGCCGTCCCACCGTTTTTTAATGTTTTTTTATTTTTTTTCGCCTCCGACGGCACTTCAAGTGCCGTCTGTTATTATTTTAAATTAAAAAGCTAAAAAATAGCATTCAAACGACTGCAGTAAAACGGCGAATTGCTATATCCATTTATCCATATATGCATATTTTGACCATCAATGACTGTGGATGCTCTAATAAAGAACGGAGATAATTTTGTCATTTTACCTCAATTTTGTTATACTTAATTGAAAATTCAATCATCTTTCAACACAAACGTATACTTTTTTTTACCATCATATAACCTCAGTGATCGAGTCTCACACATCGTGGATGGTGTTTGATGCGGTTTTTTTTTGTGGGGCGGGGGGGGGGGGGGGGGGGGGGGGGGTGCACCAGGTGTGAGTTCTTCTCGATTTGTATTTTTGCGGAAGCTTCAGAGCGGACAGTACGCCCGACCCTCAGTCGGGGAACGGTTCGGGAGTAGGCAGGAGTGAGGTGGAGATCGGATGCTCAGCTCGGGTTAGGAGGCTCGGTTCGGATATTGAGGCTCGGATCCCGAGGTCTCGTGTACCTGCACTCGGTCTAGAAACACCGAGGTTGGTCTCGGTGGCAGACCCTCCAACGATCTAGTCAGCTACTGAAGGAGAGTAACAGTAACTAGGGTTTGAAAGGGAAAAGATTGATTACATGTGGAAGGGGTAGAGGGTCTGGTATTTATAGAAGAAGCCAACCGGGTCTGGACCCGTTTGGGGCCGGGTCTGGACCCGGTTGCCCGTGGCCCTGGCATGGCAGAAGCCCAAGTGGTATAGGGCTGACGTGGCACGGGCTCGGGGTGGTTTAGGGCTGACGTGGCGGAGGCCGGGGTGGTTTCCAGGCTGACATGACAAATCCAGATGATCCAGCGGTAAATGCTCTTTGAGGGGATCCTATCACCCAGGAGAGACCACATCATCTGACCCATATCCGAAGCCCCCCACTCCTGGAGGGCTAGGTGCCCCAGTCGTGCAGGAGTGGTTCTTTGCCTCTGTAGGAAGAGCAGGGTGGTGTGTACAGCGAGAAATGGGATTTGTATCTTCCAGAAGAGGTCAGGGGGTAGGGTTAAGGGATCCCCTATTGGAGTCATGCGGAGTGCCGGGCACAGAAGAGTCGGAGCTCGGTTTGCCGAGCGTTGAGGGTCGGTAGAAGAGCCCCTCACTTGTTGGAAAAGCAAGGGGACGCCGAGATCTGCTGAGTAGGGGGTCTTCTTGCTGAGAGTCGAGGGTCGGTAGACGAGCCCCTCACTTGTTGGAAAAGCATGGGGACACCAGGATCTGTTGAGTAAGGGGTCTTCTTGTCGAGCATCGAGGGTCGGTAGACGAGCCCTTCACTTGTTGGAAAGGTAAGGGGATGCCGAGATCTGTTGAGTAGGGGGTCTTCTTGCCAAGCATCGAGGATCGGTAGATGAGCCCCTCACTTGTTGGAAAAGCAAGGGGACGCCGAGATCTGTTGAGTAAGGGGTCTTCTTGCCGAGCGTCGAGGGTCGGTAGATGAGCCCCTCACTTGTTGGAAAAGCAAGGGGACGCCGAGATCTGTTAAGTAGGGGGTCTTCTTGCCGAGCGTCGAGGGTCGGTAGACGAGCCTCTCACTTGTTGAAAAAGAAAGGGGATGCCGAGATCTGTTGAGTAGGGGGTCTTCTTGCCGAGCGTCGAGAGTCAGTAGACGAGTCCCTCACTTGTTGAAAAAGCAAGGGGATGCCGAGATCTGTTGAGTATGGGGTTTTCTTACCGAACGTCGAGGGTCGGTGGAAGAGCCCTCTCACTTGTTAGATAGAGGAGGATTTTGGGGCTCGCGGTTCCATCCGAGCTCCGAGCCTCCTGACTTGTTGGAAAAGTCTTAAACCAAAACGATTGCACAATTTCTTCAAATGAAAATTTAACTCACACAATCAATGCTTCACTCTTCTAAAAATATTATCATGCTCTTTATTAATTAAATTCTAATCACAATCAAAGTGACATTTCAATTTCTCCTCTTTAAATTCTCAAATATACGAAAGAATTCTAAAACTATATTTGATGAATTATATTCCATTTTTATTCCATTAATAACCAAATTTCATTCTTCATTAAAAAATGTAAGATGATTTTCAAAAATGAAAACAACGTTAGAAGATTTTATAAACCAGTAAGGGCCTTTCAAAAAAAAAATAAAAATATATATATATATATATATATATATATATATATATAGGGAGCCCTTCGGTTGAGAACTAATTTTGGTGAGAACTCCGTGAGAACTCACGAAGTAGATCCCCATGAAAAATCCGAACCGACCATCTCGTTCTACATGCCTTAGATAGCATAACATAAAGAATTCAAATAATTTGAAGTTCGTTTACTCATCCATCAAATGGAGTAGAATTTTCAGCCATACAATTTTGCGATGATGTAAATCATGAAAAAATGAACTTCAAATTACGTGATTTCTTTATGTTATGCTATCTAAGGCGTGTAGAACGAGATGGCCGGTTCGGATTTTTCATGGGAGGTATACTCCTTGAGTTCTCACCAAATTAGTTCTCAACCGAAGGGCCACCTATATATATATATATATATATATATATATATATATATATATATGTTTACAAATTAAGTCAGAAACTCCAAGTCAGAGACTCCACAAAAAATAAAAAAATGTTTAGAAACCAAAAAAAAATGTTTAGAACCCCAAGTCAGAGACTCCAAAAAAAAAATTTGGTTTCGAAACCAAGTCAGAGGCTTCCACAAAGATTCGAACCCACAATCAGCAAGAAGAAAGCCCAGACACCAAGCCGATAGGCCAAGTGCTCCCACGTGAATAAAGTACACATGGGCTTTTAAATACCCAGACTCTGCCTAAATACTCCCTGTTTAAAATTTCTCTTTTCAAAAAAAAAAAAAAAAAAAAAAAACAATTCACGACCCCAAATGTTGAATCCACACACTCTAAAAATTATTCGAGAACAGTATACTGAACTCTAGGGCGACAATAAGTTCATACAATTGAAAATTTCTACCGCGTGAAGAGTAACTCAACTTTCGCTATAATTTGTGAAATGTAAATTTTATTTCACTATATATATTTTTCTATGTCCATTAGCAATAAGAAAATATTTCTCATTTGTTATCTCTAGCATGCATAATTCTAAAGAATTAGAAAGCATGAGAACCCCCCACTTTTATGTTTTACTACTTATTTTTCATCACATGCAAAAGTGTAAATTAAATCTACTTTTCATATCTTATTCAAAATATACATTCGCCAAGGATGAAGTTTTAACATGAATTATGGTATCAATTCTTACATCAAAATCTTCTATTATTAAACCACACCCATATTATTTATAGCATGTATATTAGCATGAAAATTACCTACATATCAATATCATCTCATAAAACTAATTTATAATTTCTAGCATGATATTTCTACAACTAGAAAGTAAGAACCACCCACTTTTCCTTACAAAACTCCTTTTTAACCATAATGAAATCTCTTCTAATAATTTTATATTTACTAGTTTCCACATTTGTAAATTAACAAACTAATGAAGGTTTCTCCTTACTTTTTGTTCTCATTTCTAAGTAACATGGCAATGCTTTGTTTCTTAATAGTAATATTCCTACAATTTGACAGACATAAAAGCATGAATTCTAATTATCATATCAAATTTATACTACTCATAAAGCATGCAATCCCTACAATTAGAAAGCATATGATCACCCACCTTGATTGAAAGCTTGAACGATTGAAAGAATGATCATCACTTCTAGCTCCAAGACTCCTAATTCCTCTTCTCCTCCTAGCAAGAGACTCCAAGAACAAGAACTCTCTTACTCTCTTTCTTTTCCTTCCCCTTATTTGTTGATTACTTTTTGGTGTGAGAAGAGAGTAGAATGGTGGGCTATTTATAGGTTATGTAGAGGGTTCAACTTGTAAAATTACACACCTAATAAATTACCAAAATTAATTTACCAACTCTTCATATTTTTAACTCCTAAAACCTCCAATCTCTTCACCTCCTAACTCCTACCTCTTCTAATTCTCCTCAACTCCCAACTCTCCACTCTCTCTCAGCTCCTAAACCGGTCCTATCCTAAAGCCACCTCAACTAGGATTTCTAACAGCACATGCACAATCCATTGTGATGTGAGCTATCAAATCCCGTGGGCCCCATACCAACCTTTCCTATTAGTTTTCACACTACTTAACATACAGCCCATCTTATTTAAACCGTGGGCCCCCTCTCCCAAATTTTACTATATATCATTTCACACTTTATACACCATCAGATTAGGGCCATATACAATTACCATATATACTATACTATGTATATATATAAATATATATGATACTACTATTATTATAATTTTAATGTTGAAAATCATGGGGTGTTACACACACCCTGAAATTTATTTTGAAAGCAAATATACTTAAATACGTTCACCGAAAATACGTGCATCGCACGTAAAACATGAAAATGAGAAAATTGACTTTATTGGTGAAAAATTATTAAATATAATAAAAAACAATATAAGAAAAATTATATTTACTAATTTATATATATTTCATGATGAAATCACTACACGTAGAAAGCACGTGCATTATACGTGCGGAAAATCGAAAAAAACGCATTTTAATCAAAATAGGGAGAAAATAAATTTCCGTTTTATAAAAATAGATTTGAATAAATAATTGAAACCCAGAAATTATCATCCGTGGCGGCGGAAAATATGTAATTAATACGTGCATTGAAAAACACGTAAAAAGCACGTAATATACAAGGATTGAAATATTATATTTTTGTTGACCCAGAATAGGGAAAAATCAATACGGAAAATGTATAAATAGTTGGTAATCAAAATACGTGGTGAAAACAAGTTACAGAATATACGTGCGTAACACCCAGGGGCAAAATTGTCATTTCCAATTTTGCGGGGTGTTATACTCTCCCCCCCTTAGAGTAGTTCCGTCCCCGGAACTCGCTAGGGTGAAGGTTATATTTTGTACATGTCATAAAAAATATTTGTATTTAGAAAACTGCAACTTTAATAAAAATAAATGTAGTATACGCAACAAGGAAACACAAGACAAACTCTTTATAAGAAAACTATGAATATTAAGATGTTACAAAAACTAGGAAAATGGCCTAAGAAATGAAATGTGACAAGAGATAGAACGGTTTGAAAGAAATTTTCGTATAAAAAGAATATTAGGTAAGCCATTAGATAAAAGGGAAAAATCAATTAAATCGCTAATTGCGAAATAGTTTGGAACACAATGTAGTGAAGAAAACGTAGTCAATAGATAATTTATAAATAGATTTCGAAATCAAAATTTATCAATGTAATGAGCGGTAGGAAATCACAAATTGAATTGGCCTTGTATAACGAAGTCGAATTAGCAATTTAAAATAAAACTATTTGAATAAGAGTTTGAAAATATACGAGATTGAAATATAGTTAAAAGTATAGAAAATAATTAATATTATAAAATAATTTGTAAGGAAAACATGATAATTATACATACGATTTGAAAATTAGAAATATAGAAGACCTACATCGATTTTTTTTTTGAATGGTCAAATAGAGCAAGAAAATCAACATATAAAAGTAGATACGTATATAGGCATCAAAATTATAAGGGTGAACAAATAATGTTATAATAGAAAATTCATAAGCGGATTGTAGGAGTAAAAGCATCATAGTTGTAAAAGTTGTAACATACTATTGAAATAGCGCGAAAACCGATCATATAGAAATAATTTGCAAATTGAAGGGAAAAAAAAATAAAATAAATACAAAGTTTATTTTTTGTTAGGTGAGTAAACACCAAAATCTATGATAAGTTAGTGCCAAAATAAATTACGATAAAACGGTTGATATTAAATAGTAATTACACAAGTAGGATAGAAATCAGTTTAAATAATATAATGCCAAATTGCAAAATATTATAAATTTGTATAAGCTAGTACGAAAATGGAATAGGGGTAAATAAATATTATAGAAAACAAAATAGAGTTTATTAAAGTAAGCAATCTCCTTCTGGTGTAGGTTCGTCTCGTTGGCATCCAACTGCAAACTTGCCTTCTTGATATCATGTTGCACCAAAATGGAAGACGAAAAGATGTAATCTTTGGATATTGGGCGTTATATTTTGAAATCAGTGATATATAAGGGAATGAAAAATGAAATAGGAAATTATGACGGTAAAAACATCAGAATAGATGTATATACAAAATTTGTAGTAATAAAAATAATTTATAACATTAAGACAAAATAGTGTAAAGCACAAACATGAGATGAAAACACAATTGAAAACAATAATTATGTAGTATAGCAATTTAGGACAATAGACATAAACAAAAGTATTAATGTAATTAGATGAGGGTAAAATGATATGTATAATATTGAAATATGACATATATAGAAATCATTGGAAAAATATAAGTAATTACTAAGAGTGTAAAGACAGTTAAAATTTGAGAAAAGATAATGTATAAATAGTGTGTATATGCATTATATTAAAGAAGTGTAAAACTACAAAATTAGCGATTAATAGTAAAAGTAAATTAGCAAATAACATGTAATAATAATAGTATTGAATGTAGGCAATAAAACAAAATGGTATGTTATATTTATATAGGTAGAAATCTTCAATCTTGTTAAAAACATATAGGATAGGATAATAAAGTATCATATAAATCAAATCATATAAAATGAGTGCACATAAGAAAATTTCATAAGAAAAATCCAAAATAATAAATGAAGAAAATAGTGGTTGCAATTTTAATTTAATAAACGGAAATTTAAAATTTGAAAAAATATGTGAAGTAATAGTGGGTAAACAAAAAGTGACATAAATACATGAAAGACGAAATTTTAAGTTTGAAAAATAGATTTAAAATATCAAGACTAAGGAAGATAGACAAATGATAAATATTCAAATGATTTAATAACATAAGAAAATATTTATTTGAAAAATACTGAATATGGAGAAAGTACCATGATAATGATCTACAAAAATAATTTGAGAGGGAAGTGTGTAAGGTATCATGAATGACGGTCCAAGCCAACCACGCTGTCACTGCGCCACTCTGATATCCAAGAAAAGTGTGCTCGCATACACTCTCATATTAATGTATACGAGGAGAACATCATCATGAAATTGATTGCAAGTTCAATAACAACTTTCATTCACGACTCCAGCCATCCAAAGAAAAGGAAGAGAAACATCAGCCTATAGAACAACACAAATGTAAATCACTTACATTTAAATCTCTATAAGCTAAACTCACACGCTAGTGTCCACTCTAGGGTGTCGTTCCTTATAAATTTGTACTACTTGTGAAGCATGCTCTGATACCATCTGTAACACCCCGAATTTCAAATAAGGATAAATTCGAGATTTCACAAGATCTTTACTTCACTTCGTACAATTTTACAAGAAAATTTTAAAACTGTTCAATACTACATCAGGGTTCCTTTACACTTAGTTTTTACACAGCGGAAAAAATAAAACTTACAACAGTTGAAAAACAAAAATATAACTTGTACAATTTTACATCGTTTGCAACTTCTTTAACTTTCAAATAGTAATAGCATATCCACTTTATAACTCCATGATTGGTCCTTTACCTGCATGTTAATCTGTGGGCTCGTCAGTTACTTACAACTGACGAAATGTCATACTCGGTCATCCTTTCTATGCCGGGAATAGTATAACGATCTTAATACTTTAAGAAAACACAATAAATTTGAAATGAATAAATAACGTGTCAAAGGTGATTATTCTAAATATAAGTGTATGTCATGCCTTAATGCCTAATGCACACAATTCTACACTAGGATGACACTAATGCACACTTGTTCAGATTCTATGCATCCCAAACTACATAGGTCTGAGGGCAAGTGCCTACGTACTCCATATTGAAGGGTTCGATCCCTCGCCGTGAGACTACCCAGTAATAAAACAAGTTTTAGGTTTATTTCACAGATACGGATCTCAGCATCCCTAGCTAGCCTCCCTGGCTATAATAACAGATCTCAGCCTCCATGGCTATTATATCGTGAGAATAATCCCGTAAATGTCCCTCTAGTCCCAGTATATACATATTCTTTGGAGTATGGTAAACTTCCGTCGACTACCCTAAGTCCCGGATAAAATATAGTCCACCTCCTACGGAGCAACCACAGTCCACCAATTGGGTCTATAGCCACCGAGATCCACCGCCGACTATATAGAAGCACCCATTTACGTTTGCCCAAGTCTATTACATCTTCACTTATGTGCCTAAAAATTTTAGTTCAAGACATGAATGTGTTATCACCCTAGAATCAGTTTTACCTCCTACCGGATTTGTTCACAAAATACGAGATCGCCCGACGGCATTATCTCGAAATCAAGTCTCAAAATCTTTCTTTCAAAATTACCGGTAACCGAGGTCTTACTAATTCTAAATCATAAATCTTTCATGTACAAGAAACATGAGTACACATACCCTTTTATAATCATATCTTAAACCTAAATAATTTCATCTTTCAATTCATTTCACAAAAATAATCAAATAGTGTCACTATTTATTATCTATTCATTTATTCATCAACTTTAAAAAAATAATTCCTTTCAAGCAAACAATTTCATCGCATGAACCAATTCAAGCTCTCATATTTTCTCAATTCACATAAAATATTCTTAAACCAAAACGATTACACAATTTCTTCAAATGAAAATTTAACTCACACAATCAATGCTTTACTCTTCTAAAAATATTATCATGCTCTTTATTAATTAAATTCTAATCACAATCAAAGTGACATTTCAATTTCTCCTCTTTAAATTCTCAAATATACGAAAGAATTCTAAAACTATATTTGATGAATTATATTCCATTTTTATTCCATTATTAACCAAATTTCATTCTTCATTAAAAAATGTTAGATGATTTCCAAAATGAAAACAACGTTAGAAGATTTTATAAACCAGTAAGGGCCTTTCAATATATATATATATATATATATATATATATATATATATATATATATATATATATGTTTACAAATTAAGTCAGAAACTCCAAGTCAGAGACTCCACAAAAAATAAAAAAATGTTTAGAAACCAAAAAAAAATGTTTAGAACCCCAAGTCAGAGACTCCAAAAAAAAAATTTGGTTTCGAAACCAAGTCAGAGGCTTCCACAAAGATTCGAACCCACAATCAGCAAGAAGAAAGCCCAGACACCAAGCCGATAGGCCAAGTGCTCCCACGTGAATAAAGTACACATGGGCTTTTAAATACCCAGACTCTGCCTAAATACTCCCTGTTTAAAATTTCTCTTTTCAAAAAAAAAAAAAAAAAAAAAAACAATTCACGACCCCAAATGTTGAATCCACACACTCTAAAAATTATTCGAGAACAGTATACTGAACTCTAGGGCGACAATAAGTTCATACAATTGAAAATTTCTACCGCGTGAAGAGTAACTCAACTTTCGCTATAATTTGTGAAATGTAAATTTTATTTCGCTATATATATTTTTCTATGTCCATTAGCAATAAGAAAATATTTCTCATTTGTTATCTCTAGCATGCATAATTCTAAAGAATTAGAAAGCATGAGAACCCCCCACTTTTATGTTTTACTACTTATTTTTCATCACATGCAAAAGTGTAAATTAAATCTACTTTTCATATCTTATTCAAAATATACATTCGCCAAGGATGAAGTTTTAACATGAATTATGGTATCAATTCTTACATCAAAATCTTCTATTATTAAACCACACCCATATTATTTATAGCATGTATATTAGCATGAAAATTACCTACATATCAATATCATCTCATAAAACTAATTTATAATTTCTAGCATGATATTTCTACAACTAGAAAGTAAGAACCACCCACTTTTCCTTACAAAACTCCTTTTTAACCATAATGAAATCTCTTCTAATAATTTTATATTTACTAGTTTCCACATTTGTAAATTAACAAACTAATGAAGGTTTCTCCTTACTTTTTGTTCTCATTTCTAAGTAACATGGCAATGCTTTGTTTCTTAATAGTAATATTCCTACAATTTGACAGACATAAAAGCATGAATTCTAATTATCATATCAAATTTATACTACTCATAAAGCATGCAATCCCTACAATTAGAAAGCATATGATCACCCACCTTGATTGAAAGCTTGAACGATTGAAAGAATGATCATCACTTCTAGCTCCAAGACTCCTAATTCCTCTTCTCCTCCTAGCAAGAGACTCCAAGAACAAGAACTCTCTTACTCTCTTTCTTTTCCTTCCCCTTATTTGTTGATTACTTTTTGGTGTGAGAAGAGAGTAGAATGGTGGGCTATTTATAGGTTATGTAGAGGGTTCAACTTGTAAAATTACACACCTAATAAATTACCAAAATTAATTTACCAACTCTTCATATTTTTAACTCCTAAAACCTCCAATCTCTTCACCTCCTAACTCCTACCTCTTCTAATTCTCCTCAACTCCCAACTCTCCACTCTCTCTCAGCTCCTAAACCGGTCCTATCCTAAAGCCACCTCAACTAGGATTTCTAACAGCACATGCACAATCCATTGTGATGTGAGCTATCAAATCCCGTGGGCCCCATACCAACCTTTCCTATTAGTTTTCACACTACTTAACATACAGCCCATCTTATTTAAACCGTGGGCCCCCTCTCCCAAATTTTACTATATATCATTTCACACTTTATACACCATCAGATTAGGGCCATATACAATTACCATATATACTATACTATGTATATATATAAATATATATGATACTACTATTATTATAATTTTAATGTTGAAAATCATGGGATGTTACACACACCCTGAAATTTATTTTGAAAGCAAATATACTTAAATACGTTCACCGAAAATACGTGCATCGCACGTAAAACATGAAAATACGAAAATTGACTTTATTGGTGAAAAATTATTAAATATAATAAAAAACAATATAAGAAAAATTATATTTACTAATTTATATATATTTCATGATGAAATCACTACACGTAGAAAGCACGTGCATTATACGTGCGGAAAATCGGAAAAAACGTATTTTAATCAAAATAGGGAGAAAATAAATTTCCGTTTTATAAAAATAGATTTGAATAAATAATTGAAACCCAGAAATTATCATCCGTGGCGGCGGAAAATATGTAATTAATACGTGCATTGAAAAATACGTAAAAAGCACGTAATATACAAGGATTGAAATATTATATTTTTGTTGACTCAGAATAGGAAAAAATCAATACGGAAAATGTATAAATAGTTGGTAATCAAAATACGTGGTGAAAACAAGTTACAGAATATACGTGCGTAACACCCAGGGGCAAAATTGTCATTTCCAATTTTGCGGGGTGTTACATGGCGTGGCAGAAGCCCAAGTGGTATAGGGCTGACGTGGCACGGGCTCGAGGTGGTTTAGGGTTGACGTGGCGGAGGCCGGGGTGGTTTCCAGGCTGACGTGGCAGACCCGGATGATCCGGCGGTGAACGCTCTTTGAGGGGATCCTATGGCCCAGGAGGGGCCACGTCATCTGACCCATATCACTAGTAATATTATAATGGGAGAAGATCTTAGTGTCATTTGTCAATCTACCAGCCTGTGCATTGTACGTGCATAATTAATATGAATGAGGTCTTAGGTATGAGTCTTCATTACATTTGATTTTTTATTTTAATATATTACATGTGCATCACGCGTGTAAATTACTATCTATCTATCTATCTGTCTATCTATCTCTAATATAATATATAATAACTATTATAATAGAAGAGTTGGAGTTGTAAATCTACCTACTTACGTGCAACTCCAACTCTCTCATTATGGTCTTCCCATTAAATTTTAAAAATATATAATCATGTTTATTAACACATGCATCGCACGTGTAACTCAGAATTTCACTTTAATTTTTTTTAAATAATTAATGCGTGCATCGCAAGTGTATGTTACTAGTAAATATAGTTTTTTTAAAGTAAAAATTTAGATGTAGTATGAGTTTGAACAATAATGTTATGCAAGTAGATGTTGATAGATTTATAAATTTATAAATGGCAATAAGTCCATTATAACATAATGACACTAAGTCCATTATATTTTATTATAATACTAGATTTTCCCGTGGGCACGTGCCTACGGTACGTCTTCGAAACGATACATGTAAACAGTAAAACAATAATTATGTAGCTCAAGTTTGAATAGTATGACAATAATTAGTTATAAATAAAAGTCTATATTTCCAATAGTATATGTTGAAAAATAATTATAAATGGGGGTATAAAATCTAATTTCTTGGAACTTTAAGTGTGGAAAATAATGAAATTTAATTGTTGAAAAGATATTTGTTATTTTCAATATAACATGTGCAATAAAAAAAAACATAAAAATTCTAAAAAATTTACAAAACCGAAATCTTAAAATCTAAATTTTTAAGTAAATAAAAAAAATGTGAGAGAGAGATAAAGATAAAGAGAGAAAGAAAGAAACACGAAAAAGTAAAGAAAGTAGAGAGAGTAATAAATGAAAAAGTAAAGAGAGGAGAGAGATAGTAATAAAGTAATGAGTTTTTTAGGGGAAACAGTTTAATTTTGGGGTTTGAAATTTTGGAGGGAAAATGTGTTTTGTGAGATTTGATATGGGCCTTTAATTTTTGGGGAATTGATTGTGAGCTACTTGATAGCTTTCTTTGTAATTTATTATACTAGTAGTTTACACGTGCGTTGCACGTTTTAATAAATATAGTTTTTTAAAATAAAAATTTAGATGTAGTCTTGATTTGAACCTAGAACCTTCTTTATAATAATTATGCACGTGTGTTACACGGGTTGGTAGAATGACAAAATATTTACAAATGACACTAAGGCCTTCTCCCATTATAATATTAGAGATAGATTATATTCCATTATAATATTAGGATTAGATATTAGAGATATTCACTACCGCACGTGTGTAGGCTCTCTTCTGATATTCAATTTGTACAAATTTGTAGCACCCTTGGTTTGACTCTTATTTTCAGTTCAGTCCTTTCTTCCAATTATTACTTTATTTTTGTTGATAAACCCTTTCTTCGAATTATTAGGAACAAGTACTTTTCACGTGTGATGCATGGAGGATTTTCACGTGCGATTTACGTGTTAAAAAATAGTTTTGGAGTTGGACATGTGTTGCACGTAATTGGTAAAAATATTTTGAAGAAAAAGCTACAATTTGTACGTGCAATGCACATGTTTATAAGTATAATTTGAGTTGAACGTGCAACATATGTGTATGTTTAGTATTAAAAAAATATTGTAAAATTGTTTTGGACGTGCGCTGCACATTTTAAATAGGTAATATTTTTTTTATTTGTTTATTTTTGTTGTAATTAATGGGATAGTTGAAGTTGCACGTGCAATACACGGGTTTGTATGTTGACAACATTACAACTTCAACTCTCCCATTATAATATTAGAGATATATAAATAAAAACTCTGACATAGGGAGGATTTGAACTGGAAACCTCCTTTATATTAGTTATGTACGTGCGTTGCACATGTTAGTAGAATGACAAAATGACAAATGACACTAAGGCCTTCTCCCATTATAATATTAGAGATATAGCAGTGTAGCAGTTGATCTATGGGAGATTGAAAATACTGGACATTGGCGAATTCCCCACATGAGGGACCAGTCGCGTTGACTTCCTGCATTGAAATGCCTCGATTTCACTTTCCTCCACTTGATATCCTCCCATTTCGCACTAGGGACTATCATGCATGCGGTCCAGATCTTTGTTAGTGTTTGTGAACCAGAGAACCCTCACCTGGTTCAAGTTGGTTCACCACCACCTCGCCCAGTTCAACCCCGGTTCGAACCCATCTTCTTCCCTAATTCTTTTCCCTTCTCGCTACCTGAGACGACCACCGCTGCCCAAGAACTTGAATTCTCCTTATTCACGTCGGAGAATAGGCATTTGTTCACCGGTGCTTTCACCACCACCACCACCACCTCCTCTACCTTCTGTATTCCATCTCCTTCCTCATCGATAACAACTTCGACGAGATGTAGTTTATTCTCCACCATCACCTTAATCACCACCAGGATGTTTTCGGACACCTTCACAACACATCTCGATCCTAGCGAAGCCACCTCTCAACCTTGCCGTGTCATTATCGACCTCTAGTACCACCCCAAACTTGCAAACCACGTCCTGTGTAGACCACCCAATTTCGGGGAAGCCCGACCAATCTAACCCACACCTGTAACAGCAAGTCCTAAGTGATAGCCCCTTAGTCGTCTGTCCATGGATTGATACCATATTGATCCTCGATAATCTTGATCTCGTCTCTTCTAGCTAGGGCAGCTACCTCATCGCTGGTCGGAAACTCTGCAACCCAGTAATCTTTGATCTTGTGTAACTCCCAGCTCCGACGATTGAAGGAATCGGACAAATTCCTCAATCATGTGACCACCTATGCTGTCGAGGGCCACCCCGTAACTTCCCTAATCACCCCTAACTTCAGTTTTTTTTTAGTTTTTTTAATTAATTATTTTTTTAAAGAAAAAATGTGGAATATAGCCACCCCGTTTTATTAATAACATGTTAACAAAACAATCCAGATGACTAGACAAAATATAAAGAAAAGGAAACACTACAGGAAAGAAAATAGTACATGAAATAACATATATTACCTCCAACTAATATAGGAAGGTGGGAATAAAAGCAACAGAAAGATAGAGTAAAAGGAGTACGAACCCTCCAATCAGTTTGTGGTGGTTGGAATCTTGGAACACTTTGCTCATCCTAGGGTCGGACTAATGAGAACCTCCTCCTCATTGATCTACCCAAATAGAAGATCAATCTTTACATACACAGATTCACACAACTGTCACGAATCCGAAATCCAAAATTGAAAGAACAGGCTCTGCATGTGCACATCACATGTCCGAAGTCCAAACGCATGCATGCACAGATGCACTCCAGTCTCCTCTTCGTCCCATTCCCTCTAAAAAAAAACCTCCCAAAAAATAACAATTTAAAATAGCTATTTAAAAAATATATATAGTGGGAAGAGAGAGGATGGAGAAGACCAATGGCGACTCCTCCGATCCTTTTACTCGATCTCAAACCCGAACTCACTCAACGGCCACCGGCCGCTTAAGCTCAAGAAATCCAGCACACACTCCGCCGGCACCGGCACGGGACTCCCCTCTCTTCTACGGCTCCCTCCATCCCTCCATCCGCCCCACTGCCAACGCCCCCGCCACCTCACCTTTGTCGTAGATAACTTCTCCGACGCCCCCGCCCTCGCCCCCGACGCCTTGCTCGACCGCGACGGGTGCTAACCTCCTTCCTCATTGGCGACGCCGTCCAGGCACGGCCTAGGGTGTTAGATGTGGTTAGGAGGAATTAGGGTTAGGGTTTATCTCATAGTCGTTTAAGATATTATACCCTGCTTATCAGTATTGGAATATCGCGGAGCACTACCTCTAGACCAGCTTTTAAATGAGATGAACTGGATTTAGGGTACTGGGCTTTATGCCCACTCAACCCGGTCAAACAATTAAACAGATAACACATGCAAAGCACGTGTTGCCCTATAGAACAATATACACAATAATTTTCTATTATATTGAGAACATACCTATATATCCAACAATCTCCTCCTATATTCTCAATATATTAGGCAATCTCCCGTTAAATCATTGGCTCACAAAAATAATATAGTTCACAGACTAAATCAATTATAACTCGAATAGTTCAAATGAGACTAAACTCAAATAATCAAATAGTTCAAAGACCATATCAAAACAGAATAGTTCACAATGACTAAACCAACTAGAAAAACCTGTCATAGTTTCAAAATCAACCAGAGCAAATAAACTTCAAGAACAAAATATGAGTTTTAAGCTTATGAACATAAGAGTCTTAAACTCAACAGAAGTTTTATCAAGCAAGTGACAAATTTATTCTTTAGATAAATAAATCAAAACTATATCCTTGCAAACTGCTTTATGTTTACTCCTCCATTTTGAGCAAATTATTATTCTGATATCTATGTTGACAGATTCAACTCCTCCATCTTTGCTAGCTTATTGAAAATAAGAATATCAAGAGACAAATCTCTAAGAATTCTAGCAAATTTCATAAAGTATCTAGTTCTACTAAAGAACTTAGTACAATTCAATGATAGCTTAGCAAAGTATAACGCAAGCATCACAATCAAGTTTCTTTAACAAAATAAAGAACAAGAACTATTATAGTTTATGCACAAGAACTATACTATGTTTCAAATTGGAATGATAGAACAGTGAAATCAATTATGGTTAATTCTGAATCATCAAAATTGGAATGAAACATGAATCTATAAAAGAGTTATATCATCAAAATTGGAATGATATAACAACCATTCTAAACATCGAAAACACATCGACAAGTTTTCATACTTTCTTTTAGAATATGAGATGATTCTAAGTAAATTATGAAAATATATATCATCATCAAAATTGGAATGAAGTTATATATTAACAGAATTTACATAGAACTTTTCAAATTATCTAAAGCATGCCAACTACCTAAAATTGATGCTTGAGTTTGAACTTTTCTATGGCTCCAATTGGATTCTAAATATCAAAACAACTTGGATGTTAAACCTTTTGACTCAATAGCTTTTAACTCCATTTCCCCCACAGTTTTGATAATTAGATCACTTTCAAGTCTCTTAGCAAGAGCATTAGCCATACTTATCGCAATTGCACTTTATCTATGAAAAAGTTCAACTAGGCTTATTTCAGACTTAATATACTCCTCTTACTATTATAGAGTGAGTTATGAGCTACAGTGCATTATAGCTTGATAGTCGCATAACAGAATTAGAGAATTTACTTTAAACTTCTCAATGAATGATTAGCAATAAGTCATTCAATCCACTCAGCCTCTTTCCCTGCAGAGGATAGCACATAGAGGTTTGATTTCTTGGATGAGAACTCAATGCTTGTTTGCCTTTTAATCTCCATAATTTTTTTCTTCTCCTCCTAGTGTGAACACATATTCCCTAGTTGTCGACTTTCACTAAACTATAGTAGCACAAAGCAAATTCTTGAGTACCACTCAGGTATCTCATTAGCCTTTTAAGGACACTCAAATGTGTATGAGATTATTAGTGAATATGCAGATCATACCTACCTCAAAAGTTATGTCTATTCTAGTGCAGATCTTTGTATACACGAGACTTTCAATTCTTTTAGAATGATCTACCTGTCTCATAGTTGCACCATCATAAGGTGACAACCTTTTATCATAATCATAAGGTATTTCAAAACACACTTTCAATCACTATATCCCCACTTTTGAAACACATTATTGATTTATCGAGTTTGACTAAGGGTTATCCCTTGCCTACCAAAACTCACCATTATTTCAAAACTCAACTTGATCAAGTTCAGCTGCATATTCACTATTTAGGTCCACATTCATACTAAACCAATTATCAAATTCACTTATATCATCTTCTTGTCCCACATTAGATTTGAGTCTCTCACACCCCACAACACTAGCTTGGGTGGCTACAGCTTGCCACAATAGTTCATCCACATCATCATGTTGTGCATCATCACTACCTTGTGTATCATCAACTATTAGAACAGCTTGTGTGCCATCACTGCAATGTTTTTTTTTTTCAATTCAAAACAAAAAATAACCATTATATAGTATTCAAAACAACAACACAAGATATGATCTATAGAACCAATACAATATAGCCTAATCAAAGAGATTTTCATAATTATTCTTCTCTTCCAAGTAGCTAGTGTTGTGGAGGCTGCCAGTAGGTTGTTTGAGATTGCTATAGAACCAGTAGCTAGCTATAGAACTATTCCACACACTTCCCAGTAGGTTGCATATCTACTAATCTACAAGAATATAAATGTGCAATTTAAGATTATTGTAAGTCATTTTCCTTTTATTCATAGTTTGCACATGCAAAAATTAGGCATAAACTCAGTGCATTGATATCATGTTGATAGGTTATTATAAAATCCTTGTTCATCTCTCTTGGAGCTTTCTTGATTTATTGATGTTCTACGGCTGATGCTATTATGGTAGGAAAAGATGACGACAATGAGTTGACAACTTCATCACACTAAAGTTTATAATTTTCAATTACAGTGAGTAAGTTGTGCATGTGCAAAAAGTTTGCTTAATCTCTTAGATAAGACATAACGAGAAGATAACAGTGAGTAAGTTGTGTATGTTTTAAATGAGTAAGTTGATATCACAACTTCATCACACTAAAATTTGCGTAATCTCTTAGATAACAGTAAGTTGTGCATGTGCAAAGAGTTTGCAGTTAAGCAACATTTAACTGCAAACTAGTCATTGTGTATGTTTTAAATGTTGGTATCAATTTCACGAAATGAAAATTGTTTGAGATTGCTTTACTGAAGATCGACTTCCACTTAAGGTTCATGCAGACTCTGCAGTCTACCTGACTAAAATTTGCTTAATCTCTTAGATAAAAGTGAGTAAGTTGTGCATGTGCAAAGAGTTTGCAGTTAAGCAACATTTAACAGCCATTTCCTCTTGCCTCTGTTTCACCTCGGTGATAGTTACCAAAGAGTTTGCAGTAAAGCAATTAGATCTTTCATCTATCTAATGTTATTAGAGAGTAAATTGTGCTTTTGACCATAGTAATATATTTCCATGCTAAAGTAATGACATGATAATTATGCATTTTGTCAACAGATATACATTCATGCTCTTTTGTTGTGTTTTCAAAGTAAATCTAACCTGTGTCTTATGAGAATATGAATTATGATCATGAACTCTGGGAACCTTCTAAAATCTAAATAAAATAATAGAAATCAGAAAAAACATCACAAATCAACAATAGCCAACAATTAAAACATTTTAAAATCTAAATAAAATAATAGAACAAAGATTCGAATGCGAACCTTCTCAAATTCATGGTTCTTCCTACCACCAATTTTCCTTAAAAAAAGATCAGAAAAAAACATCACAATTTCAAACAATCAAACAAATCTAATATATCAAAAACCCTAATATAACAAGGTGGAGAAGATGCTTACAATGACTGAATAGGGTTGGGGTATTTCTTCAAAATTCCTAATATAACAAGGTGGAGTAAATGGCTGATTAGGGTTGGGGTCTTTCTTCTTCAAAAACACTAATATAACAAGGTGGAGTAGATGGTAATTAGGGGAAAAAATTTCCTTTCAGACGTGAAAAACAGAACGCGAGTCGTTTCGTTCTCTCCAATTTTGCTTCAGGTACACCTTTCCATTATGTAATGGGTATTTTGGTCATTTTACTATGTTACATTTTACTATGTTACATGTGATGCACGTAAGTTAACTTAACAGAATTTTAACGGTTCCGTCCAAATCAGGGGTATTTCTTAGTTTTTAAAAATAGCGGAAGTATATGCTATTTTTCACATTTTAAATGGAGGCATTTGCTAAAATATCCTTCCTTATTATTAATGAGTTATAGAAATTTGTAAGATCTTTTTCCAAAGGAAACATTGATGTATCTGCCCTCTACAAGAGAAGTGGTTTTACAGGCTTTTCGTAGTGATAACTTGTTTGGAAGTTTCTCTCTCTGTGAATACTAGAGAAGGTTAAACTTCCTAAGTCTGGGTAGAAGAATTATAACTATTGAAAGTCATGGATCATAATTAACTCAAATCTACATTTCCTAGGTTAACTTTCAGTTAACATCATGACTCTTTGAAAAAGTCCTCAAAAATTTTCCTCTAGGACAGTCGAAGTATATCGTATCCTCCAATGCTTTTAATCCTAGAGAATATTTTCAATCTCTAATAGTTCATAGTAACAAAATAACATGAAATAAAGAACTTATCTGGTCCTTTTGGTTGTTTATGTAATGTCCCAAAATAATTTTGTACAACCATATTTTCGTTACTAATGGATTTTTGCCTTATAAATAGTGCATGCTTTTATCGGCCCAACCCAATAGACCCATTCATATATAAAAATATGAACATATACATTTTTATATACTAGACTACTATTTATAAATGTATCTAGATATACTATACTAAACAGTTTATATATAATTTTCATGTTCTAGCAATGGTTTTAATCCCCTTATCATTTTTACTCAACAAGCACCGAAATAAAGAGAATGTTTTTGACTTGTTTAACATAACAGTTCAGCTTGTTTGTGTTGATGAATCAACCACAACTCGTAGTGCTAATAGCGAAAACACACCACAAGTAATAGAAACCACCAAGATTCAGATGAACCAAAAACAAGCCACCACAACATATGCAAGATCTCACAAGAACACAATCAATATGCAGAGATAACTAATACTTCTTATTTCCAAAGAAATACAAAGATTATAAAAGAAATTACAACTCTCAATCTCTCTCTCACCTTTAAAACACTCGACACAGTCCCTTCTTGAAGTTGAACAATGATAACAGTTCACCAAACCTCTCTAATTTGATGTTACAAATTCTAGAGTCTACAGCCATATGTATAGCCCCCAAATAAATCCTAAAAGATAAACACAAATCCAGCCATTGAGCCTTAACTCGTAAGCCCAAAAACAATCAGCGCCGAAGTTGGTCGACCGCACTCCCAAGGTCGGTCGACCGCAACGTGTAAATCCAAACCTGAGACATGACCGGTCGACCGTCACCCCCTCTGTTGAACCCTGTACACTCGAAGAACTCTCAGCAGTTTGGTTCGGTCGACCTGCCTACGTGTATTTGAGGCCACAATTCTCCAACTTATTCTCCAACTTACTCTCTTATTCTCCAACTTCAAGTACTCAGTGCCTACGTGTATTTGAGGCCACAATTCCTAACATATAAATCATTAACAAATTATGAATTCTATATATTTCTTTTGTGACGATAAGGTAATTGACGTATTGTCAGGATTGCAAGATAGGATGACACTACGATGAATTTAAGCTGCTGACTGGGGGCATTCAAGGAGTTGAGAAATGAATGGTGGAGGTTCTACAGATATATAACTAACAGCCTTTTATCTATCAAAAATACCTTTGTACTTAATAAAATTTTCATCCTGGAAAGGCGGGACGGAAGAAAATAAACTGCAGGCTAGTGTGCAAAGGAAAAGAGGATGGTGTGTTTGGGATAGCCAACTTTCAAGACATTAACATACACATTCTTATAAAACTATGGTGGAAACCATTAACTAGCTACTAATATTGACAGTTATCTACCTCCGCGAGGTAGGGAGAAGCTTTGGAAGCAAAATAAGATATATGGCTTCATGGTGATGCAACAAGTGCTTAGCTCTTTATGAATCTTGGAAAAGGTTCTCGTAGTTTATCATAACGTTGTAGCCTGTAGGACGTGTTACTTGACAAGACTTTTGAAGTATTAATATCCTTTGTTATATCATTTCCTGTTTAGTTACTTTTTTTTTTCCTTCACAAAAGGAATAAAATTTATTTAATGTACATGTCAGTTGTATTCCGCCCCTTTCAAATAATTTCGTTACTCTTTTCGGGAATTTCTTCCACATTGTTGTTGGAAAACATTCCCAATAAACCTAAACAGAAACCAGAGACTTATAATTCTAAGTTACCATTGGACCATCCATTATATTTGCAACATTCATGCGAAAATAGCCGGTCGACTGTCATGTGAAAATCTGAAACTCAAGAACTGACAGTCGACTGTCGACTTCAGTTCAAAACGAAGCGGTCGACTGTCAATTCCAAGAAGTGCAGCTTTGAAATTCTGTGCATGTTTTACTGATACATCGATTAAACTTCATAAACTCGTAAATTTGCAAAACGAAATTCCTGAGATGATCAAATACAACTTGTATAACATATAAGAGTTTATAAAACGAATCAAAATCTCATCAAATCCATAAAAGAGTAGATTTTCACAAAATCACTTCAAAACAGCCGATATGTATATATATATATGGGTTTATATAAGAGTTTGAGAATCAGTTATAGCATCAAAATTCACCAAATAGAAGTAGTATAATATCTCATTCAATCTCAGTATGAAAATGATCAAGATTCAATTTAAAACTTTACAAAACACACAAAAACTCAATTCCTTCTCAACAGTGAAATAGAATGTATATGTATATAAGTGTATGCGTATATTTGCATCAGTTTAAAGCATCGAAATCTCATCAATTAGAAGCCACATAATGTTCAAAACTACCCCAGTGTCAATAACTCAAAATACAACTCGAAAACTCCATAAAAATCACAAAAGTAAATCTCGGCTGAAACATGCACACACCCAAACTCAAAATCCCTTCTTCTACTCAACACTTGATCTTTTTAATTTGATAACTCCCCTTGCAATTCATTAGCCACATATACACCCTCTCACATCAGCATACTCATGAATAATAGGTGATTATAACATTGCAATTAATCAAGTTTCTACTCATCAAGGCCTCAACAGAAACATATGCATATATACACAATAAAGATCCACCTTTGTTCACTTTTGTACAATATCATCATGCAACTTATTATAATAAAATCAAAATAGCAAGTATATGAAGGAAAACAACAACCTCATGATTTCTATTAAGTTCTTTAACAGTCTCAATTCATCAAGTAGGGTTTTAATTCATTAAAAACATATTTTCATGAAAGATTCAATTTTCTTTGTTCATCCACTCATCAAAAATTTATCATATCTTCATACAATTCCCAACATGCTTTCTATAGATAAATCATCACCTACAACATGCTTAGAATGATACAAGAACAAACATATGTCACTCACCTTATTGAGGAATCAACCGAAGATAATAAAGAGAATAAGAAAACTCTTCCTTTCGCAAGAAAACCAAGATCCTCGCTTCGAAACTCTAAGAAAATAATAATAATAAAGAAAATCCTTTGTGTAGTGCAGCAAAGAGACAGCTGCACTCTCTCTTTAATAGGGCGGAAATCAGTGGATTAGGGTTTTTGAAAAGATTTGCAAAATATTCCTTTTGAATATATCTTTACATATATAAATCCTTATACTTGGAAATTAGATAAACCTACTTAATTGAAATTTTAAAACAAAAACAACTACCCTAATACTGGCCAGCACTGTTTTAAAAACCCAGAAAAACAAATTTGTAAATTTTGCCTCTAAGTGGCAATTTTACAAAAAAAGCCCTTCTTTAACAAAACTTGTGAAATAAGCCAAATCCATTAAAACAAAAACTAAACGTTTTACCTCTGAGTTGACTAGACATCATGCTCAGACCAAAAATCCGAAATTCTGGAGTTTTTACTTCAAGTGGCAATTTTGCACAAAAGTTTCTCTTTTGTAATATTTGCAAATAGGTCCAATAAATATCAGAAAAAATTCAGAAAATTCACAATTAAAATCTACTAATAAATGTTAGGCTTCCCCAAAATAATTTCTGACTTTGAATTTTTCAAAATAAATATTTGCACGTGTTTTGCATGTGTAAACAGATAATTTTCAGAAAAAATATTTATTAAATCACCA
This sequence comes from Hemerocallis citrina, assembly GCA_017893485.1. Classification (NCBI taxonomy): domain Eukaryota; kingdom Viridiplantae; phylum Streptophyta; class Magnoliopsida; order Asparagales; family Asphodelaceae; genus Hemerocallis; species Hemerocallis citrina. The sequence continues at coordinate 7,659,783 of CM030363.1, read as the reverse complement.
AAAACCATTTTAATCCATTTATTAATCTCAAAAGCATTATTTAAAAAATCCAGGGTGTTACAATGGATCTGCTCCAACCACCCGAACACCAAACACCAAAAACATCCAGTCGAAAAATTGGATCTTTTGGATCTGAACTGATCCCCTCAAACGATCAAAGTGGAGGAGAAGTGAGAAGGGGTTGTCGGTGGTCAGTGACGGCGCCGTCGACGCTGGCGGAGGCGACGCCCAGAGGCGGTGCCCAGCGGCAGCGGCGCTCAGCGATGGCGTCGCCCAGTGGCGGCGGCGCTCAGCAAGGCGACGCCTAGCGATGCGGCTGGCTGTGTCGATGCCAACCCAAACGTGGTGGCGGCCTACGTCGACGCCAACTGCGGTGGGGCGGCTGGTGTGCGTAGCGGCGACCGCGGATTCCGACGAATGGCCAACTTCAACGATCTCTCTTAATCTCAAAAATTAATTAAATGTCTCAAGATTGTTATTATGAGAGATTATAACAATAGAAATTAGGGTTAATATCCTAGGCTAAGGTACTTGAGATATTTACCCTAGGTATCAAGATTGGAATACCTAGACTACTATCACAAGCTAGTATTTATAGAATAAATACTGGTTTGGGTACTGGATTCTCAACCCACTCAACCCGCGTTCCGATATCCATACAATTAGTATGTGTAACACACGTGTTACCCATAGAATAATATTACACATAATATTATTATTCATATAGTGGGAATATATCTATATATCCAACAGTTGTGTCCCCCTAATGACTTCCAAACTGGAACTTTCTGGAATTTTTCGCGAGCGAAAACCAAACTATTCGTTCAGAAGCCTAAACCACCATATATTAGATACTCGGGACATGTAATCAGACAACAAACCAAGCGACTATTCATGCAGACTGATTATCAAGTATGCAAATTTTAACTGCAAATTTAACTGCGAAATATCATCGCTTCATCCGAATAATGCATAAACACTACTAATCCGGCGTTTTTTTGAGTCTATGGCAGCACTTATAAACGCCACCATAGATGATAGTGGCGATAATAATAACGCCCCGCGTAACGCCGTTGTATCGAGCGTCGGGAAAACCATAGGTCTATCACGGCGCTTTTTTAGACCGCCGTTACAAGCCATAGGTCTATAACGGCGCTTTTAAAAAGCGCCGTTATAGACCTACGACTTGTAACGGCAGTTTTAAAAAGCGCCATTACAAGTCGTACGTCTATAACAACGCTTTTAAAAAGCGCCGTTATAGACCTATTGCTTGTAACGGCGCTTTTTAAAACCGCCGTTACAAGTCGTAGGCCTATTACGGCACTTTTTTAAGCACCAGTATAGGTTCGATTTTTTATATAAAAAAAATTCGCCACGTTTGGTGGATCGATATGTATCCCGGCATCGGATTTTTTTCCCACTATTTTAAAAATAGGTCACAAATTCAAAATATCTGTAGTCACATCAAATTTTCAAATCATAAAATCACTAATAGCATAATAAACAACTATATAATCATGGACCACAATAAACCATTCACCTTTTCACCTACAAAAGTTTTGAAAATTTGTATACCATTCATGGACCACAATAAACCATTCACCTATTCATCAATACACCATTCACCAACAAAAGTTCTGAAAATTTGTATACAAATATATCACAAATTAGTATACAATAAACTTGAATCTGTACAATAAACTCATAAAAAAATCCATCAAATATACTTAAAACTGACGACAAAAAATTCTTGAGTGACCAACATCAAAACAATTCGCATCCACGACAGCTTCAACCTGCAATTGGAGAAGAAAAAAATGTCAAGGTGTGATTAATAATGGAAAAAGAAGTAAGCACAAATGTTCATTCAATTTTTAAGTGGGATTTAAAAGTGACATGGCATAAGAAATGAGAAAAAATTCTACTTCACTTCTACCAGCACAGGCTTTTTTTGCCATGACAATTCAAAGGATATATAATACATATTTTCTCCATTTCTCACTTTAAATTTCCTTCACTTGTGTAAGAAAAACAATTGAATGCATAAAATCCCATCAATTTTTTTTCAAATTAAACACAGAATAAATAATATAGTGAAGATAGTTCATATTTGCATAAATGTCAGATGAAAGCAATAATGTAGTTACTTCAATGAATACTTTACCATGACATCAGTAGACTAAATCATGAAGACATTAAACTTCAAATCAGAGAGTCAAAATTTGAGTTTAAATACACGAATTAACTAATACTCATTGAGTTTATATATTTAATTTATATAAAAGATATTTTATTACAAGTTATACAAAAAAGTATACACACTTACCTTGAATTTTGGGTTGTTTCTTGATTTTACAAATTCATCCCACTCTCTGACTTTTATAAATTGGTATCTTGTTTAAGCTTGCTCCCAATTTGCTTTGCGTGCCCTAGCGGATCTTCCCATCGCTTGTAGGGTGTAAACTTTTGCTTCTCTATCACGTCCATTAAATGTGAACTTTTGCTGCAGTAATACGTATAGATTTAAATCATTATCATAAACAAGCACAAGAATAATGAAGGAAAAGATCACTATAACAAACATATATAAAATAAATGAAGGAAACAAATGATTATAGAAATGATTATAGTACCAATGGTATTATCAATATTACCATTCTTCATTCAATGGCTTTAGATTTAAATCATTATCATAAACAAGCACAAGAATAATGAAGGAAAAGATCACTATAACAAACATATATAAAATAAATGAAGGAAACAAATGACTAGAGAAATGATTATAGTACCAATGGTATTATCAATATTACCATTCTTCATTCAATGGCTTTCATAAAATGTGAACTGAAATAGTTCGAATTTTTGTTTAATGAATTGCAGGTAAGAATATTAAGTCTTTCAATAGACAATATCATCCAGTTGTTACAACAATCAAACAAAACTTAAGGAATTTTTTTTTATCTACAATACATCTGAGATATGAGATATTTTTTGAATACTTATATTTTACATTTAATCTGTAATCTTTCTACCAGATGAAAACTGAAAGCAGCAGCTAACTTCTATTAGCTCAGTCAATCTTTACCAACTGATTCCCCCCCCCCCCCCCCCCCTTTTTTTTCCCTTTTTCGGCATTGATATTGATTGATTGATTTTGTTGTTACTGGAGGAGATGAATCTTAGAAAGCAACGAGCACAATTCAAGAAAAGAACTGATCATTCCGCAATCTGAAGGAAATATTTGTAAACAGCAAACACAGATAATGAGCAGCTTAAGGACAACAAAATTCAGTAGAATTTTCATACCCTGTATTTCCAAATTTGAGATAGGTTGCTAAAAGATCCATGGAACAACATTGGGATATCTGCGAAAGTGGAAAGCATCATAGCAACATTAGCATCTGGTCGTCTAATCGGCAATGGGAAAGACTGTTACAAAATCATGTTAAATAACATTACTCAGACCAAGAAGGATATAACAATAAGCGGGCTTTAATCAGGTTGGCATTTACTATTGGATGAAAAGTGAAAACTATAAAAATTGAAGGAAAAGTATGGGGGGTATGTGAAATACCCGTCAAAGTGTATCCAAGGTATATGAGCAATTGTGGATGTATCAGCTCCAAGGTCTTTCTGGCACCACTCCTTCAAATCTGGATGACAGTTCCAGAATATCAATTCTTCAAGTGAGCCTAGCAAACACTTATCGAGCATTGACTTCAAATTGGAGCAGTTATCTATTGTTAAGCTCTTCAGGGAGGAAATCATGGATAACTCTGGAGGCAAGGACTGAAGATTGACACAATCTATAAACCTTAGTACTTCAAGAGATTCCTCGCAACCACTCCCACTCATGTTCATCATGGAATAAGGAGTGTCGCAGAGAACTACAAAGGGCTAGTTGCTGGAGGGATGATAGTCTTGCTTTAATATGTCGCAATGTGAGTAGCGAAGTGTCATCGATCCAGAGAGCCAAGACTGATGGTAACCCTTCCCTGACAGCTTCCTCTGTCAGCAGTAAAGATGCAGAGAGCCCGGGGCATTTTAAGATTTTCAAGCTTTTGAGGGATGTGAGGTACTGCAACTGTCCAATAGATCTTAGTTCTGCATGCTGCTTTAAGCTTAAATCTTCAAGTGTAGTCAGGTGACAAAGAATCTCATTAGGAAGTGACCATATGTGTTGATAGCTAATATCAGTAATAAGAGATACTATATGCACTCTTTTGTTTTATGTTTTGGCTTAAAGTCTGTACTTCAACCCTATTAATAAAAAGAAACTACATATCCATTTCAAGTATACCATTCACCTCATTCACAACTGAAGACTTATGAGAGATATTTGATTTCGCAACTCCAGGACAATTATCAAAGCCAAAAGTGCATCTGTGTTCCAAGTCTCAAGGTATGTTAATTAACTCGGCTTTGGGGGTACTACAAGAGTGCATTTGAAAATTTATTCAACTGATGTTACATCGCCGCTGATTACACCAGGTGATCTTAATGTTGCCAAGTTCTATACAGGTCTTGAATGTTTTCAATGAATTTTGAACTCGATGACAACTCAAACTGTATATAATCATGTGAAAGTGCAACATGTATACAATTGAAATACACATGAATATAGAGACAAGATGAATGGTCACTTGTACATAATCATAGTTTTATAACTTCACAGAAGAGACAAGAAACAAAAAGAGAATGCAATATTCAAAATCACGTTGTATCTGCATTGAGTTCAACTCATGCTTCAGTTATTCATATAAAGTATTAATCTTAAGGTAAATGAAAAAGAGTAAAAGCTAAAACCTCTGCGATTCTTCTTGCGCTGTCCTGAAGTTGTTGCAAAGGCGTCAATAGCTCCTTTTTTGTACCTAGAAAAAGAAATTTAATATATAGAAGTTGGTACTTTATATCAGTAATTAGAAGCCTATTAAGTAAAACTATAGTCTAACTAATAAATTCACCATTGAACATCAGCTCAGTCACGAGAAGCTCATCTCCTGTGTCTATCAAACAAACAGGCAGCACGTCCCTCATTTCACTTGATTCAACACTTCCCAAGCAAAATTCACATCAGTCAACCTGTCTCAACACAACCCAAAAATAAACTTGTCAATTTTTTTGTTCATCATTAATTCGTAGTTTAATCCCTTCATAGGCTCATTTTAGTAATTTGAGCCGGAGACAATGCTCCAAAACCAGGACAAAAAGATTAACAATACAAAGTCAATATAACAGACACTTATAGCTCAATACATTACCTTCTCTTCTTGACAAACATCATCGTCTTCCTCAGTATGATGAGTGTTGTGCTTCCTACGGAACATGATTACTGCTTCTATGGTCAACTTCAACCTGTAACAATGGATCAAGTCTTACAGGCATGCTATGTCGTTGAATCGCACACCCCAATTCACTTCAGCTCCAACAGATTTCATTTCCTGTCAATAAAATATTGACGATGCTTTCAGAAAATATATATAAAAAATAAGGTATAAGCACTCATCCTTATTCAAGTACAAATATATTAATGAACAACAAAGTTTGAAAGGAAAAGTACATGTAAGGAGCAATTATCTTGAAAAAAAAATGTACATTTCAGGAAATCAAAAGTTTAGCAAATAAAATGAAAATAGGGAACATGGATAAAAGAAGTCTTCTACTTAATTTCCACACCAACCGAACAATGGAACAACGAAACAGTAAATTCTTTCCTGTCCTTTGACAGCCCAAGCACTACCGATAATACCAAAGATTATGCGAGAAACAAATAGATAATAGAAAAAAATGTACATTAATTAACTTTGTTGAGTGAAAACAATCACAACAATGTGTTGGGTGGAAAGAAGGAACAAGTTGTGATGAGTTCTATTGTCCAAATCATTCCAATAGAATAAACTAAAATTTTTGAAATAGTGGAATTATATGAGGACCAACATTTCTAGAAAATTCATAATCTTTAGAATATTAATATATAATGCCTTAACCCCCATAGGGCAGTTAATTGGCTTCTTGGATGCCTGCCATAGAATGAGAAAGATCCCAGCACATCAATACTTAAAGAATTTAATTGTAGAGAAAATGTCACAATAAGAAAGTTGCTAAAATATTATGGTTTTTTTGGTAATAAAAATATTATGGTATTGGAAGGAGTAAGTAAGGTTACTAGGGAGCTAAATACGAATAAAGGTTACAAGGACGTTTGTGCCTCATATGCTTCCGAGCTTCAATCTACACTTCTTTCTACCTTGATATTTCTCAAGACACTCCAGAATACTTCCCCTGTAAATGAGAAAACAAGACGGGTATCTCTTTTAGCATCATAGTCAGCGAGGATAACTTCGTAGTCCTTGAAATTAGCTGATATGATTATTTGTAACCTTAGATTAGAAAAAAAAAAATTGAGCTTTGCTTCCATGGTTTAATTTGATAAGGAACTTTAAACTAGAGAAACTACAGTGAAGCACATACTAGAAAAAGGGAACTAACAAAAATAACTCCAACTACCTCTTGATTTCTAATTTTCTATGTTAATCTACTGTCAGTATCTCAAACTTCTTAATGTTTGGACTGTAAAGATTGAATGCTTTGGGACAACCATTGCTTCATATGCTTAGAGAGCTAGCAGAGTATCACACCCATAAAGGAAATATAACACAAAGAAAGAAGAACATCTAAGAGAGATATAAGCAACTTTTAATCTGATACATTACTCAAGCAAGAAAAATATGAAGATTAAAGAATGTAATAGTTACTAATATGTCTACAATGGAAAAACGATGATTTATAGATGGTGTTTCGTAACTCATATGTTACCTTTGGGTAAAGATCCTCTCTAGCAAACTAATTACCATGGGTATTATATGCAGCTTACTCCTTATGAGACAATAGAATGGTCATCAACCAAAGAAAACAAAACAACAACAAAGACCAGTAAGGTCAATGCTAATTTGGAAAATTTTCGTTAACAAACTACCCTAAAATAGATGTTTTCAAGTAAAAGCAGTTCATAAACCACGAGGAGACTATATGAATGGTCGTTGCACTTGTCGAGGGAAAAAACAATGAGATATTTAAAGGGAACCACTAGCGTAAGTTACAACTATCAGTGCTGGCTGATACTCAGAAATAACTGACAGATCAAGACATAAACCATTCAAAGTTAATTGTAACAGTCAATATGTCAATATGCCTATCAAATTAGACAAATAAGAGAACTTGCACATAGGGTACTCGGGGAAATAGCATGGCAGTCATTTGGATTATCTTGCCAATGACTCAATATGTATTGAAGGTGCAAGTGTGTGAAAGCAGGAAATGGATATTAATCATGTCAATATATCTCCTCACTCAATCATAACTCAATATCATATTTATTATTTTTGAAATATGATATTCAAAACTTTCGAAATTGATATCAGACCAGAACATATAGAGATTAAAACCGAAAGTGAAAGTTTCAAAACTACAAAACAGATATCTGCACTTAATTTCTTTAAATTGGTAAATGCTAGGCTCTATCTAATTTTGAAAAGCTCATGCAATAAAGTTTGTCAATGGATTCAAATGAATAATGTTAATCAGGTAAAGCTGTAGCAATAGATTATGTGGACTATAGTTAAAGGGGATCTAAAATCCAATTCAAGATTACTGAGAAATAAATACACAAAGACCAAACACTATTAGCAGCCTTCAAAGAACTATAAGTCAAATAAATTGGGAAGATTTGCTCTTACTTCTGCAATTGCTCTGACATTCACAGTGTTTTGTATCTATTGGACGATTTTTGATACCACAAGTTGGACAGTTGAAGCATTCGTTGGAGCGCGATGGACAGAGCGGCGATGGACGGAGCGGCGCGAGAGATGGATGGAGCGAGCAGCGATGGACGGAGGAGTGGAAGGGCGGCGCGAGCGGCGATGGACGGAGCGGCGCGAGCAGCGCAATGGACGGAGTGGAAGGGCGGCGCGAGCGGCGATGGACGGAGCGGAAGGACGGAGATTCAAGAGAGGGAGTGAAGGGCGAATCGCAAGTGGCCAGAGAGAGAGAGAGAGAGATATTTGGGAGTCCATTAGGGTTTATAAAATTGGGGGGGGGAAACCAAAGTTAGGGCGGGACGGGGAAATATTAGCACGTGCAAAACACGTTGCAACGAAATAGTAAAAAAAACAGTTCAACGCCGGCGGTGCATGTATAAGCGCCGTTATAGAGTAATCTATGCCGACGGTTCATGTATAAGCGTCGTTATATATCATATATCTAACGGCGTTTTATACAAGCGCCGTCATAGACATTCGATATTAACAAAAAAAAATAACAACGATCTATCCCGGCGTTTGGGTGTACACGTCGGGATAGATATGCAGTTATAGCCGTTACGATTAGTAGTGAAAAATGCTTCTACAATTACGTTTTGCAGGTTGGATGGAGCAGGTGTAAACACATCATTAGCCGATAGAAACAGAGAGGGAGGGGGGGGGGGGGGGGGGGGAGGAGGAGGGAGGGAGGAAGAAGAAGCATCTATACCAAATAGCATATTTCAGAGTACAGTTGCTTTATAAACATCTATTAATGCAAGACAAGATCCTTCAAGACAAACAATATTGACCATTTGCTATCAAATTTTAGAGTTTGGGTATGGCTATGTAACCAATTTACCTAACTTATTTCTCTTTGTTACTTAAAATTACTCCAACTTCTTCTACCTGCCCCACAAACAAATCATTCCAGATCAGAGAAAACAGTCAGTCATCTATGCATTCATCATCTAAAGCCCTGTTCCCATCTAAATGTGCTCGCTGTCGAGCACAGTTCTCCATAAAGAGATGAAAGAAATTACCACCAATTGCTAACCTGACGTCACCCCTCTCTTATAGCAACAACCTGAGGAAACCATGTATAAGGAAGGAGCTAAATGACCAACTGGAGTCCTATAAATGTTGGGGTTTTGTGAATCCAATACATGATAATGAGGTTGAAGAAGATAGGCGAGAAAGAGAGTCGAAGTGGGAGCAACAGGTCAAGAGTAGTTGGAGGCTACAACAGAGTTGCGGTCGACCGCACCCCCCGACCGCACCCCCCCGACCGACGACCGGTCGACCACGCAGTCGACCGTCCCGCTCTCTGGTTCAACCTGCAGTCTTGAAGAAGTGACCGGTCGACCGCGCAGTCGACCGACCCGCTCTCTGTTGGATTTCGTGCAGTCGAGGAAAGGACCAGTCGACCGTCAAGATGGTGCGGTCGACCGTCCCAACGCTGATTGATGAGCGGCTGAGATGGAAAGTTGTGGAATCCTATATATATTGTATTATGTACGATTTTAGGGTTAAGTGAAAAGAAAATAGAGATCTACCAGCCGTCATTAAGAGAAAGGCAGATAGAGAGAAACCCTACACCTTGGTGGTGAGTTCTTAAGAGATTTGTAAAACCTAATCTTCATATTTCGAGTGCCTCTGCGCGGGGAAGTAGCCATTGTTTGGGTGAACCTCGATAAAAATCTTGTGTGTTTTTATGTGTTGCTTTTGGTTGTTCTTTGTTCTCTTGTTTTGATTCTATAGTTCTTGCATCTCATCGTCGTTGTTGAGTTTATTCCGCAGTTAGAATTCAACAAAGTGGTATCAGAGCCAGGTTTGTGGTCTTGATTGAGATGGGGGACAAGAGTAGAGTCAAGGAGTTCGATGGAACGGATTTCACAATGTGAAAGACCCAAATAATTGCGTATCTCCGACAGAAGGATCTAGATGATCCGTTGTTTGGTGTGAAGCCAGAGGGGGCGGAGGTCGATCTAGTTGCGTTGGCGGACTGGAATAGATTGGATCAGAAAGTGCTTAGGCAGATTCAGTTGTCGCTGAGCAGGAAGGCGCTAATTCATATTGAGCAGGAAAGAACCGCAAAGGAGGCAATGGAGATATTGACAGAAATGTTTGAGAAGCTGAAGGCAGCGAATCAGATCTTACATCTAAAGAAGTTGGTTAACTTCAAGTTATCAGAAAGGGGTTCGATTGCTGAGCACATCAACAATTTCTGTATGGTTTACAATCAGATGGAATTGTCAGGTTTAAAGTTTGAGGAGAGGGCACAATCGCTGTTGTTGCTATCCAGTCTTCCCGACAGTTACGGCACAATAGAGCAGACTATTACTAGTACCATGACTGACACGACAACCCTAAAGGATGTTATAAGGAGCATTATGAATGAGAATGCAAGGAGGAAAAGGCATGAAGAGACTTCGGTGTCATATCCTAGCAATACCGCGCTGTCAGTTGATAACCGTGGTAGAAGTAACAACAGAGGGAGGTCGCAAAGCAGGAATCACAGGTCCAAGTCAAGAACAGGACAACGCAAAGGTGAGTGTTGGTACTACAAGAAGCCAGGACACAGGAGAGACCAATGCGGGGAGTATAAGAAAGCACAGGCAGGGTCACATGTACCCAATGTGGTAAGTATTGAACCCCGTCTAGATAAATTGTGTTTATCTGTTGGATTTAATATTTTGCAAGATGATTGGTGTGTACACTCAGGTGCTTCTTATCATTGTACTCCCATGAGGGGTGTTTTTGAGGATTACAGGACAGATAATTTTGGTGCAGTTTCAGTTGGTAATGGGCAGTTATGTCCAGTTGTGGGTAGAGGCACTGTGAGAGTGAAGGCTCGCAATGGTGGGCAATTGGTCTTGTATGATACAAGACATATTCCGAGCTTAAAGAAAAACTTGATCTCGACTAGCAAACTAGACAAAGAAGGATTCACGACAACTTTTAGGCATGAAGAATGGAAGGTGACTACAGGTGCCAGGTTGGTGGCAAAAGAAAAGCATGGTGACACGCTGTACTTACTCATGGGAGGTGATTCAGGTGATATCATTGCTACAGCATCAGCAAGTAGTTCCTCTTCAATTCTATGGCATGTCAGGTTAGGACACCTTGGTAAAAATGGTGTCAAGCAACTTTGTTCTAGGAATCTTCTGTCGGGGCTGAAGAAGGTTGAGATGGATTTTTTTGAGAATTGTGTGATGGGAAAACAGAAAACAGTTAGCTTTCAGTTGAGTGGGCGTGAGAAGAAGCTTGGGTGCTAGATTTGGTACATACAGATGTGTGGGGTCCAGCTCAGAAATTCTCTTATGGTGGTAAGAGATACTTCGTCACATTCATAGAAAGGTTTGAGTTTATGCAATTCGCGAAAAATCAGAAGTATTTGAGGCATTCAGAGCTTGGAATGTCAGAGTTGAGAATGAGACGGGTTGCAAGGTGAAAGCAATAAAGTCAGACAACGGAGGTGAGTACACAAGCAAAGAGTTTTTTAACTATCTGGCAAAGGAAGGTATCAGATGAATCAAGACAGTTCCTAAGACTCCACAGAAGAATGGTGTAGCAGAAAGGATGAACCGCACGATACTCGAAAGGGCGAGATGCATGAGACTTCATGTGGGTCTTCCAGTCCATCTTTGGGCCGCTACAGTTGATACAGCAGTGTACTTGATTAACCATTGCCCGTCTAATTCTCCTTGTTTCTCAAAATATCTCCCACCCCTAACTTTTCCCAAACAAGCGGATCCATATGCAAAATCAGTGACACTAATTCATCATAAAACCTTTTTCGATCAAAACTGAGTCACACTATCAAATACAACAACCAATCATACCCTTACAAAAAATACCTAAATGACTAATCAGCTTCCATCCAAATCAGACAAATTACAGTAAACCATTAGGATGATCAGCCACACTGGGACTGAGACACGGCCCACACTCCTACGAGAGGCAGCATTGGGGAATTTTCCGCAATGGGCAAAAGCCTGACGGAGCAATGCCGCGTGGAGGTAGAGGACCCACGGGTCGTAAACTTCTTTTCTCGGAGAAGAAGGAATGACGGTATCTGAGGAATAAGCATTGGCTAACTCTGTGCCAGCAGCCGCGCCATGTTGCACTAAGTTACTTACGGATGTATGCATGCAGTTCAGGAACACTTTGGGGTGAACACCCATCCGAACAAGTAGGGTCAATAGTTCAGCATTTAGGCCATAACATTTAGCAAAAAACAAATCTTTAACCCAACAAATGCTCTTCGAACCAAGCTAGATAGTCTCCTATCACTAGGCTCACCGTTTGGTTTGCTATAAGGATTGTTCGCCTTTTTTTGTCTTTGACGGCTTCGCTATCCCCTTCACGCATGAAGATCGTCGTATGTATGTTCGACTTCGGTTGTCGGTGCAATAGAATAGGTAGGAGTACATTATGGCAGGATCAGTCACCTGGCGCTATTAAGCCGTCCTCCAAGAGGAATTGTGCTATGCCCCCCGATATCCCTATAGAGCAAAAGACTGGTGATCCCTAGGTTGCAGCACGTCTGGCCGTTAACTCCTCGCGTCGTTGCCGCCGTTGCCGCCGTTTCGAGGACCGACCGACGCCTCACCTGCACAGGTACCTACGTAGTGTAGTGTCGGTCGCACATTCATAATAGCATTCGGACTACACAACAAAATCGATAACGACAAAAGGCCGGATCGTTTTACTATCCAATGAAGACTGCAATAACACTCATTCCTCATCTAAACTATCCACTACAACAACCAAATTTTTAAAAAGACCTAAATGACCAATTGGGTTCCTTCAAAATCTAACAAAACCCATGTTCATACATAGCAAAATCCATAGCGACAAAAGGTCAGAACTTTATACCATCAATTGACAGCTGAAGCTCATGGGCATCAGCCTGGGCCAAAGCCCGAATCGCCTTTTCGCCATCCACCGACTGCATCAAGGTCTCCCCATCCTTCCTGATATTGAGCAGTCCAATCAGGTCTACCCCCAAAGAGATCAGCTTCTGAATGTCAACTCTTCGACCCAATTCCCCCATCAAAATCCAATTTTTCAAAGAACCCAACTCAGCTGTCAACAAATTGTCATACCCTTTATTAGCCCACTTTATTAAAAAAAACTTCAAGAACAAATTTTTAAGGGTTTTGATAGACTGAGATTTGGAGGAAAGTTCGTACCTTTATCTTGATTTGGGGATAGTACTTTGGCGAGGTGGAGAAGAAGTGGCCAGAGCGGGAAAAAGCTCACAACTCACAAACATTCTTTAAAAAGCCACTCATAAATCGCTATTTTTTTATAAACACCATCCACGATGTGTGAGACTCGATCACTCAGGTTATATGATGGTAAAAAAAAATTATAAATTTGTGTTAAAAGATGATTTAATTTTCAATTAAGTATAACAAAATTGAGGTGAAATGACAAAATTATCTCCGTTCTTGATTAGCATACCTTTTTGGCCGTATTGGTGTCAGGAAATGACCATGTTGAAGAATTACTTTTTTTAGGGCAAAAACCAGAGTACCCCCAACGTTTGGCCCGAGTACAAAATACTTATACAATGTTTGAAAAAGTACAATAAACACATTCTTCCGTTAACTTAATCCTTTCCGTTAACTTATAATTATTAAATTACTTTTTTACCCTTACCCTTTCATATTCAATTTCTTTCATTCCTTTCTTCATTCCTTTTTTCTTCCTTAATTTTTTCTTGTTCTTCCCTTTATTCCTTTTTTCTTCATTCATGTTTTTTTTTGGCAGCAAAATGGTAGATTTCGGAAAGGTGGGATATTGAGGACTGATAAAATGGCAAAGATTGTTTGTAGGTTTGAGCTGTAAGAGAGAGCATGTCCTATGGATTTGTTTAGCTATCACTAAGGACGCGTTTGGAAACCCAAAAAACTAGGAAAAGGAATGGAATACTGTGGATAGACCCATCTTATCCTATTCTACGGCCGGTTTGTTTTGAAAAAGAAAATAAAAGAAACAATTAAATATCATTCCCTAGGAAAAGATTTGAGCCGAATTCTATTCCAGCTCCACCCCCTCGGAAAGCTGGGTAAAGGAATGGAAACAACTAATTTTTCTTCAACTTCAATAAATAAATAAATATAAGACTAACTATGTTAAAAGAACTTCACATAAAATAAACGTTAAATTTCAGAAACCACCGAACTTTTTAATCAGAGAATAGTTTTTTTTTTTTTTTTTTTTTCGCTTTCAGTTTCGGCAAATCACCTCGCCAACTTTTAGTACCGAACTAAGATCCCTCTTTCGGTGTAAATTACCCAATGTTCTTGATCCCGTTGATAATATATTTTTTACCCGATTCTTTTTTAAATTCAAATATCAAAAGTGACAAGAATTAAATTACAAAAAAATAAAAATAATGAAAAATAAGGTAAACTAATTAATTTTGGTTAGAGTGGGTGATTTTAGAATTAATAAATCTTCATTTTTTGGGAGTGTCAGAGGTATGTTTTTTCTCTCCAAGAAAATAATTTTATTCATTACTCAACCTAAAATGCAAAATGTCAGAAGTATGTCCATGTACAAATGTTATCAAAAGATTTTTCAAAATGCCGTAATCCATAATATTCCATTGTTTGTCAAACAAGACTAGAGAATGGAAACAAAAAAAAGTCAATTTCATTCCACCAGTTGCCAAACACACACAACTTATAAAGTTAATTCATCCCTTTCCCTTTCTTTCCATTCCTCTCCATTCATTTTCATTCCATTCCTTCCCATTCCTCAACTTAAATGTTTCCAAACAGACCCTAATTGTTTTGTAGCACCACCTCTTCAAAATTTTCACAATGGTGTTTATCAGCTTGATCGAGACGAGAACAACCATTGGTATGGAAAGAACATGCAAATTCTATTGTAAGAAATATCCTTACCTCACGGTTTTGATGTTTCTTTGGAAGGTTAATTCTGACATTACTAGTGTTTCACATATTTTTGAGTTCAAAAGTTTTGCCACAAATAGTCTGCATTGATAAGGAAATGAAGTACCTGCTGCTCGAAAAGAGAAAATCATTGACAATTAAACTGACAAATTAGTTGGATAAATCCTCTTTAATTTGTGACTAGATTCCATTCACTAAAAGATAAACAGATCAAGCTGATAAACACCATTGTGAAAATTTTGAAGAGGTGGTGCTACAAAACAATTAGTGATAGCTAAACAAATCCATAGGACATGCTCTCTGTTACAGCTCAAACCTACAAACAATCTTTGCCATTTTATCAGTCCTCAATATCCCACCTTGCCGAAATCTACCATTTTGCTGCTGATATGACTAAAAACGGGGGTTAATCGGAACCGTCCAAATCGGGTACGAATCTTGGGACCCAGGGGTAAAACGGTAATTTCGCCTACAAGAGGGTCCAAAATGGGTATCGGATCTTCTCCTCAAGGACCCAATAGCCCACGAATGGATCCACCAAAAAGGGGGTGCGGGTTTTAACCCGCTGCGCACCCAATCTAACAAGATAAAATCAGGGCCCCCGACCAATCTTGATCAACGGCCCTGATATACATCTATCTTTTCACTGGGATTTAGGGATTAAATTCCTTATCTGATTACGGGGAATATTCCTTATCAAATCACGGGGATTACATTCCTAATCTGTTCCCTGAGACGCCTTTAAATACCCCCCATCCATCTCCATTAAGAGGTAATCAATCTTTCACCAGTTTTTACGCTCTCTCATAGTCTTTCAGATTACTGACTTGAGCGTCGGAGGGTGCGTCGCCGGGAACAACCCCGGTGTCTCGCACTTTTTGCAGGTCTACGGCGGGATCGACGATCGAAGACCGACGGAACAGGTATACAGGTTTACTATTCAGTTTCCCCAAGAATCCACAAACTCATCTGTTTGCCCCCACACCAAAATCAGCGGCAACAGATTGGCGCCGTCTGTGGGAAACTAACGAATAGAAACCTCTCCTCTTCCTGGTGAACAGATCTCCTCCAGCCATGCCTCCTAGGAAAGTCAGATCGAGGGGGTCCAACCGAGGACCCAACCCTGATCAGCAGCAAGAAGTCATCCCTAATCCCGCTCAGCAACAAGGGCAACTTCCCCCAACCGCGGAAGACCCGCTCCAACAGAACCTTCCCCCTCCTGATCCAAAGGGTCCTAACCCTCAGAAACAACCCCTTCATCAAGAGCATGTCTCCATCCGCAACGCCTCCACGGACTCTATGGCTTCCCATCACCCCCGAGCCTCTGGTCGCCACAATACCGCCCCTAACCGCCAGAAAGATGATGACCTCCGCCACCATCTGGAAGAAAAGCGGGCCCGAGAGGGAGCCTCCCGCCAACACCATCCAGGCGAGCGGTCTCCTCGCCACCGATACCACAGGTCCCCTGTCCGCAGAGGGAGGAAAGAGTCCCCCGATCATTACCGAAGAAGGCACTCTCCCGCAGGTCGGCAACAGCCCAGGAACAATGAGGCACCAATCACCCGTGCCGAGTTCCAGCAGTTCCAAGCGACTGTCCTGTAGGCTCTCAACCTCCGTCAAAATCCTAATGAGCCGAAGGTCCCGTCCCCTCCTCCAGTCCGAAGCCCTCACCGACGGTCCCCATCTCCTCGTCCTGCTCCTACCAATTCCCGGCGTACCCCAAGTCCTCGTCGCTCCCGAAGTTACCATCGCCGCAGCCCTCGCTCTCCCTCATACGAAGACGAGTCTCGTGGCTCGGCAGATTACCGTCGGAGAGATGACACCATGAACTGTCGTCTTCATGAAGTAGAAAGGCGCCTGGGTCAGATAAACCAAGAAGAGGAGCTCAGGGGTAGGACCCTACGTCCTAGCCGACCCCCTTTCTCCCGAACCATTGTGGATGCACCTGTCCCGTTCGGCTTTAAACCTCCCCAATTTGAGACTTACACCGGGGAGACCGATCCAGTTGACCACATCAAAAGCTTTAAGACTTTAATGCTCCTCCATCAAGCTTCCGATGCCCTCCTCTGCAAAACCTTCCCCGCAACTCTCAAAGGACCAGCTCGAGAATGGTACTCTCGCCTCACCCCCTCCTCAATATTCTCCTTCGAGCAGTTCGAAACCCTCTTCGTCACTCATTTCGTAAGCAGCCGCAGGGCTGAGAATACCAGCATCTCACTATTGCACCTCCACCAGAAGAAGGGGGAAAAATTAAGAGACTACGTGAAGAGGTTCACGGCCGAAGCCAGATCCATAGCATCCCTCGACCAGTCGGTCGCTACGGTAGCATTTCAATCTAATGTCCTCAATTTCAACCTCCGCTCCTCCCTCGCCAAGAAGCCACCACAGAACTTTTCCGACCTCCTTCTTCGAAGTGAAAAGTATATCCGGGCCGAAAAGGCCGAGCAACGACCCGACTGGGAGGGGTCTTCCTCCGGGTTTAAGAGGAAGGCGACAGAAGAGGAAGGAGCCAAGAAGCTCCAAAAGGACAATGCCGGCCAGCGCCGAACTCCCCCCAGGTTCGAGAAGTTCACTCCCCTCACCACTGACGTCTCAACCATTTTGATGGAGGTCGAGAAGGAGGGTATCATCCCCCCTACTCCAAGGATGAACACCCCCGCCAAAAGAAGAGATAAAGAGAAATGGTGTCGTTATCACCGGGACCATGGGCATGACACCAGCAATTGTCGTGCCCTAAAGAACGAGATCGAAGCCCTTATCCAGAGAGGGCAGCTGACTAGGTTCGTAAGAAATGATCGAGCCGAACTTCCTCCCCCGCCTCGGGGGGCTAACAAACGTCCGGAACGAGAAGAGACGCCAGACTTCGAGGAAGAGCGAGTCCTCCACCTCATTCACGGGGGCCCAATGGGGGGGGCTCCTCAAACTCCTCTCGGAAGGCATTTATAAAGGAAGTCAACTCGGTCCGAACCACCCCTCCTCCCAAAGGCCTCGGAGTGCCAGTCACGTTCTCCGACGAAGATCTTGAAGGAGTTCGTACCCCACATTGTGAC
This sequence comes from Hemerocallis citrina, assembly GCA_017893485.1. Taxonomy (NCBI): domain Eukaryota; kingdom Viridiplantae; phylum Streptophyta; class Magnoliopsida; order Asparagales; family Asphodelaceae; genus Hemerocallis; species Hemerocallis citrina. The sequence continues at coordinate 7,642,005 of CM030363.1, read as the reverse complement.
GCACTCGTCATTAGCCTCCACATGGCAAATTTCAAAGTGGAAAGGATCTTAGTAGACAACGGCAGCTCCGTCAACATCCTCTTCCTCTCCGCTTTTAAAGACCTAAAGCTCTCCAGAGACAGACTCAAGCCCGCCGGCTACACTCTCCATGGGTTCACGGGGGTTCCGGTAACTATTGAAGGGGTAATCACCCTCGATGTAACTGCCGGCCAAACTCCTACCACCCGAACAGAGCCAATGGACTTCATGGTGGTGGATGTCCCCGTCGCCTACAACGTCATTTTGGGTCGGCCCGGTCTTGCCGCCCTTGAAGCCGTCCCCTCAGCATACCATCTCAAAATGAAATTCCCCACTCGGACCGGAGTAGGAGAAGTAAGGGGCAATCAGGAGCAGGCCCGCAAGTGCTACATGACCTCAACCCTTGGACCCGTCCTTTCCTTAGAAACTCTGGAAATTCCTCAAGATACTGCGAGACCGACCTCCGAGCCGGTGGATGAACTGGAGGAGGTGCTCTTCTCTGAACAAGAGCCGACCCGCAAGTTCTTTATTAGCAAGATCCTCCCGTCCGCCCTATACTCAGATATTGTAAAATGCATCCGAACCAATCAAGACCTCTTCGCATGGTCAGCAGCAGATATGTCCGGTATCTCCGAAGAACTCTTGGTCCACCGCCTGAGCGTTGATCCAGGGTCCAAACCGGTTCAGCAGAAGAGGCGCAAGTTCGCCCCCGAGCATCAGCTCGCTATCAAAGAGGAGGTCGACAAGCTCTTGAAAGCCCGGTTCATTCAGGAGGTGAATTATCCCGAATGGCTATCGAACGTAGTAATGGTGAAGAAGTCCAATGGGACTTGGAGAATTTGTATTGATTTCACCGACCTCAACAAGGCCTGCCCCAAAGATCCCTTCCCTCTGCCGAGTATTGACACTCTGATTGACGCAACCTCGGGACATGAGTTCCTCAGCTTCATGGATGCCTTCTCAGGTTACAATCAGATAAGAATGTTCACTCCAGATATCCCGAAGACGTCTTTTGTGACCGACCAAGGCCTCTATTGCTACAGAGTCATGCCGTTCGGTCTCAAGAACGCAGGTGCAACATACCAATGCCTCGTCAATAAGGTCTTCCAGGCTCAGATCGGCCGGAACATGGAGGTGTACGTCGACGATATGCTTGTAAAAAGCATCCGAGGTGTTGATCATGTGGCCGACCTCCAAGAGGCCTTTGACGTCCTAAGAAAGCACAATATGAGACTCAACCCGAACAAGTGTGCGTTCGGTGTCTCATCAGGGAAATTCCTCGGCTTCATGATTAGCCAACGAGGAATCGAAGCCAATCCGGAGAAGATCGAGGCCATATTGGACATGGCCCCTCCCAGAAATGTCAAAGAAGTTCAGAGATTGACTGGCCGCCTAGCCGCCATAGGGCGCTTTCTGTCGAAGTCCGGGGAGAAGTGCCTCCCGTTCTTCAAAGCCCTCAGGGGAGCTAAAGGATTCGAGTGGGGGCAGCAGCAACAAGACTCCTTCGACCAGCTTAAAGCTTACCTCGTCAACCCGCCTCTTTTCAGCAAACCAATACCCGGCGAACCGCTATACCTCTACTTGGCAGCCTCCGAGCAGACGCTTAGTGCGGTCTTAGTCAGAGAAGAAGACAGGGCTCAGAAGCCCATATACTATGTCAGCAAGGTGCTCTGAGACGCTGAGCTCCGATACCCGAGGATAGAGAAAATGGCCTATGCCCTGGTAATGGCCGCGAGAAAGCTCCGCCCCTATTTTCAATCTCATTCGGTGGTCGTTCTTACCAACCAGCCGTTGAAACAAGTTCTTCACAAGCCCGAGACTTCGGGATGCCTTATGAAATGGTCGATCGAACTAAGCCAACATGACATATCATATCAACCGCGGACTGCGATCAAGGCTCAGGCACTGGCCGAATTCATAGTTGAGAGTACCATTCCCGAGCCCAGCCAGACAGTGAAGGGGCCCCCGGTCTGGTCGATTTATGTTGACGGATCCTCTTGCAACGAGGGAAGTGGGGCAGGAGTCATTCTGGCAGGCCCAGATGACTTCATCCTCCAATACTCCCTCCGTAAAAACTTCAAAGCCTCGAACAACGAGGCCGAATACGAGGCGCTAATAGCCGGTCTTCGAATGGCCCGAAATGCAGGGGCACAGCGGCTGCAGATCTTCAGCGACTCTCAGTTGGTCGTCAATCAGGTCCTCGGCGAGTATGAAGCCCGCGATGATAGAATGGTTAAATACTTGGCCAAAGTCAAAAGCCTCATGGCACTGTTCGAGGAGGCCCTCATCCATAGAATCCCCAGAGAAGTAAATGCTCAGGCCGACGCCCTATCCAAATTAGCCTCCTCTTCCCTTCAGGGCCTCGAACAGACTGTGTTGATAGAAGTCCTCCTGAAGCCGAGCATAGAGGACGATGCACTCGACTCCGTTGAAACACTGCCTGTCCTCCTCGAAGACAATTGGATGAAACTCCTCGTCGAATTTCTAAGAGACGGACTCCTCCCCCAGGATCCGAAGGAAGCACGAAGGATAAGAACCCGAGCCGAGCGTTATATACTAATCGAAGGCATTCTGTATAAACGCTCCTTCACCCAGGTGGACGGTCGGCCCTACCTAAGGTGCCTCTCCCCCGGGCAAGCCGACTACGCCCTGCAAGAGCTTCATGAGGGCATCGGCGGAGCCCATTCCGGCTCCAGAGCCCTAGCGCGCAAAGTGCTGAACTATGGGTATTACTGGCCCACTCTCCTACGGGACGCCGAACGACACGTTCGACAATGCAGCTCCTGCCAGAAGTACTCTGACATCCGATGCCTTCCGCAAGCACCACTCACCTCCCTATCAAGTCCGATCCCCTTCGCAATGTGGGGGATGGATTTACTAAGACCATTTCTGCCAGCTCCCGGACAGTTAAAGTTCCTAGTCGTGGCAGTTGACTATTTCTCGAAATGGATAGAGGCCGAGCCCCTGGCTACAATCACCGAGCATAGGGTCGTCCAATTCTTCTGGAAAAATGTGATCTGCCGATTCGGCGTTCCCCGGGTCATAGTTACAGATAACGGAACGCAGTTCACTGGGGCTGCCTTCCGAGCCTTATGCGAGGACCTCGCCATACAACACCGCTTCTCTTCCATCTCACATCCCCAGTCAAATGGCCAGGCCAAAAATGCCAACCGACAGATCCTCTCAGGCATTAAGAAAAGACTAGACAAGTGCTCCAAGGGCCTGTGGGTCGATCAGCTGCCCAACGTGCTATGGAACTACCGTACCACGAAGCGGACCCCAACAGGCGAGAGCCCGTTTAATCTCACCTATGGGTCCGAGGCCCTCATTCCCCTAGAAGTTGGGATACCCTCTCCTCGTCTGATAGCTTTTGAAGAAGAGCAGAATGCCATAGAGCTCAGAACAAGCCTAGACTTGATAGACGAAATCCGAGAAAGAGCTGCTATACGGCAACAGAGCTACCGAAGAAGGATTGAGCTAGCATACAACAAAAGAGTCCGCCCAACGGACCTCAAAGAAGGGGACCTAGTCCTCCGAAAATTGGCCATCTCATTCCCCGGACAGAAAAGCAAACTGGCTCCGAATTGGGAGGGACCATACAAGATCTCAAAAATGATCCGCCCCGGTGCATACAAGCTAGAAGATCTCGAAGGCAGAGAAATTCCCAGGACTTGGAACGTCGACCATCTTTTGAAATACCAAGAGAAAGCAACTACGCCTCTCTAAGTAACTCGAGATGTCGAACCATTCCCTTCCTGTTACTAGTAGTGATTTTTCCTTTATTTTTTCATTGTAATAACGGCTAGCAACTTTAGAAGCAGCCGATCATTGGATATTAATAAATAAAGTTTTTCATATTTTTGCTGTTATATCTCTCTGCCTTTTATTCCTCAATCTAACAATGGTTCCGGAGTCCAACACTTGGCTCGATTCTACTTCGCAAGTTCGCTCCTAAGCGAACTAGAAGTAGCTCGCCATTCGGAACTGCTCCCACAACCCTTAAACTAATCTAACAATAGTTCCGGAGTCCAACACTTGGCTCGATTCTACTTCGCAAGTTCGCTCCTAAGCAAACTAGAAATAGCTCGCCATTCGGAACTGCTCCCACAGCCGTTGAATGGTTCGGAGTCCAACACTTGGTTCGACTCTACTTCGCAAGTTCGCTCCTAAGCGAACTAGAAGTAGCTCGCCATTCGGAACTGCTCCCACAACCCTTAAACTAATCTAACAATGGTTCCGGAGTCCAACACTTGGCTCGATTCTACTTCGCAAGTTCGCTCCTAAGCGAACTAGAAGTAGCTCGCCATTCAGAACTGCTCCCACAGCCATTGAATGGTTCGGAGTCCAACACTTGGTTCGACTCTACTTCGCAGGTTCGCTCCTAAGCGAGCTAGGGGTAGTTCGCCATTCGGAAATGCTCCCACAACCCTTAAACTAATCTAACGATGGTTCCGGAGTCCAACACTTGGCTCGATTCTACTTCGCAAGTTCGCTCCTAAGCGAACTAGAAGTAGCTCGCCATTCGGAACTGCTCCCACAACCGTTGAATGGTTCGGAGTCCAACACTTGGTTCGACTCTACTTCGCAAGTTCGCTCCTAAGCGAGCTAGGGGTAGTTCGCCATTCGGAAATGCTCCCACAACCCTTAAACTAATCTAACAATGGTTCCGGAGTCCAACACTTGGCTCGATTCTACTTCGTAAGTTCGCTCCTAAGCGAACTAGAAGTAGCTCGCCATTCGGAACTGCTCCCACAGCCGTTGAATGGTTCGGAGTCCAACACTTGGTTCGACTCTACTTCGCAAGTTCGCTCCTAAGCGAGCTAGGGGTAGTTCGCCATTCGGAAATGCTCCCACAACCCTTAAACTAATCTAACGATGGTTCCGGAGTCCAACACTTGGCTCGATTCTACTTCGCAAGTTCGCTCCTAAGCGAACTAGAAGTAGCTCGCCATTCGGAACTGCTCCCACAACCGTTGAATGGTTCGGAGTCCAACACTTGGTTCGACTCTACTTCGCAAGTTCGCTCCTAAGCGAGCTAGGGGTAGTTCGCCATTCGGAAATGCTCCCACAACCCTTAAACTAATCAAACAATGGGGCCGGAGTCCAACACTTGGCTCGATGCTACTTCGCAAGTTCGCTCCTAAGCGAACTGGAAAAAGCTCGCCATTCGGAAATGCTCCCACTTTAGAAGCCTCGGCACGGCAGACAATAGTCGCGAGAGTAAAACACACAAGTTCGGCAACAACACTTTTATTGATGAAACAGGTGCGGTACAAAGACAAACACAGCAGGATTACAAACCGTCAAAGAAAAAAGTTACAATGCCGACTTATTACACCTAGCAAAAAACAAAAAATACACAAAAGCTCGCGGAATCGACGACTTCAGCGCTTTTTTGGAGCCGGAGCATTCCGCTTCAGAGACACTCGGGAGTGGGGACGCTTGTCTCCAGAGCGCGACCCCAAGCCGGCGAATTCAGACGTATCCTCGGCACCACTCCTAGTAGCTACTCCGATGGATGCTCCGCTCGATGAAATCGCCACCGAGCTTTGCGCGTCCCCCGGGCTAGGTTGGCCGATCCGCTGACGGGTTGCCATCTCGTAGAAGGTAATGCCCTGCTCACTCTCCGCGCGAGTACACGAGGTGCTTCGAACGTTGATAGGCCCCGAATGCGGCTTAAGACGGGCCACTTATGCCTCCAGCTCCGAGATCCGATCCCGCAACGAGTCGTCTTTGACATTGACTTCGAAACGTGGGGGTATCGCGGAGTCCGGAACTCCTGATCGGCTGGCAATAAGGCGCCGAAGATGGGTGACCTCGATGCTTTTATCCACAGTCGCTCTCTTCAGCGCTTCGACCTCGGCAGTCAGTTGGACCCGTTCGGTCGTCAACTTGGCCACTTCGGCCGTCAGCCCCTCGCCCTCGCTCCGGAGCTTCGTCTCTACGGACTGCAGATGCTGTATCTCGGAGAGTAAGTCATCCCTCTCCGCTGTTATTTTGGACAAGTTATGACGAATGCACTGAATCCGAATCTCATTACTGAAAGCAGTTGGCGAATATTCACCTTCGCCGGAGGGGGTAAGCTCTTCGATCCTGCTTTCTAGACGGCGAATCTCGATATCTCGCTGGCTGAGGATGAGCTGGAGGTGCTTCCTCTCGCTTTCAGCTCGGCGCAATCCGAGCTCGACCTCGTAAAGTCGCTCTCGGCACCTCGCCAGACACAGCCTCGTCGCCCCTAGGCCGACCTCGGCTCGAGCTTCTTCGTCCGAGCGCGAAGGCTCGACGTCTTGGGCGATCACCATCAGCTGCAAAGAGATCGAAGTAATCAGCAAAAAGATAGAACATTGCCGAAGCGCCACACTTGGCCAGAAGTGAAACAGGAAAAATCAGAGAAGAAACAAGAAACTCTCGAGGCCATAAGAGAATGTTCGGCGAAAAAGGGGGGCGAAAGGCAAAAATTCGAACACCAATACTTGCAAAAAATTTTCTTTTCATTCATGTCAAAAGTAGCGGTGGCCAGTCCGCTATTAGGCATTACAGAGGTCGAAAAGAAAAACAAAAAACAAGAACTAGAAAACAAAAGGCGGAGTCAAGGCGCGACCTCTTTCCCCGATCGGCATGTGGGGGTCGACTTCTCCGAAGGGGATGCCGCCGCCAGCGGAGTAATTGCGGTGCTGGGGACCTCATCAGTAGCCCCGGCCCCGGCGCCGGCTTCGTCGTCACCTTCCTCCTCCTCTTCTTCCCCTTCGGACTTAGGGTCGAAGCCCTCGACGTGTCTGGGGAATAGCCGCCACCCCGAGACGTCCACCCCGGGGTACGCTTCCGACACCCGCTCGAGGGCGGCGGCGAAGGCCTTCGCCATGTTCTGCGCATGGAACCCCTGGGCCTTCTCCATGGTTGCATCCTCCGCCGCCTTTACAGCTGCCGCCTGCGCCGCCTCGGCCTCGACCAACTGCTTGGCTGACCCCTCCTTCTGCAAAAGGAGCTCGCCCTCCAGCCTCTTCACCTCGGCCTCGAGATGCTGGATCCTCGCCGACCGACCCTCATGCTCGACTCGGAGCTTGTCGAGCTCGTTCGACATCCGAGCTTTCTCGTTCCGAGCTTGGTCGGACTCCTGCTTCAGCTCCTTCTCCAGAGCTGTCAGCCTCTCGGTGAGGTGGCCGAAGTGGACGATGATCTACAGCAAAAAAGAACTAAAAGAGTTAGAAAAATTTTTGTGATTCGAGAAATGCAACGAACAAAGGAAACTCGGAGCTTACCGACACCGCCGAGCGAGCGATCTCGATCACGTCGTCGCCCTCTCTCCCCGCCTCCATGGCGGCTCGGTCCTTTGGGGTGGCGAGGTGCTTGACGGCCTGCATGCTCGCCAGCGAGTTTCCAAGGAACCCATCATGCCTCCGGACTTGCCAGTCCGGAATATGGATCCGCTTGTGCTCCTCCGTCAGGAGCTCCTCGCCTGCCACGGTCAGCGGCGGTGTCGGCATGGCGAGGGCGGCGGCAATGGGGAACTCCCCCACGGGTGCAGGAGCCGAAGTCCCCGCCACGGTGACGGCCGGACCGTCAAGGATCTCCACCTCCTCGATAGGGGCCGCGATCCTCGGAGCCTTCGAGGTCGGGGGTAGCTTGGACGCTACCCTCTTGCGCTTCTTCGGTGCCTTGCTCACAAGCCCTGCCCTGAGCGCCAAGACCGCGTCGTAGTCCATGGATTCTGCATCAAAAGCAAAAAATGATTAGCACATAGAAAACAACAAGGCAGTGAGTACGGATAAAAGAACTTGACGAGAGCCGCGTACTGGGATCTACGCGGCAGAGCCCTCCCTTGTAGAGGACGTCCTCCGTCAGCTCCCTCCAATCGTACTTCGGCCGGTCAAGGAGGATCCGGACTGCCTCTTCTTCTTCTACTGAGAGCTTCGGCATCACCTCGCCCTCTTCGGCACCCCTTCTACCCTGTAACACCCTGCAAAATTGGAATTACAATTTTGTCCCTGGGTGTTACGCACGTATATTTTGTAATGTGTTTCAGTACATATTTTGGATTTGTACTATTTATACATTTTCCGTATTGATTTCAGTTAACTAAAATATAATATTTCAATTCCTGGGATTTACGTGCTTTTTACGTGTTTTGATGCACGTGTTTCCACCACTACGTACAATGTTTTCTATAGATTTAAATTATTTATTTTCATGTATTTAAACCCATTTTATAAAACTGAAATTTATTTCCCCCCTATTTTGATTAAAATGCATTTGTCAATTTTTTCTGTACGTATGGTGCACGTGCAAATTTTTATTCTCATTTTGCTACTCTCATTTTAATATTTTTAGCATGCATTAGTTTTATTTAGCCTTTCTTTTGATCCATGGACCTATAAACTAAAATGTAGCCCATTAGGAGAGGAGCCCACTAAATAATTAAATAAATTAATTAGTAATGAGCCCATGTAGCAAGCCCACTATTAAAATCACATTTTTAGTTAAACATGTACTAATACATGACAAGTTACACATATTAGTACACATTTAGAGTTATAGAAATGTGTTCATATTTGTTTATGCATGTGTGCATGCATACACAAATGTATTTGGACCATTTTTTAGGCAAGGGGAGGAGAAGAGTTGGTAGGTTGAGTTAGTGGAGAGTGGGGAGATGAAGAGATGGAGGTTTTAGGAGTTAGGAAAGTGGAGAGTTGTAAAATAAATTTGAAGAGTTATTAGGGTGAGATTTTTGCACTTTAAACATTTCCAAAATCCTATAAATAGAGTCTCATTTCCTACATTTCTCTTGCACCAAAAATATTATAGAAAGAAAGAAAGAAAGAAAGAAAAGAAAGAGAGTGAGAGTCCTTTTGTTTGGGGGAATTGCTAGAGAAAGGAAGCTTTTGCTAGGGAGAGGGAGCTTTGCTAGGAGGAGGAGCCATTGCTAGGAGTTGTCTTTGGAGCTAGAAGTGGTGTTCTCTTTTCTTTTCATTGTTCAAGCTTCACAAAAGGTGGGTGTTCTCCTACTTTCTAAATTTTTTTTTTAGAATGTGCACGCTAATAAAAATGAATGAGTAGTTTATAAAATAGAATAACTATACTATGAATGTGGTGAATCATGCTATGTTGACAAATGGACTAATATTATGTTTGTGGGTGATTCTATACTTTCTAATTTAGAATAATGTATGCTAAGTAATAAATAATGAGTAGTATGGAATTTCTTATATGATTTATGCTATGGTATGAGTTGAGAATGATAAGTAGTTCATGTATGATTAATAAATTAAATCATGTTAGGGATTAATGAGAAAAAGGAATTGATTGATTATTTATCATACATTAGCATGCTATTTAATGAACAGTATAAGTTTAATATGATAATTAGAAAATAAATTCATGCTTTTGTGTATGTTAAATTGTAGAAATATTATTGTTGATTAAGAAACAAAATATTGTCATGTTGCTTAGAAATGAGAACAAAAAGTAAGGAGAAACTTTCATTAGCTTGTTAATGTGCAAATGTAGAACTAGTAATTATGAGATTATTGGAAGAGATTTCATTATGGTTAAAAAGAAATTTTTCTTTTAGTAAAGTGGATGGTTTCTTACTTTCTAGTTGTAGAAATACCATGCTAGAAATTATAAATTAGTTTTGTGAAAATTCATATAGAATTTTGGAAAGAATTATTGTATTGGTAATAATTATCCATAACAAATGTTTTTAATAAATTTATTAGCATAAGGGCTAATATTATAATTATATTAAACATGGTACATCATTTACGATATGCAATAATAACTAGTATCATACACGTGCACACGTGCACGGGGGAAAATTGAAGGATAATGAAAAGGGTAAAAAGAAAATAATTTCTGAAACTGATCCACCGTGGAAAATATTTACCCAACTGATCCACCGTGGAAAATATTTACCCGACTGGTCCACTTTTGAAAATATTTACCAAAGTTAGTCCACAACCGGTCCACTTTCGAAAATATTTGGCCTATGTACCCAAGCAAACTGTAGCAACCTAGTTGTTCGGCTACTTGTGCATTGTATAATGTAGTCTTTATATTTACTATAAGGTTTATATGTTTTAAGAAGAAATGTAAAGTATTACTTTTGTGAAGTGATTTTCTTGAAGAGAATTTTACTCTTATTTGTTCGAAGAATATTCTAAGTAAAGTGAGACATTATAATGACTTGATTTTATTATGAAATCTCATGTGATAGAATTGTGTTCTTAAAAGAAATTATTCCTTTGCTTATAAAGAATGTGAACGGATGACTAGATAATGAATAATGATGAGACTATGATTACTTGTGATTAAGTTGAAAGAAGAAATTATATAAGTTTAAGACATGATTACTAAAGGGTATGTGTACCCATGTTTCTTGTACATGAAAGATTATGATTAAGAATTAGTAAGACTTCGGTTACCGGTAATTTTGAAAGAAAGAATTGATATGATTTTGAGATAATGCCGTCGGACGATCTCGTATTTTGTGAATAAATCCGGTATGAGGTAAAACTGATTCTAGGGTGATAACATATTCATGTCTTGAACTAAAAATAATTAGGCACTTAAGTGAAGATGTGATAAACTCGTGCAAACGTAAATGGGTGCTTCAATATAGTCGGCGGTGGATCTCCGTGGCTATAGACCTAGTTGGTGGACTGTGGTTGCCCCATAGGAGATGGACTGTATTTTATCCGGGACTTAGGGTAGTCGACGGATGTTTACCATACTCCAAAGAATATGTATATACCGGGGCTGGAAGGGCATTTACGGGATTATTCTCACGATATAATAGCCAGGGAGGCTGGGATCTGTTATTATAGCCAGGGAGGCTAGCCAGGGAGGCTGAGATCCGTATCTGTGGAATAACTCTAAAACTTGTTTTATTACTGGGTAGTCTCATGGCGAGGGATCGAACCCTTCAATGTGGAGTACGTAGGCACTTGCTCTCAGACCTATGTAGTATGGGATGCATAGAATCTGAACAAGTGTGCATTAGTGTCATCCTAGTGTAGAATTGTGTGCATTAGGCATTAAGGCATGACATACACTTATATTTAGAATAATCACTCTTGACACTTTACTTGTTCATTCAATCTTTTTTGTGATTTGTTAAAGTATGAGATCGTTATACTATTCCTGGCATAGAGAGGATAGCCGTGTATAACATTTCGTCAGTTGTAAGTGACTGACGTGCCCACAGATTGACATGCAGGTAATGGACTATTCATGGAGTTATAAAGTGGATATGTTGTTGCTGTTTAGAAGTTAAAGATGTTGTAAATGTTTTATTGTAAATTTCATTCTTCCGCTGTGCAAAACCAAGTTGTAATTGAACTCTGATGTATTGTGAATGAAAAGTTTCAAATTCCTTGTAAAATTGTACGAAGTGAAGTAAAGATCCTGTGAAATTTCGAATTTATCCTTATTTGAAATTCGGGGTGTTACATACCCAATCAGAGGGGATTGGCCAGGCCTCTCGACTCCGCACGACGAACCACTTCTCTCGCCAGTGCTTAATAGAGTCGGGGCAGATGACGAGTCTGCCGCCGTGCCTCGGAGTCAAATAATACCGGTACTCCGACTTATTCCCTTGGTGGAGCCGGTATAGCGTCCGAAGCACGTTCAGCTGCGGCTCGATCCCTGCGGCCTGGCAGTGGAGAACGAAACCATTAATCACTCGCCACGCGTTCGGCATGAGTTGGATGGGGCTGACCCCGAACCAACTCACCACGGTAATTGCGAACGCGTGGAGAGGTAGTCAAGCACCAGCGATAAAGGCGTCGACCGGCCAGCAACACATGGTCACTGGCAGCGGCGAGTTGGCCCTAACTCCGGGGCCCGGCAACATGATTTCGTACTCCTCCGGGATGAGAAAAGAATCCCGGATCACTGCCAGATCCCCCTCACGCAGGATCGACGCCGCATCGTCCGCCTCCGTCGTCTCCTTCGTGGCATTCTCCTCGAAGGACCTCCCTCTCCCATGGATAATTCGCTCGGCCTGATCCTCCGGGAGCTGCCTGACTCTGTGGAGTCCCGTCAACGGACCTGGCAGTTGTCTGAACTCCCCCATCCTCTTCGGATCCACAACGATCGAATCCTTGCCGAACACCTTGCCTTTGGTCGGAGTCGGAGTCGAGTCCTGGACGCCTTCAAGGGAGGGCTCGGACCAGGAGACTTCATCGGAGACAGAAGCTACAGACATAATTGATGATAAATTACCTTAAGAGAATTAGCTGCCGGAAAACTTCGCCTGAATCGAACGCCGACCACCGGAAAAACTCGCCTAAAGCACAAGAGACCGTCTGAGCAAATGAGAGGAGAAATGAGAAATGAGAGAGGGGGGTGAGGATTTATAGAGAGGGGCGCTCCAAACGAGGTTAATGGGCTCGTACGACCGGCCCATTTAAACCAAACGACGAAGCGACCCCAATCGTCGCCTCGCTAACCACGCCAAATCATGAGTCGAATTTAATGCGCGTCCCGTCTGATGGAAGCCCAGAGGTCACTACAATTAATGAACGTCCCATCTGTCAGAGTTGTCAGAGCTGTCAGAGCTGTCAGAGCCGCCAGAAGTTCAGATGGCGCACAGAAGAAACAAACTCTTAAAAATGACAAGTTTAGAAGTTCGGCACCCACTGCCGAGCGTTCGTGACACCGGCCTTGTTACGGGGTAAAAATCAAGTTCGGCACCCACTGCCGAGCGTTCGTGACACCGACCTTGTTACGGGGTAAAAATCAAGTTCGGCACCCACTGCCGAGCGTTCGTGACACCGACCTTGTTACGGGACAAAAATCAAGTTCGGCACCCACTGCCGAGCGTTCGTGACACCGACCTTGTTACAGGGTAAAAATCAAGTTCGGCACCCACTGCCGAGCGTTCGTGACACCGACCTTGTTACAGGGTAAAAATCAAATTCGGCACCCATTGCCGAGCGTTCGTGACACCGACCTTGTTACGGGGCAAAAATTAAGTTCGGCACCCACTGCCGAGCGTTCGTGACACCGACCTTGTTACGGGGTAAAAATCAAGTTCGGCACCCACTGCCGAGCGTTCGTGACACCGACCTTGTTACCGGGTAAAAATCAAGTTTGGCACCCACTGCCGAGCGTTCGTGACACCGACCTTGTTACGGGGTAAAAATCAAGTTCGGCACCCACTGCCGAGCGTTCGTGACACCGACCTTGTTACGGGGCAAAAATCAAGTTCGGCACCCACTGCCGAGCATTCGTGACACCGACCTTGTTACGGGGTAAAAATCAAGTTCGGCACCCACTGCCGAGCGTTTGTGACACCGACATGGTTACGGGGTAAAAATCAAGTTCGGCACCCACTGCCGAGCGTTCGTGACACCGACCTTGTTACGGGGCAAAAATCAAGTCCGGAATGGAATACTGTGGATAGACCCATCTTATCCTATTCTACGGCCGGTTTGTTTTGAAAAAGAAAATAAAAGAAACAATTAAATATCATTCCCTAGGAAAAGATTTGAGCCGAATTCTATTCCGGCTCCACCCCCTCGGAAAGCTGGGTAAAGGAATGGAAACAACTAATTTTTCTTCAACTTCAATAAATAAATAAATATAAGACCAACTATGTTAAAAGAACTTCACATAAAATAAACGTTAAATTTCAGAAACCACCGAACTTTTTAATCAGAGAATAGTTTTTTTTTTTTTTTTTCGCTTTCAGTTTCGGCAAATCACCTCGCCAACTTTTAGTACCGAACTAAGATCCCTCTTTCGGTGTAAATTACCCAATGTTCTTGATCCCGTTGATAATATATTTTTTACCCGATTCTTTTTTAAATTCAAATATCAAAAGTGACAAGAATTAAATTACAAAAAAATAAAAATAATAAAAAATAAGGTAAACTAATTAATTTTGGTTAGAGTGGGTGATTTTAGAATTAATAAATCTTCATTTTTTGGGAGTGTCAGAGGTATGTTTTTTCTCTCCAGGAAAACAATTTTATTCATTACTCAACCTAAAATGCAAAATGTCAGAAGTATGTCCATGTACAAATGTTATCAAAAGATTTTTCAAAATGCCGTAATCCATAATATTCCATTGTTTGTCAAACAAGACTAGGGAATGGAAACAAAAAAAAGTCAATTTCATTCCACCAGTTGCCAAACACACACAACTTATAAAGTTAATTCATCCCTTTCCCTTTCTTTCCATTCCTCTCCATTCATTTTCATTCCATTCCTTCCCATTCCTCAACTTAAATGTTTCCAAACAGACCCTAATTGTTTTGTAGCACCACCTCTTCAAAATTTTCACAATGGTGTTTATCAGCTTGATCTGTTTATCTTTTAGTGAATGGAATCTAGTCACAAATTAAAGAGGATTTATCCAACTAATTTGTCAGTTTAATTGTCAATGATTTTCTCTTTTCGAGCAGCAGGTACTTCATTTCCTTATCAATGCAGACTATTTGTGGCAAAACTTTTGAACTCAAAAATATGTGAAACACTAGTAATGTCAGAATTAACCTTCCAAAGAAACATCAAAACCGTGAGGTAAGGATATTTCTTACAATAGAATTTGCATGTTCTTTCCATACCAATGGTTGTTCTCGTCTCGATCAAGCTGATAAACACCATTGTGAAAATTTTGAAGAGGTGGTGCTACAAAACAATTAGTGATAGCTAAACAAATCCATAGGACATGCTCTCTGTTACAGCTCAAACCTACAAACAATCTTTGCCATTTTATCAGTCCTCAATATCCCACCTTGCCGAAATCTACCATTTTGCTGCTGATATGACTAAACACGGGGGTTAATCGGAACCGTCCAAATTGGGTACGAATCTTGGGACCCAGGGGTAAAACGGTAATTTCGCCTACAAGAGGGTCCAAAATGGGTATCGGATCTTCTCCTCAAGGACCCAATAGCCCACGAATGGATCCACCAAAAAGGGGGTGCGGGTTTTAACCCGCTGTGCACCCAATCTAACAAGATAAAATCAGGGCCCCCGACCAATCTTGATCAACGGCCCTGATATACATCTATCTTTTCACTGGGATTTAGGGATTAAATTCCTTATCTGATTACGGGGAATATTCCTTATCAAATCACGGGGATTACATTCCTAATCTGTTCCCTGAGACGCCTTTAAATACCCCTCATCCATCTCCATTAAGAGGTAATCAATCTTTCACTAGTTTTTACGCTCTCTCATAGTCTTTCAGATTACTGACTTGAGCGTCGGAGGGTGCGTCGCCGGGAACAACCCCGGTGTCTCGCACTTTTTGCAGGTCTACGGCGGGATCGACGATCGAAGACCGACAGAACAGGTATACAGGTTTACTATTCAGTTTCCCCAAGAATCCACAAACTCATCTGTTTGCCCCCACACCAAAATCAGCGGCAACAGCTGCCAAAGAAATCATGAATGAAGAAAAAAGGAATAAAGGGAAGAACAAGAAAAATTAAGGAAGAAAAAAGAAATGAAGAAAGGAATGAAAGAAATTAAATATGAAAGGGTAAGGATAAAAAAGTAATTTAATAATTATAAGTTAACGGAAAAGGTTAAGTTAACGGAAGAATGGGTTTATTGTATTTTTTCAAACGTTGTATGGGCATTTTGTACTCGGGCCAAATGTTGGGGGGGTACTTTGGCTTTTGCCCATTTTTTTATAAGATACTTTTCAAAAATATTTGCAGAAAGACGACGGTTGTCCAAGTATTTGCAATCATGGACTTAACAACTAAATTTGCCGTTTCCAATGACGAGTTCAGTTATTTCATTCTCGCCATTGGGAAAGTTTAGTGCTAATTTTTAGTCTAAATTCTCAAAGAAGACTCGCTGTTTCCAACGGCGAGAACATTTATACTAGACTCGTTGTTGGGAACATCGAGTTTAGTTCAAACTTTTCAAAGAAGATTCGCGGTTTCCAACGGCAATGACATTTACACTAGACTCACTGTTTGGAACGGCGAGAATGTGGAAAATTTTACAGAGAGTGAAATATTCTGTTGGACTTAGTGAATTTTCAAAAAATAACTCAATAGAATTTTTTTAAAAACTAAACTCGTTATTTCCAACAGCGAGTCTAGTGTAAATGTCTTCGCCATTGGGAACAGCGAGTCTTCTTTGAAAATTTTGAATTAAACTCGCTGTTCCCAATAGCGAGACGAGCGTAGATGTCATCGCCGTTGGGAACAACGAGTCTTCTTTGAAAATTTTGAACTAAAATTAGCACTGAACATGTTGTTTCCCAATGCCGATGATGAAACAACTAAACTCGCCGTTGGGAACGACGAGTTCAGTTGTTGAGTCCATAAGCGCAAATACTTGGGCAACTGTTATCTTTCCGCAAATATTTTTGAAAAGTGTCTTATAAAAAAATCCAGATTGAGGGAGTAGGAGTTGACTTTATTCCCTAAATAGGCCACTTTTAAAAACTAATTTTCAACGTATACCATTTTCACAAACTAATTTTCGAAATAGATCACTCGCTGTTGTGAATTGGGGTCCGTTCGATCGTGAGGCCGCATTTTTCAACTGCGGCCTCTTCAAAAATGTATTTTTTTAAGGTCGCAGTTTGCATAACTGCGGCTTCAGTTTACTTTATATTTGGGCTAAATAGACTTGAAAACTGAGACAAATTTATCTAAGTAAAAATTGACCAAATACAGGACTGCGACATCTATTATAATTTTTTTCTTCTTCTAATAAAAAAGTAAAAATTATATTTTTTTCACTTAGGCTACAATTCTCAACTGCGGACTCTGTTATATTATATTCATTTATTTTTTACTTAGAAAAAATTGTATAAGTTATTTAGAAAAATTAGTTTCCAAAGTGGCATATATTAAAAATTAGTTTACAAAAGTGCGTAGGAGCCCTAGTCGGGTTTTGATTAGCGGAAGAGAAGAAAAGAAGGACGGGTAGAGCAAAGGAAGAGGCCGAGTTCAATTGCAGGCTATGTTAGAATTTGAGAGGAGATGGTGAAGGGCATAGTTGGGTGTCATAAAGATGGTAGAAGAATAATTTTGGCGGCTGTATGCATAACGGTTAATTAGAGCTAAAGTAGCTAAAACTTATCGAGTGAGTATTTTAAAGCAACTTGTATGAAATACGCAATTTATGGGTGCTTTACATGAATTAACATCTTTGTAAGTGGCCTCGTTAAAAAAACTTTTTATTCTTCAAAAATGCTACACCCACAATATTTTTTACAAATTTTTTCTTTATCTATATAATAAAACACAAAGAAAGTTATCAAAGTGGCTTCCCTTCAATTGAAACCAAATTAACGGTTCAGATTCACTATCAAAAAACATATTTTCTCCTCAAAAAAGTTTTTTTCCCAAAATCAAAATTTTTTCACAAAACTGAAAAAACTCATTACTTTATTACTATTTCTCTCCCATCTTCACTTTTTCATATTTTTCTCTTTCTCTCTCCATCTTTCTCTCTCTCTTTCTCATTCTCTCTCTACTCACTTGGAAATTACAGATTTTCAGATTTCAGTTTTCGTAAATTTGCAGATTTTTAATGTTTTTTATTACCCATGTTACATTGAAAATAGTAAATATCTTATCAATAGTTAAATTTTATTATTTTTCATCCTCAAAGTTCTAAGAAGTTGGATTTTACACCCACATTTATAATTATATTTCAACATATACTATTGGAAACATGGACTTTTATTTACAACTAATTATTGTTATACTATTCAAACTTGAGCTACATAATTGTTGTTTTACTATTACAAGACATTTCGTATGCTGTATCGTTCTGAAGACGTACCGTAGGCACGTGCCCACGAGCAAATCTAGTAACCTTATGTAACACAATGTTATTGGAGGTTATTATAGAGTAGGTTGTGGAGTATTGTGACATACAGTTGTTAAGAAAAATGTTTTATAAAAGGTGGTGGGTATATCAGTAGCATTGCTCTAGGGTGCTAAATTTCACTTAACCCTCATTGAATACATACTTATCACACACGTATATATCTCTACTACCATAATGAGAGAATGCCATAGTGTAATTTGTCCATCTACCAATCTGTGCAACGCACGTGCATAACTATTATAAATGAGGTTTTAGATCAAATCCAAAATACGTCTGAATTTTCACTTTTAAAAAAATGATATTTATTAAGACGTGTATCGCACGTGTAAACTACTAGTACATGTAAACATAATAAAAGCCGAGGAAACATATTTAATTTAGTAAAATCACGAGTGTGTATATGCTAAATCCACTACAAAGATCGATGTGTTTATTCATTAAAGAAAAAGTTGTCCCTTTTATCGCAAAACCCATACGGGCCATACGCCTCCATTTTCTCTGTTGAGCTTTTATCCCCAAAAATTCGTTCTTTTTACCTTTATCCATTCGATTTGGATTTTACCTACTTCTAATCTTCGGTAAAGTTCTAATCTTTGATTTGATTTGAGTTAATTTGATATAGTTTATGCGAATTTCAGTTCAGATTTTGATAGATTCTCTTTATATTTGTCTTCAATTCTTGTTCATTTCCGTATGTTATGGTATGAAATAGGCCCAATTTCTGAGTTTGTTTATGTGATTGTTCCTGTATTAACTCCTTTTTGGGAAATTGATTAGTGACTGTTTTGTCACGAGAAATTAAATTATTTTTAATAATCATTTCTTGTTGCATATTGAGAATACAAGACAAATTTGTTGCTTATTGTAGTTGGTAGTTAATGAGAATTATAATTGAGTTGTTGCAATTGATGATCAAATTGTATGAAGGTTAGTTTTTCTACAAAGAGTGTTGATTATGTATGGAATATTACTAGGGGTGTTATATGAAGAGGGCTCTCGTCAAATTATAATTATGAATATTTGGTGATGGACTAAAATGAAAGTCGAGGTTGCCCTGATTGAAGATAAAATCTGGGAGAGCCGAATGAAGTGGCTTGGACACATTGTTTGGATGGATAAACCCAGACGATTGAAGGTGCTTGGATGCCCTACTTAGGAAAATTGTTTGGATGGAAGTTAGGGGGGCAAAAAAGACTAGTCATAGACCTAGACGAATCAAGGTTGAAGCGGTTAATAGGGATTTGAATTTTGAAAAATGTTAATTTGACTAAGGAGGTGACTCTCAATAGAGCTAAGTGGAGGAGAAGGGTTCATGTAGTCGACCCAAAAATTTTGGGATAAGGGCTTTGTTGGTGTTGGTGGTGGTGGTGGTACTAGATGTGCTCTCATCAAATTAGACAATGAGTATGATTACTTTAAGGGGAGTGGGGTGGTCGGGTTATGATCGCTTTATCTCGAGAAAACTTAGTGACATGGAGTTAAACAAGTTAATTGAGTTATAAGTCAACAGAAATTTTATATGAGGAGTCTTTCTTTCCACTTTTATAGAGAGTGTGCTACAAGGATCATTGCTCTACTGGATTATTTTAGAACTTCTATTTAGGATTTTCCTTGAGCCTTTGCCTTCCGTTTTTAACCCTTATGTTAAAAACGGCTCGTACTTGAAGTTTCCTTAATCGGTCCTTATGACAATGTAAATTTCATATTCCCTTCCCCCATTGTTTATCATGGTGAACATCTATTCCATATTGTCCATCATTTAGTAATTCTTCTTTAATGCAATCTTTTTGTTTATTTTTGTTTTTCCCTTAAAATCTCAAAGCATATCAAGATTTGCTCATAATTGCATGCTTTCTTTGGCCTGAGTTTTGGCTCCATTACGTGGTGAATTTGACAGCAGCTGTAATAATCATCTTGGCCAACTCTTTAGTGTAATGATTTTCAACTTTTAAATCATTCTCCGTAATAGACTTTGTTTTGATAAAATGTTTAAATGGTCGTATGTGTGTTCTTTTAGTATAGAAAGAGATTGCTTTCCATCTTGTATCATTTTTATGAGATAGATTAGCACTACGCCTATTTGCCTATCTGTTGTATTATTAAAAATATCATCATATGTTTCCGGTCCTCCTAGAATAAAATTAATGTATAGCAGTTTGGCTATATCAACTGAAAGTTGATATGTGCACATATCTTTCTTCATAATGCGTAATTTTACATACTAAGCAGCTTGGATTAGTCCGATAGAGTAGTTGCAATCATTTGACACCATATGGTGGGATATCTGATACCAGGGTAGTAGTTTTTTTTCCTGTAAAACTGAGAGTGGGTTAAGTATTGGAAACATTGTTTTAAAGTGTTTTTTTCTTTTTTAAATCAACCTTTTTTTTTAGTACTGAACAGCTTTATATGGAAGATTACTTTTACATCTCATTCTCTTTTTAACCAGGATATGGAAGGTGAAGATGATGACAACTTTATGTCAGATTTTTGGAGTTCAGCACAAAAAGGCACAAGCTCAAAAGGGACAAGTCACCTTAAACCAAACAATATTCAGGCATCGAAAATTAACGGTGAATATAATTGGGAAAATGATCTTTCTATATATTCTCAGCGCAAAGTACAACCTGTAGTGAACTTGAAAAACTTATTCAGTGGCTTAGTTGCAATTGTGACTAGCAGGATTAAAAATTATAATGGCATTCAACACCAGCAAAGCCCTAGCTCAAATGCATCTTTTTTAGGATCTGAAACCAATGGAGATAGTTTTATTCACTCGTCAGTTTATGTACCAAGTGCGCCACCTTTACTAGCCGCAGAAGCTTTTAATTATAGTGCTTATAAAAAGGCAGTATGGAAGGCACAGGCACCACTTAAAGTGAAGACTTTTAACTGGCTGGTATGTAGAAACGCCATCCTTACACGAGATAACTTGGTCAGGAGACGATGGCAAGGACCGGTTAACTGCGTCATGTGCAACCAGGAGGATGAAACGGTTGACCACTTACTGGTTACGTGCAGCTTTGCGAGGCCAATTTGGAAGGATCTACTTACAAGACTGGGTATCTGCGGGGCAGGTCCGGAAACAGTACTTCAAGCTTGGGGGGAGGGGGGGAGGGTAGGTGGAGAGAAGGAAACATCCATAGCAATATATCATGTACTTGGGATACCGGGGTGGCGGCTATAAGTTGGGGCATATGGTTAGAAAGGAACAATAGAATTTTTAAAAGCACACACAGACACATCATACATCAACAATTGCTGCTCAAGATTATTGCTAATATTATGTTCTGGTCTAAAACGGCAGGTGATGAACAGATAAAGAAGATCAAGGACATTTACAAGGACATTGCCACCAGCCAGGGTCAAGTACAGGAAGGGGGGGCACAGCAGAAGAGGCGTGAACCCATGGCGTCAGGAGGGGGTTACATGCAAGCAAGAGGATTGCTTCATCTTTTGGCTTTAGGGATATATTTTGATGTATTGTGGGTTTTTTTAGATTTCTTGTATGTATTTTGATGGACTTGATGGGTCCGGGGGCGAGCTATGTTGGGGACATATATTTTGGGTGGACAATGAGTATCATGGCCCTAATGTGGGTGACATGAACATCATTGTCCGTTTGATGGATTTTGTGTTTTATTAAAAGCTTTTTAATGAAACTAGGCGCGGGGGGGGGCAACCTTTTCAGATCAAAAAAAATTATAGTGCTTATAGGGAAGTATTGGAAGCAGAACCTCCAGAGTGGCTTCCAGATAGTTACTCTTCATCGTGTATGAAATGTAATTCCCCCTTCACAGCACTAACTCGTGGCAGGCATCACTGTCGATTTTGTGGAGGTATTTTTTGCAGAGGATGCACAAAAGGAAGATGTTTGTTACCGACCAAGTTTAGAGAGAGGGAACCACAGAGAGTTTGCGACATTTGTTTTGACAAGCTTGATCCTCTGCAAGGAATATTGATTAACTCCATCAGCAATGCCATGCAGCCAGCAAAACACGGTGTTGTGGATTGGACGTGTACAAGGGGGTGGTTGAATTTACCTGTTAGTCTATCGATGGAACATGAGATATACAAGGCATCAAATACTTTGAGAAATTATAGCCAGGTGCGGTCTCGGTTTTTTTATTTTTATTTTTCATTATTATTATCGTATGTAACTTGGTCATCAGTTATATAGGTTGCTCGGTTAAACCCTGAGAAGTCTATTCCGCTAGCAGTTTTGAAAGGAGCAAAAGGTCTAGCTGTTCTAACAGTTATTAAAGCAGGGGCACTTCTTACGTACAAACTGGGTACTGGTCTGGTAGTTTCTAGAAGGTCAGATGGTTCGTGGGCTGCACCGTCCGCTGTAGCCTCTGCTGGTTTAGGATGGGGAGCGCAGGTAAACATCTATGCACTAGTGTCTTTCTAAATTTTTCTTATAAGATGTGTGGTTTCCTTCAGTGCAGTAAAAGTTTATATATTTACGGTCTCTCAACATTACTGAAATAACAAATGAATGCATCATAGTTGTATTGATTTTATGTTGATTAAGGGTTCGATATGATAGTATTTTCATTATAGTTGGAATTTCTATATAGGTTGTGTCTTTTGTCTGATAAAGGTTTGGTCTTTTGAATTAGGCGAATAGGCTAAATCAATGAAAATGGTTGGCCTAGCTTTTAGGTTACTCTTTGAATGTAAGGCGGGGCTCTTCCACCTTATCCCTTAAATTCTGGGAGGAATTCTTCCAAATATAGTGTTTGCAAAGATTTGAACTTTTGGCCGCATGATATCAAATGCTAACGTTACCATCCACCATCTAGGTAACGTTACCATCCACCATCTAGGTTTATCGGCAAATATAACCATTCTTCTGTATCTAATAAGGCTTAAAGATCTGACTAAATTGGTAATGTTAAGATGCACTTTTGAGATCTGCAGTTTGTTACCGTGCAAGTTTAACGAACCAATTGAGCTTAACTCATTCAGTATAACTCTCTGGCGCCTAGCGGGGAGTCTTGGGTTTGGAAAATCAAATCCAACCCTTAGCCGAGAATTTGGATGTTTTTATTGATCTCAGAGTAATTTAGAGATAACTATGAGAATTTACAAGGACTAGGCTTATCATATCTCATTGCTTCTCTTTTGGCTCAATTTTGATAGGCTTGTGAGCCAAGGGAAGGGCATGCTCCAACCCCATCAGTTGTTAGCTGAATACGAAGCTGTGATATCCAAAGAAGAGAGGAAGAAACTGAAGGATGGGGCTTTTGAAGATGTCCTCAGAGCAGCGCAGGTAATACTGACTTGTCCAACTGCTGCACCATTTCATACCATCTCTTGATTTTTATTAATGTCTAAAATTGAAAAAAAATTTGCCTAGTTCAAATCTTACTAAATTTTAAGTTTTCATTTAAGTACATGCATTTCTTTCAACTGTGTGTATCAGACATGTGTCTGACACTCCTCGCATTTGTACTAAATTTTATGGTACATGTTTGGACACTTACCATCATGTTTTGAAAATATTATGAACAATTTTTGAATATTTTTTCACATTTCCTTACTGGTGAACTCATCACTTTTGAATTGATTTATAGCTTCTCCTGTTATGTGATTTTCATACTCTAGAACTGATACTACTTTTGAATGGAGTATATATAATATAAATGTCCTATTTTGGTTATGTATCTAAAAAATGTTACATGTAATGAGGATTAATTATGTAGATCAATGATAAGATGGCCAATATCATTGCTCTTTGGTTGTGTCTTACTTATCCAATTTCCGTATCCCGTAGGTGTACTAGTTTTGTGTTGTGTGTCTAATATCTATACCCTTACTCCTTACTTCAGTTATCCTTTTAGGCTTTGTTAAGATTATTGGATGAGAATAATTCTTTATTGATTGATTTCTTAATTAACTGAGTACAATATGGCTCATACATATAGGAGAGAATACAAGACTAAACTAATACATACCCAATATGGGACTAACTAATATATCATCTAACAGGCTTAGAAGTCAGCACAATTTCTTTTTCATTTTGATGTGGAAGAACGTAGGCTGAATTGTTTTTAAACTGCTATTTTTGTGATACCAACGAATGCAGGAAGGAATAGTGATTCCTCCATGGGTTGCTCTTGCTATTCGTCCGAGGCCTGGAGTCTGGGAATACGTGCGTGTGAATGTGAACGATCTGGCAGTGGAAGAACTCACAATACCCGAATACTGGCAGTTTAAGGAACAACTTGTCGAAGAAAGGTAAAGGTCCACGATCTCCTTCTTGTGATCAATCTCTATGATATTGACCTTGCGAAATCTGCTTTTTCACCTCAGTTCACAAAACAATTTTGTGCTGGAGCTGGACTTTGAGCCCTTCAATGCTTCCGTTCCTCGCCCCACACTGTCAAAATCCATTGGGAATGGCGTGCAGTTCCTTACCCGTCACCTCTCTGCAAAATTGTTCCAAAGCAAAGAGAGCATGTACCCGCTGCTTGAATTTCTAAGGCAGCACCACTATAACGGCACTGTGAGTAGTATATCTATATTTCATGCATCTCGTATTCTTATTTATTGTATTTATTGATTTAATAAAAATATGTGGCATGCACTCGATGATGCTCAACGATAGAATCCAAAGCATTAGTGCGCTTCAGTCAGCACTTAGGAAGGCAGACAAGTACATTCTAAGCATTCAACAAGACACACCGTTTTCTGATTTCATTCACAGGTAAGTTATAATATATATCACTACAGACAGCTGCCTCCATTTTCTTTTGACATCTCATGATGAATCAAATTAAAAGATGTCGATCCGCAAAATTGTCTAGATTCCAAGAGCTTGGTTTAGAGAAGGGCTGGGGTGATACAGCTGCCCGAGTGCATGGTACCATCAATCTCCTACTTGATCTTCTTGAGGCCCCTGATCCATGTACCTTGGAGAAATTCCTTGGTACAATTCCGATGGTTTTTAACGTTGTCATCCTTTCACCACATGGTTACTTTGCTCAAGATAATGTTTTGGGGTACCCAGACACCGGTGGTCAGGTATTATACTAAATCTAATGTCCGGTACATTTCTAGTATATATGTCTCTTCTGGTATATATAGTTCAGTTATGGCTCATACCATATATATGTACTTGTGCTCTCTATTTAAAATTCCACAGTTTGAAGGCCTAATATAAGACATTTGAATTCTCTTTTATCTAATATATTTTATCATCATATCGGATAATAATATATATACCAAAAGACCGACATACATGTCTTACATACTATCACACACTCGATGAACTATTTGATTGATTTCTGAATCTTTAACACCCTGGAACACTGTGTGCAGGTTGTATACATTTTGGATCAAGTTCGTGCTTTGGAAAATGAGATGCTTCTTAGAATTAAGCAGCAAGGCCTCAATATCACTCCTAAAATTCTGATTGTATGTTCTGAATCAGTGTCAGCTGTTAGCTTCTTTACATTGCCTTCATAATTTTGTTTAACTCATAGGATGCCTTGTTTCATGCATGAATTCAGGTGACAAGATTGCTACCCGATGCTGTGGGGACCACTTGCGGTCAGCGCATCGAGAAGGTCTACGGAACTGAGCACACGCTCATCCTTCGGGTCCCATTCAGGTCCGAGAAGGGAATTCTTCGTAAGTGGATCTCGCGTTTTGAGGTGTGGCCTTACCTAGAGACTTATACCGAGGTAATCAATTTTTCAGTCCAGTTTACACAATCTTCTTCTTTCTTTGTAATTTGAAGAAATCTTTAGCTCATACTAATAATAATGTTTGTAATTTGTATTGTAGGATGTTGCAAGTGAGTTAGCTCGAGAGTTGCAGGCAACCCCAGATCTGATCATTGGGAACTATAGTGATGGAAATCTAGTAGCTTCGCTTTTGGCTCACAAATTGGGAGTCACTCAGGTTCACAATTCAACCTTGATCTTGTTGTTGCATTTTAAAATCATCACTTAATGTCATCAAAAATTAATATCTAATGCATGTATATGTTTCTTCATTAATGCAGTGTACAATAGCTCATGCTTTGGAGAAAACCAAGTATCCAAACTCAGACATATACTGGAAGAAGTTCGACAAGCAGTACCATTTCTCCTCCCAATTCACTGCTGATCTCATCGCCATGAACCACACCGACTTCATCATTACCAGCACCTTCCAAGAGATTGCTGGAAGGTATTATATTCTGTTCTGTAATACCGATTTTTGTTTTAATATACTCATATCTTTCCTTAATATTATTATTATTTCAGTAAGGATACAGTAGGCCAATACGAGTCTCACACTGCCTTCACTCTTCCTGGGCTTTACCGCATTGTTCATGGCATCGACGTCTCCCCTGGTGCTGACATGACCATCTATTACCCTTACTACGAGCAGGACAGGAGGCTCACCTCCCTTCATCCACAAATTGAGGAGCTACTCTATAGTAATGTTGAAAATGCTGAACACAAGTGAGTGCTTTATGTCCTTTATGTTTGAACTTGTGACAGAGAAAAGAACTTAAATCTGATTTTTTATTTTTTTTTCTTTTTTTTATTTTTTTTGATATAAGAGTGACCAAGGTCAACCGATTTCATTAATGAAAGATTAACGAAACCACAAAATAGCCCTATTACAAATCATACAAAGTACTGTGCCCACTGGTACCCAAAATAGATATTCTATTACAACACAACGCCTATCATGAAGAAAAGTACAGTGTCCTATGGCACCAACAACCATACTTCATTACATTAGGACCATGATTTTGCGCAATAATATATAAAAATTACATTTAATATTACGTCTATATGATTTTTATTTTCCCTCCTTTTAGGTTTGTGTTGAAGGATAGGAGCAAGCCCATCATTTTTTCCATGGCGAGGTTGGACCGGGTGAAGAATATAACTGGACTGGTAGAACTTTATGGGAAGAATCCTAGACTGAGGGAGTTAGTTAACCTTGTGGTGGTCGCGGGAGACCATGGGAAGCAATCGAAGGATCTTGAGGAACAGGCAGAGCTCAAGAAGATGTACGGGTTCATCGAGGAGTACAAATTGGATGGCCAGATTCGCTGGATTTCTGCTCAGATGAATCGGGTCAGAAACGGGGAGTTGTATCGGTGCATCTGTGATACCAAGGGAGCCTTTGTGCAGGTATTGTAACAAATTATGGCATGCTTCAGAACACCAGTAACTAAAGCACATGTAATATCATCTCATATTGTACAATTTCAGTTTTAACTTGTGTTTTCCTCTCTTTCATAGCCTGCATTCTACGAAGCTTTTGGGCTGACCGTCGTCGAAGCCATGACATGTGGTCTGCCCACATTCGCTACTCAACATGGTGGCCCTGCAGAAATTATAGTCGACGGTGTTTCTGGCTTCCACATTGATCCATACCAGGGCGACAAGGCCGCTGACATCCTTGTCAATTTCTTCGAGAAGTGCAAAGCTGATCCTTCCCATTGGGATAATGTCTCCAAAGCAGGATTGAAGCGTATCGAGGAGAAGTAAGTTTTGTCTTTTCTCATAAATAGCTAATGTGTTAGGGGTTGCATAAAATTCTAAGAACACTATGTCATGTGAAATTGTAACTCTATGCAGGTATACTTGGAAGCTGTATTCCGAGAGGTTGATGACATTGTCTGGTGTTTACGGCTTCTGGAAGTTTGTCTCCAAGCTTGACCGAAGAGAGACACGTCGCTATATTGAGATGTTTTATGCTCTCAAATATCGCAATTTGGTGAGTTCTTCATCGCAATTTCTGTGAGGAACTCAATCCATTCTGTTTTTTTAATCCAGAGAAAGATAGACTTATGTTCGGTCTAATTTTTGTAGGCACAATCTGTTCCTTTGGCTGTCGATGGGGAAGTGGCTGCAAACGGAAGCAAGTGATTCTCGCGAGGGGGAAGAATAAGGGAGAGCTCTGTAAATTTGTTTATTCAGTAGGTTTAGAGTACCCAGTAGTCTTTGTGATTCTTACTGTAATTTACATGAGCTCGATGTATTTCGGATTGAAAACAGCTTGAAGTTTCCCTCGATGTAAGGTTCTATCATAAGCTTTTTCAAAATCAAGCTTAAGTAAAATGCCTTCAGAATGTTTCTGATGCAGAGAGAGAATAATTTCTTGCACAACAGCAACACTGTCTAAAATGAATCTATCTTTAATGAAACCAGATTGAGAAAAACCTACAAGATCACCAATAACATTAGTCAGTCTGTTGCCTAAAACTTTCATAATAATCTTTAAAATAACACTGAGAAGACTAATAGGTCTGAATTGAGAAACTTTGTTAGCACCAGGAAATTTAGGAATTAGAATTATATGAGCATAGTTAATTCTAGAGAAGTCAAGGAAATTATCAAATAATTCTTGAAAAACTCCTAAAATATCAGAAATTTAGGAATTAGAATTATATGAGCATAGTTAATTCTAGAGAAGTCAAGGAAATTATCAAATAATTCTTGAAAAACTCCTAAAATATCATATTTCAGATCATTCCAAAAAAAAATTATAACAGAAAGTAGGGATACCATCAGGCCCAGGGGCAGCATCAAGAGAAAGATCACAAATTGCTTTAAAAATATCCTCTTCAGAAAAGGGAGCTTCTAAACCATCCAGATTGATTCCATTGGAAGGAGGATATAATTGATTCCAGTTAATATTTAAGAAGGTATCACCAGGGTCACCCATAAGGTTCTTATAAAAGTTGAAGAACTCTTGATGAATCAATTTAGCATCAGAGATTTCACCCCTATCAATTTGAAGAGAAAGAATATGATTTACTCTTTCTATGAGAGGCATAGTTATGAAAAAAATTAGTATTACCATCCCCCATAGTAAGCCATTTAATTTTTGCGCTTTGACACCATTTGATCTTATCCATTTCCAGAATATGCAAATATTCTTTTTGAAAATCAGCTCTAAGCATCCTATCGGCCAAAGAAAGAGGATTCTGTTCCTCAACAACATTCAAAGTGTCAATTTTCTTTTTCAAAGAGCCAAATCTAGCCTTGATCCAAAGCTTACAACCATTCTTAATACACTCAATTTTAGCCAGGCGTCTTCTGAGACCAGCCTGGGGATGGATATTGATAGATAGAATGCATCCAGTGATCATAGATAGAAAGGGAGGGTCTTCTAACCAGAATTTCTCAAATTTAAAATGAATATCTTTAGGAGAAGGAGAGGTAGAATAAAGAATAAGGGGAACATGGTCAGAGATAATATTAGAAGCAGCTTGAACATAGGATAAAGAAAAATCTGAGTTCCAGTCATAGGAAACAAGAAATCTATCAAGTTTAGCAAAATTAGGAATCAATCTCTTGTTAGACCAAGTGAATTGTCTCCCCAAAATAGGATAATCAATAAGACTGAGATTACAAATAACATTATTGAAGTTATCATAGTCTTGTCTATTGTAAGAGTAGCAACTTCTTTCAGAATAAAAACGAACAACATTAAAATCTCCACCAAAGATGACACAACCATTAATGAAAGAATTCCACTGTAAAAATTATTTCCAAAACTCATCTTTAAGAGATTGAACACAAGGGCCATAAACAGAAATAAAAAGGAGAGAACAGTTGAAGGAAAAACATTCCAATTCCACTGCAAGAAAAAACATTTTCTTAAAAACCTTTGTGCATTTGAACATGTGATCTTTAAAACCCACAAGCATGCCACCAGAAGCACCCAAAGAGTTAAGAGAGATCGATTCAGTAATAATAGAACCACCTAATGATCTAAAAAAAGAAGGAGATGGAGAAGGAATCTTAGATTCCTGAATAGCAATGATGTCACACTGGAAAGAAATAATAAAATCAAAGACAACCAATCTTTTATCCTCACCACCTAATCCCCTGATATTACAACTAGAAATAATCATTTAAAACAATTGACATCACCTCTGATCCATTCAAGATCAATAATTCTGGTCATGATCCTCAGGAGAAATATCAAGTAAACCAGAGCAAGAAGTAAAATTATCTAAATAATCAGAAGAAAAGAAATCAAAATGACATCTAAAAACAGAACCAAGGCAGGTACCTTCTGATGAGGGGGATATCACAGAAGCAGGAATCTCCAAATTCCTGATCTGAGCAATGAGGGCAACCTTTTCCAGCATAGGTTGATCCACATCTGGCCGCTGTCCAACCCAAATGCTCCTTCTGAGAGGGCCAACAGACTTAGCAGAACACTTTCCCTTTCTTATGAGATGCAAAATTATTTAATATATTATTGTAATCAATTTCAGACTTTTTGTTATGTGAGGAGGCATATTTCGGGCTTTTTTGGTATGTGAGGAGGCCTTTATTTTTTAGATAATTTTTTTTAGGCCTAAAGTCCTAACTTTGATTGCTTAATTACCCTTGGGCTGGCCCTGCTTGGAGGGTAATTCCATAACGAAAAAAAGGATATATATATTTAATCTCAAATTAAATTAATCTCTACTACTATAATGGAAGAAGGCTTTAGTGTAATTTGTCCATATCCCAACCCGTGCAACGCACGTGTTGGTAGAATTTCTTTTTTTGTCCTTTTCATCCCCCAAATTTTCCCCGAGTGCACAACACGTGTATAATACTAGTATTCAATTATTATGAGAATTAGGGAACATGACAGAATCAAGATCGTCCTTCCAACACTGAAATTAAAGGTCTAATTTTGACTTATAAACTAAGTTGTTGATTTTTAAAATTCAAGTTCAACCTTATGTAGACAGGGAAATATCATTCGTGTCTGTTAGCTTGAGAGAGAGAGAGTATTTGTTGACGGGGGCGTCAAATATTTAGGGGGTGGTTTTGAGAGAGTAGCATTCGTGTGTGGGAAAGAGGATTACAATTAATGATGTATAAATCAATTATATATGTTGAGATTTGTATGTATATGAGAGTTGCAAATAGTGAGTTATATACCGGAGATGGAATTGGCGTGCCTAATTACTTGTATGTATATGAGAGATATTCATATTAGGGAGTTGTATTAGGGAGTTTTTCACTTAATTTCAATGCTTGTGCGTATAAGTTCATAAAAAAAAATGCTCGTGCGTATATATATACGAGAGAGGGGGGAACCATGGAGAGTTGCAAATAGTGAGTAATATACCAGAAATGGAATTGGCGTACCTAATTACTTGTATGTATATGAGAGATATTCATATTAGGGAGTTGTATTAGGGAGTTCTCCAATGCTTGTGCGTATATATATATGAGAGGGGGGAACCATGGAGGAGGCCGACATTGCCATAGTCCAATTATAATGCCGAGAGTTACGACAGCCGCAAGAAGGACAGGTCCTACCTCCTACTTCTTAGTCGTTTCAGCCGTGAAGGGTTTCCACCACCCATGCAAGTTTTTAAATGCCATCCAGGTCCTCTCTCTCTCACTCCCCTTCTTGTTCTTCTTCTTCTTCTTCTTAATTATAATGTTAACTGAATTATATATATATATATACATTCTCTAGGTAGTATTGTTGGCGAGGAGGCCAAGATCAATCTTTACCCGATGGAGGAACAGAAGCAGCACCCTACACGTTCCACCGAGTATGGGACGTGACCTATCTTTGACAAAGAAGAGATCAAGGATGATCTAGGGGAGCTACTAGCTAGGATTCAAATATGAATATAAATATGTTCCTGTTAAAGGTCATCCTGCCAATGCCGGCATTGCTGGAATTAAGTTGGGACTGAGAGTACACACTTCGTCCAACAGGGGTAAGACACCACCAAACTTCAACCATCTCCATCACCGGCCATCATCTTCTTCACCACCGAACCGACCACCTCAATCACCACCCTTCATCTCAACCAGCCCCGACCTCCATCTCCACCATCCTCCCGAAACACATCACAACCCGATCGAACCCATCTTTATTTTATTTTAATAAAATAAAATAAAATAAAATAAAATAAAATAAAATAAAATTTGAAAGAAAAAAAAACTTGTCAAATTCAATTTCAATAAATGAGTAACTCCCTAATATGAAGAAAAGTAGTAATTAATATTTTCTCCGATTTATATATACTACGGAAAACCTGCTGCTGCTGCTGCTTTAGTTTGTTCTTCAACCTCGATCGATCCAGAAGCCGTTTCCCATTAGTTGCATTGGAAACTTGTCGTTGTGAGGTTTTTTTTAGTTTTTGTTATATATGTCCTTATAGTGAATTGGGAGCCTAACCCACCTTTCCCTTGTCAGGGATTCGGTGAAGAGAGATATATCATAAATTTTATTTAACAACATTTCAACCAGTTACAATAACTCTTTTTTACCAAAAATTTATTTATCTTTGAATTCTTCTTAATTTTAATCAAAGAAATTCTTAAATTCTCCTACAAATTATTCCCCCCTGCCCCGTCAACACAATTTATTACGACTAGTTATTTACACGTGCAATGTCTCAATCTCCAATCTTCTCTAATCTCTAATCTCTAATAATAATAATAGACATAAAGTTTGTGCCTTTTGAGCTTAATTACGCGTTTTTCTGTTGAACTCAAAAAATCTGACATAAAGTTGTCATCATCTTCACGACTTCACCTTCCATATCCTGGTTAAAAAGAGCAGGGGCGAAGCCAGAACAAAATTATCAGGGGGGCCAAGAAAAAATTCTATAACTATATATAAATATATAGGTATTTTTCATAATTTTTAGGGGGGCCAAATAATAAAATTTAATAGATTTAAGGGGTTTTTAAAAAAAAATTTCAAAAAATTTAAGGGGTTTTTCAAAATTTTGGGGGGGCCCGGGCCCCCACATAGCTCTGCCCCTGAAAAAGAGAATGAGATCTATGTAAAAGTAATCTTCCATATAAAGCTGCTCAGTACTAAAAAACAGGTTGATTTAAAAAAGAAAAAAAAAATACTTTAAAACAATGTTTCCAATACTAACCCACTCTCAGTTTTACAGGAAAAAAAAAAAAAAACTACTACGGTATCAGATATCCCACCAGATAGTGTCAAATGATTGCAACAACTCTATCGGACTAATCCATGCTGCTTAGTATGTAAAATTACGCATTATTAAGAAAGATATGCTGTTTTGGTGATGGGCGGCGAACTTTTTCTAACAGGAGCTCTTGCCGGAGGCGCCATCTTCTCCGATCCTTTGGCAGCTTCGAGATAGGTGATACGCTAACGAGGATACCTGTCTTCCTTCCTCTCCTCCAACGCTTCTCTCTTTGAGAAGTCTTGATCTCTAATCCTTTATCTGCTTTGATGAACGCTCGTCCTCCCTCTATGGGAGAGATGATGTTCTCTGTGAGATGATCGACCTCTCCATCTATTTGAGAGATCGCCATCCTGCCTTGCTTCTGCCCTTGACCTCTCGCTTCTTTCTTTCACCTCGTCCCTGCTTCGTTTCACCGTAGCTCTTCCGTCATCAACGTCTTGCTCTGAGAGTCTGTGATGGGAACCTGATGGATGAGCGCCCCTCTGTGAATGTGGAATGTGCGAAGCTCTGGCTCCACCCTCACAATGAGATTCTCTCTCGTTCCTCTTTTCTCCCTCTGACCTCATTTTTTCTCCCTAGCTTCTGGCTATTTTTTCTCACTTAGATTAAGTTATGAATACCTCCCTTCATATTTGAAGCAATGCTTTGTTTATTGTTCTTTGTTTCCCAAAGATCACAGATATGAGAAGACAATCCCCACCAAACACTACCGTTTCCACTTCTGCCAACTGACTGGTGATATTGATGCTTTGAGTGACTGACTTCAACATGGAAGATCTATATTTCTGACATATTAGGGAATTCCTCCAGCAGCATTCTTTGCCCCTAAAAGTCAAGAGCAACTTGCAAGTCCATGTGGGTCCCATAGATTTAGGGAAAGAGCTCTCAGGCTCTATTAGGGGTGGCAACGGGCCGGATTTGGGTCGGACTTATATAAGCCCGAGCCCGAGCCCGAATTTATTTTTTGGGTCCAAGCCCGGCCCGATTTTGCATCGGGCTCCAAAATACAGGCCCAAGCCCGAGCCCGAATTAACCAAAAAAGCCCAAGCCCGGCCCGATTTGTAGTGGAAGAACATTGTACTTGCACCTCCATCTTCAATACCCTGATGAGAAGACAAGTTGTTATCTCTATGTGATATGAGAGTGATCTTCGCAATATCAGTGGCATGACTGCTGGATGGGGAGCGATACTTATCAGCAAGATCTCTAGTTTTGATACATATTTCGGAAGAAACTGACGTATGGAATTTTGTATGAATTCCCTTATCACCATACCTGCAAAAAATAAATAAATAAAGAACATGGACTTAGAACACTATGACTTTTTGTGCTCAAACATATAAGATTTTAAAAAATGAAGGAAGTTAAAAGGATAGAAGAGAGCGCAACATCCAACTAAAGCATAAGCAATGTCTTCTAATGACAAATTTATATGAGAATATAAGATTAATAATAATAGTGATTTGGAGGACATGTATGGACTGAAGAAAAAAGAAATCAACCCATAAAATAGTCAGACTAAAATTCTGAGCAGGCATATAAGCTTAAAAGAAGGACCAGGGGATATGAGGAAATTAATTGCATAAAACTCATTTATGATGCCTAGGTTCCTTGGATTATGTACTTGAATATCACCCGGCTCATACACTAACGGTAAATCCGGGTCGGGTTCGGATCGGACCTATACAAGCCCGAACCCGGCCTGAAAATTAATTCGGGCTCAATTGTTGAGCCCGGGTCCGAAAATTTTCAACAAATTTAGGCCCGTATTCTACTAAAATTGGGTCGGACCTAATCGGGCTCGGGTCGGGTTCGGGTCAATTGCCAGCCTTAGGCTCTATCCATCAAAAAGGGTTGTGTATATATACAGGAACCATGGAGGAGGCCAGCCACATTACCATAGTCGAATTATAAGCTTAATTATTAGTATCATGCCGGGAGTTACGCCAGCCGCAAGCAGGGACAGGTCCTGCCTCCTACGTCTTGATCATTTCAGCCGTGTAGGGTTTCCACCATCCACGCATGTTTTTGGATGCCGTCCAGATCCAGGTCCTCTCTCTCTCACTCCCCTTCTTCTTCTTCTTCTTCTTCTAATTATAATGTTCTCTCACTCCCCTTCTTCTTCTTCTTCTTCTTCTAATTATAATGTTAACTGAATATTATATATATATATATATATATATATATATATATATATATATATATATATATATATATATATATACATATACATTCTCTAGATTTTCTACGTAGTATTGTTGGCGAGGAGGCCGAGATCATCAATCTTTACCCAGTGGAGGAACAGAGGAAGCACCCTACACGTTCCACCGAGTATGGGACGTGGCGTAACAAAAAAAAAGAAGAGATCATGGATGATCTAAGGAGCTACTAGGATTCAAATATGAATATAAATATGTTCCTAAAGGTCATCCAGCTAATGCCGGCATTGCTGGAATTGAGTTGGGACTGAGAGAGTACACACTTCGTCCAACAGGGGTAAGACGACAAACACCACCAAACTTCAACCATCTCCATCACCGGCCATCATCTTCTTCACCACCGAACCGACCTCCACCTCAATCACCACCCTTCATCTCAATCAGCCCCGACCTCCATCTCCACCATCCTCCCGAAACACATCACAACCCGATCGAACCCATCTTTATTTTATTTTAATAAAATAAAATAAAATAAAATTAAATTAAATTAAATTAAATTAAATTAAATTATATTAAATTAAATTAAATTAAAAAAAAAAACTTGTCAAATTCAATTTCAATAACAAAGTAACTCCCTAATATGAAGAAAAGTAGTAATTAATATTTTCTCCGATTTATACTACGGAAAACCTGTTGCTGCTGCTGCTTTAGTTTGTTCTTCTACCTCGATCGATCCAGAAGCTGTTTCCCATTAGTTGCATTGGAAACTTGTCGTTGTGAGGTTTTTTTTAGTTTTTGTTATATATGTCCTTATAGTGAATTGGGAGCCTAACCCACATTTCCCTTGTCAGGGATTCGATGAAGAGAGATATATCATAAATTTTATTTAACAACATTTCAACCAGTTACAATAACTCTTTTTTACCAAAAATTTATTTATCTTTGAATTCTTCTTAATTTTAATCAAAGAAATTCTTAAATTCTCCTACAAATTATTCCCCCCTGCCCCGTCAACACAATTTATTATGCAATTTATTACCACTAGTAATTTACACGTGCGGTGCATGTCTTAATCTCTAATCTCTAATCTAATCTAATCTAATATTATAATGGGAGAAGACCTTAGTGTCATTTGTCAATCTACCAACCCGTACATTGTACGTGCATAATTAATATGAAGAAGGTCTTAGGTTCGAGTTCTCATTACGTTAGATTTTTTTACTTTATTTTTTTTAATATATTAAATATGCATCACACGTGTAAATTACTATCTATCTATTTATCTATCTCTAATATAATTTATAATAACTATTATAATAGAAGAGTTGGAGTTATAAATCTACTTACTTACGTACAACTCCAACTCTCTCATTATAGTTTTCACATTAAATTTGAAAAATATATAATCATATTTATTAAGACATGCATTGCACGTGTAACTCAGAATTTCAGTTTAATTTTAAAAAAAAAATTAATGCGTGCATCACAAGTGTATATTAGTAGTAAATATAGTTTTTTTAAAGTAAAAATATAGATGCTAGTTTGAATCTAAAATTTTCTCTGTAATAATGTTATGCACGGTTGTGTTGTAGATCTTGATAGATTTATAAATTTATAAATGACACTAAGTCCATTATATTTTATTATAATACTAGATTTGCCCGTGGGCACGTGCCTACGGCACGTCTTCGGAACGATACAAAACACGAAAAGTCTGTAAACAGTAAAACAACAATTATGTAGCTCAAGTTTGAATAGTATGACAATAATTAGTTGTAAATAAAAGTCCGTGTTTCCATTAGTATATGTTGAAAAATAATTATAAATGGTGGTATAAACTATAAAATCTAACTTCTTAGAACTTTAAGTGTGAAGTTGAAGAGATATTTATTATAATTTCAATATAACATGTGCAAAAAAAAAAAAAAAAAAAAATCTGAGCATCTAAATTTCAAAGTAAATATAAAAAGAATGGGAGAGAGAGATAGGGAGAGAGAGAAAGAGAGAAATATGAAAAAGTGAAGAGATCAGAGAGAGATAGTAATAAAGTAATAAGTTTTTTAGTTTTTTGGGAGGAAAAATATGTTTTGTGAGGTTTGATCTAGGCTTTTGATTTTAGGGAGATTGATGAGCCACTTGATAGCTTTCTTTGTAATTTATTATATAGATTATATTCCATTATAATATATATATATATATTTGATAATTAGATGACCGAAGCCATCGTTTCATTAATAGGATTAAGGAAACAAAGCATTACACAGTACTAAAAATACAAATAAGCTGTCATAACAGCTAAACAAACTAAGCTAAGGCAACATCGCCTTACATCAAAATAGAAACAACAGTAATAGAAAAACAACAACATTGAGAGGAACCATAAAGCCATCGAGCACCCTCCGCCCTTCATCCATCAACCCTGGGCATCTCTCTGTACTCTTCAGAACTGTTCCTGCCTACTGTATTGCTCCTCTATGTCTCCTCCCGTGCCTTGTTTACTCCTCCGCACTGTTCCTGATCCTCTTTACCTGTTCCTGAGCGCCTGCCCAATCATGTATCAGAAGGAAAATTTTATGCATGGAGTAAGGAAAAGTGTAAACTTTTTTGCGAAAAATTAAATCATTTCTATCTAGCCATAGGTTCCAGATGGTTGCAGCTGAAGCAATGTCCCAAGCCTCTCTATTTTCTAGTTTGATGTGCAAGTGTCTAGAATTTGCCCATATGTCAATGGTATTGTTAGGAACCCTTAAGCACCCAAAACCCCTACAAATAACTTCCCAAGTCAGCCGAGCTTTTGAACATTGAAATAGGATGTGGTTGACGTCTTCCTCAGCCGAACGACACGCTTCGCAAATCACATCGATCTGGGTCAACCTCTTCTTGAGGTTTAATTTGGAGAGGATCGCATTGCTATGGGCTAACCAACAGAAAACTTTGATTCTGTATGGCACTTTGGCTCCCCATAAAACAGATTGAACTTGACATCTCGTACCTCCATCGTTGATCCATTTATACATGGATGATACAGAGAACACTTTTGTACTCTCTCTATCCCACCATCTTTCGTCGTCTAAGCAATTTGCCTGCCCTCCTTCTTCAAGTATTAGTTGATTCAACTCTTCAAATTCCAACCTAGACTCTGTTGTAATTCCGTTGGATACTAAAAAATTTAGCCTGCCGTTCTTTCGAATGTCCACTACTGTTAGGTCTAGGTTCAACGTGGCTTTTGCTGCTAATGAGAATTGATTTTGCAGAGCCGTCTTGCCACACTAATTGTCTTTCCAGAATCTGGTATTTTTCCCGTTACCTACTTTGCAAGTTGTATTGTTATGGAAAATATCTCCTTGCTTTGCTATCCCCTTCCATAAAAGCGACACTTTTGCCGAAGGGCTTTTTCCACCAAAACGGTATTTACGTCTTTTGCGAAATTGATCGAAGGAATAGTTCCACCAACCTCTGTGATTGTTAGTAATCTTCCACCACCACTTACAGAGCAATGCTTTGTTCATGTCATGTAGATTGACAATTCCCAATCCTCCAAATTCCTTTCTCTTGCATACCTTTCCCCAATTAACCAGATGGAAGCCTTTGTTTTCCTCGTCCGTACCTTTCCATAGAAATCTTCTTCGCAATTTATCTATCCTGTTGATGACCCACTTTGGCAGTTCGTAGATGGATATCAGGTACAACGGAATTGTACTCACAACAGAGTTGAGTAGAATGATCCTTCCCCCAAGGGAGAGGAACCTACTCTGCCAACCAGCCAACTTCTTTTCTATTTTAGCGATTATAAACTGCCAATCCTCCTTTAGCAGAGTATCGGGCTTAATAGGCGTGCCTAGATATTTGAATGGGAATGCGCCAATTTTGCAATCTAGTATATCCGAAATGTCAGCACATGTCGAGGACAGCTGGTCGCATAACGGAATGATACTTGTTTTATTAAAGTTTACCTGCAATCCTGACCAGCTCTGGAAGCAGGCTAAAATCATCTTGATGGCAGTCGCTTCTTCCACCGTAGCTTTGCCAAAGAGGATTGTATCATCTGCGTATTGGAGTATCGCCATCGGTTTGTCAATCCCCTTGATTTGGATCCCTTTAATAGTGTTGTTTTCCATAGCTCTTCTTATCATCTCTGCTAGTCCATCTGCTATGATCGCAAAAAGGAGAGATGATAAAGGATCTCCTTGTCGCAACCCTCTCCTGCAAAGAATTTCTCTGCCTTGCCAACTGTTCACCTGTACCGTAGATTTTCCTCCGCTGATACACTTTTTCATCCAAGACCTCCATTTCGCGCCAAATCCTTTGAGAACTAAAGCTTCCTCCACACATTCCCACGCTACCGAATCGTAGGCTTTCTTAAAATCAAGGTTCAGGATGAAGCCGTCCTCTTTTGTTTTGTTACCTCGGAAAACCACTTCGTGTGCCGACGCTATACTGTCCATGATATCCCGACCCCGAATGAAACCGCTCTGCGATTGGTCTATGACCTCGTTTAGGTTGGGGGCTAATCTTTGAGCCAAGACCTTCGTGATAATCTTGAATGATCCATTCAACAGACTGATAGGCCTAAGATCTTCGTGTGTAGTGACCTTGCTTTTCTTGGGGACTAGAACAATTGTAGCGTAATTTAACCTGTCCAGGTCGGCCGTCCCGTCATATAGCTCGTGGAATATGTTCAGGAGATCATATTTAATTATCACCCAATAAGTATTGAAGAAAAAGATCGGGAACCCGTCTGGACCTGGAGCTTTATCCTGACCCAGCTTCTTAATTGCCTCGAACACCTCAGTTTCTGTGAATCTTGATTCAATTCCATCACTTCCATCTAATCTGGATGAGCTCCACATATCCTGTGCCATCTTACATCTTCTAGCAGGCTTTCGTCCAATAAGGTCGTGAAAATGGTTATCTAGGTGATCCTTGATTAGATCTTCATTTTCCGTCCAAATCCCGTTGACTGAAATGCCAGTGATGTGGTTCTGTCTTTTCCTTCCGTTTGCGACCTTGTGAAAATATTTTGTGTTAGCATCTCCTTCTCTTAGCCACTGGATTATCGCTCTCTGTTGCCAATATAACTCTTCCATTTTCCCGATGTGCTGAAGCTCTAATCTGTAATTAGCGAGTTCGTCATTCTCACTTTCTTGGAGATTTCTGTCCTCCTGAGCACCTTCCAAAATAGCGATTCCCCTAGCAAGCTCCTCTCTTCTGCGGTTAATGATGAGCGTCTTTTGTCTGGACCATGTTTTTAATGTCCTTCGTAGCCGCCTTGTCTTCTCGATCCATATTCCTACTGCTGAATGCTGAGTAGTGCTACCTTCCCATGAATCGGCAATAATCTGCCTAGTCTCTTCGCATACGGTCCACGCTTTCTCGAATTTGAAGCCGAAGTGTTTTTTCTTTCCAATAAGCTCGCAGTCGACGACCAATGGAAGATGATCGGAGGTATAGCGTATAGCGGATTTGACTTTCGCCAAAGGATACGCATCCTCCCACTCATTGGATACTAGGACTCTGTCTAGCCTAACCATTATCAGATTACACTGCATATTTGACCACGTAAATTTCCTATTAGTCATCTCTAATTCCCATAGATCTAGCTTTTCGATTGTCTGATTGAAGGAGTCTTGCTCAGACCGACCGTGGCTCCTGCCTTTATGTTCATCTTGGAATCTAGTGATGTTAAAATCTCCGCCTACTAACCAGGCCCCTCCCCATTTGTGTCTGATAAATTTTAGTTCTGTCCACAACTCCTGACGCAATCTACTGTCATACGGGCCGTAGACACTAGTTACCGTCTGTGTCCAATCGTCGCGTCTGCGTCTAATTCTAATCGATACAGTGAACTCTCCAATGAATTCGTCGACGATCTCGAAGGAAGAGTAAGTAGCTCCTACAGCTATACCACCCGAATATCCCCTAGACGGCTTAAATCTCCAACGAAAGTCTTCCATACTTTTAAGGGAAGTAAAATCCTCCTCCGTTGGTGATTCAATTCTTGTTTCTTGAAGACCATAGATATCAGGGCGAATCTTGCTAAGAGTCACTCCAATAGCCCTTTTTTTTAATTTTTGTCGCATCCCTCTAATGTTCCAAAATATGTATACCATGATAAAACCTAATTAATGTCTAATGTGTGGAGACCACAACCCCTAGCACCCCCCAGGATAGCTGGAACCTATTTTGGTACCCTCTCTAATGATTGCTACGTTAGATAATTATTCGGACCAAGTGGAACCCATGGCTAAACCATACAAATTGGCAAAATAAATAATTGAAGCATCCGATAAAGAATTCAGAACAGAACAATTTAATTTAGAAGTACCTTCTCCTGTGCCGTTGTCCTCCAATTGAATGCTTCCCCTATGAGTCCATCCCTCTTGCCCTTTGTTCTGGCTTTCCGTGCTAACCATCTGTCTTTTTCATTTCCTCTGATATTCTGTGATCCTTCTGGTAGAGGAGCTGCCTACACTGCCTCTAACTTCCCTGTCGTCGCCCTCTGTGACAGTGACAGAGATTAGATTATCCTCTCGAATGTCGTCGAGAGCCCCAATAATTCCTTCTCGAGATGCCAGCTCTGGACTCAAATTTACACTATTAGATATATTGATCAGAGTATTCGGGGGTCGGTTCGCTTGAGTGGTAAGCGGAGTAATAACTCCTATTGGAAGTGCATGCTGTGTTGGGGGAAGTGATTCCTGCTGGATGGGCCCTGTAATTGTATTCAATTGCTCCTTGGATTTCATCAGCGAACAGATTGCGAATTTAACCGAGCGCTCTATATCCTCATTAGAGAAGTTCATCCATTCTGCTTGAATGAGGCCCATTTGCTTTGTAAGGCCCAAATCTTGGCCTGGTTTCAGGATGCCTAACCTTCCACTATCCTTAAAAGATGTTGACGCCTCGCCCAAAGCCCCTGCACCTTTCTCATCTGTCCCATCGCCGCGCGACTTGATTGCGACAGTGGTTGCGTCGCTTCGAATAGCAGTCAAACAGGCTGGAAGTACTTTTTCTGAGAGGTGTGGGGCCCGATGATGGGAACTTTTCGAAGGTAGCTGCTGAGTTGGCTTCGTATGCTGCGCTGGTTGGATTTGAACCTTAGAATTTGAAAAATTAATGTACATGTCCGTTACTTTCGGCTGTGGTTTCCCCTCTCTACCTCCAAAGACAGGACGTCTACTACTAGAGCCAGCTTTCTCATCCAACGGTGCCTCTTCATCTTCTTCCTCCGGCTCGCCATCTGGGCCGTTGAAGCTTTTTTCGAATGGATTTTTGAACGACACATTTTTTTGAGCTTCTACGATCACCGTGACCTCATAGATGTGATTGTCGAACTCCGTTAGGAACTTAGATGGAATGTCGCTCTTGTTAACCACGCCAACTTTGATACGAGCAAATTTTCTAGCGGAGAGGGTGAGTGTCTGTCTATCGATATCTACGAGCATTCCAAATGATCTAACGATGTTATGGAACCTCGACCGGACCCAACAGTGGAATGGAAGATTATATAACCGAATCCAAACCGGAGGTAGGTGATCCGCCTTCAATGCTCCATATTCGCGAGTCCACCACTTGAACATAACGAAAAACTCTAGACCGTAGGCATCTTTCTCCTCCAGACCTTTAGTTTTAATCGTCTCCTTCGCGATCTCAGGCTCACTACAGTGCGCATAGAAGGAGTTTGAGGCTATCTCTTGAACAACCCATGTAGGGGAAGATGGAGACACCATTGCTGCTGTGAGCAACTCAGAAACGTCCTTTGCGGTGGGAACTCCCGTCTGGGCTTTGACGATGATCCCTCCGTTGAATCGTCTTTCAAAATCGGCAATGAGCGGTGTCGGAGATATGGATGCTTGGATGATACGTCTATCTCCCGCAACACTTTCTAGCGTTTGGCTCCCCTCCGGTGTAGTTGGGTACCCAATCTTCCTTGCTTTGGAGTTAGAAGTTGACATCGTGACTCTCTTTGGACAGTTAGTAGAGATGTGGCCGGAGTTGCGGCAGAGGTAACAAAACTAGTCTGCCTTGCAGTTGCTGATGGAATGACCGGGCTTTGCACATTTGTGGCAGTTTTTCCGACCATCGGGATGTGAGTTATCCGATGAACTTGAGCTCTTCTTATCCTGTCTTTTCTTTCTCGATTTGACGAGGACCCATTCGCCTTCCTCAACCTCTCTAGTTGCTCGGCGTCCTAAGTCAGGCGAAGGTGAGCGACACCATGCTGAATGCTTCGCTTCGTTGGAAAGCTTCCCCCTGGTCACCTCAGCATAGGAGCGTATCTTCCTGTTGTGGCTCCAGTCGTTTGCAGGAGGAGATTGATCGACTCTGGAGACGCTCTTGTTCTTCTTTGGCTTTTCTTCTTCCGTTCTTCGTTGCAGCTGACGCGACGTTCTGTGTCTCTCTGCAGAGTCACGCTACCATCAAGCCCTTGGGGAAGGAGATCTGCGACGACCCGTGCTTCTACCCCTGTTACGGGGATCTTCATGCTGATGGCCTTCGTCTTCTACTCTGGTACGCTTGGGCATGCTGGAGGAGTTGTGGATATGGCTTGCTTTGTGAAGCAGGTGAGAGGAGGAGGATGGTTTGTGGAAGGACGGGTAGGGGCTCTCATGGAGGAGTTTTTTTTTTGTTTTGCGTCTGACATTTTGGTGGATTTTTTAGAAGGAATGTAGTTTTTTCCATTATAATATTAGGATTAGAGATTAGAGATATTCACTATTTGACCGCACTGTGTAGGCTATCTTCTCATATTCAATTTGTACAAATTTGTAGCACCCCTGGTTTGACTCTTATTTTCAGTTGAGTCCTTTCTTTGAATTATTACTTTATTTTTGTTGATAAACCCTTTCTTCGAATTATTAGGAATATAGCAGTATAGCAGTTGATCTATGGGAGATTGAAAATACTGGACATTGGCGAATTCCCACACATGAGGGATTTTTTTCCCAAATTGATCCTATTTTTGAAAGTTTTTACCAAAAGCGAGTCTTAGGTTGCAAATTTTCAACCTCTCAAGACTCGCATTTTGAAAAAGCATGGGGATTTATCCCACACTCGCTTTTTCAAAAGCGAGTCTGGACTTTTTTGCCCAGCAACACTCGCTTTCTCAAAAAGCGAGGGAATTTATCCCAAACTCGCTTTTTGAAAAAACGAGTGTCGATTTGGGGATTAATCACCCCCACGCCCGATATCAGATCTCATATTCTCTTTACTTCTCTATCTTCCTCCTCCTCTTCTAACCCCGAAACCCTAACCCATC
This sequence comes from Hemerocallis citrina, assembly GCA_017893485.1. NCBI lineage: Eukaryota > Viridiplantae > Streptophyta > Magnoliopsida > Asparagales > Asphodelaceae > Hemerocallis > Hemerocallis citrina. The sequence continues at coordinate 7,597,811 of CM030363.1, read as the reverse complement.
TCTCATCTCAGATTCGTCAAAGTACCACCGAAATTTGTGGATTAACCCATAAAATTGCTTTGAGAACCTTAATCCCATCTTCCGAGAGAGGTTAAAATTTTGAAATTTTGATATACTTGAAGAGGAAAGCAACTTCAACTATTTGACTCAAATATCTACGACAAATTTCTTTCCAAATAATCTTGTGAAGGTATGATGTTTATTGCCCTATTATTTTGTTAATTTCCATAGGTTTTGTTTATGGGTAGATAATAACTCGTATTTTGGTATAAATTAACGTGGGTATGGATTTGGAGATTCCTATTTGGTTATACTTTGGTGGTGAAATAATTCGTGATCCAAAAATTGGTTGTTGTTATAGTGTGTTGGATCTGGAAATAGTTTGGGTACCTCGTACCATTACATTTGCAGAAGTAGTTGAGAAAATTTATGAAGTTACTAATTGGGATATAAATAAATGGAATGTGAAAATTTTAGCTCGATACACAGCAGGTAGAGAAGATGGTCAGTATTTTATGACAGTGCTCGTATCTACTGATAATGCTATGAAGTCAATGATTGCTAGGACATTTGATCCCAATTGTTCTTGGTCTGCATTAGAGTTATATATTCAGCAAATTCAAATTTTGAATACTCAGCCACATGATATTCCTAGTTCAAGGGTGGTACCTACACAGCAGATGAGGTCTAATCCCGCTCAATCTTCACAACCAAATTCACTGTCCTCACAAGAAAACACATTCACAAATACAACAAACCCGGATTCTACATATGTTGAGTTGCCACGCCAACCTAGTTCGGTTTCTGACTATGTTCCAAATGACAGTGTATTTGAACTCTTTCAAAATGCAGTCATTAACAACAGCTTATTAGACGATGATGAAGAAGAGGAAGAAACAGACGATGAAGTTGATGATAGTGTAGAAAATGATGACGGAGACGAAGATGATGATGTAGCAAATGTAAATCCTACGAACAACAGTTCTAATGAAGTCGGACCTACTGATAGCTACGCCAATGTTGACGGTTTTGTTACCGAGGAGATGACACAAGGTGCTAGAGTACACCATGTTTAACAAGAGTCGTCTGGTTCATCCAATGTAGACGAATTGTACATTGGACAGTAGTTTGTAAGTAAAGAGTCGATTCAACAGGCTGTGAAGTTATATTCTATCAAAAAACATCGTGAATTCGTCACCTTGAAATTTACACCGTCACTGTACACTGTTAAATACAAAATGGCACCTAGAAAACGTACCATTGAGAAGATCGTGCAAGGTCCCCAAGGAGTAAGTGATGGTGGCTACCCTTGGAGATTACGAGCAATTGTTCCAAAAGGCGAGACGAATTTTGTGGTGAAGAAGATAGTTAGGCCTCACACTTGTACGAATCCCACATTGAACCAGGACCACCGTAAAATTGATTCCAACCTTATTTGTAATTTGATTGTGGATGTGGTGAAGAAGGATACCGGTTTAACACCGCGGACAATTATTGAGATAGTGAAATTACAATATAATTATCAGATTTCATATAAGAAAGCTTGGATAGCAAAACAAAAGGCGATTGAGAGGTTGTATGGTACATTCGAAGAAGCATACACGAAGTTGCCTTTTCTACTAACAACAATTCAAGCAGCAAATACAGGAACCGTTGTTCACTGGGATAAATATGAGTCTAGTCCTAGCGATGATACATTCAAGGGAGTATTTTGGGCATTTGGTCCTTCGATTGAAGGTTTCAAGTCTTGCAGACCTGTTATTAGTGTTGACAGAACTTACTTGTACGGTAAGTACAAGGGTTGTTTGCTAATTGCTGTTTCCCCAGATGCGAATGATTGCTTATTTCCTGTTGCATTTGCATTGGTTGATGGAGAGAGTACAAATACGTGGACATAGTTCATGAGTTGCATTCGGTATTATGTCACCGATCGCACTGAGTTGTGTGTTATCTCGGATCGTCATGCTGGTATAATGTCTGCTATGGATTTGCAAAATGGAGCTTGGAACGAACCTAATGCATATCATCGTTATTGTATGCATCATTTTGCTACAAATTTCTTTAGTAAATTTGGTAGCAATGCATTGCAGAAAAAGGCCAAAATTATAGCGTGTCAAAACCAACCCAAAAAGTTCGTGGCCAAACTTGCTGAACTTGAAACCGTCAATATCGAGGCGGCTAATTAGTTGAAAGAGAAGCCGGTTGAGAAATGGGCACTTTATGCAGATGAAGGTCGAAGATACGACATAATGACTACGAACCTGTGAGAAGTCTTCAATTCAGTCTTGAAAGGAGTCCATAGTTTGCCAGTAACTGCGATTGTTGAGACGATCTTCTTACGTCTGAACTCTTACTTTACTACTCGTCGACAGGAAGCCAGTAAGCTTACGTTCCCGTTGCCCCATCAATGCAGCTGGCCTACCCCTCACACTTTTACGTCGGCCCCTCGGTCTGTGTAATGCTCGATCCAAACGTTCGGCCTCTCCCAAAACATCCATATTGCTACGACATGAAGAGAGCATCCTCTGAGCGAACGTATTCAAAGCCGTGCCCGCATTACTTTTTAGTACCTCCGCGCATTCTTTTGCCATGTCCATCGTGTTATCAATCTAAATCAGAAAAAAAACCAACAAAAATAATTACACAAATTCAATAATTTAAAGAATTCATGAACTTCACGTATAACGAACATTAAAATAAATATGAAGATTGAAGTTACCACTGTACGTATAGCGGTGGCCTTCGGTTGGAACATGGGTTGTGAACTGGAATATGCGGGTGGTGGTTCAATCTCCCTCTCCTCAATTTCTTGTTGAATACCAGCAGGTAGTACTGTATCGGGAGAGATGTACAAACGTGTATATTATCGGAACCAAGTCATGTATTTTCCTTGCACTCTTCCATCGTACTCTGGAACATTGACGAGTACAAGTTCAAACCGTTGCTCGTTCCATTGTGCAACGTGAACTCGATGGTAATCTGCCCAATCATGAGTAGGCATGCGGACGGTACCCCTAACGGCGTGTAACTCATGATCATATAGGTTTGCGCAGCTTGTGGGACTATCTTGTTGAAGACCGAACTGACGAAGGACTCTCTCCGGTCGCGGATGCTCCACTATACCGAAGTTGATGAGGGGAGCCGTCGTCAACCACAACTGCGACCCGGTGGTGCACATTGGCGGTAGTCTTCCCACCCGCTCGAGTGTATACGGCGCCCAAATCACGAACTCTTCACGTAGTTGGTCGAGCTCGTCTCTGTAGTACGTTATTACACCCTTGGGGTTGTCTTTGTAACTCCGAGTATTAGCCCAATATACCCCTAAGGGTGCTAACATAGCAGGATCTTCTGGTTGGGCCATCCAACTGGCCTTTGGTCTCCTAATGCTGGGACGACCCAAGTGCAGTCGCTCCCAGGACCAAATCTGTAACAAAACAAAAACATAATAAAAGCCGAGGAAAGATATTTAATTTAGTAAAATCACGAGTGTGTATATGCTAAATCCACTACAAAAATCAATGTGTTTATTTATTAAAGAAAAAGTTGTCCCTTTTATCGCAAAAACCATACGCCTCCATTTTCTCTGTTGAGCTTTTATCCCCAAAATTTCGTTCTATTTACCTTTATCCATTCGATTTGGATTTTACCCACTTCTAATCTTCGGTAAAGTTCTAATCTTTGATTTAGTTTGAGTTAATTTGATATAGTTTATGCGAATTTCAGTTCCGATTTTGATAGATTCTCTTTATATTTGTCTTCAATTTTTGTTAATTTCCGTAGGTTATGGTATGAAATAGGCCCAATTTCTGAGTTTGTTTATGTGATTGTTCCTGTATTAACTCCTTTTTGGGAAATTGATTAGTGACTGTTTTGTCACGAGAAATTAAATTATTTTTAATAATCATTTCTTGTTGCATATTGAGAATACAAGACAAATTTGTTGCTTATTGTAGTTGGTAGTTAATGAGAATTATAATTGAGTTGTTGCAATTGATGATCAAATTGTATGAAGGTTAGTTTCTACCAAGAGTGTTGATTATGTATGGAATATTACTAGGAGTGTTATATGAAGAGGGCTCTCGTCAAATTATAATTATGAATATTTGGTGATGGACTAAAATGAAAGTCGAGGTTGCCCTGATTGAAGATAAAATTTGGGAGAGCTGATTGAAGTGGCTTGGACACATTGTTTGGATGGATAAACCCAGACCATTGAAGTGGCTTGGATGCCCTACTTAGGAAAATTGTTTGGATGGAAGTTACGGGAGCAAAAAAGACTAGGCATAGACCCAGACGAATCAAGGTTGAAGAGATTAATAGGGATTTGAATTTTGAAAAATGTTAATTTGAGTCATTTGACTAAGGAGGTGACTCTCAATAAAGTTAAGTGGAGGAGAAGGATTCATGTAGTCGGCCCAAAAATTTTGGGATAAAGATTTTGTTGGTGTTGGTGGTGGTGGTACTAGATGTGCCCTCATCAAATTAGACAATAAGTATGATTACTTTAAGGGAAGTGGGTTGGTCGGGTTACGATCGCTTTATCTCTGGAAAACTTAGTGACATGGAGTTAAACAAGTTAATTGAGTTATAAGTCAACGAAAATTTTATATGAGGAGTCTTTCTTTCCACTTTTATAGAGAGTGTACTACAAGGATCATCACTCTACTGGATTATTTTAGAACTTATATTTAGGATTTTCCTTGAGCCTTTGCCTTCCGTTTTTAACCGTTATGTTAATAACGGCTTGTACTTGAAGTTTCCTTAATCGGTCCTTATGACAATGTAAATTTCATATTCCCTTCCCCCATTGTTTATCATGGTGAACATCTATTCCATATCGTCTATCATTTAGTAATTCTTCTTTAATGCAATCTTTTTGTTTATTTTTGTTTTTTCCTTAAAATCTCAAAGCATATCAAGATTTGCTCATAATTGCATGCTTTCTTTGGCCTGAGTTTTGGCTCCATTACGTGGAGAATTTGACAGCAGCTGTAATAATCATCTTGGCCAACTCTTTAGTGTAATGATTTTCAACTTTTAAATCATTCTCCGTATTAGACTTTGTTTTGATAAAATGTTTAAATGGTTGTATGTGTGTTCTTTTAGTATAGAAAGAGATTGTTTTCCATCTTGTATCATTTTTATGAGATAGATTAGCACAACGCCTATTTGCCTATCTGTTGTATTATTAAAAATATCATCATATGTTTCTGGTCCTCCTAGAATAAAATTAATGTATAGCAGTTTGGCTATATCAACTGAAAGTTGATATGTGCACATGTCTTTCTTCATAATACATAATTTTACATACTAAGCAGGTTGGATTAGTCCGATAGAGTTGTTGCAATCATTTGATACTATCTGGTGGGATATCTGCTACCAGGATAGTAGTTTTTTTCTCTAAAACTGAGAGTGGGTTAAGTATTGGAAACATTGTTGTAAAGTTTTTTTTTCTTTTTTAAATCGACCCGTTTTTTAGTACTGAGCAGCTTTATATGGAAGATTACTATTACATCTCATTCTCTTTTTAGCCAGGATATGGAAGGTGAAGATGATGACAACTTTATGTCAGATTTTTGGAGTTCAGCAGAAAAAGGCACAAGCTCAAAAGGGACAAGTCACCTTAAACCAAACAATATTCAGGCATCGAAGATTAATGGTGAATATAATTGGGAAAATGATCTCTCTATATATTCTCAGCGCAAAGTACAACCTGAAGTGAACTTGAAAAACTTATTCAATGGCTTAGTTGCAATTGTGACTAGCAAGATTAAAAACTATAATGGCATTCAACACCACCAAAGCCCTAGCTCAAATGCATCTTTTTTAGGATCCGAAACCAATGGAGATAGTTTTATTCACTCGTCAGTTTATGTACCAAGTGCGCCACCTTTACTAGCCGCAGAAGCTTTTAATTATAGTGCTTATAGGGAAGTATTGGAAGCAGAGCCTCCAGAGTGGCTTCCAGATAGTTACTCTTCAACATGTATGAAATGCAATTCCCCCTTCACAGCACTAACTCGTGGCAGGCATCACTGTCGATTTTGTGGAGGTATTTTTTGCAGAGGATGCACAAAAGGAAGATGTTTGTTACCGACCAAGTTTAGAGAGAGGGACCCACAGAGAGTTTGCGACATTTGTTATGACAAGCTTGATCCTCTGCAAGGAATATTGATTAACTCCATCAGCAATGCCATGCAGCCAGCAAAACACGATGTTATGGATTGGACGTGTACAAGGGGGTGGTTGAATTTGCCTGTTGGTCTATCGATGGAACATGAGATATACAAGGCATCAAATACATTGAGAAATTATAGCCAGGTGCGGTCTCGTTTTTTTTTTATTTTTATTTTTCATTATTATTATCGTATGTAACTTGGTCATCTTATATAGGTTGCTCGGTTAAACCCTGAGAAGTCTATTCCGCTAGCAGTTTTGAAAGGAGCAAAAGGTCTTGCAGTTCTAACAGTTATTAAAGCAGGGGCACTTCTTACGTACAAACTGGGTACTGGTCTGGTAGTTTCTAGAAGGTCAGATGGTTCGTGGTCTGCACCGTCTGCTATAGCCTCTGCTGGTTTAGGATGGGGAGCGCAGGTAAACATCTATGCATTAGTGCCTTTCTAATTTTTTCTTATTAGATGTGTGGTTTCCTTCAGTGCAATAAAAGTTTATATATTTACGCTCTCAACATTACTCAAATAACAAATGAATGCATCATAGCTGTATTGATTTTATGTTGATTAAGGGTTGGATACGATAGTATTTTTATTATAGTTGGAATTTCTATATAGGTTGTTTCGTTTGTCTGATAAAGGTTTGGTCTTTTGAATTAGGTGAATAGGCTAAATCAATGAAAATGGTGGGCCTAGCTTTTTAGTTACTCTTTGAATGTAAGGTGGGGCTCTTCCACCTTATCCCTTAAATTCTGGGAGGAATTCTTCCAAATATAGTGTTTGCAAAGATTTGAACTTTTGGTCGCATGATATCGAATGCTAACGTTACCATCCACCGTCTAGGTAACGTTACCATCCACCATCTAGGTTTATCGGCAAATATAACCATTCTTCTGTATCTAATAAGGCTTAAAGATCTGACTAAATTGGTAATGTTAAGATGCACTTTTGAGATCTGCAGTTTGTTTCCGTCCAAGTTTAACCAACCAATTGAGCTTATCTCATTTAGTATAACTCTCCGGTGCCTAGCGGGGAGTCTTAGGTTTGGAACTCCTAAAACACAGTAGCAATTGGATTTTGAACCGAAGATACACTTTCATGTAAACTTTCTGCAAGTGCTTAAGAAATTTGTTGTGCTTAACAAAGAGTTTTAGTTGTATAAACTGTGTTGTTCTATCCATTTTTGAGATGGTCTTATTCATGATGCTACAGTAGAAAACCATTATCTTCCTATTTTGTCAACACTAAGTGTGTTAGTCTTAAAGAAACATTTTTTTTTGCATTTTGACATCTACATAAGGTAGAGATGTGAACTGATTGGTATGTATTTGAAAAGAAGAGTTACACATAGTAGGGCATATTTCTACATGATGAGTGTCACCTGTCTTAGTTGTAAGTAATAATCCGTTCATGCATCCTCTTTTCTTCTTGTACAGATTGGGGGTGAGCTTATGGACTTCATCATTGTGCTTCATGGCTCTAAAGCTGTCAAGGCATTTAGCAGCCGCATGCATTGTTCACTTGGAGCTGGTTTGAGTGCAGCAGCAGGACCAGTGGGGAGAGTCTTTGAAGCAGATATCCGAGCAGGAGATGGTGGGTCTGGCATGTGCTACACTTACAGTTGTTCCAAAGGTAATTTCCATCCAAAACTCAACTCAATCTGGTATGTTACTATTCTTTGAGTTCTGAGAAGACCAAGGTTTTGGTTGCTTCTTTTATTATACGGGTTGATTTTGATACAAGAAAATACATAAATGTCGATGCACAGTTGGGATATTTGAATTCCTAGCAATCATAAGCCTCATTGTCATCATCCTTCCAAGTATTTTTTCCATTTAAATTGGATGAAATATTAGGCATGTATTGTAGTTAAGAGGGCTTCAAAAAGGATTGACGAATTGACCGTCTGTCAACATTATTACAATTAGCATATTATAGTTACCATATTCCTATCCAAGGCAACGGTTATCATCAAGAGATGGCTTACAGCCCTACATTTTTTGGGATATTTAGCAACCTACAATTGCAGCTGTGGTGTAACTCCGTTGCAAGAAATGCTAGTTGCATGTGTTCGGTTATTTGCGAAATTGCAAGTGCAATTACAGTTGAAAATGGCAACTCAACCTTCATAGCCTGAAACCATTAGTGGACTTAGAGCTACTCCTACCTCACATAATCTCTTCCCTCCTTCCACTTCCTTCCACTTCCTTCTACTTCCTTCTCTGCTCTCCTTTGCCTTCCTCCTCATCCTCTCTCCACCTCCTTCTCCCCTTGCCTCGTCATCTCCTCCCTTAAAACTCTGCTGCGCCACCTGAGAAGTTCATTTGCAGCTGAAATATAACCATTGCAATCTCCTATCTCTTCCTTTTTCCACTTTGTAACTCCTATTGCGACTGCACCTAAGGGGTCGCAAGTGCAGTTGCAATACCTGTTCTTAATGCAAAAGTGCTTGTGAATGTGATTGAACACACAAGTAAAAAAATAACCATTGGCCCTTTTGGTTAATCTCATGCATCTAAGGTGCAGCATTAACACCACCAATTAGGCCCTCCAAGCCTCCAACTAAAGAAAAGGGAGGATATGGTGGTTTGTTGTAGGGAACCCTTCCATATCTCTGAAAGAGGTTAAAGATATTGCATGAGGAATTTGTAGAATAATGATATGGGTAATTTACCACATTAAATTTTTATGTTCCCTGATGCTCAAGCACTTTGAAAAGTAGACGAGTGGATCGACTAGGTTATTTTTTTGGATCGACTAGGTTATTAAGAATCAAGTCTGCATCAAATGGGCATTAATGAATGTTGATAACATTGTTTATTAAGTTTAATTACTGCAGTACAATTGTTTTTATCCAGATATAACTTTTATACAGGATATAGCATTTACTTACACATTGTATCAAATCTGACCCAGTACTATGACACTTTGGCTGAGTCGAATCTGATATTTGCCTACTGATACTCGCTTGTCATATGCTTGATGTTAACTATTAATGAAGGCAAATATCCGATACCAATACCAATGCCAATACCGAGTGTTGAAACCATGCTTTACTTGTTACTATTGCCTGATACTGGAAATAATGGAAGCATGAACTATGTTAAAAGATAAGAAGAAGAAATATCTGACTCTTTCATGATTTGGGAAAACACGGATTGTCATGAGGTGAGAGTATAATCAGGGATGAAGCTTAATTGGGGACCGAGTAGGCCCGGACTACCTAGAAATTTTGAAAAAAATCCCTATAGGTATTATATTTTATCCAAAAAAAATGATTTAAGTCCTTCGTTATAGACACAGTTAACCACAGAAACTGAGTCAGAGTCTCCTTTCTCGCTTTCATGTTTATGTTTTGCTTTCTTGCTTCTGTTTCTTAGAGGCGACCTTCTCTGTCTAGATTTCTCAAATTCTGAAACCTTATAGTTGTGATGTTGTTTTATTTCATTGTTTCTTAAAGTAGTCTGGGAAAAGAAGTCAAAAATTTTCTAACTTCGCCCTTGAGTATAATATTTGGAAAAAGAAGTCATTGGTATTGGGAAGTCCAATTATTCACAGAAGTTTAACATTTTGAGTCCATGAGGGTATATCTGTAATGTCAGAGTTACAAAACTTCATTCTATTCTTGATGCCAAGTTGTAAACCAAATATGGGCTAGCGATTTAAATATAACTGTACATTTTGTTCAATTCAGGTGCTTTCATTGGGGTTTCGCTGGAAGGAAACGTAGTTGCAACCCGGTTGGATACCAATCTCAAGTTTTACGGGGATCCTTACCTAACTACTTCCGATATTCTTCTTGGAAGCATCGAGTCCCCCAAAGCTGCAGGCCCTCTCTATTCTGCACTTGATGATCTTTACGCAAATATCGAATATTAAAACCCCTCGTGAGGATTTCTTTTGTTCATATTTTGTTGATCCTGAAATGCTCGGTAGAAACCCTACTCTGGTAACTCTTTATATCACCCAGTCTCGAATATAGTTAGATCTTTGCAATTCTATTAAGAGCAATGTTTATATCATCAAACAATAACAGTAATTGTATGTATATGTCCATGCTTGTCATTGTCAATTTGTTATATAATTTGCAACTGAAAGTATCCCTGATATTATAAGTTAAATAGTCTGTATGCACCTCTAATGTGTATGAAATTGGCCCCTTCCATTTTACTGGATTTATGTGCAAGTGCATGCTGCTTTTTCATTCTTTCCAAGCACACATTAGAAATTTTTGAACCATGTCTGGTATTGAAGGAAATCATGTTCAGTGCACATGCAAATACTAGTTTAGAATTAGCTTTGCGCTTGTCGTGATTAAATACTGAAGTACAAGAGAGAAACTATAAATATTCCAATATTCAATTACGCAAAATACAAAAGAATATGGGAATTGATCTTTGGACACAATTAATTGAACGATAAAAACAAAAGCCTTTGCACAACAAACAGGAAGCTCTCCTCCAAAAACCTATATTATTTACAATTCCATGACTAGATTATATAAGAGCTATTGTACACTTCTGCGAGAGATGAGAAAAGTCATTAAGGACCAGATGCTGCTGCAAGAAATTACAAGATTGAACTATTAGTTTTACCTTTTGTTTCATAACTATATAGCAAAATTTGAACTTAAACCTGATTGTTACCTTGTGCCTGTTTATGAATTTCGCTTCTTTGATGAGTGTTCCAATGCCATAATCCAAGCCCATCCTGCAATCGAGAGAAACCTGGACAAATACCGGTAAATCTAGTAAGAGCTTCCATATAGATGAAACAGGTTAACACTTTGCATGATCTCCCTAAAATTTGAGGAGATCGTGCAGAGGCACTCATCCTAGAGCTTCACATTCCCTATAAACCTGTGTCTAATAGATTTACTCACAAAAACATGACATAAAGCTCGAGAAGGGAGGGCGACCTTAATCTTAGGAAGTGGAATGTTGAGTATATGTGTTTGAACTCCAATCACTCCTAGTACTTGCACCTCCGCATAACTGCCATTGACAATTTCGCTAAGGTTGAATCGCTCGATGGAAACATACATTGGAACCGTGACATTTATGCAATGAGGAGGCTGATAGAATCTAGGGACATCAACTGCCCCTACTGCAGTATCTTCATACAGTATTCCTAGCTCCGAGTTGCTGTACGCAATTCCGAGCTTGTTAGGGTTCTGGGTAGCCAAAGTCAATGTACATGAAAGAGAGACTTGTTTGGCTGCGAAGGAAACATTCAGTGAGTCCACCTGTAGAGAATGGAGGTGGAAGATGGGTTTCTTCGGTTTGACGACGAAGAGTATGAGAAGGACGACTGCAGAGATTAGTGTGAAGCTGAGGAAGATGAAGGAGAAGAGGAAACAACAGCAACATCTCTTGTTACTTTTGGCATTTTGTAGTGCATTTGGTTCTTGTGTTTCCATCTTCTCAGTTAATGTAAAGCTAAAAAAACTATACTGTTTACTTGTATATCTAGGAATGCAGTGGCCTTTAGTTATTCCTTTCTTAAAAGTTGGCTTCTCTCAGCTCTTTTAGATGGTATCTTTGGCTTGTGTTGATGGGTTGCTTGGTTTAAAAGACAAATGGAAACTCATTTTTTAGTGTAATTAACATGCTTTGTACTATATATCTACACTTCCGTTGATGAAAAAAAAAAAATTGAAGGAAAAAGGTGCAATATAACCACCCTATTTCATTAATAAGATTTTAACGAAACAACCCTGAAAACTGGGCAAACTAAAAAGTACAATAATAAACAAAAGAGAAATCTTCGGTTGCACACTACTTTGGTGAGCACTCAGCCACTCACGAACTAGTGACCATATGAAAAATTCGAACCGCTCATATTGTTCTATATGCCTTAGATAGCCTAACAATAAAAAATCAAGTAATTTGAGGTTCATTTGCCCATGATTTACATCATCACAAAATTGTATGGCTGAAAATTCTAACAGCTTGATGGATGGGCAAATGAACTTCAAATTACTTGATTTTTTATTGTTAGGCTATCTAAGGCATATAGAACAATATGAGCGGTTCGGATTTTTCATAGGGTCTCTAGTTCGTGAGTGCTCACGGAGTGCTCACCAAAAGTAGTGTACAACCGAAGATTTCTCATAAACAAAAACTAAAAAGTACAATAATAAACAAACACAGAGTGCCTCCAACTAACATAGGAGGAGGGTAGAAATGATAGCAACAAGAGCGGTAAATCAAATACAATCACAGCAAAAGAGGACGGAACCAACACAAACCCTCCAAACCTCCCTCTCAGACTCTGCACGGCAGTCGAAGCTCAGAACCAAGAACCTAGGTCATTGTGCATACACCCAGCTCAGAACGAAGAACCTAGGTCATTGTGCATACACCCGGCGCTGAGGACTCTAATCATTCCCCGATTGCTTCTCTCTCCCAATCTACTAACGATCGCTAGCATTAGTAACAGGAACGGAGAGACAATTCGGGTTGGACTCACTGATTGGGATAAGATTCTCTCTAGACAACTCCCACCCTCTAATCTTGTTAAGAAACATCGCATTTCGTACACTGTCGTTAACCATCAGACCACAAGTATTAGCAAGATTAACAATCTGAGCATTAGTCATAAAATGCTTCACCAATTCCGTTGATGGAAATTGGTGAAGCATTTTATTGACTGATTAAGAAATAAAGACGCTCACTTACAAGCACAAAAAATCTTGTAGTCCGTGTTTGGTAGACTTGTTTTTCGTTGCAACTGCAGTTACAAGTTGCAACTGCAAATTGGAACGAAGTGAATTGATGCATTTGTTTCTGGGATGTATGTTTTTCATTGCATAAGTCTGCTGTACAAATTATGTGGAGTATCCTCCTCCGTCCCTCCAGAGTTCAAGTATTTCTTTGGCTGGTGGATAATGATGCGATTCTGTCGAAGGCTAATTTGATGAAGCGAGATATGTTGGATGACGCGATGTGTCATAGATGTCTTAATTGCGAAGAAGATACTAATCACATCCTGTTCAAGTGTCATAGAGCGACGTGGGTTTGGGAGAAATTAGGTCAGTCGTACGGGGTATTACGGTGTCTAGGGTCTAGTGCTGAGGTTTGGGGGGACATTAGATCGAACAGGATTCGAAAGGAGGTTAGATTAGAGTGGGATATGATGGCTGCTTCTATCATGTGGAACCTATGGCTAGACCGTAACGCCTTCTGTTTTCAAAGTGTGTCCCATTGACTTTCCTTTCTCATACACAAAATTCACTTATGCTGTTTTGAATGGACAGGGAATATCAAATCCAGGAAAAAGATGCTCTTGGGAGAGGAGGAGTAGCTCACAAGCAAGGGATGGGTCGCTAGCTCTCTAAGACCGCCCATCTGTTTCTTTTGGTTTCGGTCATGTATTTCTATTTGGGTGCTTTGCGACGTTATCTGACTGGGGTATTTTAGTCAGATGTCTTTTGATGTTGCTCGCCTTCAGGCTGACTTTGTATCTGTATCTTCTGTTTCGTTAATTACTCTTTAATGAAGCGATGACTCAGTCATCTTTTTATCAAAAAAAAAAATTATGTGGAGTATGAATTGGTTATTGGAATGAGTTGCCTTGGTTGGTTTGAACAGAAAGGGTTCTATGCAGTTATGGGATCGATTGTGACAGTATTGAAAGTTAGATGATTTTATGTGATAAGGGAAAATTAGATGCAAATAATTTTCATATATGATGGAAAGAAACTTAGAAAGTATAAAAGTGACTTTAGAATTCAAGGTGATTTCAAAATCTGTCTCTCAATGTGGATTTCAGTACATTTATAGTGCAATTTGAAGAATTTTTTACCAAACTATCTCACTTTTTGAAAGTATGTACCAAACTACCCATGTTTGAAAGTTAAATACCTGAGATAGCGCACCTAGTAAAAATCCGTGCGCTAACTTTGTTAGCGTGCCATGGAACACTAGGGGACACTACTCTCAAGTAGGGTGTGGGAAAAAAATCACCAAGTATAGACACGCTAATCGCGTTAGCACGCCTGGTTTAAATGGGCGCGCTAACTCCGTTAGCGTGTCTGTACTTGACATTTTTTTCCCACCCCCCTACTTAAGGAGTAGTGTCCCCTAGTGTCCCCCTAGCACGCTAATCCCGTTAGCGCGGCTGGTATAAATAAGCGCGCTAACTCCGTTAGCGTGTCTATACTTGGCATTTTTTTCCACACCCCCTACTTAAGGAGTAGTGTCTCTATACTTAGTGTCCCCCCTAGCACGCTAACCCCGTTAGCGTGCCTGGTTTAAATAGGCGCGCTAACGGGGTTAGTATATCTATACTTTGTGATTTTTTTTCTCACACCCCTACTTGAGAGTATGTTCCCTAGTGTTCTATAGCATGCTAACGGGGTTAGCACGGGAATTTTTACCAGGCGCGCTATCTCAGTTAGCGACATGGACTTTTTGGTATTTAATTTTGAAACAGGAATAGGTTGGTACATACTTTCAAAAAGTGGGATAGTTAGGTAAAAAAATCCAATTTGAACTAGTGGGAGTTAAAATTAATGCACATATTTCAAAGTGAGTAATGTTCCGTTGTGCACTAGACCTCCGTGTGCATTCAGCCTTCCCACCTTCATATCGACGATTCGAACCATTCACATTGATCTACACGTTTAAACTAATCTAAATATATAAAATTAATTATTTAAAATTTATTTACTCATCCATCATGTGACTATAAAAACCAACGATTTTCAACCATATAATTTGGAACACTTTAATGGATAGGCAAATAAATTTCAAATGATTTGATTTTATAAATTTAGACTAATTTATATGTGTAAAATAATGTAAACGATTCAGATCGTCGATACGAAGGCAGGAAGGCCGAGTGCACACGAGTGCACAACGGAACATTACTCAAAGTATCTATACATGCTATACTTATCATGGCTTGAAACAAGAAATGAGGTTTTTATTAACAAAGACATACGCACTGCTTATGCGAACAGTCTAAGGTTAATCCTCTTAACAGTACGAGTTACTTCTCTGATAAGGCTACAGTAACTATCTACGACCACTCAAAAAAGGGTTTAATGTAAGTTTTGTCATTGATTTCTATGAAAGATCGCAAGTGTCTCTGGATGGATACACACATGCAGCTAATGGGTCTATCTCATTTACCCTTTCTCTATTTTGAAATAAAGTAATGAAAGCAAAGTAATGAATCTTATTTAATCTAACATGTGTGTTATGCACGGTTTTCATAAAAAAAAGAAATAAAAAATAAGAAACCCCAAACTAGGGCTGTAAATCGGACCGGACGGGACTAGACAACCTTCAAGCTCGGACTGAAATTTTGCTCAGACGGGCTTATGTCCGGCTCGGTCCAGATCGGACAAAATTTTTATAGTCCGGACTCGGTTCGGTAAAGCATCGGACCATAATAATATTCGGACGGACTTATGTCCGGCTCGAGCTCGGTGAAACTTTGGACCTAATAATTTGTTCAAGTTCGGTTCGTATAATAGTTTGGACGGTCCACAGTCGGGCCATTTCTCGAACCGGACTCGGACGAACGATGGACCGTCCTGTTCATTTTATACCCCTACCCCAAACTCTCCCTAGCTACGATCTCATCATCTCCTACTTTCAAAAATGCTCCACAATCCTTACCTCTCACGCTATCCCACACACGCTATGCACCCTCCATGCCTCCGACCCGCCTCTTATGCGCCCTCCTGACCTCCGCCCCACCTCATGTTGCCCCCTCCGACCTGCCTCCCACACGACCTCCTCGCCTCTAACGATGTCCCCTCTTGCACGGTCCTCCCCAAATCTCGACTTTACCTCTAACGCTGCCACCTCCCACTCCCACACACTTTGCCGTTTCCGAACCATCACGTTCATCAAGACAACATTTCCGGTGGAATGGGGTAAGAGTATGGGTTGAAGACGGAGATGATTGTGGTGTCGGATTTAAGAATGTGATTTAGTAATGTTTCTTATACCTTTTCCTTGTTGTTATTATCTCATGCATATTTGAATAGGAAATACTTGAAAACCTAGAAATCCGATACCTAATTTCTAGAACTATGTTTTGCTCATCAACTGTTCGATAAAATGCCTATGTAGCACGCAAGGTGTTTGTGAAATGCTTTTAAAAAATTTTGCTTAACTAAATCAATTGTACATATGTGTTGTGTATATATTAATTTATGAACCCCTAATTTACTATTTGATTTCCTTTTCAATTTTCAATTTGTGTTTTTGAAATCCCGAAATTTGGATTTGGAGAAGAGTATAAGTTAAAGACGGGGATGATTGCGGTGTCTGATCCAAGACTAAGATTTGATAAGGAGGGAGGTGACAGAGGGTAGGGTGAGGCGGACGGAGAGGTGGAGGAGGGTGTTGGAGAGAGACGTCGCGACAATCGAGGACAATAGAGACGCAGGAGAGGGAGAGGAGTGGAGGGCAGCGATGGAGAGGGGGAGGGGAGGGTCAAGATGAGGTGGGCCAGGACCTGGGTATTGCCTATCAAGATGTACACAAATATTGGACTGTGCACGTATTTTTTTTGGGTAAATTTCACTAAACTATACGCTTGAATAAGTGATTTCTCTCAATCCTTACACTTTTTTAGAGTTTTATATAATTTTATGAGTATCTCAAATTTATTTTAGGGTATGCAAACTGCACAGGGTAACATATGTTAACTTAACTAAATAAATTAAATTAATGAATTACTTAATTAATTCTCAATTAAAATACTAAGTCAGATTCGACCAGATCAGCGCCATCAAATTTTGTGGCTATTAGCTTCCCTCTTGCAAACCTATAAACCCCAATTCTCTCTCTACAATCCGATCAAAGTTCTATCCAAATTCTTTCATATTTCAATCCTAATTATCAAAAAAATAGTTACATTTTTATCCTGAATTTTGTTTCATTTTGTTAAACTGAAAATTCTGAGGATGATTTCATGAAGGTGAGATTCTTTTCTTTTATCAGTTTTGAAAATTTTCAATATTATTGACTGTTTTTGTGGGCCCTACTGTTCAATTTGAATATTATGAGTTACAAGATAAGATAACTATAATTATCATGTAACTCTATTTGGTTTGGTTTGAGATAACTACTTCACAAAACTCGAAGTAACTAAGGTTTATGTGAGATAACTTTAGTTGTGGGGCGGCCGAGTAGGACTAGATTTCGTTGTATTTTTTGTTTGTTGGTTGGGGTGTATGAGTTCCAGAACCTAGCTTGGAGTCTGAACTTCATAAATCTTATTTTTTGTTGTATATTTTGTTAAATTCTCTTTAATAAAACACGGAGTTTTTACCCACGTTTAACGATAAAAAAAAAAAACTTTAGTTGTTACAAGATCAGCAATTTGAAAACCTTTTAATAGATAAACATAGAAACTCTAATGAAGATTATGATATACATACATACATATATATACATACAAACCTTTTTCTATGTTAGTTATTATGAACAGAAAATTTTCTCTTCCATATCAATACATGATCACATCCTGCCATCTCTTCTTCTCCTGTGTTTAATGCCCACAACTCGTTTGATCTTTCCCTCTGTTCAGTAACCAGTAACAACAATGGCTACTTGCTTCCCTTTTCTTGCCAAAAAGAAAAATACCAAAGAAGCCCACAAGAGCAGATCATCTAGGCATGGAAGCCAATCTGGGAGTCGCATTGTAGGACAGGGTAACAGGGGCAACCGAAAATTCCAAGTTTTCAATGACCCATATGGAATTCGCATCGTCGAAGATGGTAACATAGACCACCCCATCCATGTCAAAGGATCAGCGGCAGTTTACATTGGGGTAGATGGAAACCTTGTTGTATGCCCTATTGGAAACTCTCATCAACACTTCATCCCCGCCACGGCTAACTTTCAGGTGTATTTCCCTCAGAAAGAACCGGTCATAATCAATGGCCCCGTATGTGTAGAGGATCATGAGGTGAAGGTCGTTCCTACTATCTCGGTTGATAGTTTTGAGCAACCTCAATTGGATTTGCAATGTGATACAATTAGTTCAGATAATCATGAAAGGCTGAATATTCCAATAGTTATACGGGAGGTTGGGGAATGTTCCAAGGCTCCTCAGCAAGTGCCGGATGCTAAGTGTAACATGTGCATGGAGCCCAAGTTCATGTATGACTGTTTCTCACCGAAGAATTGCTCTCATTTGTATTGCGCTTCTTGTATTGAGCGCTACGTGGAGACCAAAGTTAAGCAGAACGTTACGTCCATAAGTTGCCCTGAGCAGGATTGCCAGGATGGGTATGTGGAGCGAGAGATGTGTCGGTATTTACTGAAACCCAAAGTTTTCAACCAGTGGGGAATTGCTCTTGGTAATGAAATCAGCGCTGCTCCGATAGAGCCAGATGCTTATTGTAACATCTGCATGGAGCTGAAGTTCAAGCATGAGTGTTTCTCCATGAAGAATTGCTCCCATTTGTATTGCTCTTGCTGCGTCGGAGAGTACATAAAAGCCAAGGTTGAGGAGAATGTCACCTCCATTGGGTGCCCGAACCCGGATTGCAAGGATGGCTATTTGGAGCCTGAAATGTGTCGAAATATACTACTGCCTGAAGTTTTCAACAGGTGGGGAGTTGCTCTTTGTGTGGCTATGATCGGGTCGATGAAGTTGTATTGCCCCTATAAAGATTGTTCTGCTTTATTGATTGATGAAAGGGCTGTGAGTAAGGATGAGGTGATAACAAGTGCAAAATGCCCTCATTGTCTTAGACTGTTTTGCGCAGAGTGTATGGTTGAATGGCATGCAGGAGTGACCTGCAAAGAATTCCAACTGTTGGGGGATGGCGAGAGGGGGAGAGACGATATAATGTTGATGCAGATGGCTCAGAATAGCAAATGGCAGAGGTGCCCAAAGTGCAAGTTTTACGTAGAGAGGAGTTATGGTTGTTCGTACATGAAGTGCAGGTAAATTGTCTATTATTTGTTTTATTGAATTTGCTGTGCATAATTCTCTAATACTTCTGTTCTTCTATTGCTTTGTATCTTATTTGTTTAGAACAAGACTTTAGTCACACACACAGACTAATTCACTGAATCTCACCCCATATTAATATTTAATCGGGGATCAACCGTGCAAGGGGGACTTGGGTTTTTTTTTTTTTTATATATCATAAAAGGTGCATGGGCCATAGACCCCCGTGTTTCATTAAATTTTTTTTTTAACAAAACAACAATCAAGAACCGGAAAATGATGTTCATGTCAGCCCACACGTCAGCCATGATACTCATACTCCGCAAAAAAGAGACCCCATCCCGTACAAGGTAGATCCCACCCAAAAGAATAGAAGAAATAGTTCATTACAAAACACTTTGAACGCCTCAAGCGTCGAAACAAAACAAAATAGTTCAAAGTAACTCCATAACCACTCGAGACTAGTCAACCTCGTCCTGCCGATCACGACCCTTCCCTTTCTTCCGGCTATGCATCACTTATAGGAGCAATGATGTCTGCATACATCCCTTTGACCTTCTTTGTTAACTCCTCACCTGCCGTTTGAGACCAGAATATGATATTAGAAATAATTTTGAATAACAATTGTTGATCCATGTTGTGTCTGTGGGACTTGTTGAACTAACAGGTCTGAGTAGGTACTGATCCTATGGAGGATCATGAATGATAGTTGTTAACATCTAATTCATTATTCTTGTAGTTTTCAATTAATGAAGGATTTTGCTTCGATTGTGATATGGTTGAACAGAAATACGGTTTTCATTCTTATTTCTGTAAAAGATATATATTCCCGTATCATTCGTAGAATACATGATCCTGTATCAGTTACTAATTTTATGTTTTGTTTGTTTTTGTAATGTAACCATCTGGTGCATTTCATGCACCATAACTTTTGCTTGAATCTTGTACTAAAACCATCTGTTATATCAAGAAATCCTACCTTATTTCTTTTTTTTTTGATAAAAGGTTGGCCTAGGCCCCCCCTAGTTTCATTAAAAAGTTTTTAATAAAACAGAACAACCAGTTACGGACAATGATATTCATGAGATCCACATACGGACCATGATATTCATAGTCCCACCCAAAAAAAGAACCAACAACATGGAACTTTCCTTAGCCCGTGAGACCCACCAAAATACATACAAGTAATTAAAAAAGAAAAAGGCCCAAAATACATCAAAAGGACGCCTCAAAACAACATCAAACCCCACACATCCCCAAAAGAGTCCCAGCTTAGTGACCCGCCTCCCAACATGGACTCAACCTTCCTCTCCTGTCCCATCCCCTTCCTGTAGTTCGAGCTCGCCGGTGCACATGTCCTTGTATATGTCCTTGATCTTCTTTGACTGTTCGTCACCTGCCGTATTAGACCAGAACATAATATTAGCAATGATCTTGAAGAGCAATTGTTGATGCATGATGTGTTTGTGGGTGCTTCTAAAGATACGATTGTTCCTTTCAAGCCATATGCCCCAACATATAGCCGCCACCCCCGTGTCCCAAATACATGACAGGCTGCTAAGGATGTGACCCTTTTTCCAACTACCCTCCCCCCCTCCCCCCCAAGCATCAAGAATCGTAACCGGACCTTCCCCGTAGATACCGAATCTATTAAGGAGGTCCCCCCAAATGGGTCTCGCAAAGCTGCACCTGACTAGTAGATGGTCAACCGTTTCATTATCCTGATTGCACATAACACAGTTGATCGGCCCTATCCAACTTCTCCTAATCAAGTTATCCCGAGTTAGGATTGCGTTCCTACATGCAAGCCAGTTAAAAATCTTAACTTTAAGAGGTGCATAAGCTTTCCACACCGGATCGAATACTCTCACACCCCCATCGTTTAACCTTTTATATGTCGATTTAACTGAGAAAACGCCTCCCCTTTCCGCCTCCCATTTAACTTGATCCTCCTGACCATTTCCCATTGGCTTCCAATCTTGCAAGAAGTGAATGAGATCCAGTTTTTGGCTTCTAGCCTCGGTTGTAAGGCTGCCTAACAGTCTAGGTCTCCATTCGTCGTGCCTCCAGTTTCTGGCCACCCGATCATATTTATCAGTAGCAAACTTGTAAGCCTGCGGGAACCTTCTTTTAAGGGAGATAGGACCACACCATTTGTCCTTCCAGAAGCACGTCGATTCTCCGTTGCCAATTGAGAAGGTTACCCCGGAGATGAAGATGTCTCTAGTGTTAGACACCCCTTTCCAAAATCCGGATGCTGAATCCTTGTTCTTTTGTGTTTGGTGCATGCAGTCATTCTTCAAATATGACGCCTTTATCAAGGAACCCCATTTAGTCTTGGTTTTTATTTTGAGCTTCCACCACCATTTGCATAACAGAGCTTGGTTCATCTGTCGAATATTGACGACCCCTAAACCTCCAAACTCTTTTCTTCTGCAGACAAGGCCCCATTTGATTAAGGCATA
Source organism: Hemerocallis citrina (assembly GCA_017893485.1). Classification (NCBI taxonomy): domain Eukaryota; kingdom Viridiplantae; phylum Streptophyta; class Magnoliopsida; order Asparagales; family Asphodelaceae; genus Hemerocallis; species Hemerocallis citrina. The sequence goes on along the minus strand of CM030363.1, from coordinate 7,576,246 downwards.
ACCTTTCCCCTCCCCTGCTCCATTCCATAAGAACCGTCTCCTCAGTCTGTCGATTTTTTTGATCACCCAAACCGGAATTTGGTAGAATGACATAAAGTAAAGGGGAATAGAGTTGACCACAGAATTAAGCAATGTTAGTCTTCCTCCCAGGGACAACATTTTACCTTTCCACCCCTCTAGCCTGCTGGCGATTTTGTCAATGATTCCATGCCAATCCCCCCTCCTGATGCTTCCAGTACCGATCGGCAATCCCAGGTATTTAATTGGTAGTGTCTGGATCTTGCAGTTGAGAATATTTGCAATCGTGTACCCAATTTCCCCAGAATTCCCTAAGAAAGAAATGGAGCTTTTGTTGTAGTTCACTTTTAATCCAGACCAATCTTCAAAAAGGTACAACCCCCATTTTAGGAGAGCAGCTTGCGTAATGTCACACTCACCAAAAATGACAGTATCGTCCGCATATTGCACATTCATAACTGCAGAGATACCCCTCCTCATGCCCAGACCATTGATTAACCCATTATCTCTGTAGGCGCGCAGCATCCTATGCAATCCGTCCCCCACCAGAGTGAACAGTAGTGGGGACAGAGGGTCTCCCTGTCTCAGCCCCCTCCTACATCTGATTTCCTTTCCAGGCTCACCATTAACCAGCACCGTAAACTTGGAGGTATTATGGTATTATGGTAAGGATTGCATAGGAGCACCGTAAACCGGCAATCCCAGAGATACCTTATTTCTCTCTGGTATTATGGTAAGGATTCTTGCAACTTCAAATACAACCAAACTGAATGCTTGTTCTGTTTTGAATATATTCAGGTGTGGTTATTCATTCTGCTATGGATGTGGATCAAAGTTGACGATACATTTCTGTACAAAGTGCATGCGTTAACAAATTCGTGACCTCCAGCTTACTCTCCAGAGCCAGAGATTATAACAGAGCTTTTTTTGTATAGTTTTCTAAGTGAAGAGTGATTTAATTTTACTTAATTTTCAGATAGCAGTTCAGAAGTCCAGTGAGGCTTTTCTTGCGAAGTTTATATACAAATAAAACCGACAGTATTAACAAAGTATGGTGCCATCTTGATTTATTCCCACAAAGTGTGTCATGCTTGAGATGTGGTTTCAATATACCAAGTGAGATTGCTGTTTATTTATATGTTTCCGTTGTGCGTTCTTATTTTACTTTATCTGTATGTTTCATCCTTGTCGTGCTTCAATATTTTGGTGTGAAAAATCTCTACTCCTGCTGCAATATAAGTAGTTTTGAACACAAAAACTACTGCAGAGTTCATGTTTTTTTGAAATAAAAGTGACCAAGGTCACCGATTTCATTAATGAAAGATTAACGAAACCACAAAATAGTCCTACTACAAACTATACAAAGCGCTGTGCCCTGCAGAGTTCATGTTGAATGATAAGTCATCGGAAGTGGTAAAATTTCTATATTTCCTCTGCACGAATCTTATCATATGTTGTTTAACCTTCTGTTTGGCATCGTCTATGGATTTATTAATTTATTCATTCGGCAAATGGTCGTTTATTGTGACTAAATATATTAGTCAACAATCTGATGTTGCATATGCGGAGTTTTCCCCAAGAACCCCAATTTTAGTGTGGAAGAGTCCATTCTGAACGATTTCTCTGTTTCCGCTGAGTGCATCTTCTGTAACCTAACATTTCTTTTGCGTCGCATATGGATTTTTTTCTTTCTTTTTTTTTTAGAAACTTGATTTTATAAATTAATCTAAATATATCAACGATCCGAACCGTTCACATTCATATCAACGATCCGAACCGTTCACATTGATCTACACGTTTAAATTAATCTAAATATATAAAATTAATTATTTGAAATTTATTTGCTCATCCATCATGTAACTATAAAAATCAACGATTTTCAGCCATATAATTTGGAACACTTTAATGGATGGGCAAATAAATTTCAAATGATTTGATTTTATAAATTTAGACTAATTTATATGTGTAAAACAATGTAAACGGTTCGTATCGTCGATACGAAGACAAGAAGGCTGAGTGCACACGAGTGCACAACGGAACATTAGTATTTTAGGGTATGCTATACTTATCATGGCTTGATACAAGAAATGAGGTTTTTATTAACAAAGACATACGCACTGCTTATGCGAACAGTCTAAGGTTAATCCTCTTAACAGTACGAGTTACTTCTCTGACAAGGCTACAGTAACTATCTACGACCACTCAAAAAAGGGTTTAATGTAAGTTTTGTCATTGATTTCTATGAAAGATCGCAAGTGTCTCTGGATGGATACACACATGCAGCTAATGGGTCTATCTCATTTACCCTTTCTCTATTTTGAAATAAAGTAATTAGAGCAAAGTTATGAATCTGATTTAATCTAACATGTGTGTTATGCACGTTTTCATAAAAAAAAAATAATAATAATAAGAAACCCCAAACTAGGGCTGTAAATCGGACCGGACGGGACTAGACAACCTTCAAGCTCGGACTGAAATTTTACACAGACAGGCTTATGTCCGGCTCGGTCCAGATCGGACACAATTTTTATAGTCCGGACTTAGTTCGGTAAAGCATCGGACCACAATAATACTCGGACGGACTTATGTCCGGCTCGAGCTCGGTGAAACATTGGACCTAATAATTTGTTCAAGTTCGGTTCGTATAATAGTTTGGACGGTCCATTGTCCGGCCATTTCTCGAGCCGGACTCGGACGAACGATGGACCGTCCTGTTCATTTTACACCCCTACCCCAAACTCTCCCTAGCTACGATCTCATCATCTCCTACTTTCAAAAATGCTCCACAATCCTTACCTCTCATGCTATCCCACACACGCTATGCACCCTCCACACCTCCAACCCGCCTCTTATGTGCCCTACTTGCCTCTGCCCCACCTCATGTTGCCCCCTCCGACCTGCCTCCCACACCCACACAACCTCCTCGCCTCTAACGATGTCCCCCCCCCCCCCCCCCCCCCCCCCCCCCCCCCCCTGCCCCCGCCGCACGGTCCTCCCCAAATCTCGACTTTACCTCTAACGCAGCCACCTCCCACTCACACACACTTTTCCGTTTCCGAACCATCACGTTCATCAAGACAACATTTCTGGTGGAATGGGGTAAGAGTATGGGTTGAAGACGGAGATGATTGTGGTGTCGGATTTAAGAATGTGATTTAGTAATGTTTCTTATACCTTTTTCTTGTTGTTATTATCTCATGCATATTTAAATAGGAAATACTTGAAAACCTAGAAATCCGATACTTAATTTCTAGAACTATGTTTTGCTCATCAACTGTTCGATAAAATGCCTATGTAGCACGGAAGGTGTTTGTGAAATGCTTTTAAAAAAATTTGCTTAACTAAATCAATTGTATCTATGTGTTGTGTATATATTAATTTATGAACCCCTAATTTACTGTTTGATTTCCTTTTCAATTTTCAATTTGTGTTTTTGAAATCCCGAAATTTGGATTTGGAGAAGAGTATAAGTTAAAGACGGGGATGATTGCGGTATCTGATGCAAGACTAAGATTTGATAAGGAGGGAGGTGACAGAGGGTAGGGTGAGGCGGACGGAGAGGTGGAGGAGGGTGTTGGTTTCCTTTTCAATTTTCAATTTGTGTTTTTGAAATCCCGAAATTTGGATTTGGAGAAGAGTATAAGTTAAAGACGGGGATGATTGCGGTATCTGATGCAAGACTAAGATTTGATAAGGAGGGAGGTGACAGAGGGTAGGGTGAGGCGGACGGAGAGGTGGAGGAGGGTGTTGGAGAGAGACGTCGCGTCAATCGAGGACAATAGAGACGCAGGAGAGGGAGAGGAGTGGAGGGTAGCGATGGAGAGGGAGAGGAGTGGGTCAAGATGAGGTGGGCCAGGACCTGGGTATTGCCTATCAAGATGTACACAAATACTGGATTGTGTGCGTATTTTTTTTTGGGTAAATTTCACTAAACTATACGCTCTCAATTCTTACACTTTTTTAGAGTTTTATATAATTTTATGAGTATCTTAAAATTATTTTAGGGTATGCAAACTGCACAGGGTAACATATGTTAACTTAACTAAATAAATTAAATTAATGAATTACTTAATTAATTCTCAATTAAAATACTAAGTCAGATTCGACCAGATCAGCGCCATCAAATTTTGTGGCTATTAGCTTCCCTCTTGCAAACCTATAAACCCCAATTCTCTCTCTACAATCCGATCAAAGTTCTATCCAAATTCTTTCATATTTCAATCCTAATTATCAAAAAAATAGTTACATTTTAATCCTGAATTTTGTTTCATTTTGTTAAACTGAAAATTCTGAGGATGATTTCATGAAGGTGAGATTCTTTTCTTTTAGAGTTTCGGTTTTGAAAGTTTTCAATATTATTGACTGTTTTTGTGGGTCCTACTATCGAATTTGAATATTATGAGGTACAAGATAAGATAACTATAATTATCATGTAACTCTATTTGGTTTGGTTTGAGATAACTACTTCACAAAACTCGAAGTAACTAAGGTTTATGCGAGATAACTTTAGTTGTGGGGCGGCCGATCAGTAAGACTAGATTTCGTTGTATTTTTTGTTTGTTGGTTGGAGTGTATGAGTTCCAGAACCTAGCTTGGAGTCTGAACTTCATAAATCTTATTTTTAATTGTATGTTTTGTTAAATTTTCTTTAATAAAACATGGAGTTTTTACCCACGTTTAACGATAAAAAAAAAACTTTAGTTGTTACAAGATCAGCAATTTGAAAACCTTTCAATAGATAAACATAGAAACTCTACTGAAGATTATGATATACATACATACATATATATACATACAAACCTTTTTCTATGTTAGTTATTATGAACAGAAAATTTTCTCTTCCATATCAATACATGATCACATCCTGCCATCTCTTCTTCTCCTGTGTTTAATGCCCACAACTCGTTTGATCTTTCCCTCTGTTCAGTAATCAGTAACAACAATGGCTACTTGCTTCCCTTTTCTTGCCAAAAAGAAAAATACCAATGAAGCCCACAAGAGCAGATCATCTAGGCATGGAAGCCAATCTGGGAGTCGCATTGTAGGACAGGGTAACAGGGGCAACCGAAAATTCCAAGTTTTCAATGACCCATATGGAATTCGCATCGTCGAAGATGGTAACATAGACCACCCCATCCATGTCAAAGGATCAGCGGCAGTTTACATTGGGGTAGATGGAAACCTTGTTGTATGCCCTATTGGAAACTCTCATCAACACTGCATCCCCGCCACGGCTAATATTCAGGTGTATTTCCCTCAGAAAGAACCGGTCATAATCAATGGCCCCGTATGTGTAGAGGATCATGAGGTGAAGGTCTCGGTTGATAGTTTTGAGCAACCTCGATTGGATTTGCAACGTGATACAATTAGTTCAGATAATGATGAAAGGCTGAATATTCCAATAGTTATACGGGAAGTTGGGGAATGTTCCAAGGCTCCTCAGCAAGTGCCGGATGCTAACTGTAACATGTGCATGGAGCCCAAGTTCATGTATGACTGTTTCTCACCGAAGAATTGCTCTCATTTGTATTGCGCTTCTTGTATTGAGCGCTACGTGGAGACCAAAGTTAAGCAGAACGTTACGTCCATAAGTTGCCCTGAGCAGGATTGCCAGGATGGGTATGTGGAGCGAGAGATGTGTCGGTATTTACTGAAACCCAAAGTTTTCAACCAGTGGGGAATTGCTCTTGGTAATGAAATCAGCGCTGCTCCGATAGAGCCAGATGCTTATTGTAACATCTGCATGGAGCTGAAGTTCAAGCATGAGTGTTTCTCCATGAAGAATTGCTCCCATTTGTATTGCTCTTGCTGCGTTGGAGAGTACATAAAAGCCAAGGTTGAGGAGAATGTCACCTCCATTGGGTGCCCGGACCCGGATTGCAAGGATGGCTATTTGGAGCCTGAAATGTGTCGAAATATACTACTGCCTGAAGTTTTCAACAGGTGGGGAGTTGCTCTCTGTGTGGCTATGATCGGGTCGATGAAGTTGTATTGCCCCTATAAAGATTGTTCTGCTTTATTGATTGATGAAAGGGCTGTGAGTAAGGATGAGGTGATAACAAGTGCAAAATGCCCTCATTGTCTTAGACTGTTTTGCGCAGAGTGTATGGTTGAATGGCATGCAGGAGTGACCTGCAAAGAATTCCAAGTGTTGGGGGATGGCGAGAGAGGGAGAGACGATATAATGTTGATGCAGATGGCTCAGAATAGCAAATGGCAGAGGTGCCCAAAGTGCAAGTTTTACGTAGAGAGGAGTTATGGCTGTTCGTACATGAAGTGCAGGTAAATTGTCTATTATTTGTTTTATTGAATTTGTTGTGCATAATTCTCTAATACTTCTATTCCTCTATTGCTTTGTTTCTTATTTGTTTCGAACAAGGCTTTAGTCACACACATAGACTAATTCACTGATTCTCACTCCATATTAATATTTAATCGGGGATCAACCGTTCAAGGGGGACTTGGTTTTTTTTTTTTAATATCATAAAAGGTGGGCCATAGACTCCCAGTGTTTCATTAAAAAGTTTTTAACAAAACAACAATTAAGAACCGAAAAATGATGTTCATGTCACCCCACACGTCGGCCATGATACTCATACTCCGCAAAAAAGAGACCCCATTCCGTACATGGTAGATCCCACCCAAAAGAACATAAGAAATAGTTCATTACAAAACACTTCGAATGCCTCAAGCGTCGAAACAAAACAAAATAGTTCAAAGTAACTCCATAACCACTCGAGACTAGTCAACCTCGTACTGCCGATCACGACCCTTCCCTTTCTTCCGGCTCTGCATCACTTATAGGAACAATGATGCCTGCATACATCCCTTTGACCTTCTTTGTTAACTCCACACCTGCCGTTTGAGACCAGAATATGATATTAGAAATAATTTTGAATAACAATTGTTGATGCATGATGTGTCTGTGGGACTCGTTGAACTAACAGGTCTGAGTAGGTACTGATCCTATGGAGGATCATGAATGATAGTTGTTAACATCTAATTCATTATTCTTGTAGTTTTCAATTAATGAAGGATTTTGCTTCGATTGTGATATGGTTGAACAGAAATACGGTTTTCATTCTTATTTCTGTAAAAGATATATATTCCCGTATCATTCGTAGAATACATGATCCTGTATCAGTTACTAATTTTATGTTTTGTTTGTTTTTGTAATGCAACTATCTGGTGCATTTCATGCACCATAACTTTTGCTTGAATCTTGTACTAAAACCATCTGTTACATCAAGAAATCCTGCCTTTTTTCTCTCTGGTATTATGGTAAGGATTCTTGAAACTTCAAATACAATCAAACTGAATGCTTGTTCTGTTTTGAATATATTCAGGTGTGGTTATTCATTCTGCTATGGATGTGGATCAAAGTTGACGGTACATTTCTGTACAAAGTGCATGCGTTAACAAATTCGTGACCTCCAGCTTACTCTCCAGAGCCAGAGATTATAACAGAGCTTTTTTTGTATAGTTTTCTAAGTGAAGAGTGATTTAATTTTACTTAATTTTCAGATAGCAGTTCAGAAGTCCAGTGAGGCTTTTCTTGCGAAGTTTATATACAAATAAAACAGACAGTATTAACAAAGTATGGCGCCATCTTGATTTATTCCCACAAAGTGTGTCATGCTTGAGATGTGGTTTCAATATACCAAGTGAGATCGCTGTTTATTTATATGTTTCCGTTGTGCGTTCTTATTTTACTTTATCTGTATGTTTCATCCTTGTCGTGCTTCAATATTTTGGTGTGAAAAATCTCTACTCCTGCTGCAATATAAGTAGTTTTGAACACAAAAACTACTGCAGAGTTCATGTTTTTTTGAAATAAAAGTGACCAGGGTCACCGATTTCATTAATGAAAGATTAACGAAACCACAAAATAGCCCTACTACAAACTATACAAAGCGCTGTGCCCTGCAGAGTTCATGTTGAATGATAAGTGATTGGAAGTGGTAAAATTTCTATATTTCCTCTGCACGAATCGTATCATATGTTGTTTAACCTTCTGTTTGGCATCGTCTATGGATTTATTAGTTTATTTATTCGGCAAATGGTCGTTTATTGTGACTAAATATATTAGTCAATAACCCCAATTTTAGTGTGGAAGAGTCCATTCTGAACGATTTCTCTATTTCCGCTGAGTGCATCTTCTGTAACTTAACATTTCTTTTGCGTCGCATATGGATTTTTTTCTTTCTTTTTTTTAGAAACTTGTGTTACACTTGGCTTTGATTAGAGGTGCAGCGTTGTATTATGGCATGTATGCTCTTCTGTCTTCATATTTCAATCTTTATCTGTAAACACTAACTAATTTTGATGCATATTTGCATATAATATACTTCCCTCAATAGATCATAGTCATAGCATATCATATGTTTATCTTTTGATCTCATCTTGGATATGTACTTGATATGAACAGAGTGCACGATGTACCACAGGAATTTTTTTTTACTAGAAACAATGATATATTTCGCTATACACTCTAAATCGAATTGCAATGATTTCAATAGTGCATTTGGTAATTAAGTTTTAAGAAAACTAATATCAAAATGATAGAATATGGAAATCTGAGAATCCTACAGGAGTGTCGATAAAGAAGGGGGGGGGGGGATGCCTAGATAGTGAAAGCACTAAATGGGCCGACTCAATTAGAAATATCCCGTAAAGTGTTTTAGTGGGCTTAAGCTGCCAAGGCCCACTAATTCATCAAGTCAAGATATATATCTACTAGATTTTCCCGTGGACACGTGCCTACGGCACGTTTTCAGAACGACACAGCATATGAAAAACCTTGTAAACAAGTCGAGATATATATACTAGATTTTTTCGTGGGCAGGTGCCTACGACATGTTTTCAGAACGACACAGCATATGAAAAACCTTGTAAACAGTAATTCAACAATTATGCAGCACAAGTTTGAATAGTATGACAATAACTAGTTGTAGATAATAGTCCATGTTTTCATATATATATATATATATATATATATATATATATATATATATATATATATATCTCTACTATTATAATGGGAGAAGGGCTTAGTGTCATCGGTCACCGATGTTATTTTGTCAACACGTGCAGCGCACGTGTTGACAAAATGACTCACTTTGGTAAATATTTTCGAAAGTGGACCAGTTCGGTAAATATTTTCGAAAGTGGATCAGTTTGGAAATTATTTTCTTTTTATCCTAATCATTTTGTCAGAACATGCAGCGCACGTGTTGGGTTATGGACTAACTTTAGTTAATATTTTCGAAAGTGGACCAGTTTGGTAAATATTTTCGGGGGTGGATCAGTTTGGAAATTATTTTCTTTTTATCCTTTTCATTATCCCTTCAATTTTTTCCACGTGCACACTATCCCTTCAATTTTTTCCACGTGCACGTGTGCACGTGTATGATACTAGTATATATATATATATATATATATATATATATATATATATATATATATATATATATATATATATATATATATATATAGAGAGAGAGAGAGAGAGAGAGAGAGAGAGAGAGAGAGAGAGAGAGAGAGAGAGAGAGTGTGTGTGTTAAATAAATAAAAGAGTTGTTGGGAAATTTGAATTTGAGGTTTGGGGGGAAACTTGGGGGATGTGTTTTGTGAGATTATATCTGGGCCTTTAATTTTGGGGGGATTGAAGGAGAGCCACTTGATAGATTTCTTTGTGTTTTATTATATAGATACTAGATTTGCCCGTGGGCACGTGCCTACGGCACGTCTTCGGAACGATACAAAAGACGAAAAGTCCTATAAACAATAAATCAACAATTATGTAGCTCGAGTTTGAATAATATGACAATAATTAGTTGTAAATAAAAGTCCATGTTCCCATTAGTATATGTTGAAAAATAATTATAAATGAGGTTGTAAAATCTAACTTCTTAGAACTTTAAGTGTGGAAAATTATGAAATTTAATTGTTGAAGAGATATTTGCTATTTTCAATATAACATGTGCAATAAAAAAAATATAAAAATTCTGAAGATTTACAAATCTAAAATCTTAAAATCTAAATTTCTAAGTAAATATATAATGAATGGGAGAGAGAGAGAGAGAAATAAGAAAAAGTGAAGAGAGAAGAGAGAGAGATAGTAATAAAGTAATAAGTTTTTTTTTTTTTTTTTTTGGGGGGGGGGGGGGGGGGGGGGGGATTTGGTTTTGGGGTTTGAAATTTTGGAGGGAAAATATGTTTTGTGAGGTTTGATGTAGGCCTTTGATTTCAGGGGGGATTGATTGTGAACCACTTGATAGCTTTCTTTGTAATTTATTATATACACTAGATTTGCCCGTGGGCACGTGCCTACGACATGTCTTCGGAACGATACAAAACACGAAAAGCCATGTAAACAGTAAAACAATAATTATGTAGCTCAAGTTTGAATAGTATGACAATAATTAGTTATAAATAAAAGTCTATGTTTCCATTAGTTTATGTTGAAAAATAATTATAAATGGATGTATAAAATATAACTTTTTAGAACTTTAAGTGTGGAAAATAATGAAATTTAATTGTTGAAGATATATTTGCTATTAAAAATTCTGAAAATTTACAAAACCGAAATCTTAAAATCTAAATTTCTAAGTAAATAAAGAAAGAATGAGATATATATAGAGAGAGAGAGAAAGAGAGAAATATGAAAAAGTAAAGAGAGAAGAGATAAATAGTAATAAAGTAATGAGTTTTTTATGGGGGAAAATTTGTTTGGGTTTGAAATATTTGAGGGAAAATGTGTTTTGTGAGGTTTGATATGGACCTTTGATTTTGGACTGATTGTGAGCCACTTGATAGCTTTCTTTGTAATATATATATATATATATATATATATATATATATATATATATATATATATATATATATATATATATATATATATATATATATATAGGCTAAATATAAAAAAAGTACACAAAGTTTTAAGCCAGTTTTAAAAAAAGTAAACAATTTTTTTAAAAAAAAGGACACAATGTTTAAATAAGGTCCACTGGGGTTAGTTAGGGTTAGGATTAGGGTTGGGTTAGGGTAGGGTTTTAAAAAACCACTTTCATCTTTCATTTGTGTTTAAAAAAACCACATTCACCTTTTATTTGTGTTTAAAAAAAACATCACTCAACTAACCATATGTTTAAATAAACCCCCCTGAACTAACCCTAATCCTAACCCACTGGACCTTATTTCAACATTGTGATTTAAAAAAAAAAAAAAACTGTGTACTTTTTTTAAAAAATTCCTATATATATATATACCAGATTTGCCCGTGGGCACGTGCCTACGGCACGTCTTCGGAACGATACAAAATACGAAAAGCCCTGTAAACAGGAAAACAACAATTATGTAATTCAAGTTTGAATAGTATGACAATAATTAGTTGTAAATAAAAGTCCATGTTTCCATTAGTATATGTTGAAAAATAATTATAAATGGGGGTGTAAATCTAACTTCTTAGAACTCAGTGTGGAAAATGATGAAATTTAACATTTGAAGAGATATATTTGCTATTTTCAATATAACATGTGCAATAAAAAAATATAAAAATTCTGAAAATTTACAAACCTGAAATCTTAAAATCTAGATTTCTAAGTAAATAAAGAAAAAATGGGGAGAGAGGTAGGGAGAGAGAGAAAGAGATAAATATGAATAAGTGAAAAGATAAGAGAGAGAGAGTAATAAAGTAATGAGTTTTTTAGTTTTGGGGTTTGAAATTTTGGGAGGAAAAATATGTTTTGTGAGGTTAGATCTAGGCCTTTGATTTTGGGGGGATTGAAGGTGAGCCACTTGATAGCTTTCTTTGTGTTTCATTGTATAGATATACTAGATTTGCCCGTGGCTACGTGCCTACGGCATGCCTTCAGAACGATACAACATATGAAAAATCTTGTAAACAGTAAATCAACAATTATGTAGTTGAAGTTTGAATTGTATGACAATAATTAGTTGTAAATAAAAGTCCATGTTTCCATTAGTATATGGTGAAAAATAATTATAAATTGGGGTATAAAAGTCCATGTTTCCATATATATATATATATACTATTTTAATAGGACAGTTGGGGTTTGTAACAAACAAACTCTAATATTGTAACTATATAATCACGTATAATACACGTAAACTATATTCAACAAATGTAAATGTGCACAAGACCCATCCCCTATAATATGCATATTCTCAAATCACCTCTCAAATATAGCAACGTATTGTAGCGATTTTGCCAAAATGTGAATAAATAGCAAACGAGTGCAGATTCTCAATTGCTAAAAAATGGAAAATATGGAAATTTAGCAACCGACTGTGAGCATCCACAGTCGTTTGCTAAATTTCCATTTTATCTATATCATAGCAATTTTGACTCTGCAGTCGTTTGCGATTTATTCATATTTTGGCAAAATCGCTACAGAACAATGCTATATTTGAGAGCATATTTGAGAATATGCGTATTATAGCAGACAGATCTTCAAGATCCGTACCAAATAAAAAATTATTTTTTTTATTATATCGGACGAATCTTGAAGCACCGTCCCAACTAAATTTTTATTTTTATTTTTCACTTCTAACCTTGGACGGATCTTCAAGATCCGTCCCAAATATTTATTTTTTATTTTTATATGGGACGGAACTTGAAGCTCCGTCCAACTAATTTTTTTGTTTCTTTCACTCTTTACCTTGGACGGATCTTGACTTGTTTTTGTTTTTTTTAACATTTTTTAATTAATAAAATTTTCAAATTAATTATTAAAAAATGCCAATGTTTTTTTTCCCTGGGGGACGGAACTTCGAGTTCCGTCCGATCCACTTTTTTTATTGCTATATTATAACATTTCACCACTGCAGCAAACGTCCAATTGCTATATGTATAATATACATTTTGCCATTTTTAGCAATCACGACTATGGATGCTCATACAATATATATGGCCATGATAGGAACATATCATTTCATAGGTGCTATCCTCCTTTCCATATTCTTCAATTCAATAATAGTGTTTTTAAGAAGAAGACAAAGAGTAAAGAGACCTTAAATTTCTGTAACATCTGCATGGAACACAAGTTCTAGCGTGAGTCAAATTTTTCCTCGTTGTCTTCTTAGAATGGTTTGAATTTCATCGTTCTTTTACCATTGTGTTTGTTTATGGTCCGTCTGCTCCTGAATGTCGCCTCGAATTCTGGCAAGAATTTTATTCCTTTTTGGGCTTTACTATCGGCCTCTGGATATTTTGTGGTGATTTTAATGTTACAATATTTCAAAATGGAAGACTGGGGGACTCTTCATATCTTCGTGATTCCCAGGCATTCAATAATTGTATAAGGCTCTGGATATATCTGATATACCTATTAACGGTACATCTTTCACCTGGTCCAATATACGACTTCTCCCCTCTATGGCTAAACTAGATAGGTTTCTAGTGTCACAAGAGTGGATCTCTTCATTCCATAACACTTTTGTTCAAGCTTATCGGAATCCATGTTTGATCATGTTCTGATTGGTCTACACTCTAATTTCAATTTCTTCAAACCTTTCAAATTTCGTTTCGAGAAATTTTGGCTTGAAGATCAGATCTTTGTGAACATGATCAGCAATTGCTTGTCCTCCGCATTTGGGTCCCATAGTTTGGATTGTCTTCTCTTAAAACTCCATTCGGCTAAACATGGGTGTAAAATATGGCGTAAAGAATGATTTGGTAACTCTCAAGCCCTTAAAGACGCCTTCCTCTCTACTATTAATTCTATTGACCAAATTGAAGAGTTGGGTCCGATTTTGGATTCTGATCGCCATAAGAGAGTTGATTGTAAGCGTAATTTTAACTCACTCCTTCATCTTGATCACGTCAAATGGGTCCATCAAGCCAAAATCAAATGACTCAAATTAGGCGATTGTAATACTTCTTTCTAACATAATTATGCCTCTCATCGTTAGCGTTGTAATTGTATCTCTTTCATTACTGAGAAGGGTGTGGAGTTACACTCCAATGCTGAATTTCATGCCATTTTTCTCTCCTTTTTTAAAAACCTAATGGGTTCCTCCGGATCTCGTTCTATTTTTCTTGATTGGGACCACCTCTATGGTGATGAAGTCCACGACCTTTCCTCCATCGAAGCTCTCTTTTTTATAAAGGAAATAAGTTGGTTGTGTTATCTATGCGTAGTGATTATGCTCCTGGACCCGACGAATTTCCATCTTTCTTCTTTCGAAAGTTTTGGGATTTTCTGAAAGACGATATACTTGAAATTTTTACTGATCTCTACCATGGCCAGTTATCTTTTGATAGGATCAATTATGCGCATATTGTGCTTATCCCTAAGTTGATTGGTGTCGACAAGGTTTCTGCTTTTAGACCTATTAGCCTCCTCATTGCCTATTCAAAATTATTATGAAAGTTCTTGTCAACCGCCTGTCACGCCCCGCTTCCCAGAATACAGGAACACAGGCACGTAACCGAGGCCCAGCGAATGATGCGGATACATCATTCATAAGCTGTAAATTTAACTCAACAACAAGATACAATTTCAACCACGAAAGCATATAAAATCACAACAAGATAACAAAGTACATGAATATTACATGAACATAACCAACTGGAAAGAAACATAGTTACGGGTCAAACACGCCCGGATTACAACAAGATTACATGAATAAAACAATAATTAAAATAACATGAAATTAAACAAGACTAGAATCTCTGCTCAGCAACACCTTCGGGTAGTTCTCCATCGGGGCCTGCAAGTATATTATTACAAGGAAGAAACAAGTGGTACCCGTTAATGCAAGTCACGGGCCGCAAGTGGTACAAGCAACGGAACAAATATAGAATAAAACAAAAGCAGGAAAGAACAGAGAATCAAGAATCATATGATAGAGCAAATACGACATGCAACAGAAACAAGAACAAGACCTCATGAAACAAATAGTATGCACGTAAATAATTAAATAATCCATAGTAACATGTAACATGTAAACGAGTAAGCAAGTAAACGTGTCAACATGAACGCGCAACATGTAAACAAGTAAACCAGTCATCATAACATGTAACATGTAAACGGATCGTGCAAGTATACGTGTCATGTCATGTCTTTTATTAACCTAACTAGGTAGCACTTCGTACATCCCATACTACATGGTTGCTACTCGCAATCAAGTGAGCGTTTAGACTAGTGGTGGATTCTATAGGTCACGTACTCGGAAAAGTTGTATCTTGTTCGAGATACGTGCATGTGGAACATGTAGTGTAACTTGTAGCGTGAAACATGTCAAGTAACCTGTATTTAGCAAACTTGTAACTTGTAACTTACAAATTGCAGCGAGGAACCACGAGCCCCCGACCGAGTACGCTCTTCTATATTGTCCACTACTAAATCTTTTCCCTTTATACCCCGGCTTGTTATCTTTTTAATTTAATCAAACATGAACAATAACTACATGCAACAACAGGGACGGGTAACATGGCAAAGGTAACATGACAAGATCAAGTATCAAAGACTTATACGAGGCAAGAAAACATATTTCAGGACTTATAAAACATGTGATGCAACTAATGACATGCATAACACTTAATCAAGAATAATATATATTATAACAACATGCAACCTAATAACAAGCAATTCATGCACAACATCATGTATAATAGTATATATGTGTGTCGTGTTCATGCAACGGACATGGCAACAAAGTATTCGTGATCTTGTACGAATACGGGATACGGATTATGTATGGAAACGGTTATCAATTCGACTTATGAATGCGAATTGGAGTTAAAAATAATATACTTGCGGTATTTTTACAAGGGCTTGTACTAGAACAATAACATTGTACAAGAGACACTTACCTGGTATTTGACGACGATGAAATTTAAGATAGAATAACGGGATCGGTATCCCGGGGCAATAGAAGAAGTACGAGATATTTATGGCAGCCACGCCAAAGCAGAAATCTCCTAAAATAGCAACTCCAAATAGCAAGCAGCAACAACTCCAAGTCAGCAACACAACAGCAACAACTCCCAATACAGTAACCCAACTCCAACCAATATACTACTCCAACACGAACATGATCTAATAAAGTACCCCCTTCACACCAACAGTAACAAACAAATCCTTCCTCCTACTTCTTCACTTCTTCTTCTTCGATCTCAGAACAGAGAGAGAGAGAGAGATAGAAAAAGAGAGAGAGAGCGAGAGAGGACTGAGTGCGGGGGCGATGGGGGCAGCGGCTAGCTCGGCGACGGCGGCGACTGGCGGGTGCAGCGACGCGACTGGAGGAATGTCAAGGGGAGAGCACCGCAGGGGGGGGCTGTCGACGGAAGCGCCGCCGCAGGTGGCTGCGGACTGGAGCGACGCTCGGGGTTGCGGCGAGGAGCAGGGGCGAGGTCGAGGAGCGGCGACGAGCTCGATTGGTGGTGCTGACTTCGACGGAGGTGGAGCGCGGCTGGGCTCGAGCGGAAGGCGACGGGGCTGGCGACGGCTTCGAGCTGGGCGATTGCGGAGTGAGGGCGAGTTCGACGGAGGAGACGAAGGGTAGCGGTGGGTCGACGAGGTGAGGCGGAGCTCGAACGGGAAGAGCGACGGGCTGAGGTGGGCGGTTCTCTGTTGCGTCGTGGAGAGGCGAGGAAGGTGGGATCTTCGGGGTGATGGAAACGAGAGGAGGACGATGGCGGGGGAGCGGTGAAGGCGCGGTTGGACGGCACTTCGGTGGGGCTGAGTGGATGCGATGGAGAAGGCGAGCTCGAACGGGGAAGAGTTCTGTTGGGTTTTGCTTGGTTTCTTTGTTTTGGTTGGAGACAGAGGAGGGAGGAGAGATGAAACGGGGAGAGAAAGTGGTAACGGGGGAGATAGAGAACGGGGTAGGGAGATTCTTATAATGGAATAAATAAAGTAACGGGTGAGAAGAATGGGGTAGTTACTAGGAGAATGGTGAATTTTTTCCCTAAATGACCCTTTTTATGAAAGTATGGACACAAACGACCTGTTTTTTGAATTAATTTCATAAACGACCCACTCGCTTTTTGAAAAAGCGAGTGTGGTATAAATCATCACGCTTTTTCAAAAAGCGAGTCTTGGGGTTCAGAAAATTTGAAGATGCGAAGACTCGCTTTTTGAAAAAGCGAGTTTGGTATAAACCATCACGCTTTTTCAAAAAGTGAGTCTTAGTGTTCAGAAAATAAGAAACTTAAGACTCGCTTTTTGAAAAAGCGTGATGGTTTATACTAAACTCGCTTTTTCAAAAAGCGAGTCTTGGCTTGGCGCTCATGAACACTTTTCCTCTAATCTCCATTCAGTCTTTGTTAACGAACCGTTATCCATACCAAATTAACACCTGTCACCTCAATCTTAAATGGGTCACCTCTTAGTTTTTGCTACACTAACTATATAAATTAATAATTATGGATTAGTTCATCAGATTAGCCCCATTGTTAGCCTCAATTGTACATACCCAAGCCTTCAAAAATAAGATCAATCTAATATCTCAGTGAACCTAGATGTTTGTATGCAACATTTTCTCCATCTCTTAATGTATGCAACCTAGATGTTTGTAATACCTTAATGTTGTCAGTATATGTTTTCCTTGCTCAGCAATCTGTTATAGACTTGGCATTTATAATTGTTAGATTGACACTAGTTATTGTTGAATATATTAGTATATTCTCTCTATATAAATATAGCGCGTGCATATGTTTTTGGTTTTGCTGATTGAGATAAAAGTCTTGAGATTTCATAAAATTTCATAAAAGTCTTGAGATTTTGGGTTTTGCTGATTGATGCTTTCTTCTCCAATATAACGTAATATATATAGTCTAATGGGGAATAAAAATAATGATAGCAACAATAAGAATAAGAATAAGAATAAGATGAAGAAGAAGGAGGAGGAGGAGAAGAAGGTGAGGCCGAGACCGAGGGAGGAGCAAATAGGTGTAGTTCGATCTGTAGTGGGCGATGATCCAAAGGAGAATGCCAAGACTCGCTTTTTGAAAAAGCGAGTGTGGTATAATCCATCACGCTTTTTCAAAAAGCGAGTCTTAGGTTTCAAATTTTCTGAGCCCTAAGACTCGCTTTTTGAAAAAGCGTTATGTTTTATACCACACTCGCTTTTTCAAAAAGCGAGTCTTCGCTTTTACAAATTTTCTGAACCCCAAGACTCGCTTTTTGAAAAAGCGTGATGGTTTATACCACACTCGCTTTTTCAAAAAGCGAGTGGGTCGTTTATGGAATTAATTCAAAAAACAGGTCGTTTGTGTCCATACTTTCATAAAAAGGGTCATTTAGGGAAAAAATTCGAGAATGGTGAAAGTGCTGGTACGGGAAATGAGTGGGGAGTTGGGGTGACAAGAGTTGGGTGAAAGAATAAATATTGTATGGGGATAAGTGTATGACAAATCTGTACAATTAATGGGTTCTGGGTCTAGTGGGCTTGGACTTTAATACTGGGCTAAAAATATTAAATAAAATAATTTAGATATTGGGCTAAACAATTGGACTTAGATTAATTAATTTAAATAAATAAAATCAAAATACCAGTTTGGGCTTTAGAATAAATAATTGGGTTTCAGAATAATAAAATCTAGATACAACTTGGGCTCAATAAAATCAATAATGTAACTTGGACTTATATTAATAATTAATAAAACCAAAATACAACTTGGGATTATAATAAAGAATTGGGCTCTAAAAATAGTTTAAACAATAAAATCAATTATGAGGAAATAGTTATAAAATACTGAGAATTTAAATACGGAAAAATACTTTAAAAATACGTATTAATGAAAACAGGGGTTACACCGCCTTAGCTCGGTCATTTCTCCCCTGATTGATTCGGCTCAATCAGGTTTCATCAAAGATCAATTTATTCTCGAAAATGTAGCTTGTGCCCAAGCGATTATCTCGGCTTGTCACCAATCTAACTCTGAAGGTATTCTTTTGAAGCTTGACTTCGAGAAGGCCTATGACAAAGTTAATTGAAATTTCCTTCTAGACATTGTAACCCCAATTTCCAATTATACGGATTTGTATTTTTTTCCTTCTTATTCTTGTATTCAAATTTTTTAAATAAATCCTACTATTTTTCTGAATTCGATTTCTTCTTTTAGACATTCAATTATATTGTTAGAACCCGAAATTTCAATCTATTTTTTTAATATTATTATTATTATTATTATTATTATTATTATTATTATTATTTATTTTATTTGATGATCTATCCCCATCCAATAACTATTAAATTCTTTATTTTATTGGGAGCCCAACTTAAGCCCATACAAACTCAACCCAACCAAGACCCAAATAAAGATATCAGCCGCATCTTTTCTCCTTCATATAACCTACCCCATTAAACGGTCTGGCCCAAGTGCTACTCCTATGGATCATATTGAGATTGACTCTCTTAGAGCATCTCCAACGGCTAGTCAAAATGAAGAGGCATAGTCATATTTGGAGAGTCACACTTATTTTATATCTCCAATGGTTAGGCATAATGGTTAGGCATTTTGCCTAATCATGAACATGAAGAGGCAAAATGGAGAGCAAGAGACAAAATATAGAGGAAGAAGTATGCTTGGAGATGAAGCAAAATGGCTAGCCAAATTCACTAGGCAAAAACACTATTTGAACAATTTGGCTAGCCATTTTAGCTAGTATGGTTGGAGATGTTCTTATACTAGTTCTGCTAGCCTGCTTTCCCATTTTCTAGTGAATGCCAATGCTGTTGCTGATGGTGTGGGTGTTGATGGTCTGGGTGCTGATCCGATGTCCTTTACTTTGGATACCCTTTCTTCTATGTCTCAACATGGTCAAGATTACATTACGGGTGTGCTTTTGGTTTCATCTCTCTAAGCAGCATACCAAAGGCATGAGATGACTAGTGATGGAAATCCTTTAGTGGTGTTGGATCCATGAATTGTTGGTTTTTTTCATATTCTCTGATCTTTTGTTATTTCTTACTAGCTACTCTCTGTTCCCCACTTTGGTGGTATTTTGTTTAGAAGCTTGTTGCTTCTTTAGCATCGGAGTACTATATTGTAACATTAAACTAGGACCGTAAATTGGACCGGACGGGATCGGACAGCCATATGTTCAAGGCGGACCGAAATTCTACTCGGACGGGCTTATATCCGACTCGGTCCAGGCCAGACAAAATTTTATAGTCTGGACTCGGTTTGGTAAGGCATCGAACTGCAATAATACTCGAACGGACTTATGTCCGGCTCGAGCTCGGTAAAATATCGGACCTAATAATTTGTTCAAGCTCGGTTAGTATAACAGTTCGAATGGTCCACAGTCGGGTCATTTCTCAGATCAGACTCGAACGGACGACGTACCGTCATGTTCATTTTACATCCCTATATGAACTTGCTAAATTTTATTTTTAATGCTATATTGGCTGAATTCCTTATCAGAAAAAAAAGACAATATATTTCATGCTTATATAACTTTAATCTATTAGTATTAATCGGTAACAATATCTCAGAAAAATCAGAACCGTCTCATCTCTTCAAAATCCTAAAAACAGACTGCTATTCACCTTCCTCTTAAAAATCCTCAAATCCCAAATTGAAAACCCTAATTCTCTCGCTCTATCTCTCCACATACCGATTTTTAAAAAAAAGGTACGATCTTTATTCCTTCAAATTCCAATCATAATTCGTGTCAAGACTCCATCTTTTCGCTTTTTTAACGTTCATTTTGCTTAAAAGATCCTAACTTTTGCAGAATTTTGCTGATCTGATACATTGAAGATGACATCAAGGTGAGAATTTTATCACCTTTTTGAGTTTTTTTTATACGGTTTCTTTAATTCGTAATTTTAGGGTTAGTAAGTTTTGAAAGTTTGAATCTTGTGGGCCCTAAGAACGAATTTAATTTTTTTGATTGACTAGGAATTTTATTTTTCCGACTTATCATATTTTATCATTCAATTTGCATTTTAGTATTTCGTTATGTAGTTAAGAAGTGAATAACCGAAGTGACCCACAAAAATAGAAGGAGCAACAATGATCACACACATCGAAGAAGAGGTTAGTAGCAGGAGTGTGAGGCGAGTGAAGAGGGTGAAATGTGAAAGCTCTGGCTATCAAAACAACCCCATTAGTGTAGGGGAAGGTGGTAATAGTTCTCGAGAGGGCATCCGTGATAGCCCCATCGTTGTGAAGCGTATTGCCTTTGTTCCGAAAGGTGAAAGACCGAAAAGGAAACGAAGCTCGAATATTGGTGATTCTTCGAGGGCTCGTTCAGAGGAGCCTGATGCTTATTGTAACATATGCATGGAGCCCAAGTTCAAGCATGAGTGCTTAGGAATGAAGAATTGCACCCATTTATATTGCTCTGCTTGTGTCACGCAATATGTGGAGGCCAAGGTTGAGGAGAATGTGACTTCCATTGGGTGTCCGGACCCGGGTTGCAAGGATGGATGGTTGGAGCCAGAAATGTGTCAGTCTATACTAAAACCTGAAGTTTTCAATCGGTGGGGAGTTGCACTTTGTGAGGCTATGATTGGGTCGATGAAGTTTTATTGTCCTTTTAAAGATTGTTCGGCGTTGTTGATGGATGAAAGGGCAGTTAATAATGGGGAGGTGATAACGACTGCAGAGTGCCCTCATTGTTTTAGATTGTTCTGTGCGCAATGTAAGGTGGCATGGCACGCAGGTGTGAGTTGCAAGGAGTTTGCAAAGTTTGGAGCAGACGAGAGATCCAGGGAGGATATAATGCTGAGGAAGATGGCTGAGACTAGAAAATGGCAGAGGTGCCCAAGGTGCAAGTTTTATGTAGAGAAGGTTTCAGGGTGTATGTTCATCAAGTGCAGGTAAGGTCCTATCTAGCTTTTATTTCTCTAATGATTATTTCTTACGATCAATGAGAAATTGCTTATTTTGCAAATGTTATAATTCATTAGTTTTTGTTGCATCTATTACTCGTCATTTGTGCAATGGAATGTTGTTATACCTTATGGATATTTTTAGCAGCGATTTATCCTTTTTCCTTAATGTTTTGTGACCTTTTATGTCAAAAAATTCACAATAAATTCCTACCATCTGCCTCTTGTAATGTAAGCATATTTAATCTGTTGAGATTTATGGGATATTGCTGTTGGTGATGAATTTATAGAAGAACCGAGAACAAAGTTTTGAACTATTCTGTTTCTAGATCTAGCATTTCTGTTTGTTTACTATAGGAAGAGATCCCTTTCGTTAAGTAAGGGTGATGGTTGATAAATAACCTTCACGTTTAGCTGCTATACTGGGATGGTTAGTTGGAAAAATTAATACTTAATACTACACTGGCCATACGGTGTTTTTTTTTGTTGTTGGAAATGATTCGTAGATTTATTAGGCACGACAAAAATGTTGCTTCCCCTCTCAAATAAAGCCTCTTTATTTGGAGACGGAAAGGATGGAGCAACCCGATTACCATACAAAGAGTGGGTGAGAGACTTTAGCTAGCTCATGGGCAGCCAAATTGTGAGCTCTACCCTCAGAAAACACCTTACATTTCTCTTACATTCCAGTAATCTTTTACAAATCAATATAATATTCCAAATTCAAGAAGGTGTGAATTTTGGAATATTTATCCATTTGACCACATTTGAAGCAGCACTCACAACTGTTACTGGCTGGTGTGTGGGTAGTGAAGACCCAAAACAGTGCTCGTTCATGCAGCTGTTGCCTCAGCCAACATCATTTCCTTCCATTTCCTCTGCACTTCGCCATGGTCTCTCACTAATTTACTAGTTAGTAATGCCTTCTTTCCATTGTGAATCAAATATAAATACAGCTTTATAAATACAGCTTTGGAGGTCAGTAGGTAGTATTATTAGAGTAATGTCGTCGATAGTTGACTTCTTATATATAATAGGTGCTCGTAAGTGATTGAACTAGTAACTAGTTATTATGGTTAGTCAAAAATTAGAGACAGAACGAAGTTCCTTCCGAAGACACTCATTGTCTTGTTTTTCTAGCACCTTGAACTCTTTCTAGGTCAAAGGTTGTCTTAAAGAGTTGGAGTGTAAATTACGAGTCTATTGTTGGTAGATCTTAAGAACAAAGATGAAAGAAGATAAGTGAATAACAATAAGAGTTAGATAACCAAATATCTGCATTAACCTTTTGGTAGATTTCGCTATTATTATGACATACATGTCTTTAATATAATAGGGCAGTTCTTTTTTTCTTTCTTTTTTTTCTCCCTATCCTTGATCATTTCCTAGGATACATCCTGACTCAGTCATCAAGGCAATACAATTAACTCAAGGTGATGAGGACTTTCAGTGAGTTGGCATGTCTATTCTCTTCGAAATCTGTCACAAATTTGCTAATGCTTTCAGCTCCTATGAATGAATTGTCATAATGTAAACTGGCAAAGATTCTCATAGAACTATGATTCTTGTGATACCCTTTGATCTCCAATTTGCTCTACTCACTGCAATAATCACAGATTCACATTATGGGTCATCCATTTTTTGGAGAAAGAGTTCCCATTTCATAAGACTTCAAAATTTAAGTTTGAAGAAGTTTCAGTAACTTTGCAAACTTAATGTATTTGCATCAACTCTTCATGGCTAAACCTGATGAGGCAATAACCCAAAACTAACAGCTCTCAGTTGACATAGAGTTGTGATAAGTGCGGGCCTCATGCAATGCTTCTTAAAATTATTCCCTAGACCATCTTCTTGATTCTGGAGTTCTTACCTCATATTTACGGAAAAAGAAAAAAAATTGCTTCCCGTCAAGGCAACTCAAAACCATATATTATAAGCCCAATTCTTTAATTTCAAGTTGTGAATGTGTACAATCCTCTTGTACATTTACTCAATTAAACAAGAAGCAAATTATTTACTGCAGGATCCTAGGCATATTAAGCTTCTTTATCTTGGTCTAAAACCCCTAAAATTTAAATGAGATTAAAACTATGTTCAGTACTACTAAAATTATCCCCATTGACAGTGTCGCGCTATGGCCTAAATTTGCTAAAACAATAACTAAACATCAGCTTTGGCACTATAGTGAAACATGCGGGGAGATTTTGTCTCCACTCCATTTTTACCTTTGGTTGCAATAATACAAATTAGCAAGTTAGAGTTATTAACTGTTCTATGTAGATTAATAAGATTATAGATGATGGTTCTGAATATTTTTATACTTGATGGACTATTCTTGAGTTATCAGTTTATGATGGATTTGGGTTTTGCTTCTCCTACAAATTATGGTTAGTTATACAGTTATATGTGTTTTGCTTTATACTTTTTAAAAATATTTATCCATGGAATACATGTACGTCGTATCAGATTCTTATTTCAGAAATATTTTCGAGGTTTTGTTTAATTTGCTTTTGCAGTGTACTTTTTGCAAATATAGTCAAACTGAATGCTCGGCCTCCTTTGATTATCTTCAGGTGCGGGCATAAGTTTTGCTATGGATGTGCAACTGAGATGACGGTAGACCATTACTGTAAAACTTGCAAGCGATAACAAAATCACTCTCATATGTACTTTCTGGGGCTGAAGGTGAAGGGTATCAAAAAGGGCTCTCTGTTTGGTTTTTTAGCTGAAGGATAATTTAATTTAGTTTGGACGTGTATTGCACGAGTTTTTTGCTTACAAAGTTAGGATTTTGTTTGGTTACAAACCTCAACTCTCCCATTGCAATAGTAGAGATAAGCTTTTGTGTCGCTTGGCTTTGATTGGAGTGCATGGTTGTAGTGTGGGCTTTGTTTAACTTATTGATTGTACGAGAGTTGTACATAGAACCCCTTCTCACATTGCAAACTCTATCTGAGAGTAGTAACTTCCTTTTGACGCACTCTAGAAATTCTAGAGAGAGAAAGTCTTCCTCCCCTAAACTAAACTAAATAAGCCCTAGATTTGTGCAAGTTGGAGGGGCGGTGACTTTGGCTTGCCGTCCCCTCCCCGCTGCTGCTTCTCTGTCGCGAACCCCCTCTGTTTTCGACTACAGCGAAACAGACTACAGCGGCCCGCTGTCAATTTCCCAATGCTCTTCTGGCCTTCACCCACGCATCTCCTCCGCGACCACTCCGTTTTCGACAACTGCAGCCCGTCGTTGAGCTACGCCAGCGTTTCGACTGTTGTCGAGTTCTCTCCCTCATCCACGCAGCGGCGCTCCTCCCGCCGTTCGCGTCACCGACGCTCCTCGTCTCCCCGGCTCCTTTCTGGCGCCTTTGCCGACAACGACCACCCAACAACGGCTACCCCCCACCGAAGCTCACTGACCTTGCGGATCTGCACCTTCGCTACCCTCGCTGTTGGGAAGGTAATTTATTCACAGTTCTTCTTGGGTTGTGAAGGGTTTTGGGAGTGATTGAGAGAGAAGATAATCACTGCCCTCGCTTGGAATTTGTTTGGGGGAGTGTGTGAGAGTGTCGTGGGCAGAGGAGTTGATATGAGTTTGGCATTTGTGAGATGAGATTAGAGAAGAGTGGTCTCACTTCTTTGTGTTGGTTGTACATTTGGCCCCGATGGTCACAGTCTACGTGACTATACCACCACTACGCCCTCATCATTGAAGCTGACATCCACAATGCCACTGCCCGTTGTGGCGAGAGAATAATGTGATGGTTGATGCTTTATTTAGTTGTGATTTGTGTTGGGTTTTTTGCTTGAGAGAGAGTGAGAGAGTGAGTGAAGATGTTCCTCATCACTACTCTATGTTGGTGTATGTCTGTATATGTGAGAAATCACTGGAGATAGCAAGGGCGTGAGAGATGCGAAGATATCCTTTTCACGGCTCTCTCTTTGACTGTGGTTTTGGTTGGGGTGAGTATGTTGTTTGGGCAATGTGGGAGGAGAGGAGGAGCACGCTGGGGTCGATGGTTGTCAAAATTCTGCCTAACTCGCTTCAGATGCGTGTGCGCCCGCTGTGGAAGCGGGGTACGAAGCTAAACATACGTACAAACAATTTTGTTGGGCCGAGCACTGTGATTGGGCCCAAGATGAGGTTCATTACAGTTTTAGAGGAGATGCATCAATGGGACCTCCTCGATAATGGTGAAGACTACCCGTTTGTCGGCCCACCCTCCATGGGTTGTTGGAGGGATCTCTTGTCATGGCACTTCATGTTTTATTTGATGTTCGTAGTATGTACTATGTCCCAATACTCTGTGTTTGTTTTGTTAATTCCTAATTAATGAAATATGATGGACATATTTCACCTTTTTCCTATTTAAAAAAAACTTCCTTTGGACGTGTGTCTGCGTTTATCATATAACTATCTCAGTGTATCGTCTTATATAATAAATTTGTCTAATATATTTACTTGAATTGACGGAAAATGCACAAGTGGCCGGCAAGTGTTTCCAACAAAGAGCGACATTTTCCTTTGAATAAACAAAGAGCACCCTCTTCCAGATGAATTACTTTATAACTTTTAAGGACAAAACAATGAAATATTAACTGCAATGCTTGAATCCTGATAATTTAAATTGCATCCGATTCTAAAATTCGAGCATAGTAATACTAGATGTGATTCGAGCATAGTAATACATTATTTGTAACTTGAGCATCTGTAGTCGTTTATGTTAAAATTATCCATATATGGATAAATAAAAATAGGAATTTCGATTTCGCTGCACTCGTCGAAAGCTATTTTATAGCAATGAATCATATAATATTAAGCGACGGCACTTGATGTGCCGTCGGAGGAAAAAACCGCAAAATTTGGGTTCCATTCGTCAGACGGCACATGAAGTGCCGTCCGTTTAAAAAAAAAATAAAAAATTTTCACCCGTGTGTCTAGGACGGCACATGAAGTGCCGTCCGACACACTAACACACAACTTAATTAATTACACTACTAACACTGACACTACTTAATTAATTACACTACTAACACACTAACACTTACACTGACACAACACTTACACTGACACACTAACACACTACTTACACTGACACACTACTTAATTAATTACACACATACTTAAGCACATGAAGTTTTTTTTTATTATTAAAACTCGACGGACGGCACATTAAGTGCCGTCCGGGATATGTGGCTTCTGGCAATTAAAATATAATTTTTCCAAACGGACGGCACTTCAAGTGCCGTCCGACGGATTAAAATATTAATTTTTTTCGTGGGACGGCGCTTCGAACGCCGTCCCTCACTTATCGATAAATGCTATATCGATTCTTATTTATAGCAATCTACTGTAGCGATTTATCAATAATATCGATATATAGCAAATGACTGCAGCTGTTTTTTTAACCAAATATTGATATTATCGATATATAGCAAACGACTACAGATGCTCTAAGAGCATCTGTAGTTGTGGGCTATTTTTGTATTTTTTTTGGAGCATCTGTAGTTGTGGGCTAATTTTTACATTTTTTTCCAAAAAAAATGAGAAACGACCCGGTGCGGTTGTTGGCCAATTTGGATTTTTGGTGAACAGGAGATTGCCACATATGGCAGAAGGTTTGGAATTTTGGAAAATATAGCAATCGGAAGATGGTTTGTGGTCTTTGCATCGGACGGGAAAAAAAAATTCGCCCGAGAGATTTTTTATTGTTCTGAAAGTATCGGACGAAAATAATTTTTCCATCAGTTTAATTAAATCGATGGACTCAAAAAATTAAATGCAAAAAAAAACCCCTCATTTCTTGGACAGTAGAAGGTTTTCGTTGCTGGGATTTTTGATTTTTGATTTTTTAAAAAAATTTGGATGGACGGGAATTCTTTTTCTGTCCGTTCAAATATTTTATATATATATATATATATATATATATATAGAGTTAGTCTATTAAGAGATGGAGAGCTGGGCTCCTTATCTGAGCTGGGAGCGATCAGCCGTCTGATCAAAGTTGATGGAGATCGGACGGCTGATCTCTCTTCCGCTCTATCTTCAGATTTTAAGAGGGGTAAAAGGGGAATTCCCCTTATCTCCCGCTCCTTATCCCCTCTCTCCCTTCGATTCCTTATCGAAGAAGCCTTTATCTCTTCTCTCCCGCTCTTCATCTCGTTCCAAACCCTAGCCTTATCTCTCCACTCCCGCTCTTCATCTCGTTCCAAACCCTAGCCTTTATCTCTTCTCTTCCTCACCCGATCTGAAACCCTAATCACGGCAACTTCGAAACCCTAATCGAAGGATCCTTTCGAAACCCTAATCGCCCCTTTCCTCTTCGAAACCCTAATCGCCCCTTTCCTCTTCGAAACCCTAATCGCCACCTTCCTCCCGCTATCAGTACCTGTGCTTCGATCCTCCCGTGACAAACCCTACCCCCTACCATGAATCCAGTATACACCTTCGATTCCTTATCGACTAAGCCTACCTCTCTTCTCTCTTCTCTCCCGCTATCTCTCGTTCCAAACCCTAAGAGATGGAGAGCTGGGAGCCTTATCTGAGCTGGGAGCGATCCGCCGTCTGATCAAAGTTGATGGAGATCGGACGGCTGATCTCTCCACCGCTCTATCTTCAGATTTTGAGAGGGTTAAAAGGGGTATACCCCTTATCTCACAGCAGGTCGCGTAAACCACTTGGATTCCTTATCGATTAAAGCATCGATTGGAGTGGTGCTTTGCTTTGAATGTCTCATCCATCGGAGGTCGAAGTGATCAGCCGTCTGATCTCTCATATTCCGGAGGGAAGTATTTGACTCTCATAAATGCTTTATTGATATCTGTTTAATTTCTTGCATTTTATTTCGGTTTTGTTCGTAGGCAATGATGAGATTGATTTGGACATTAGTTGGTCAAATAATTTCGGGGCTTTCAAATTATGATTTCGAAGAGATGTTTGATTGTGTACCATGATATTTATTCAAAGTTGAGTACACACCTTTGAGCGGGAGAGAAGAGATGAAGGCTTGAAATTACCAATTTTTGAGTTTTCACAATAGCTCAATCCACAAAAATTTTGGGCACCAATGACTCACAATGATTTAGGCAGTGATGCAAAACACTTTATGATCTGAATAGTTATTTCAATCCTGTTTTAAGTATTCTTGATTATTTATCTATCATATTCTAGTTGGCGTGGCAGTCCAATGCAGCCCTACTTATGATGACTGTTTTCTGAGCCTATAATAACCCCCCCCCCCCCCCCCCCCCCGTCCCGATAAGGCACTCAGTTCCCCAACTCTTAATAGACTTACTCTATATTTGATCTGCACACTTGTTGATAAGCTCCAAGCAACACAGACAGAACATGAAGTCTCATTTATTTCCAGCCCAGAACAAACACAGATAGATCATGAAGCATACAAAAACAAACTGTATATTAGGCAGTGATGCTAAACACTTTATGATCTGAATACTTATTTCAATTTGTTGTATTTATTCTTGATTATATATCTATCATATCCTAGTTGGCGCGGCACCCCAAGTGCAGCCTTTGTTATGGATAGTCTGTTCTGAGCCTATTTGTTATGGACAGACAGAGCATGAAGTATGCAAAATTTGTAATGCTCCAAACAACAGAAAACTAGATTTTCTAGTAACTGACGTTGGATGTGTATGCGTTGGGTACTCATCTAAGCCTTTTGGTTTTTTTGAGTCTCTCAAATGCTATGGTTGGTGTAGGCCGTGATGCAAAACAGAACATGATCTGAATATTTACTTCAAGATTGTTGTATTTGTTCTTGATTGTATATCTATCATATCATAGTTGGCGTGGCACCCCAATGCAGCCCTTGGTATGAATAGTCTGTTCTGAGCCTACTAGTATTATTTCAACCACAATTATAGTTTCTGTTGTTCAGTATGAGCATAACAAATTTTGCATTCTACATGCTCTGTCTGTGTTTGTTCCCAACTGACAGATTTTGCTTGCTTCATGATATATCTGTGTCTGTACTGGACTGATATAATCTTCAAACAACATGCTCTATACATCACAAGGTGTGTGTGCTTGTTCTTGGCTGTTTGAAATTTGTATGCTTCATGCTCAATCTGTGTTTTCTCTGGTCTGGAGGGAAAAATGAGACTTCATGTTCAGTCTGTGTTGTTTATGAGCATTTGAAATTTTGAAGCAAGCATGGTCTGCCAGTGCATGTTCTTGGCTGTTTCAAAATTTGTATGCTTCATGCTTAATCTGTGTTTTCTCTGGTCTGGAGGGAAAAATGAGAGTTTGTGTTCAGTCTGTGTTGTTTAGGAGCATTTGAAATTTTGAAGCAAGCATGGTCTGCCAGTGCTTGTTCTTGGCTGTTTCAAAATTTGTATGCTTCATGCTCAATCTGTGTTTTCTCTGGTCTGGAGCGAAACTCGATAGTTTGTGTTCTGTCTGTGTTGTTTAGGAGCTTTAAAAATTTTGCATACTTCATGGTCTGCCTGTGCTTGTTCTTGGCTGATTGAAGTTTGTATGCTTCATGTTAAATACTGTGTTTGCTCTGGTCTGGAGGGGAAAATGAGACTTCATGTTCAATCTGTGTTGTTTAGGAGCTTTACAAATTTTGCATATTTCATGGTCTGCCTGTGCTTGTTCTTGGCTGATCTCAATTTGTATGCTTCATGTTCTGTACTGTGTTTGCTCTGGTCTGGGGGAAAAAGTTAGACTTGAAGCTCTATTTGTGTTGTTTATGAGCATTACAAATTTTGTAAACTACATGCTCTGTTTGTCTTAGCTATAAGCTTACAAATTTTGTCATTCTTCATGATTTGTTGGTGTTGGTTTTGATCGAGGAGGAATATTTAACACTACATGAATTTTGAACTTCAGGTTCAAACGGTGTTTTCCTGAGCCTACATTATTTATTTGAAATTTTGTTCTCTTTTGGAATCGACTATCTGTTATCTGTTAGTCTTCGTCTTTTCCATGTTCACTAATTTCAGATTGTTTTGGATTCCAGGTAGAATTCAGCATGAAGTGCATTTTGGAGTGATTGAAGACTGCAGTACGGCCAAATTATATATTCGGACCAAATTTTGTAAATTTTGTCATCTACATACAGTTATTAATAAATGTACTATGCTGTAAATGGCCATATTTCTTATGCTGTAGAAAATTTGTGAACACTCACTTTGCAATTCTAAGGTTGATCCAATATCTTGCAAATAATCTGTTCGTTATTGTCTTAATTTAATGATTTAAATTATGTGTTTTTTTGGGTGTATTACGCAGTATGGCGTGTCCACGTGATTTTCATGCTCAAAGCTTCAAGTAACCAAGTAAACAAAATAAGATAAGCTGAGAAGCAACACAGACAAAACATGATGTATGCAGAAATTGTAAAACTCACAAACAACACAGGTGGAGCCTGAAGTATACAAATTTCAAAAAGCCAAGAACAAGCACAGGCAGAACATGAATGGAGCAAAATTTGTGAGTCTCATAAACAACACAGACTGAACATGAAGCCTCATTTAATACTCCAGACCAGAGCTGAAAAACACAGATTGAGCATATAGTGTACAATCAGCCAAGAACAAGCACAGGCAGACCATGAAGTATGCAAAATTTGTAAATCTCCTAAACAACACAGATTGAACTTGAAGTCTCATTTTCCCCTCCAGACCAGAGCAAACACAGTACAGAACATGAAGCATACAAATTGAGATCAGCCAAGAACAAGCACAGGCAGACCATGAAATATGCAAAATTTGTAAAGCTCCTAAACAACACAGATTGAACATGAAGTCTCATTTTCCCCTCCAGACCAGAGCAAACACAGTACAGAACATGAAGCATACAAATTGAGATCAGCCAAGAACAAGCACAGGCAGACCATGAAATATGCAAAATTTGTAAAGCTCCTAAACAACACAGATTAAACATAAAGTCTCATTTTCCCCTCCAGACCAGAGCAAACACAGTACAGAACATGAAGCATACAAATTGAGATCAGCCAAGAACAAGCACAGGCAGACCATGAAATATGCCAAATTTGTAAAGCTCCTAAACAACACAGATTAAACATGAAGTCTCATTTTCCCCTCCAGACCAGAGCAAAGACAGTACAGAACATGAAGCATACAAATTGAGATCCGCCAAGAACAAGCACAGGCAGACCATGAAATATGCAAAATTTGTAAAGCTCCTAAACAACACAGATTAAACATAAAGTCTCATTTTCCCCTCCAGACCAGAGCAAACACAGTACAGAACATGAAGCATACAAATTGAGATCAGCCAAGAACAAGCACAGGCAGACCATGAAATATGCCAAATTTGTAAAGCTCCTAAACAACACAGATTAAACATGAAGTCTCATTTTCCCCTCCAGACCAGAGCAAAGACAGATTGAGCATGAAGCATTCAAATTTCAGACGGCCAAGAAGAAGCACAGGCAGAACATTAAGTATGCAAAATTTGTAAGGCTCATATACAACACAGATTCAACATGAAGTCTCATTTTCCCCTCCAGACCAGAGCAAACACAGTATTCAACATGAAGCATACAAATTTCGATCAGCCAAGAACAAGCACAGGCAGACCATGAAATAAGCAAAATTTGTAAAGCTCCTAAGCAACACAGAATGAACATGAAGCCTCATTTTTCCCTCCAGACCAGAGCAAAGACAGATTGAGGTTAAAAATTGTCTTCGATTCCTGCATGAATTCTCTTCGATTCCTGCACCAAAAAATTCATCAAATAGAAGAAAATTCAAGTCCATATGACACACGCTCATGGTTAAAAATTGTAGGCTCAGAAATAGTGCAAAAAAAAAACATTATCTCATTCACTTGGATTTTAAACATTCAAGGCGGCTCCGAAAAACAACAATTACCACTTTAATATCTCGTAAAAACTTACACGGTTGCATTGTTAAAGGAAAACATCTCCCGAAAAAGCAGATTTTAAGAGGGTTAAAATGGGTAAACCCCTTATCTCAAATCAGATAGCGTATACCACTTCGATTCCTTATAAATTAACCCTTCCTCTCTTCTCGGGTCAAAACAAAACCAAAATAAACATGAGGTTGAGCATACATCAAAATAATCAAGAAACATGAAATCATGCATAAAATTTTCATCACTGCCGCATTGAAGTTAAATCAAATTGCATATAGAGTCAAATTTGAAATTTTGAATTTGACACTAGGGCCGCTTTATTAAGGCACACCGGCTAGTGTTCAGGAACAAAATTCAAGTTGCATATGCTTTTCATCATTGCCTACTAAATAGAGAATATATGAACTTCAAATTAGAAATTTTTTACCGACTTGGGCATCATTATTTTTCTGAGAATGATTTACCTGCAAACAAACAAAACAAGTAGGTTAAGTTAATAATTGCGTTAGAATGTAATAAACTAATATAACGGCAGTTATATATGACACTTACCTTGCAAAAGACACAGAGATCAGTCAACAAAGTTCATGCTATATTCGGAGGATCCTCTATTATAGGTTGCATTGTTGGGACTGTAGTAGAAGCTTGTGACTCATTTATAGTAGAGCTACACGTTCAATGTTCACAAAACGAAATTAAAATTATACTAAGTACACAAATGCAAAAAAATTTAAACTTTGTATCTAATTACTTACCTTTGCTTTAAAGGACAAGTACGACTGTCATGATTAACCATTTTATTGCACAAGCGACACTTTCTCAATGGCTTCGCAGCCATCTCCAATGCTTTCTCCCTACCCCCTTTGATGCGCTTCCCACTACCCTTGGTTTTTGCAATATCGGGAACTTGAATATGGACTGTTCTAGGTAGTGAACTAGTTGTTGGTTGTTGTGATTCGTGGGGCATATCTTGTTGCAATTCTGCAACAACACCAACTAGTAATGTTTTCGCCTTTTGGCGCATCTCCTTTGATGAGCGAGCAATCCTCATCACTTTGTTGAATTCATTGGACAATTCCACCATGTCCAAATCTTGTGGACTACCGTAACTACCGATTATTTCAGCACCAGCATCATCATATACAATCTCGGTAGTTACAGAGACGGTCCACCTCTTCAAAATATAACATTGAGGCAGGGAATCAACAAACTCATTCCTCAATACCACGAGGATGTGTCTACAAGGAATGCCCTCAACTTCAAATTTACTACATGTGCAAGTCCCAGCAATATCCATCCCCTTGTAAACTACATCTCTTGTCTTATCATGCTGTACAGACTTGGCCATTCTCCTGACAATATAGTGTCGCACACTACCATCGTCAGCTTTCATTAAAGATGCGTAATTCAAGCTTTCAACTAGCTCAGCCTGAAATATATGAAATTTGGACCGGGTGTACTGTTCAGACATTTGGGACTCAATTTCAAAACCTGTTTGCAGCTTTGGTTTGGTATGCAGAGTGGTGTAGTCAGCTGCTAACTGATTCTGTCTTTGTTTCCTTATTGCCCTTTCAAATCTGGTCAGAAATTCATGCAGAGAATTTTTACTGCTAACATACTTATCAACAAAAGCATTCATGCTTTCTGATCTCTGAGTTGTGCGAATACCAGCAGTAAAAATATGCTTGGCATAAGCCGGTATCCACTTCTCACGGAGCGAATAAATGTCAGAAAGCCAAGGACAACCTGTTATTGGGATATGTATCAAGTACTAATAAAAAAGAAGAAAAAAGTCCAAACATAAGAATAATTTATCAAAACAAGTAATACCTGCAATTTGCACGTTAGCGTGCATTACGTCATTCCATCTCATCTCAAACTCTTCTGGGGTCTCAGATTCCCAGATGCAACTGTGGAATGGAATGCTAAAATCACTATTCAAACCCGGGCCACCAAGCTTATCGGGAAGCTTTTTAAGAATGTGCCACATGCAAAGCCTGTGGCTCGAATCAGGAAAACAGATCCGAATTGCATTATCCATTGCAGGATCTTGGTCCGTGATGATCACTTTTGGTGGAGACCCACCCATTATTTCACCCCATTTTTCAAACAACCACACAAAAGATTCGGTGGTCTCCTTATTTACAAACGCCGCACCAAAATTTACAGATTGCCCATGATGATTAACTCCGGTGAACGGCGCAAAAACCAACTTGTATTCGTTGGTATCATAGGTGGTGTCAAAAATTAGCACGTCACCAAAATGTTTGAAAGCCTTCCTGGCAATAGCATCAACCCATAATACATGAGTTAATTTGTTGTCTTCATCAACCTTGTAATGAAAACTGAATGAAGGATTCATCTCTTTTTCCTCCTGGAAGTGCTCCAACAATATATCGACATCATAAGGTCTCATACCATCCCTCTCTCTTTGCAAGGAATTTCTAATATCTTTTTCAGTATAATTAATATTACTGAAACCTTCATTTTCTATTTCCATGAAGGACATAAACTCTGAAGTTCGTATATTAGCCTCTTTGAAAGTACTGAGTAAGCTTTTTTGCGCTTCAGATACATTTCTATTCTGTCTTAGAAATTGTTGCTTTCGAGGCGTGACACAAATATGACTGTGCTCCTCAACAAACCTACGGATTGACCATCTCCCGTCAACATCCCTTTGGATTCGTATTTGAGCCATACAGTCTTCTTTCGTTATTGCCCGTTTCCTTCTCTTGATCGAAATTGAAGAAGATTCTTCATTATCACCGGTTGTATCAACCGGCTTGCCTTGTTTTGAACAAACAAACTGTTGTGAATATCTATCCTTTGTGGTAGGATCAACCATCGTTGCAGACTTCCGTACGGAAAAGCCGCATAATTTTGCATAGGTTTTGTAAAATTCAAATCCGTCTTCTAAGGTTGCAAATACTAAACCAACAAGTGGTTTAGATGCATCATCAACATCCCTCCAACTGGACTGAACATCCTGGCTTAGTAATTCCTCATTTTCAATCTCCATCCTTCATAGGAGAATGAGACAACAAAAATTAAAAATAAATAAACTCTCTAATCTTTAACTGTCAAATAGAAAAATTGTGGCCCCAAAAAAGGTAACAAAGCAAACTACGTCTTAACACAATCTACTCTATTCACCAAACCCTAAAGGACCTTTTCTGGAAATGATCACAACCACCTTAGTGGTATTGTATCTCACACCCGGTGTTCGAGCTTAAAAAAAAATCGACTATAGTCTCCCCTGTATTTGGCTATCCGTTCAAGGAGATGATGATGGTAAAGGGTATTTTGCTGATGAAGAGGAATCGGCCGAATACTGAGCGCGTCGTGCTGTAACTACGGTAACAAGAAGATCATTGATGACTCATGAACTATTCTGTTCATGACTACTAATAATCACTTATCTCATAATAATAATAATAATAATAATAATAATAATAATAATACTACTAAACTAAAGAAACAGTAAAAGAAAAATTACATGGAAGAAAATTTACAGGGAATAATAATAATAATACTACTACTAATAATCACTTATATGCATGTGTTAATCACTTATATGCATGTGTCAAGTCCTGTTAGCAGTGCTTGAAGCAAGTCTCGAAATAAACAAAAAAACTAGACTAAATATTACATGGATTTTGTGTGCTTATATGCATGTGTCATGTCCACATATAAAAATTCCATATACCAGTACGAATATTATTTGCTAATCTAAATGTACTAGTCCGAATACTAGTGCGAATATTAACATAGCATAATTTAAGCTCGAAGAATATAACAACAACCTAGAAGCATCTATGAAGGAAATAAAATTTCAATTCAAGGTGAGAAATTTAAACCCTTGTCGCAGTATCGGTATTCCGTCAGGATCAAGAGAACGAACTCTCAAGTGCAATGTTAAGGTGCAGCTCACGGCAATCGAACAAAACGATCTGTGGATGAGCGAAGCACAAATCGAAGAGAAGATGATCGAAGCACAGGTACTGCGATCGGTCGCACAGGGGTAGGGTTTGTCACGGGTGAGTGAAGAAAGATAGCGGGAGAGGAGCGAAGGTTGCGATTAGGGTTTCGAAGAGGATGAGCGAAGCACAAATCGAAGATAAGAGGATCGAAGCACAGGTACTGCAAGTGGTCGCAGTAGTAGTAGAGGATCGAAGCACAGGTACTGATAGCGGGAGAAAGGGGCGATTAGGGTTTCGAAGAGGAAAGGGGCGATTAGGGTTTCGAAAGGATCCTTCGATTAGGGTTTCGAAGTTGCCGTGATTAGGGTTTCAGATCGGGTGAGGAAGAGAAGAGATAAAGGCTAGGGTTTGGAACGAGATGAAGAGCGGGAGTGGAGAGATAAGGCTAGGGTTTGGAACGAGATGAAGAGCGGGAGAGAAGAGATAAAGGCTTCTTCGATAAGGAATCGAAGGGAGAGAGGGGATAAGGAGCGGGAGATAAGGGGAATTCCCCTTTTACCCCTCTTAAAATCTGAAGATAGAGCGGAAGAGAGATCAGCCGTCCGATCTCCATCAACTTTGATCAGACGGCTGATCGCTCCCAGCTCAGATAAGGAGCCCAGCTCTCCATCTCTTAATAGACTAACTCTCTCTCTCTCTCTATATATATATATATATATATATATATATATATATATATATATATATATATATATATATATATATATATATATATATATGGGTAAAAGGGATATGAGCAACTTGCTCATTTAGTAAATGAGCAATTGATTATGTGGCATGCATGTGATACATTGGACAACTAACCCTTTTAAGAATTTTCCAATCACATGTATGCCACATCATCAATTGCTTATTTACTAAATGAGCAAGTTGCTCATACCCATTTTTCCCTATATATATATATATATATATATATATATATATATATATTAAATTTTTTTTTCTCTTACTTCAGACAAAAAATCGTCTTCATCTGAGAATTTGAAATTTCCGAACACCCATTTTTTGGCAATTAACGACTGCAGTGCAAAGCTAATTTTTTCTATTTTTTGTTTGCCAAATACCCAAAATTTGGGTCAATAGGATTACAGATGCTCTAAGAGAGGGACTTGTGTGGAATTCTGAGGAAATCAATAAAAGAGGGTGATCGCACTGACAAATTAGGTCATATAGTGTTATAGCGCAGAATCTTAATGAAAACAGGATGACTCTTAGTATAAAAACTAAACTAAATTGAAATAATCTGAAATCAGTTTGACAACCCTTAGGCAATGATACCTTATCCTATTAAAGAAAGGAACTTCAGGACCATGTGTTTTTTTTTTTAAATTGGAATATGACCATCTTGTTTCATTAATAAGAACTTAACGAAACAAACTTAGGAGGCGTTTGGTACGCGGATTGGAGAATTCCCAGGAATTGGTGGATTCCCAGGAATATGAGGATGGGAATGAAGATTCCCAGGAATGTTGCAATACTGTGTTTGGTATACGACATTACATGTCTGGGAATACTTTATTACCGTGTTTGGTATAGAACAATTCATTCCCATCAATCCATCTCTATAGTAGACATTACCGAAAATACCCTTTTGACTTTATTTAAAAATAAATAAATATAAAAGTTATCTAATTTAGTAATTGATGTATATGCATGCATGTGCAAAAAAAATAATACTGATATATATCTTATAAAACTCGAGTTGCTTAGAAGTCTATCTATTTATTATATCAAAAAAAATATTCAAAAAATCAAAAA
The DNA here is from genome assembly GCA_017893485.1 of Hemerocallis citrina. NCBI lineage: Eukaryota > Viridiplantae > Streptophyta > Magnoliopsida > Asparagales > Asphodelaceae > Hemerocallis > Hemerocallis citrina. The sequence goes on along the minus strand of CM030363.1, from coordinate 7,537,813 downwards.
TCAAAAAAATCAAAAATCAAAAAATCCAAAAAAAAAAAAAAAAAAAAAAAACCTAATGTACTTCAATATTTAGGAATGAAAAAGTCCTACATCTGCTGCATCTTAAATCATGTGTCGACAAGATTGATAGGCCCAATAAAAAAAAGTAACAGTTCGGGGTTGGCAAGTGGAACTTGTATTATGGGCATAACGAGAGACCCTACTAAATACAAACACAATCCATAAATAGGCCCAAATCCAACCACCCAATTTACATTAGGTTCCCCACCAGATCGTTATTTCCATATAACATGTTCGCTGACTCGTTCTGCAGCCCACAAACAAGAGATGTCAGCGTCCATCTTTACGATCAGAGACTATTTATTATCAGTGTTTTAAACTAAAAGTTGGAGACAAACAAAACTACACCTAATTGGAGACAAACTAAAAACAGATAGTCCTATTTCCAAAGGAGTAATGCTTTAGCCACTACCAATTTCACTACCATTTTCTTCACTACCTTAGGTGGCATACTCCTATTGGAGAGTTCTCCCACCTACTCTATCATCTCCTACCTATTGGATGTGCCACCTAAGATAGTGAAGAGAAATGAAGTGAAATTGGTAGTGGCTCTAGCATTACTCATTTCCAAAGTGGAATCTTTTGATAAGCCATAAATCTGGAGGGTGTTTTGGATATGCAATAATCTCACTCATTTTTTATGTGGAAGAATTCACAAATCTCATTCTTTTCAAGGAGAATGTTTATCCTTCCAAACTAATTATTTTGATAACCCTGGAAATTTAAAATTATTTACAAAATTATACCTATGTCTTACCAAACCAGGTAATAAAAAGGGTAATCTTAGATTCTCTTATACATTACCGCGTACCAAACGCCCCCTTAGAGTACTGGGCCAGATTACAAACTACAGACAGAAACGTACAAACAACAAATCTCTCCAACAATTCTGAAGGGTGGGCCAACAAACAAGCTCGGTCCAGTAAAATTGTATGTGTTGGCAATGGACTGTTAGTCGATAGGACCAGCATCGGCAACCCTGGATGTCTGTTGATGTCCGTTGAAACTTCAACCCTTGTAGGCCTGGATTTTGATATAAGTCAGCATGCATAGTTATCCATTGCAATGTTGCAGCAGGGCCGGCCCGGAGATCCGGGTTGCCCTAGCCAAACTCATGTTTTGTTGCCCCGTAGTAAAAAAAATTTAATACTAACAACAAAAAGTAAAAGTAAAAGCAAATAAAATAAATTTACACAAAGCCATGGAAAGCACCAAATGTATACTAAGCCATGGAAAGCAATTCATGCAAAAATATTTCATGATTTAAAATAACAATCAATCTAGGAACTGAAAATTTTGTAAGCTTCAACAAAATTATAGAACCCAAAAACTAAATCTAAAAGCATAATTTGAAGCAATCACATAACCCAAAAAATAAATTTACTTACCACACTGTAATGACAGTAATACCAGAATCTTTTATATACCCATCAAGTAGTTTCTGTCAATAAAATGATCTTGTAAGTGAAAAAGAAGAAGCATATAATGGTATACGTAATCAATAAGAACAGTAATTGATTGATAAATACTTGGCCTCGAACATAATACCTACTTTGGTTCCCTCATGTAAAATGTCATCCATGAACACCAACTTGTGGAGGCCCAGATCCCTTCACAAATGACAATTCAGATAATTAAGTTTAAGTTGAAGCACAATAATTGTGGAAATCAATGCATATTAATTAAAGATACCCACTTTTTCTGTGAAGATGTCCTCCTGTACATTGAAGAATATGACCTGTCAATAAGCAAGCTTGATCAATTGATTATATATATATATATATATATATATATATATATATATATATATATATATATATATATATATATATATCAATTATGGTAAACTTGCTGGAAATTCTACATTGATTTGTTTTTTTAAATATGATGATTTTCTTGTACTTATTCATTAATTATACATGATAAATATTCATGCATCTATTAGAAAATCAATTAAAATATGTTTGTGCAACAAAACTAGCAGGGAGCAAGAGAAGACAATAATGGTTCAAGAGTTTTAAACAAATCGTCCCTTGTCATTCCTGGCTTTTTAGGGACACCAGCAGGAATTATGACAAGGTCCATTCCTATGAGTGCATTCTCTAACTGTGGTTGAGCCAAAAATCCCTTTACCTGAAGTGATAATAAAACATAATTACTATTCACAGAAGTTTTCTAGTTTGTGTCTCATAAATAGTTGAAGTTTAAAGCCAACATTAAGTTTGTATACTAAATTTTAATGGAAAAACCTATATGATCCTAAACTATAAATGGAATAAGTTTTTGAAAAAGTTATGTACAATGTATTATACACAATCAGGACAAGTCCATCAATGAATGGGTGTTTTGTTGTAGCAACAAAAAAAACGGGGTGTTTTGACCGTTGAGAATACACATCATTCACCATTTTAAACTCATTATTGCAAAATTCCATAAACCTAAGGTATCTTAAGATCCCTGAAAAGTTATCTTAATCTTTGTTCGTTGGGACTTTTTGGAGGTGGAGATCATGATAGTTGTCTCAACTCTTGGTATTAAACTTAGTCCAATCTAATTTAACATTTGCCTCCATACCCCCTCTTTGATTCAGCTAAATAAATTTTATACTTATACACATAAATGAAAAATAATTTTAGTTACACTTTGAGTGAAGGTAAGGGTATACACGGACACAGTACACCTCTACCACCAGTTTAAAAGGATTTAATACCATGTCTCTATATCCAAAGTCCAAACAGGCTCTTGAAGGAAAAGAATATTCAGTGAGGCATGCTAATATGATATGCAGGTTTATATGGAGATGTCAACAGACTCAACACCCATGTATTATATTTTCTTAACGTCAGAAAATTAACTACAACCTTTGCCTAGTTCAAACTGCAATGCTTTGGTGTATAAGATCCAATAATTTGAAGGTATATCTTATGCAAGCTAGAGCTGCTACACTGAAACTATATTCAACAATTTGAGCAAAAAATATCGAAAAGAAAACAAAGAAAATTACCACAGCACCAGTATCCATATGACTGACATCTGCAGTGACTCCTGGCGTGTTAACAACATCATATAAATGAAGAACGGATACTAAGGGATTCATCTTCATTAGCAACGCAAGAGGCTGTCCAATTCCTCCTGCAGCACCAAGTATCGCTACTTTAAACCCAGGTGCCGCACCCTTAGCCTGGCGATTAACAGGCCTCAAGTTAGAAGTCTCCTCCATCTTCAAATACAGGAAACACATGTCTCCAATTCAAAAAATGAATAAACAAAATAAACACACATACAAACATATTAATCTGTGCGCTATTGTTTAATGAATAAGTTTGTATCAATTCCTTAATCACACTCTACCTACTTATTATTCTTCTTCTTTTTCACCATAGACATAAAGAAAGAAAGCAAACACTGTCTTGCATCTATTTCTATTACTATTTCTATTGGGCATTTGCCTTTAGGCTAGTACTATTTACCAGTGTGAGATAGCAAACAATGATGAGCAATGAACAGGATTAATGAGCACATGTCACTTGCACTATAATTCTCATTATAGTGATGTCTCAATTCATCTTGTTTCTATTTGGTTTTGACCCAACCAAATATACATATATTTCTGTGTTCCTAATTCCTCATTTGCAGTTGACTATAACCAATATTAAGATCTAAGTTGCGACCATTTTCAGTTCTGAAAGATGCCCAACAATAATAAACTCATCAAGGAATTAACAATACAATCCATATTTCCAAGTACTCAATGAGTATTACTTAGCAATACAACAATCTAAGGAACACCCAATTGCCCAAATTAGACAAGCCATCTAAACATTGTATCCCAAATTGAAATTAAAGAAAAACCCAGAAACTGAAATGGGAAGAAGAAGAAGAGTTGAACCTGAAGAGTTGGGGGATGGAGATGGGCAGAAATGATAGCAAGGCGTGCTTAGTTGCCTCTGAATTGGGCTGCTGCATCTTTCAAACGAGCAATAGATAAGAGCGATGAAGAAGGAGGAGAGGAAGGAGGTTAATAGGACTTAGGGCTAGGGTTAGGTTTAGGGTTTTGATGGAAAGAATGAGCCATCGCCCACGGAGCATCGGTGGAGATGGAGATACCATCGGAGGAGCGGAGGAGCGATGGAGGAATTCGGGGTTCGAATCGTGAAAGGGAGAAAGAGAAAGAAAAGAGAAAGAGAGATCGGAATTGGAAGAGGAAGAGAGGGACAGAGATTTAAAAAAAAAGTTTACACATAGGTCCTTAATAAATTTTATTTTACTATATACATATATATATATTGATTTTTTAAAAAAATTTGTTGCCCCATGAAAGGGGGTTGCCCAAGCCCATTGGCTTGTTGGGCTTACCCCTGGGCCGGGCCTGTGTTGCAGTCATTTGGCCTGGGTTGAATTGAATCTAAAGATACACATCGCACAACTAGTAAAGCTCGAACAGTCAAGTTCTAGCCTGAAAATCTTAACACGCCTTACCTGTAAAAGCTTGTCCGGTTTAGGTACTTGTACACCGCAAACTGAAGCATATAGGTTACTAGTAATTTACACGTGTGATGCACGTCTTTATAATATATATATATATATATATATATAGGGTAAAAGGGGTATGAGCAACTTGCTCATTTAGTAAATAAGCAATTGATGATGTGGCATACATGTGATTGGAAAATTCTTAAAAGGGTTAGTTGTCCAATGTATCACATGCATGCCACATAATCAATTGCTCATTTACTAAATGAGCAAGTTGCTCATATCCCTTTTACTCATCTATATAATAAATTACAAAGAAAGCTATCAAGTGGCTCACAATCAATCCCCCCAAAATCAAAGGCCCATATCAAACCTCACAAAACACATTTTCCCTACAAAATTTCAAACCCAAAAATCAAAATTTTCTCCCTAAAAAACTCATTACTTTAATACTATCTATCTCTTCTCTCTTTACTTTTTTATTTCTCCATTTCTCTCTCTCTCTCTATCCCATTCTTTCTTTATTTACTTAGAAATTTAAATTTTAAGATTTCGATTTTATAAATTTTCAGAATTTTTAATAGCAAATATCTCTTCAACAATTAAATTTTATTATTTTCCACACTTAAAGTTCTAAGAAGTTAGATTTTATATCCCTATTTATAATTATTTTTCAACATATACTAATGGAAATATAGACTTTTATTTGTAACTAATTATTGTCATACTATTCAAACTTGAGCTACATAATTATTGTTTTACTGTTTACATGGCTTTTTGTGTTTTGTATCGTTCCGAAGACGTGCCGTAGGCACGTACCCATGGGCAAATCTAGTATATATATATATATATATATATATATATATATATATATATATATATATATATATATATATATATATATATCCGACGCTGTCTGTTGAACCAAAGATCTCCTTTATATTAGTTATGCGTGTGTATTACACATGTTTGTTAGGTTACAATGCACATGCTTGTTTGGTTACAAATAGAGTTTGTTTGGTGACAAACTTTCTTATTAAAATAGTAGTAAGACATCATTTATATTAGTTATGTATGTGCATTGCACGTGTTTGTTGGGTTACAATACACATGTGGGTTACAAATGTAGTTTGTTTGGTGATAAACTCTCCCATTAAAATAGTAGAGATAAAGATAATTATGTTGTAAATAAATTTGAACTTTGAGGATATTATGGTAATAAGAACAATCGAGTAAATGAATGGTTAATATAATTCTTACTTAAAAATAAATGGATGAGATTAGATGGTTGAAGGTCTACAAATTACAGGTTGTCTATAAATGACAACCCCAACTCTCCCTTTATAATATTAGAGATAGCTAGGTTAGTTTGGACTAGTATCATGTTTGACTAGTCGGGGTGGTCTCTTACGAGCCATGCAAGTTTAGTTTTAATTAGGGCTGCAAACGACGCGAGCTACTTGGCTCGAGCTCGGTCAAAGCTCGACTCGAGGCGAGCTAGAGCTTGGGCTTTTTGTGATTATTAGGCTAAGCTCGCGAGCTACTTGGTTCGAACTCGGTCAAACTCGGCTCGAGACGAGCTCGAGCTCAAAAACTAAGCTCGATTGTTAACAAGCCGAGCTCGAGCCTCAAGATACTCGGCTCGATTGCAGCCCTAGTTTTAATTTTCCTCCTTATTTTTCTGAAATTATTGTTCTTAATTTGCCGATATAAAGAGTGTTTGAAAACTCTAATGACCCATGTAGAAATAAATTCGCTTAGATCCAATGCAGTCGACTTTTTTCTAACAGGTGGACCACGGTTTACTCATCTTCGGAAATAGAACTAACAATGTAACTCAAGGAGTCGACGACAATGCAAATTTTTTACGAGATGACATGGAAAAGTCTAAAATCTTTTACATTCTTAGATTCTTAAGAATTTATGAAAGTAATATGAGTAATACCTATCTTTATTTCCACAAACATCACCCACAATGTTACGTGCATTCCAAAAATAGCACTCAAATCATTTGCTAAGAGCATCCACAGTGGTGTTTCTCATTTGCCAAAAAATGGCAACAACAGTAATAGCAAATAGGGGAGATCGCTGCAGTTGTCGTTTGCTAAAAAATTGCCAAAAATTTCAAAAATTGAGTGAGACGGTATATGATATACCGTCTCAACTTTCAAAATTAATTTAAAAAAGTTAATTACTTATTAACTATTAAACCTAATTAATTAACTAAATTAAATAATATAATATTAACTAAACCTAATTATATCACTACCTAAACCAAATTAATACTCCTAAACCTACCACCCAGCATTAATTGACTCCACTAATTCCCCTTCCACAGACGGTACATCATGTACCGTCTGGTGATTTTTTTTTTTTTATCGAATCCTCCAATCCCGACCGTTCATTTCTTTTAAAAAAAAAAGGAAAAGACAAAAAATGAACTCACAGACGGGATATGATCTCCCGTCTGATTCAGACGGGATATCATCTCCCGTCTGAGGAGTTTTTAAAAAAAAAATTAAAAAAAATGAGAGACGGTATATGATGTACCGTCTGAAGCTATTAGAATATATTAAAATTCATCAGACGGGATATGATATCCCGTCCTTTATAATTTGAGAATCGCTATTCTGTTTCTCAAATATGAGAAACGAATATAGCAAACTTGCTAAAAAATGGCAAATGAGAAACCATTGCAGCTTTCGTTTGCTAAAAAAATGGCAAATTGGCATAAATAAAAAACCACTGTGGATGCTCTAACAGAATATTCAGTTTAGTTTAAGCTTGGGGGTTACAATGACCAAAATATCATCATCTCTTATCAACCTCAACATTGTAGATGTATTTCAAGTTAGATTTACTAGTATCATGCACGTGTGATGCACGTGGAGAGGAATGAAAAGGAAAAAAAAAACTATAATGCACGTGCGATGCACGTGGAGCTGAATGGAAAGGAAAAAAAAACTACAATGCACGCGCGGTGCACGTGGAGGGAATTGAAAAGAAAAAAAAAGAAAGAGGGAATGAAAAGGGAAAAAAAAGCCAACACGTGCGCTGCACGTGTTGACAAAATGACAAAATGACAAAAAAAAAAAAAAATGGTGACAAATGACACTAACCCCTTCTCCCATTATAATAGTAGAGATGTCTATTCTGTACCCGCTCTTTACCTAATTTGACCCAAATTTTAGTCCGAAATTCATCCATGATATTGAGGGTGATAAGGGATGGGGTTATTTTGGTCATTTTACACTCGACCCGTTGAAGTTGACGGAACATTCTCTACCAAATTAATAGTAAATAATCAGAGGTGTTTTTGGAATGCACCTAAACATACATTGTGGAGGGTGAATATGGAAATAGAAATTTTTGGGTTGATTATGTGGAATTAGCATATTTGTGGCTGGCCTATGTGGAAAAAAGCCATTGAGTAAATAAATTTGGTGGTTAAGTGCATTTATGACCCCAATCTACACAATGATTGAACTCTGAAATGATCAAAAAAATAACCAACTTGCAGTAAGAAACAAATCAATCATGAGTAATGTTGCACTAGGATTTTCGTGTGCACTCGGTATTTTTGCTTTCGTATCAACGATCTGAATCGTTCACATTGATCTATACATATAAATTAGTCTAAATATGTAAAATCAAATCATTTAAAATTTACTTATCCATCCATTTAAGTATTACAAAATTGTATTGCTGAAAATTGTTGTTTTTTATAATCACATAATAGATGGACAAATAAATTTCAAATAATTTAATTTTACATATTTAGACTAATTTAGATGTGTAGATCAATGTAAACGGTTCGGATCGTCGATACGAAGGCGGGAAGGCTGATGAAAGCCTAGTGAACGACGGAACATTTCTCAATCAATCATTGTGCAGTTGTCGAAGTTTTTAGGTTAGCAACCAACAAATCTCTGGTCCCCATTGCGTGGGAATTAAGAACGATGAAAACAAGACACCAGGACCCGTGTGAATGTTGACTTCATGAATGCATAAAGTATATACATATGAAGAATAGAGTAATTAATATTATTGGACTGAGTATCCGACGGACAATTCATACTGTTCTTCCGTATATTACAAAATAGTTAGGTAATACTATAGAGGATGTCAGGAACCAAGTTATTTGGAGACTTCTTCCTCATTCATATCTGATTTCTTGTGTACTACTATCGTAATATCCTAAGGGGGTTATGATAAACAGAACGAAGCTTCCAATGAGAAACTCATCAAGTAATTACTATCACAATATATGAGTAAAACTTTTTAAAGGGTTCTTCTCCGCGGGCCGGCCCTGAGTTTCCGGGAACTTGAGGTGAAAGATCCAAATAATTATTTTTGGGCACCCAATAATAATATGAAATTTTTATGTGCAAAATACGTGCATATATTTATAAAAGGTTGAGGTCTCTAAAATTGTAAAAAATTCGGAGGCCTGAGCCGCCTCAAGGTGGGGGCCGGCGACTTCTCCCTTGCATAATACTCCAAAAGTCCCTACTCCAACTTGCATTGAAGATAATGTAATCCTCTTGCAGCAAGTTGCAATGGAGGATGAGATAAAGGATTGGGATGAGTCAAGTTGGCTTGCAGACTACGGAGTCTTGTTGTGAAACCTTGAAATCATAAACCAACAGAGACTCTTGGATAACAATTTTTCTTTACCTTTTACTGCAAAAACAACAAAAAAACCTAAGAAATGGGACTAATGAAGTTATTCAACTCCGAAACTTCATCATCTCTGCTATGTCATATAAATCAGGAATAGAGGACTACATATAGGTATAAATATCCGAAATCCGGATCCGATCCTGAGCCAGCATTGGACGGGAACCGACCCGGCCTATTCGGGTCCGGGTCCAGGTCCGGGTCTGCTCAAAAGAGATCCGACCCGGACTCGAACCCAGACCCAGACCTGGACCCGTTAAAAAAAACCCAAAAAATTAACATAAAAATAAATATTCTATCCTCATCTCTCCCCTTCTTCCTCCTCAATTTTAAATATGCATCTTGCAAACTCAAAACTCATGTCTTTTTCTTCTCTCCTCTATTTTAAATTCTCCACTCGCCGCCGCTCACACTCCAGCTCCTACCCGAATGGGTAGAAATATTTTAATAGGACCCGGATCCGGTCCTCATGGGTCCGGGTCCAATTTTTGGACCCGTAGGGGCTAGGTCCGGGTCCGGGTAGTAAAGGACCCGACCCGACCCGATACCAATGCTAACTACAGGTTGAAGATGATCACAGAAGATTGGAAGTGAAGTTCTCTATTCTTGATTTATATGGCACAAGAGTTCTGATCACTGGATGTTATAATACGAAGGGGACGGTAATTATTGCATACTCTGTAATTAGCTGTAACTCTGTAAAATTGAGGAACAAGTTGTCGATGAGTTCCTCGCCTTCCTGAAAGTTTGAGACGCAATGCATATAGAGCAGCATTATCACATCATCGAAAGAAAGAAAAAATATAGAAGACTGTATCAGCATTTTTCATCGGTTTCTCAACAAATCCAAACTACCCTACTAAGGAAGAAAACCATACAAGCATCAACAACTGGTCTTCCAATATGATTACAAAACCAAATAATTAAACATTATAGAGAGACAACATTGTTTTATTACAGCATTCTGATCACCAACACTGAAAACACACACTTGATTAAAACAGATAGAATCTCACAAAACAAACAGAAGTATCGATAAGATCATAGCGTCGGAACCAACCTTCAGTAGTCTATTGCATCAAAAGCCAATATCTCAAATCCCTTCGATTATCCTGAAAAACAACAGTTCTTCTCTTCGATGAGGAAACCAGTACTGACTTCAAAACAAGTAAAAAGAACACAAGGTGCTTACATTCAAGTCTATTCACATTATAAAAAAACGGGTCACAAGAACCAGTTTTTAGTAGATACTGCTTTCCACGGGCATATCACCGAAGCTCCATAGACCCATGTCCAACTCAGTAACATCATTGCTGAGAAGACCGCTGTCCGTCTCATCATTGCTCAACTCGAGATAAGGGATCTCAAAGAAGTTCATGTATGTGTCATAAGCAGAGAGCTCTTCAGAAAGTTCAATTGGGCTACTCTTCAGTTTCTTCATAGGCCCTCCTTCAGTAAACTCAAACCTGTTCACCTCATTGGTATTCGATATCGAGTTGATCTCAGGAGTGTTGGCCTCGAAAGTGTTGTTTCCTTGGTCAGAATCAGAGCTAGCAATAGGCACCTTCTCTTCAATGAAATCCAAGTTAGAGTATAAACCAAGATCATGGGTGTTCAGATAACTGAACCAAGGTTTAGGGTTTTGCTTCTTCTCTACCGGACTTGTTTTCATTAGAGTCTTACGTGGCTCGTCTGGAAAGTTCACCTTCGCTTTCTTTCCTCGGATTTTGCGTGCTTCAGCATCGTAGGCTCTCGCAGCTTCTTCAGCTGTGTTGAAAGTTCCGAGCCATACACGCACTCCTTTCCGAGGGTCTCTTATCTCAGCTGCCCATTTGCCCCATGGGCGCTGCCGAATTCCACGGAATTGGTTCTTCCTCTTCCTTGTTGATGATTGCTTCGGTAATTTATCCTCGGATACACTGAGTGTTGCTGGTTTCAGACTAACTGAACTCTCTACAGTATGAACACATGATCAGACTTCAAGAAGGAGAGTACAAAGATCATGGTATTTGACTGAAATTCTCGCAATGACACAGACAACTCGGATAGGAAGATACTGAGATGCCTCAGAAAACTGATATCCTAACATATAAGTAATCTCGATTTCACTAATTCCTTACCTCCATTTTAAAGTTATCTTCAAAGTTAAGAAAAATTAGATAAAAGTGAAGTTTAGATAACTATCGTTTTCTCCGTGGCTAAGTTAACTTATGGGGAAAGGTAAGTGTAGTTATCTTAACTTAAACTCCAAATTAAATGAGTCCAAAATATGCCAATATCAGAATAATTAAAATATTTTAAAGTTAACTCGGTTATCATAACTTAACTTTGTTCCGAAACATAATGAATACAAGGACATCTAATCTTTTATATCTATGCTAACTCTCTGCATAAATCAACGTACTTTGGTTTCCTAAATCTCATACTAATTTACTTTAGTGGTCTATGTTCTTAATTTCATCAGAGAAAACAAGAGATGATGGGTTGACAAATCAGGATCTTATTCTGCTAATTTCCATACAAGGTCTGCAGGTTTAAGGTTCTGATCAACAACATGTGATTCAAGTGTAACCACACTCATTTGCTATTTTGTTATATTTTCCATATTTTAGCAAGAGTAGCTACAGTTCGTTTGCTATTTTGCTAAAATATGAGAATTGCGCTGCGGTGGCTTTTCATATTCGAGAAAGAATTTGAGAATTTTGATATTTTGCTATTTACCATTTTGCCATTTTACCGTAAAATAGCAATGACGAGTGTGGATGGAATCTAATACCTCAACATGCACAGCAAATTACACCAAACTAAAGAAGGAGCAAATATGCAGATCTACAAAGAACAGATTATAATTGCAATCATAGATTTCCTGGGGCTTGTGGCTAGATCAAAATAACCTCTGTTTTCGTAATTCAATCATAGAATTCCTGTTATTATGCATAAGATTTTCGGTTACATATATGCCTGGGTAGGTCATGCGGGAAACAAGAAGAAGCTACGCAAGGAAGGTTAGGAGGAGGCGTCCATGAGGCGATCAGGGGGGAATCCGAAGCAGCATGGGATGACTCCAATGTTTCATATCTATCTGTATCTTTACTATATATTTGATGCATCAAACTTTTGACTGCTAGATGTATTTTGATGTTATTTCTTATTTTGTATGCTGGTACTACTATGTTTCGTTAACCCATTATTAATGAAACGATGACGAGGTCATTTTTTTCAGAAAAAAAAAAAAAAAAAAACCCAGATTATAATAATCTGCACTTTCATTATTTTCTTATTAATAAAACACTGTAATCTATATATTTCTAACAAAAAAATTTAAAAAATATATTTTAAAAACTCTAGAAACATGAATTAACATAAAAGAAAATTCAAATCAAAATAGTTAATCCAATTGAAGTCAAAATTTACATATGGGTACCTTTGAATTCAACAACTTTTGATACTTCAAACTCATCCTCCTCTTCTTCCTCATGCTCAGACTCATCATTGAACTCATTGAAGTCAGCTTCAAAGTCATCTTCAATCTCAAATATGCTCTTCTTGATACTCTTCTTCTTCTTAGATTTGTCCTGGTTTATGTTAGGCCATAGGTAGTCTGCAGTGAGCTTCCTTGACCTTGAAGGTGGTATGTAATCTGAGATTATAGCTCCTCCACACATTTTCTACTTATTTTTTTTTTTTTTTTTTTTTGAACTCTTTCTCAAAGCATTCACTTCTGAGAAAGAAAGAGGAAGAGTTGGGAGTTTTTATAATGGGAGAAAATTATGAGGGTTGTCAAGTTGGCGTTTCCGATGGAGGACAAAGACAAGGCTATCAATTACATAACATAAAAGATGGCTTTTCCCATTACCCTTTTTTTATTTGTATTATATTATCCTTTATATTAGTTATATACGTGCGTTGTACATGTTGGTAGAATGACAAAATGACAAATGACACTAAGGCCTTCTCCCATTATAATATTATTATTATTATTAGAGATTATTATTATTATTATTATCATTATTATTATTTTTCGAATGCACGTGCGGTTTACGGATTAGATGAGTTTACATTGAGGATTTTAATTGGTAGTGTATTGCACGGATTGGTAGAATGACAAAACATTTACAAATGACACTAAGGCCTTCTTCCATTATAATATTAGAGATTTGTATTATTTTTCCTTTGGTTACTCAAAGGTGGCAAGAGGTCATCCCTTTTATTATCACAGTTCAGTTAATCTCTAATATTATAATGGGAGAAGGCCTTAGTGTCATTTGTAAATGTTTTGTCATTCTTCTGTTCTTTTGGGTGGGATCTATCTTGTACGGGATGAGGTCTCTTTTTTACGGAGTATGAGTATTATGGCCCACGTGTGTGATGATATGAACATCATTTTCCTGTTTGTGATTGTCGTTTAGTTAAAAACTTTTTAATGAGACATGGAGGGTCTATGGCCCGGGCACCTTTTATGATATAAAAAAAAAAAAAAAATTCCGTTTACTTTTTAACTATTTTTGCAAATTATAAAGTATTTGCAAGTTGTAACCCGGATAATTCTATATTCATGCTGGGATTCATTGGTGGGATTCTAATCTTAATTAACAATTTTTTTTTTAACAGATTCACATTTTCATTTGATGTTGTAACTGTCAATTATATATTCGCTTGTAAAAACGACGACTATGTTATATATACTATTTACATTTTATTGTGCAGTAAATTAATATTCTCTGCAAATTGCTTTTATTTACTTTTGAACAGATTAATGTTATATATATATATATATATATATATATATATATATATATATATATATTAATGAAGAATTACGCTAGCTGTAGTGTTAAGAAAGAATCGGCTCCGCTATTTTGAAATTAATTTTTTTATAAGACACTTTTTTAAAATATTTGTCGAAAGAAGACTGTTGCCTAAGTATTTGCGCTCATGGACTCAATCAGGCCCGGCCCTGGCCTGATGCAGAGATGCAACTGCATCAGGCCCCCAAATCACCCAAAAAAAGGGATATATATATATATATATATATATATATATATTAGCTTCAGGATCCTAAAATCCATAAATCGTTTTATTTTTTTCATGATTTTATATTAGCTTCAGGGCCCTAAAATTCATGATTTCTCATGTATACTTTTTTCTTTTCTTTTTTTTTTTTTTTTGATAAAAGATGACCCAGTCATCGCTTCATTAACGGGAAATTAAAGAAACAGAGTAGAACAATTTACAGTACTCCCAAACATCCAACACCCACATCTAGCTCTCGGCTAGTCAAAAGCATAAAGAAAGATACATACTCGATACAACAGACATAAAGCAGAAACTGAAGCAGTAGTAGCTAAAACAGATACATAATGAACGCTCGACTGAACGACATAATGAACGCTCAACAGACATCTAGCTTTTTTCTTTTTTTTTCTAATACATGAATCGTTTTTTTTTTTTTTGGTTTGGGGGGGGGGGGGGGGGGGGGGGAATGTGGGGCCATTTTCGAGAGTTTGCTTCAGATCCCTAAAATCCTAGGGCCATCCCTGGACTCAACAACTAAACTCGTCGTTCCCAACGGCGAGTTTAGTTGTTTCACCCTCGCTATTGGAAAACACCGGATTTTAAGCTCCGATGTTTCATATTTCAGGTTTGTAAATTTTCATATTTTTTATTTTTTATTTATTGCTCGTGTTACATTGAAAATAGCAAATATCTCAGCAACAGTTAAATTTCATCATTTTCCATACTCAAAGTTCTAAGAAGTTGGATTTTACACCCCCATGTATAATTACTAGTAGTTAACACATGCGATGCACGTTTTAATCAACATATAGTTTTTAAAGTAATATAATATAGCACGTGTTAATAAATATATATATTTTTAAAGTAATATAAAAAGTATAACGAGAGAGTTTGAGTTATACATGTAATGCAAGTAAATTGGTATATTTAAATAAAGTGTATAATGGAAGAGTTTGAGTTGCATGTGCAATACACGTAAAGTGGTAGATTTACAAATAAAGTGGTATATTTACAAATAACACTAAGGGCTTCTCCCATTATAATATTATAAAGATTTTTCGTCATATACTAATGGAAACATTGACGTTTATTTACAACTAATTATTGTTTAATATTCAAACTTGACCTACATAATTATTGTTTTATTGTTTACAAGACTTTCATAAGATGTATCGTTCCGACGACACGGGAAAATCTAGTAAGAAAAAATCCAATCAATTCTAGATGCATTAGTTGCCATAAATCAATCAATTTTCAAATGCAAATTTGCTAATTTCATACTTAGGCCACTCACAATTTGCTAATTTCATATAAGGCACCTACAAATATTTATTTTCACAAACACCACCCACAATGTTACGTGCATTCCAAAAATAGCACTCAAATTATTTGCGAACAAAATATTCAATTTTGCTTAAGCTCAGGGGTTACAATGACCAAAATATCGTCTCTTATCAAGCTCAACATTGTAGATGTGTTTCGGGTTAGATTTATGTCTATTTTGTACTCGCTCTTTACCTAACTTGATCCAAATTTTAGCCCGAAATCCATCCATGATATTGAGAGTGATAAGGGATGTGGATGTTTTGGTCATTTTACACTCGATCTGTTGAAGTTGACGGAATATTCTCTACCAAATTAATCTAATCTAATATTATAATAGGAGAAGGTCTTAGTGTAATTTGTAAATCTATCATCGCGTGCATTGCACGTGCATAACTGATATAAAGGAGGTCTCAAGTTCGAGTCCTCACTACGTCATATTTTTACTTTAATCTTTTTAAAATATATATAATGTGCATCACGCATGTAAATTACTATCTATCTATTTATATCTATCCATAATATAATATATAATAATTATTATAATGGAAGAGTTCGAGTTGTAAATCTACCTACTTACGTGCAACGCATGTGCAACTCCAACTCTCTCATTATAGTCTTCACATTTGCTTTTAAAAATACATAATCATATTTATTAAGCTATGCATCCATCTCACGTGTAAATTAGAGTTTTTTACTTTAATTTTTTTTAGAAATTAATACGTACATCGCATGTGTATATTACTAGTAGTAAATAATGTTTTTGGAATGCACCTAACATTGTGGATGTGGAGGGTGATTATGGAAATAGAGATTTTTGGACTGATTGTTTGGAATTAGCATATTTGTGGCTGGCCTATGTGGAAAAGAGCCATTGAGTAAATAAATTTGGTTGTTAAGTGCGTTTATGACCCCAATCTACACAATGATTGAACTTTGAAATGATCAAAAAAATAACCAACTTGTAGTAAGAAACAAATCAATCATTGTGTAGTTTTCGAAGTTTTTAGGTTAGCAACCAACAAATATCTAGTCCCATTGTGTGGGAATTAAAAATGATGAAAACTAGACACCAGGAGCCGTTTGGATGTTAAATTCATAAATGCATAACGCTAAATTTGAAAGGAAAAGAAAAAGAAAAATCATGATCTAAATTTCTTAATGCAGAAAATTTCACTGAAACCTTTTTTTGCGCAGAAAATCACACCTAAGTATGGTTGTAAAAATCTCTATAAAGTATATTTTCAAAAAAACCACATCTAACTTTTCTGCCTGTATTAGATAATCTTATTCATCTTTGTAAGTTTTTTTTTGATTAAAAAGATGACCGAAGTCATCGCTTCATTAAAAAGTACTTAACGAAACAGAAATAAGAGATACATAAAGCCCGCAGGCTAATAATAACCAAAAGCACCTAGTCCGGGCTACACTTCCCGATCATCACATCAGCTACATGAAATAATAAAACATCTAATACATTGGCCCCCCCCTGTGGGACACTCTGCCAAAAGATAACTTTCCCCCTGCTTGGTGCCTAATCTGTCCCCTCTCCTGGGCGCATCTTCTTCCTTGCTCTGCCGAGACCTGTCCATTCATAGCGACAAATGTGAATTTTTTGCATTAACGATGATAATGAATGACGGACGCTATTAAAATAGAAATCGTTGCGGTCTAGCCATAGGTTCCACATCACGGATGCCCCAACTATTTCCCACTCTAGCCTACTATCTTTTGTAGTCTTGTTATTCCTAAGAGCCCCCCAAACCTCTGCACTCGACCCCGGGTATTGTGACTCCCCTAACAATGAACACACTTCCCCCCATACCCATCTAGCTCTATGGCAATTGAAAAAAATATGGTTCGTATCTTCATCAATGGACAAACAAGAAGCGCATAACCCACTATCCACGATTCCCCGCTTCCTCAAATTAACCCTTGATAGAATTGCATCGTTCTCCACCAGCCAGAGGAAAACTTTAGCTCTCGGAGGAGCGCTAATTCCCCAGATCACCTCCGCTGTGTCGTTTCTAATACCACCATCATTAAGCCTTTTGTATAGCGAAGAAACTGAGAATTTCCCGCTGGCCTCCAGCATCCACCTTCTGTCGTCTTCCGACTGTTGGGTGTAATTCCCTTCTATCCGAACGAAATTATTAACCATTTGCAATTGATCGATCTCCTCCTGTTCCAGTGTCTCCTTTACCTCAAGTCTCAATTTCGAGTTCTTCCATACATCAGAGACCAACGAACCAGTATTCAGAACTGCTTCTGCTGCTGTTGGGAAAAGGCTCATAAGCGAATTACTCCCACACCACTTGTCTTTCCAAAATCTGGTTTTCTTTCCATCTTTCACCCTGAAAATAGTATTGCTGTGGTAAACTTCTCCCGTTCTGTAAATCCCCTTCCAAAAGAATGATTTTCTACAAAGGATGCTCTTCCCCCCAAACCTGAACTTCCTCCTTGCCCCATAATTAGTAAGTGACTTACACCACCAATTATTACGTTGAATAGTCATCTTCCACCACCATTTACTAAGAAGAGCCCTATTCATGTCTCTGAGATTAATAATACCCAGGCCTCCGAATTCCTTCCTTTTGCAGACCCTACCCCAGCTAACCAGATGAATCCCTCTCCCTCCCTCGCTTGTTCCTTTCCATAGAAATCTCCTTCTTAATCTGTCTATCCTATGAATTACCCATGCCGGTAATTCGTAAATAGACATCAGATAAATGGGAATACTGTTGATAACTGCATTCAGCAAAGTGATCCTACCTCCCAACGTAAGGAACTGCCCTTTCCATCCTGCAAGCCTTCTCTCGATCCTATCTATAAGTGTTTGCCAGTCGTCCTTCACTAGTCTCCCTGGCCTGATGGGAATCCCGAGATACTTAAGCGGGTACTCTCCTCCGTTGCATCCTAACATCTGTTGGATCATTGAAATGGGGATGGAACATTGCTCGCTCAGTTGAATGACACAACTCTTGTTGAAATTAACCTTCATTCCAGACCATGCCTCAAAACACTTCAACACAGATCCCATCTCAATGACATCCTCTTTAGATGCTTTCCCAAACAACAATGTATCATCCGCATATTGCAGTATAGAGATAGGGTCGGAGAAGCCCCTGATATCAATTCCGAAGTGGCCCCCTCCCTTTTCCCGTTGGCGATCATCTCCGGCAGACCGTCAGCGACAATAGCAAATAGTAACGAAGACAATGGATCCCCCTGACGAAGCCCTCTCTTGCATTTGATCTCCTTACTCTGTGCCCCGTTAACGATCAGGAATGATTTCCCGCCTCTGATGCAGAGGGATACCCACTTTCTCCACCTTTCGCCAAAACCTTTAAGTAGAAGAGCTTCGTCCACCGAGTTCCATTCAACTGAATCATAAGCCTTTTGGAAGTCCACTTTAAACAGGAAGCCGCCCGTTTTGTCTCTGCTTGCTTTGAAGATCGTTTCATGAGCCGAAGCCACGCTATCCAAGATATCCCTTCCCTTAATAAATCCACTCTGTGACTGTCCGATAATATCATTCAGTAGAGGCCCCAATCTGCTAGCCAATATCTTAGTGATGATCTTAAAGGAACCGTTCAGAAGACTGATAGGCCTGAAGTCCCCTGCCTCCTGAACCTTGGCCTTCTTAGGGATCAACACAATGTTCGCATAGTTCAGACGATCTAGATCTATTTCCCCCTTGTAGAAATCTTCAACAATTCGCATGAAGTACCCTTTGATGATATTCCAGTAGAGCCTGTAGAAGAAAATCGGAAATCCATCTGGGCCCGGGGCTTTATCTGATCCCAGGCTATTAATAGCGGCAAGAACTTCTTCTTCTGAGAACGAGCTTTCAATATTATCAGATCCGCTAATCCGAGAATCCTCCCACATATTCTGATTCAGCGAGCACCTGTGCTCCCTTCTCTTACCCAATAGATCCTTGTATCTATCATGAAGGTGCCTCTTAATTCTATCTTCATTCTCACACCAGTCCCCCTCCACCTTAAGCCCAGAGATGTAATTTTTGCGCCTACGGCCATTAGCCATCTTATGGAAGAATTTAGTGTTAGCGTCTCCCTCCTTGAGCCACTGGACTCTTGCACGTTGCTTCCAATAATATTCCTCCATTTTCCCCATGTGGAGAATGCTTTGTCTATTCCTCCGTAGCTCCTCTAATTCAGTCTCTATCAAATCTCTTTCCTCCTCTATGATTTCTAACTGCTCGATCCTCTCTCCTATCTCGTCTTTGAGTCTCTGATTCTTCCCAAATTCCTTCCTAGCCCAGTCCTTGAGGTTTGAACGTAATCTCCTGATCTTTTGAACCCAACAACCCACGGCCGAGCCTGTCGTTGTAGGAGCATTCCAGCTTTCCTCAACTATCCTCTTTGTATCTTCGCACAAAGTCCATGACTTCTCAAACCGAAACTAATGAGCATACCTTTTTTTTTCCTCCCCGCAATC
The DNA here is from genome assembly GCA_017893485.1 of Hemerocallis citrina. Taxonomy (NCBI): domain Eukaryota; kingdom Viridiplantae; phylum Streptophyta; class Magnoliopsida; order Asparagales; family Asphodelaceae; genus Hemerocallis; species Hemerocallis citrina. Next base: position 7,517,800 of record CM030363.1, on the reverse strand, counting down.
CAGAGCTAACGGAATGTGATCTGAAGTGAATCTTATCATCGCTTTGACCTTGGCTAGAGGAAACGCGTCCTCCCATTCTTGGGAAACTAGGATTCTATCTAATTTCGCCAAGATAGGAGCCGCTTGAAAATTTGACCAAGTAAATTTCCTATTCGAAGGCCTGATTTCCACCAACTCTAGATCATTGATCATGGCATTAAATTTTTCTCTATCCCCCCTCGGGGAACCCCTTCCTAGGTGCTTGTTGCCGCTAAATTTGGTGTGGGGGCAAACAGACAGTATTTGTGAGTTCGTGGAAAACCTGAATAGCAAACACCTAACCTGTTCCGCCGGAGCTTGACCGTTGACTCCCGCCGTTCACCTGCAAGGAAGTGCGAGACACCGGGGTTGATCCCGGCGACGCACCCTCCGACGCTCAAGTCAGTAACCAGAATGATTAAGAAAGAGCGTTTAACCAGAAAAAGATTGATTACCTCTTAATGGAGATGGGTGAGGGGTATTTATAGGCGTCTTAGGGACTGGTTTTAGGAATGTAATCCCCGTGATTAGATAAGGAATATTCCCCGTAATCAGATAAGGCATGTAATCTGATAAGGTATATCCCCTATAATCAGTTAAGGAATTTAATCCCTAATCCCCAGTGAAAAGATAGCTGTGAATCATGGCCGTTGATTTAGATCTAATCAGGGACCTTGATTGTATCTTGTCGGATCGGGTTGGTAGCGGGTTGAAACCCGTACCCAGCTGAGGTGGATTCGTTTGCGGGTTATTGGATCTGTGAGAAGGAGACCCAGTACCTGCTTCGGACCCATTTGCATGTGAAATTACCGTTTTACCCCTGAGCTTTAAGATTCGAGTCCGATGTGAACGGTCCCGATTTAATCCTATTTTTAGCCGTATCACGAGCCCCCCACTCCTAAAGACTGAGTGTGATCAGCCTTTGAGGAGTAGTTTTACTGTTTCAATGGCGTACGGGATTTTATCGGTGTTCTTAAGGGAGTTTGGAATCTTGCTCGGGGTGTAACAGTGTTATTATGGGCTTGTAAAATGCCCAAAAATATTCTCAGAATTTTCTGGATTTTCGGTGATTTTTCCAGATTTTTTTGAATTTTTTCTCATTTTTTTGAATTTTTTATTCATTTTCCGAATTAAATAATTAATTATCAAAAATATTAATTAATTTTTCTAATTTAATAATTATTTTCTCAGAATTTAAAAATAATTTTTTCTGAATTAATAATTATTTTTAGAATTTTTAATTAATTTTTTTCGATTTTTTAATTATTTTTTCGGATTAAATAAAAAAAAAACAATTAAATAAATAAATAAATAATTTAAATATTACCTAGACACGTGGCAGATTTCTGGCCGTCCATCATGACCAGATGAGCACGCATCGTGAGGCAGATCACGATCTGGACACGTGGCAGATTTCTGGCCGTCCATCATGATCAGATGAGCACGCATCGTGAGGCAGATCACGATCTGGACACGTGGCGCGTTTCTGAGCGTCGATCGTGTCGCGACGCGAATTTTGAGACGATCGGACGGATCGTGTTGGTCGGTCTTTTTTTTCTCAATTTACAGCATCGGTAACCCGGTACTTCGGTTCGGCGCCTCGGCAAAGACGGCTCGGCTCGGCCAGATGCGTAGGATGCTGCCACGTGGCATGCCACGTGGCGTATTTTTTTTTTTTTTTTTTTTTTTTTTTCCTTTCTGGCCCCGCTGCTTCTTCTCTCTTCTTCTACTTCGTTTCTGCTTCTCTTCTTCGCTTCTCTCTTTCTTCTTCTTCCTTCTCGCTGCTGCTTCTCTTCTTCGCCGTCGTGAGCTTCGACAGTGGGAGGCTCCGGCGATTGTTGCGAGCTCGGCGACGAAGGTGGCGAGCACGGTGATGGGTTGAGCTCGTGACGAAGTGGATTTGTAGCTCGGCGAAGCTTCGAGCTTGGCACCGGAGTTTCGATGGGAGATGAAGGAGAGCTCAGCGAAGCGCTCGGTGATGCGGAGCTTCGGCGATGTGGAGTTCGGCAGTAATGGCGAGGAGCATGGCGGAGCTCGATGTAGGGGATGCTTGCTAGCGCCATGGTGATGGGTTCAAGTTCGGAGCTCAATCGCGAGGGAAGCTCGGCGAGAGTGGGAGCTCGGCGAAGTGGGTCGGCATCTTGACGAGCTCGATGCTTCGGTGCTCGACGAAGAGAAGAGGCGAGCGTGGGGTTGAAGGAGCTGTCGGCGCTGTGGGGAGCTCGACGGCGGTATTGGAGCTCGGCACGAATGAAGCTCGCGAAGGTGGTGCTCGGAGCTTGTTCGTGGGGCTTGGAGGAGGCAGTCGGTGAGGTTGTCTGCGATCGGTAGCGGAGCTCGGAGCTTCGACGGCGGCATTGGAGCTCGGCATGGAGAGTCGACGAAGGTGGCGAGGCGGTGGCTCGTCGAGGAGGATGACGGAGCTTTGTGGCGGAGCTTGATGGGTTCGGCTCGGCATGGAGTTTGGCCATGGAGAAGGAGGTCTCCGTTGGGTTTGCTTCGCATGGACGCTCGGTGAAGAAGAGTTTGGGTTTTTTTTTTTTCACTGATTGTTTTGGCGGGAGCTTGGACGAGAAGAAGAAAAAGCAGGGGAAGCTATTTATGGGGTTCGGGTTTTCGGGTTCGGGTCCCCTTAACGGGTCCGAGCCCGGCTTTCCTTTTTTTTTTTTTTTTTTTTTTTTTTTGTGTGTGTCTTTCTCTCTCTCTCTCTCTCTCTCTTCTTCCTTGTTGTTCGGCAAATGAGTCCGGTTCGGCAGATCCGAGCACAGATTTTGAGGAGAATTTTTTCCTACTTTGCTGTTCGGTAGGTCGGTAGCTCGGATTTGAGATCCGAGCTACGTGGCTCAATCTGGACGGTTGATCACGATCGTGGTGCGAATCACGAGACAAGACGCACGAGTTTCGAGAAAACGTTATCTTGTCGTTTTGTGGTGACGTGGCGAGATCTGAGCCGTTCATCATGTTTTAGCACGAATTTTGAGACGATCCGACGGTGAGATGGGTTCGGTCGAATTTTTCTCCATATACGAGGGTCGGTACCCCGGCACCTCGGATCGGCACCTCGGATCCTCTCTGGGAGCATCTGGTTTGCTCGGCAAATGAGTCTGATTCGGCAGATCCGAGCACGGATTTTGAGGAGAATTTTTTCCCACTTTGCTGTTCGGTAGGTCGGTAGCTCTTCTGAGAAGAAAGAGGAAGGGGAGGAGAGGCATTTGGGTTCTCTCCTCTGCCTTGTTCTTTCGTTCAGTGGAGAAGAGGAGAAGAGGAGAAGAGGAGAAGAGGAAGGGGAGGAGAGGCCTTTGGGTTCTCTCCTCCGCCTTGTTCTTCCGCACAGTGGAGAAGAGAAGTGTTGGGGAAGAAGGAGAAGAATGAAGGAGCTAAGAAGGGTATGGGTCGGACCATGGGTATCGGATCTGACCCCGACCGTTAGCCTCTTTTTCTTTCTTCCTCTTCATCTGCTTGCTTTGTTCGGCGAATCCGAGCACGGATTTTGAATCACATTTTTCGCCGCTCCGCAGTTGGGTAGATTGGCAGATCCGAGCTGCACGGCTCAATCTGGACGGTTGATCACGATCGTAGCGCGAATCACGAGACAAGAGGCACGAGTTTCGAGAAAACGTTATCTTGTCGTTTTGTGGTGATGTGGCGCGATCTGATCCGTCCATCACGCTTGAGTGCGAATTTGGAGATGATCTAACGGTGAGATTGCCTCGGGACGATTTTTTGCCATATACGAGGGTCGGTACCCCGGTACCTCGGCTCGGCGCATCAGGGCTGTTTGGCCGAGGTGCTGAATTGTCTGTTTTGAAGGAAGTGTTCCTTGAAGATTCTGCCCCTTCGTGCTCAGTGGCTCGGCCGTTCGGCTGAGCTGTTCGGTAGCTCGGCTGTTCGGACGGCTCGAGCGTGAGGAAAAGCTCGGTGAGTTGATGAAGGGGATGAGTCGGCACATGGAAGAGGTGATGCTCTGCTTGGTTTTTGGAGATTTTTGAAGAGGAGCTCCACTCCTAGGGGTGGAGAAGAGGTGCTAGGAAGATCCTCGTAAGAGCCATGGGAAGACCCATTCTTTGAAGTGAGCGCAAGGAGCAATTCTAAGAGAGTTTTAGCTCCGATCTCGTCGAGAAGAGCTATTTGAGAGACAAGTTTGAGGAGGAGCTCCAGGAGAAAGTTGTGCTCCGAACCTGTGGAGAAGAGCTCCGCTTTGGAAGCGAGCGGAGTGAAGAGCTTGACTTGTAGAAGAGCCATCTGGAAGAGGAGTTTGAGGAGCAACTCTAGGAGAGTTTTAGCTCCGAATTCGTTGGGAAGAGCTCCGCTTTGGAGGCGAGCGGAGTGGGGAGCTCGATTTGTAGAAGAGCCATCTGGACGAGGAGTTTGAGGAGCAACTCTAGGAGAGAGTTTTAGCTCTGAACTCGTTTGAGAAGAGCTCCGCTTTGGAGGCGAGCAGAGCGGGGAGCTCGACTTGTAGAAGAGCTGACTGGAAGAGGAGCTTGAGGAGCAACTCTAGGAGAGAGTTCTAGCTCCGAACTCGTTTGAGAAGAGCTCCGCTTCGGATGCGAGCGGAGTGGGGAGCTCGATTTGTAGAAGAGCCATCAGGAAGAGGAGCTTGAGGAGCAACTCTAGGAGAGAGTTCTAGCTCCGAATTCGTTGGGAAGAGCTCCGCTTTGGAGGCGAGCGGAGTGGGGAGCTCGATTTGTAGAAGAGCCATCTGGAAGAGGAGCTTGAGAAGCAACTCTAGGAGAGAGTTCTAGCTCCGAACTCGTTTGAGAAGAGCTCCGCTTCGGATGCGAGCGGAGTGGGGAGCTCGATTTGTAGAAGAGCCATCTGGACGGTTGATCACGATCGTGGTGCGAATCACGAGACAAGAGGCACGAGTTTCGAGAAAACGTTATCTTGTCGTTTTGTGGTGACGTAGCGCGATCTGATCCGTCCATCACGATTGGGTGCGAATTTTGAGATGATCTAACGGCGAAATCGCCTCGGGACGATTTTTTGCCATATACGAGGGTCGGTACCCCGGTACCTCGGCTCGGAGACTCAGTGCTGTTGGCCGAGGCGCTGAGGTGTTTTGGAGGAAGTGTTCCTTGAAGATTCTGCCCCTCCGTGCTCAGTGGCTCGGCCGTTCGGCTGAGCTGTTCGGTAGCTCGGCTGTTCGGATGGCTCGAGCGTGAGGAGAAGCTCAGTGAGTTGATGAAGGGGATGGGTCGATGAAGCTCTGCTCCTCGGCTCGGGAGGATGGGTCAGCATATGGGAGAGGTGAGGGGCTTTGAAGTTGTCTCTATTCTGTTTGGTTTTGGAGATTATTGAAGAGGAGCTCCATTCCTAGGAGAAGAGGTGCTGGGAAGACCCATTCTTTGAAGTGAGCGCAAGGAGCAATTCTAAGAGAGTTTTAGCTCCGATCTCGTCGAGAAGAGCTATTTGAGAGACAAGTTTGAGGAGGAACTCTAGGAGAAAGTTGTGCTCCGAACCTGTGGAGAAGAGCTCCGCTTTGGAAGTGAGCGGAGTGAAGAGTCTTGACTTTGAGAAGAAAGAGGAAGGGGAGGAGAGGCATTCGGGTTCTCTCCCCTGCCTCGTTCTTTCGCACAGTGAAGAAGAGCAGATGTGTTGGGTACTGTTGCCGCTAAATTCGGTGTGGGGGCAAACAGATGAATTTGTGAGTTCTTTGGGGAAACTGAATAGGAGAACCTGTATACCTGTTCCGTTGAACTCTGATCGTCGCTCCCGCCGTGCACCTGCAAAAAGTGCGAGACACCGGGGTTGATCCCGGCGACGCACCCTCCGACGCTCAAGTCAGTAACCAGAAATGATTATGAAAGAGCGTTTAACTAGAAAAAGATTGATTACCTCTTAATGGAGATGGGTGGGGGGTATTTATAGGCGTCTTAGAGAACAATTTAGGAATGTAATCCGCGTAGTCTGATATAGAACAATCTCCTTGTAAACAGATTGGGAAAGTAATCTGATAAGGTATATTCTGGTAATCAGATAAGGAATTTTAATCCCTAAATCCCAGTGTAAAGATTGACGTGAATCATGGCCGTTGATTTAGATCTAATCAGGGACCTTGATTGTGTCTTGCTGGATCGAGTTGGCAGCGGGTTGAAACCCGTGCCCAGCTGTGGTGGATCCGTTTGCAGGTTATTGGATCTGTGAGAAGGAGACCCAGTACCCGCTTCGGACCCGTTTGCATGTGAAATTACCGTCTCGTCCCTGAGCTGTAGGATTCGTGCCCCATTTGGACGGTCTCGATTGAACCCCTTGTTTTGACCATATCACGAGCCCCCCACTCCTAAAGACTGAGGGTGGTCAGTCTTTGAGGAGTAGTTTGACTAACTCAGTGGTCGGTGGAACTGTATCGCAGTCCGAATGGGTGATTTTTGAATCCTGGAGCACGGGGGTAGGCTAGTTCCTCCTTCTTTGATGCTCCGAAGCTGTGTCGAGTTTTTATCTATTTTTCCGGATGACTTATTTAATTTTGCGATGTGTTGGCTAATTGTTCGGGGGCTTTAACCGCGTATTCTAGGTAATAATTGCTCGTTCGGTGGCTTAGAAATATTCCCCGAATTTTTAATTATTTCCTGGAATTTTTAGCTAATTTTCCCGAATTTTTAGCGATTTTTCGCAATTTTTTAAATAAATAAACCGATTTAAATAAATAAAAACCAATTTTTAATACCTATTTATGGCGTGGCATCATCTGGGCCTTCGATCAAGATGGAGCGCGAATTTCGGAACGATCAGACGCCTCCTGCTCCTCGGAAGGATTTTTTCCCAAAAACGAGGGTCGGCACTCCGTCACCCCGGCCCGGATGCGTTGCGCCGCGGTTCGAGGGGTCGGCGAGTTGGTTCGAATGGTCGGTACCTCGGTTCGGATCATCCGAGGTACGTGGCACCATCTAGACCGTCCATCTTTAGCGGGGATCCCAATAGAACGCTATCTTGTCGTTTTGTGGACGTGGCAAGATCTGGGACGTCCATCATGACGAGCGCGCTTTCCTACGAGATCCAACGGCTCCTGAGGGTCGGAAGGATTTTTTCCCAAAAACGAGGGTCGGTACCTCGGCACCGCGGCCCGGATGCGTAGCACCGCGGCTAGGGGGGTCGGCGACTCGGTTGGAAGGGTCGGTACCCCAGCACCACGGCCCGGATGCGTAGCGCCGCGGCTAGGGGGGTCGGCGACCCGGTTGGAAGGGTCGGTACCCCAGCACCACGGCCCGGATGCGTAGCGCCGCGGCTAGGGGGGTCGGCGACCCGGTTGGAAGGGTCGGTACCCCAGCACCACGGCCCGGATGCGTAGTGCCGCGGCTTGGGGGGTCGGCGACCTGGTTGGAAGGGTCGGTGCCTCGGTTCAAAGCATCCGAGGTACGTGGCATCATCTAGGCCGTCCATCTTTGGCGTGGATCCCCATAAAACGCTATCTCGTCGTTTTGTGGACGTGGCAAGATCTGGGACGTCCATCATGACGAGCGCGCTTTCCTACGAGATCCAACGGCTCCTGAGGGTCGGAAGGATTTTTTCCCAAAAACGAGGGTCGGTACCTCGGCACCGCGGCCCGGATGCGTAGCACCGCGGCTAGGGGGGTCGGCGACTCGGTTGGAAGGGTCGGTGCCCCAGCACCACGGCCCGGATGCGTAGCGCCGCGGCTTGGGGGGTCGGCGACCTGGTTGGAAGGGTCGGTGCCTCGGTTCAAAGCATCCGAGGTACGTGGCATCATCTAGGCCGTCCATCTTTGGCGTGGATCCCCATAAAATGCTATCTTGTCGTTTTGTGGACGTGGCAAGATCTGGGACGTCCATCATGACGAGCGCGCTTTCCTACGAGATCCAACGGCTCCTGAGGGTCGGAAGGATTTTTTCCCAAAAACGAGGGTCGGTACCTCGGCACCGCGGCCCGGATGCGTAGCACCGCGGCTAGGGGGGTCGGCGACTCGGTTGGAAGGGTCGGGACCTCGGTTCGGATCATCCGAGGTACGTGGCATCATCTAGGCCGCCCATCTCTGGCGTGGATCCCCATAAAACGCTATCTTGTCGTTTTGTGGACGTGGCAAGATCTGGGACGTCCATCATGACGAGCGCGCATCACGAGGATGGGGTTCAGATCACGAGAAAACGCTATCTTGTCGTTTTGTGGGCGTGGCGCAATCTGAACCGTTCATCAGATCCTGACGCGAATTTTGGAGAGATCCGACGGTGATTTTGATTCGGGAGGATTTTTTGCCAAAAACGAGGGTCGGTATCTCGTCACCTCGGTCCGCGTACCTCGCGCTGTTTGCCGGGTGCGGATTTGGGTATTTTTGGGCGAACTCGGTGGCTCGGTCACTGAGCGTTTCGTTCGATAGCTCGGCTCATTAGACCGGTGGCCGAGTCGTTTACTTGTCTTCTTGATGGTTCCGCCATTCCGTATTAAGTGGCTCGGTTGCTCGGCTGAGCTGTTCGGTAGCTCGACCGACCAAGCCGATGGCAAGCGGTTTGGAAGGTCTGCGTGGAGGGATCTGGGCCGTTCATTTTGGCACGCATCACGAGGATGGGGTTCAGATCACGAGAAAACGCTATCTTGTCGTTTTGTGGGCGTGGCGCAATCTGAACCGTTCATCAGATCCTGACGCGAATTTTGGAGAGATCCGACGGTGATTTTGATTCGGGAGGATTTTTTGCCAAAAACGAGGGTCGGTATCTCGTCACCTCGGTCCGCGTACCTCGCGCTGTTTGCCGGGCGCGGATTTGGGTATTTTTGGGCGAACCCGGTGGCTCGGTCACTGAGCGTTTCGTTCGATAGCTCGGCTTATTAGACCGGTGGCCGAGTCGCAACTTGTGTTTTTTGGGGAGTTCCGCCATCCCTCTCATACCGCCGCCTCTCTCTTGTAGGGCGTTTGGGATTCTTAGTGGGCCTTTGGGATTCCCAAGGAGGCCCGTTATCAGTTGAGGTTATAAGTTACCATTCCTTCACCCCTGAGCTCATTTCTCACTTTTCACTCTACGAATTTACTTTTGTTCTCTAAGTCTTCTGCTAGCGGCGCTCTTGCTCCACGGTGTTGTCGTTAGCTGTCGCGTGGGCCAGGCGATTTCCGGCGAGCATTCTCCGACCGTGAACGTCACTTCAAAGGTTAGTTTGTCTTTGCCTTAGCTTTTTCAAGAGATGTCAAGGGTAAGCTCGGGTAGTGGTGCCTCGTCCTCGGGCGGTGATGGCGCCGGGGAGAGGAGTAGGGCGGAAGCTCGCAGGAAGGGGAAGCAGATGGCCGAACCGCTGGCTGTCGAGTCGAGGATCGGGAAGAAGAAGAGGACAGGGGAGACCCCGCCCCCCATAGTGGGGGTGATTGTGGAGAACCCGAAACGAGCTCCCGAGATAGGACAATATCCTTCCGTCCTGTCCGGGCATTCGGGAGTCAGGCAGTACGAGGGTGATCTTCTGGAGAAAGCGATCTACGGAAAGTCGAAGATCGTCGAGGAGCCTAATCCGTTCCATCCCTCCGAAGCTGACGAGCTCATTTCGTCGTTGACCGAGAAGGATCTTCTTCGGATCAGGAAGGCTTTCGCTATCCCGTCGGAGTACAAGCTGATGGTCGCTGGCCCCGGGGTGCGAGCAAACACTAAGTTGCCTTCGTCGGACATGTGCATGTTTGACGTCGACTCCTTGAACGCGGGACTGCGTTTTCCGCTGCACCCTTTCATACTTCAGATCCTCGGTTGGTATTGTCTCGCCCCTACTCAGTTCAGTCCAAACACTTGGCGTCATGTGAACGCATTCTTGCTTCAGTGTCACCGAGCCGAGGTAGCGCCGGATCTGTCAGTTTTCCGGGGCCTCTATCGGATAAACAAGCAACACGGCTCGGAGTACCGGTACTATTTGGGGCCGAGGAGAGGTGTTAAGATTGTAGAGAATCCCGACTCTCTTAAGGGTTGGAGGGAGAAGTATTTTATCGTAAGGGGCGAAGCGATTTGGCACATTCCGTCTCGGTGGAAGGTGGAAGTGCCGAAATTTGCGCGGGGCGACCCCGCACTATCCGAGGCCGAGGAGGAGGTAGCGAGGAGGATCACGGCCCTTCCGGTACTGAGTTGGAGGGAGTTGACCGAGGAGGTGTTGTTCGGGTCCGGACTAAGCCCCATCGACCCGAGTACGCTCTTGACATCTCATTCATTTTTTTTTTTCTAAGTCTTCAATTCGTCTGTTTTGATTCGGTTTTCTCCCCCTCTTTTTTTGTCGATGCAGAGTCGATGAAGATTGACTTTAAAGCTATGATGGCCGATAGGTCCAAGCTGACCGGGACCAGAAAAAGGAAGAGGGCGGCCGAGGGTGCGTCTTCGGGTGTTCAGCCCGCGGTCGCCACTAACGTTGCTCCGCCTCCCCCGGCTACCGAGGTGCCTTCGGAGATAGTGGTGGTGGAGGAGACCTCGGCCCCTGTCGCCCCGTCCGTGAACGAGGGTGTCTTTGATGTCAATGCGGCGCTGGCGCTCGAGCTTCCCCCATTGACTCAGAATGCCGAGGAAATCCTGACCGAGCAGCACAAGCAGTTGTTTGTGCCGAACTGGCTGGTGAGGAATCATGATGGTTTCCTCGGCAACTCGCAGATGTCAATGCAGGTCGTCAAACACTTGGCGACCCCGAAGGATAAGGCCGCGCTGAATGCGGGGAGGGTCGGCGACGACACTTACGAAGTCGCCCGGGGGCTTGTTTCGGTAAGTGTTCGCAAATTTCTTCAAGTTTGTTACTCGGTGCGTACTTCGTACTTATCGTTGTCTTCGTAGGCCACCGTTCACTTCGGCCATCTCATGGAGGCGTTCGCCGCACAGGAGAAGGAGCTGAAGTCCGCCAGCGAGAAAGACAGGCTGGCGAAGGTCCGGGCGGTCAAGGATCTCGAGGCCGAGCAGAGGCGGGCCGAGGCTCTGGACGTTCGGGTGGCCGACCTTACTGCCGACCTGAAGAAAGCGAAGGAGGGCCTCGAAGCGGAGTCCGCCAAAGCTGCCAAGGCCGCCCAAGATCTCGCCGCGGCATTGAAGTCCTTGGCCGACGAGAAGGCGGAGAGGGAAGCGCAGGCCGCGAGGATCCGGGCGGAGGTCGAAGCCGAGATTGAGGCAGAGGCGAAGAAACATATGGCTGAGAACATGGAGCGATCCTACCAGACGGCCCTGGACCACGTCCAGGCTCGTGTCCCCGGCTTCGAGCGAGTCGGCTATCAACTGTGGCCCGGGTCGCCCGCGGACGACGAGGAGGGGGATGCCGAGGACGAGGTCGAAGGCGAAGACGGAGGGGGAGAAGATGACCCGGCTAAGGGAGAGATCGAGGGACCGCCCGTCGATGCGTCCGGGGTGGGAGCGGAGACGCAGGTGGACCCTTGATTCTTTCGTTAATCTTTTTGTAGTTTCTGTTCTGCTTTTTCTTCCGAGCTTTGTAACGCCTTTTGCGGACTGGCCACCGCTTTTTGATAAATGAAAAAACGTTTTGTCTTTGAAATTGTCTAAGTGTTTGGTTCGGTCGTAGGGTAGGCCCCCGTCACTACGATGGCTCGGCGACAAGTAGAGCTGTTCCATCTATCTCTCGTGAAACGCCTTGAGGGCGAGATCGACCTGACGAGGAGGATGCTGTACAATATGGAGATGAAGAACGGGGATCTGTTGGCCGAAGTGTACCACTTGCGGATAGCCGAAGCCGAGCTATTTGCTAAGGAAGAAGAATTGGCTTCTGTTTTGGCCGAACGAGATGAGCTCGTGAAGAAGGTCGAGCATTTGCAAAGGGTGACAGTCGACAAGAGTATCGAGGTGACCCATCTGCGTCGTGTCATATCTGACAGCGCCGAATACCCTGGATCGGCGAAGCTTCCTCGGTTCAAAATTGTCGTGAAGGACGAGGCACTGAAGGACCGGATCGTCGAATTGGAAGAGGAGGTCGCTCGGCTCAAGCCTCAGCCGGTGAGGGCCAACGTCCGGAGCACCTCGTGTACCCGCGAAGAGATCGAGCGAGGTATCACGTTCTACCAAGCGGCGTCCCGGACTCCTATCATCGGGGCGTCAGCCGCCGATGCACAAAGTGGTGTGGCGGTGTCTTCAAGTGGCGCTTCGGTTGGGGCGACTGTGAGGCTCAGCGGCGAAGGGGCGTCCCGGTTCGTCGGCCTGGAGACGAGCTCGGAGGCTAAGAAGCGCCGACCCAAAGTGTCGTTGAACCGGAGTGTCCCCCTTCCTCGGAGGAAATGAGCGGATCATGCCTTCTAATATTTTGTTGAACTCGCTGTTGTAATCTTTTTGTAAACTCGTCCAAGTCATTAATAAAATTGGGGTCGATTTATCCGAAGTGTCTTCTATTGGCTGTTCGTCGAGTCTTTTGTCGCAATTCTGATCCTGTCGCTCGGCTATTGACGCCCGTCGATGTGGGGTGTCTACAACCGTTGGATGGTGGCGCGAATCCAGAGGCAGGCACAAGTCCCAAGAAAACGTTATCTTGTCGTTTTGTGGGCACGTGGCACTACTGGATCCACTCATCACGCTTTGGCACACAATTTGAGAGGATCTAACGGCGAGTTGACCTCGGGGTGATTTTTTCCCAAAACGAGGGTCGGTACCTCGTCAGCTCGGCACAGTCTACGGTCGGGACGGGTTCCGGACCGTTTAAGGACGAGTCGGAGAGATAGAGTCGAGCCGGAGGAAGGATCCGGTCGTTAGATTAGTTTAAGGGATGTAGGAGCAGTTTCGAATGGCGAGCTACTTCTAGTCCGCTTAGGAGCGGATTTGCGAAGCAAAATCGAGCCAAGTGTTGGACTCCGATCCATTCAACGGCTGTAGGAGCAATTTCGAACGGCGATCTGCCCCCGGCCCGTCTGAAGACGGGCCGAGTAGGAAGAGTCGAGCCGAGTGCTGGACTCCGAACCATTGTGTGATAAGTTTGAGAGATGCAGGAGCAGTTTCGAATGGCGAGCTACTTCTAGTCCGCTTAGGAGCGGATTTGCGAAGCAAAATCGAGCCAAGTGTTGGACTCCGATCCATTCAACGGCTGCAGGAGCAATTTCGAACGGCGATCTGCCCCCGGCCCGTCTGAAGACGGGCCGAGTAGGAAGAGTCGAGCCGAGTGCTGGACTCCGAACCATTGTGTGATAAGTTTGAGAGATGCAGGAGCAGTTTCGAATGGCGAGCTACTTCTAGTCCGCTTAGGAGCGGATTTGCGAAGCAAAATCGAGCCAAGTGTTGGACTCCGATCCATTCAACGGCTGCAGGAGCAATTTCGAACGGCGATCTGCCCCCGGCCCGTCTGAAGACGAGCCGAGTAGGAAGAGTCGAGCCGAGTGCTGGACTCCGAACCATTGTGTGATAAGGGAATTAGAGGCGGAAGTACGCGATAATGTAAAGAAAAACTTTATTTATTTATTAATATCTAATGGTCGGCTGCTTCTAAAGTTGCTAGCCGTTTATTACAATGAAAAAGAACAAAGGAAAAATTACTAGTAGCAGGAGTGGTTGCCCGACATCTCGAGTTACTTAGATAGGCGGGGTTGCCTTCTCTAGGTATTTCAAAAGATGGTCGGCGTTCCAAGTCCTGGGAATTTCTCTACCCTCAAGGTCTTCTAGCTTGTACGCACCGGGGCGGATCACTTTGGAAACTTTGTACGGTCCCTCCCAATTTGGGGCCAATTTGCTCTTCTGTCCGGGGAACGAAATGGCCAGCTTTCGGAGGACCAGGTCCCCCTCTTTCAAGTCGGTTGGGCGGACCCGTTTGTTGTAGGCGAGTTCGATTCTTCTTCGGTAACCTTGCTGCCGTATGGCGGCTCTTTCCCGAATCTCGTCTACCAAATCTAGGCTCGTTCTGAGCTCCCTGGCATTCTGTTCTTCTTCGAAGGCAATCAGGCGAGGAGAGGGTATTCCAACTTCTAGCGGGATGAGGGCCTCGGACCCATAGGTGAGATTGAACGGACTCTCGCCCGTCGGGATCCGCTTCGTGGTTCGGTAATTCCACAACACATTGGGCAGCTGATCGACCCACAATCCCTTGGAGCATTTGTCGAGTCTCTTCTTGATGCCGGAGAGGATCTGTCGGTTGGCATTCTCGGCTTGTCCATTTGACTGGGGATGAGAGACTGAGGAGAAGCGGTGCTGTATAGCTAGGTCTTGACATAAGGCTCGGAAGGCAGCTCCAGCGAACTGCGTACCGTTATCCGTAACTACGACTCGGGGAACACCGAAACGACAGATTACACTTTTCCAGAAGAATTGGACGACTCTATGTTCGGTAATTGTGGCCAGGGGCTCGGCCTCGACCCATTTCGAGAAATAGTCGACTGCCACGACTAGAAACTTCAACTGTCCGGGGGCCGGTGGAAATGGCCCGAGTAGATCCATCCCCCACATTGCAAAGGGGATCGGACTCGACAAGGAGGAGAGTGGTGCTTGTGGAAGGCGTCGGATGTCGGAATACTTCTGACAGGAGGTGCATTGTCGAACGTGTCGTTCGGCGTCCCGTAGGAGAGTGGGCCAGTAATACCCGTAGTTTAACACTTTACGTGCCAAGGCTCTGGAGCCGGAGTGGGCTCCGCCGATGCCCTCATGGAGCTCTTGCAGGGCGTAATCGGCTTGTCCGGGGGAGAGGCATCTTAGGTAGGGTCGACCATCCACCTGGGTGAAGGAGCGCTTATACAGAACGCCTTCGACCATTATGTAACGCTCGGCCCGGGTCCTTATCTTTCGGGCTTCCTTCGGATCCCTTGGTAGGAGTCCGTCTCTTAAAAACTCGACGAGGGGCTTCATCCAATTGTCTTCGAGGGGGAGCGGCAGTGTTTCGACGGAATTGAAAACCTCGTCCTCTATGCTGGGCTTGAGGAGGACTTCTATCAGAACGGTTTGTTCGAGGCCTTGCAGGGATGAGGAAGCTAGTTTGGACAGGGCGTCGGCCTGGGCATTTTCCTCTCTGGGGATTCTTCGGATGAGGGCCTCGTCGAAGAGCGCCATGAGGCTCTTCACTTTGGCCAAGTACTTTACCATTCTGTCATCGCGGGCTTCATATTCGCCGAGGACCTGGTTGACGACCAATTGAGAGTCGCTGAAGATCTGCAGGCGTCGCGCCCCTGCGTTTCGGGCCATCCCGAGGCCGGCTATGAGTGCCTCGTATTCGGCTTCGTTATTCGAGGCTTTAAAGTTTATCCGGAGGGAATATTGAAGGACAAAGTCGTCTGGGCCCGCCAGGATGACTCCAGCCCCGCTCCCCTCGTTGCAAGAGGATCCATCGACATATACAGACCAGACAGGCGGTCCCTTCGTCGTCTGCTCGGAGTCGGGGATAGTCGTCTCAACTATGAATTCGGCCAGCGCCTGCGCCTTGATTGCGGTCCGAGGCTGATAAGTAATATCATGTTGGCTCAGCTCGATCGACCACTTCATGAGGCGGCCGGAAGTCTCTGGCTTGTGAAGGATCTGTTTCAACGGCTGGTCGGTAAGGACGACCACCGAATGAGACTGGAAGTATGGCCGAAGCTTTCTTGCAGCCATTATCAGGGCGTAGGCTATTTTCTCAATTTTCGGGTACCGGAGCTCGGCGTCCCGGAGCACTTTGCTGACGTAGTAAATGGGCTTTTGAGTTCTATCTTCTTCCCTGACTAAGACCGCACTTAGTGTCTGTTCCGAGGCTGCCAAGTAGAGGTAGAGGGGTTCGCCTGGTATGGGTTTGCTGAGCAGAGGCGGGTTGACGAGGTAAGCTTTAAGCTGGTCGAAGGAATCTTGTTGCGGCTGCCCCCACTCGAACCCCTTAGTCCCCCTCAGGGCTTTGAAGAACGGGAGGCATTTCTCTCCGGACTTCGACAAAAAGCGCCCAATGGCGGCTAAACGACCTGTCAGTTTCTGAACTTCTTTGACGTTTCTGGGCGGGGCCATGTCTAGTATGGCCCTGATCTTCTCCGGATTTGCCTCTATTCCTCGTTGGCTGACCATAAAGCCGAGGAACTTGCCCGATGAGACGCCGAACGCACACTTGTTCGGGTTGAGTCTCATATTGTGCTTTCTCAAAACATCGAACGCTTCTTGGAGGTCGGTCTCATGGTCAACGCCTCGGATGCTTTTCACAAGCATGTCGTCCACGTAGACTTCCATGTTCCGACCAATCTGGGCCTGGAATACCTTGTTGACGAGACGTTGATACGTTGCCCCTGCGTTCTTCAGGCCGAACGGCATGACTCGGTAACAATAGAGTCCTTGGTCCGTTACAAAAGACGTCTTCGGAATATCCGGGGGGAACATCCTTATCTGATTGTAACCCGAGAAAGCATCCATGAAGCTGAGGAGCTCATGTCCCGAGGTTGCGTCAATCAGAGTGTCGATGCTCGGCAGAGGGAAGGGATCTTTAGGGCAGGCCTTGTTGAGGTCAGTGAAATCAATACAGATTCTCCATGTCCCATTGGATTTCTTCACCATGACTACGTTGGACAACCACTCCGGATAATTCACTTCCTGTATGAATCGGGCTTTCAACAGTTTGTCTACCTCCTCTTTGATGGCGAGCTGGCGCTCGGGGGCGAACTTGCGCCTCTTCTGCTGGACCGGTTTGGACCCCGGATCAACGCTGAGGCGATGGACCAAGAGTTCTTCGGAGATACCGGGCATGTCCGCTGCTGACCATGCGAAGAGGTCCCGGTTGGCTCGGATGCATTTCACAATATTTGAATGTAGGGCGGACGGGAGTGCCTTGCTGACATAGAACTTACGGGTCGGCTCCTGCTCCGAGAAGAGTATTTCCTCCAGCTCATCGACTGGCTCGGGAGTCGGCCGAGCAGCATCTTGTGGAATCTCGAGTGTTTCTAAGGAGAGGACGGGTCCGAGCGTGGAGGTCATGTAACACTTGCGGGCCTGTTCCTGATTGCCCCTAACTTCTCCCACTCCAGCCCGAGTGGGGAATTTCATTTTGAGATGATAGGCAGAAGGGACGGCTTCAAGGGCGGCTAGGCCGGGCCGACCCAAAATGACGTTGTAGGCCGCGGGGACATCTACAACCATGAAATCCATTGACTCCGTGCGGGTAGTAGGAGTTTTGCCTGCTGTGACATCGAGGGTGATCACCCCTTCGATCGTCACCGGCACTCCCGTGAACCCATGGAGCGTATACCCGGCGGGCTTCAGTCTGTCTCGGGAGAGCTTCAGCCCCTTAAAAGCATCGAGGAATAGGATGTTAACGGAGGAGCCGTTATCCACTAGGATTCTTTCGACTTTGAAATTGGCCATGTGAAGGTTGATGACGAGTGCGTCGCAATGAGGGGTGCGGACGCCCTCGAGATCGTCGTCAGAGAAGGTGACGGGCACTCCGAGTCCTTTGGGGGGAGGGGTGGCCCGGACAGAATTTACTTCCCTAATAAAAGCTTTCCGAGAAGAGTTCGAGGAGCCCCCCATTGGACCCCCATGGATAAGGTGGAGGACTCGCTCTTCCTCGAATTCTGGCGTCTCTTCCCGTTCCGGACGTTTGTTAGCCCCCCGAGGCTGGGGAGGAAGTTCGGCCCCGTCCTTTCTTACAAACTTCGCCAGCTGCCCCCTCTGGATGAGGGCTTCGATCTCGTTTCTCAGAGCCCGGCAGTCGTTGGTGTCATGCCCATGGTCCCGGTGATAACGGCACCATTTGTCTTTATCCCTCCTTTTGGCTGGGGTGTTCATCTTTGGAGCTGGAGGCAGGACCCCTTCTTTTTCGACTTCCATGAAAATGGCGGAGATGTTTGTGGTGAGGGGAGTGAATTTTTCAAATCTAGGGGGAGGCCGGCGCTGGCCAGCATTATCCTTCTGAAACTTTTTGGGTCCTTCTTCTTCCGTTCCCTTCCTCTTAGACCCGGAGGCGGTTGCTTCCCAGTTGGGCGGTTCCTCGGCCTCTTCAGCTCGGATGTACTTTTCAGTACGGAGGAGGAGGTCAGAAAAGTCATGTGGCGGTTTTTTGGCGAGGGAGGAGCGGAGGTTAGAATTTAGGATGTTGGATTGGAACGCCGCGGTAGCAACGGATTGGTCGAGGGATGCGATAGTTCTGGCCTCGGCTGTGAACCTCTTCACGTAGTCCCTCAATCTCTCCCCCTTCTGCTGACGGAGGTGCAACAGGGAAATGCTGGTCTTCTCGGCCCTTCGGCTGCTGACGAAGTGGGTGATGAACAGGGTCTCGAACTGTTCAAAGGAGAATATTGACGCCGGGGCAAGGCGAGAGTACCATTCTCGAGCTGGGCCCTTCAGAGTTGCAGGGAATGTTTTGCAGAGGAGGGCGTCGGACGCTTGATGGAGGAGCATCAAAGTCTTAAAGCCTTCGATGTGGTCAACCGGATCGGTCTCTCCCGTATAGTTCTCGAACTGGGGAGGTTTGAAACCGAAGGGAACAGGAGTATCCACTATGGTCCGGGAGAACGGGGGTTGGCTAGGACGGAGGGTCCTCCCCCTGAGTTCTTCTTCCCGGTTTATCCGTCCCAAGAGTTTTTCCACCTCGTTTAGGCGGCGGTTCATGGTGTTATCTCTCCGGCGGTGATCTGCCGAGTCACGGGACTCGTCTTCGTAGGATGGGGAGCGAGGACTGCGGCGATGGTAGCTTCGGGAACGACGAGGACTTGGGGTGCGTCTGGAATTGGTAGGAGCGGGTCGAGGAGAAGGGGAACGTTGGCGAGGGCTCCGGACCGGACGAGGGGAGGGGGCCCTTGGCTCATTGGGATTTTGACGGAGATTGAGGGCCTGTTGTACCAGAGCTTGGAATTGCTGGAACTCGGCACGGGTGATGGGTGCCTCATTGTTCCGATGCTGCTGCCGACCTGCTGGTGAGTGCCTCCTTCGGTAGTGATCGGGGGAGTCTCTTCTTCCTCTTCGGGCGGGGGACCCCCTGTGTTCCCGGTGTCGGGGGGATCGTTCTTGGTGGGAGGCTTCTCCCCGAGCCCGCTTTTCGTCCAGATGGTGACGAAGGTCCTTATCTTCCGGGCGTCTGGGATGGGCATCGTGGCGACCAGAGGCTCGGGGATGATGGGAGGCCATGGAGGCACTGGAGGCAGTGTGGTTGGGTATGTTCTCTGGATGAAGAGGCTGTTTCTGGGGGTTAGGCCCCTTCGGATCAGGATGTGGAGGGTTCCGCTGGAGCGGCTCTTCCACAGTAGGAGGGAGCTGCCCTTGTTGCTGAGTGGGATCAGGAAGGACTTCCTGCTGGTCAAGGATGGGCGCTCGATTGGAGCCCCTAGATCTGACTTTGCGAGGCGGCATGGCTGGAGAAAACCTGTTCACCGGGAAGAGGAGAGGTCTCTACTCGTTAGTTTCCCACAGACGGCGCCAATCTGTTGCCGCTAAATTCGGTGTGGGGGCAAACAGATGAATTTGTGAGTTCTTTGGGGAAACTGAATAGGAGAACCTGTATACCTGTTCCGTTGAACTCTGATCGTCGCTCCCGCCGTGCACCTGCAAAAAGTGCGAGACACCGGGGTTGATCCCGGCGACGCACCCTCCGACGCTCAAGTCAGTAACCAGAAATGATTATGAAAGAGCGTTTAACTAGAAAAAGATTGATTACCTCTTAATGGAGATGGGTGGGGGGTATTTATAGGCGTCTTAGAGAACAATTTAGGAATGTAATCCGCGTAGTCTGATATAGAACAATCTCCTTGTAAACAGATTGGGAAAGTAATCTGATAAGGTATATTCTGGTAATCAGATAAGGAATTTTAATCCCTAAATCCCAGTGTAAAGATTGACGTGAATCATGGCCGTTGATTTAGATCTAATCAGGGACCTTGATTGTGTCTTGCTGGATCGAGTTGGCAGCGGGTTGAAACCCGTGCCCAGCTGTGGTGGATCCGTTTGCAGGTTATTGGATCTGTGAGAAGGAGACCCAGTACCCGCTTCGGACCCGTTTGCATGTGAAATTACCGTCTCGTCCCTGAGCTGTAGGATTCGTGCCCCATTTGGACGGTCTCGATTGAACCCCTTGTTTTGACCATATCAGGTACTTTTGGCGGGAAGACTGAAGAAGGAGAAGAATGAAGGAGCTAAGAAGGGTATGGGTCGGACCGAGGGTATTGGATCCGACCCTGACCCGTTAGCCTCTTTTTCTTCTTGCTCTTCATCTGCTTAGCTGCTCGGTAGATGCATCTTGTTCGGCAGATCCGAGCACGGATTTTGGGGCACATTTTCCGCCACTTTGCTTCTCGGTAGATGGGTAGCTCGGCTCGGATGGTCGTGGGGGCAGTTCGGAATGGCCATCTTCCTCCGGCCCGTTTAAGGACGAGCCGGTGAAGTAAAGTCGAGCCATAGGACCCCGACCATCGTGAGGTTAGTTTGAGGGATGCAGGAGCAGTTTCGAATGGCGAGCTACTTCTAGTCCGCTTAGGAGCGAACTTGCGAAGTAGAATCGAGCCAAGTGTTGGACTCTGATCCATTCAACGGCTGCAGGAGCAATTTCGAACGGCGATCTACTCCTGGCTCGTCTGAGGACGAGCCGAGGAAGAAGAGTCGAGCCGAGTGCTGGACTCCGAACCATTGTGAGGTTAGTTCAAGGGATGCAAGAGCAGTTGCGAATGGCGAGCTACTTCTAGTCCGCTTAGGAGCGAACTTGCGAAGTAGAATCGAGCCAAGTGTTGGACTCCGATCCATTCAACGGCTGCAGGAGCAATTTCGAACGACGATCTACTTCCGGCTCGCCTGTAGACGAGCCGAGGAAGAAGTGTCGAGCCGAGTGCTGGACTCCGAACCATCGTGTGGTTAGTTTAAGGGATGCAGGAGCAGTTTCGAATGGCGAGCTACTTCTAGTCCGCTTAGGAGCGAACTTGCGAAGTAGAATCGAGCCAAGTGTTGGACTCCGATCCATTCAACGGCTGCAGGAGCAATTTCGAACGGCGATCTACTTCCGGCTCGTCTGTGGGCGAGCCGAGGAAGAAGAGTCGAGCCGAGTGCTGGACTCCGAACCATCGTGTGGTGCTTAGCAAGTTGTGGGAGCAGCCATGTAGAAGAAGCTGGACTCCGAACTCGTTGAGAAGTGGTCCGCCTTAGAGGTGAGCGGAGCAAAGAGCTTGGCTCTGGAAGAGAGCCATTTGTGAGACAAGTTTGAGGAGCAACTCTAGAAGAGAGTTGTGAGCTCTGAACTCGTTCAGAAGAGGTCCGCCTTGGAGGCGAGCAGAAGGAAGAGCTCGGCTCTGGAAGAGAGCCATTTGCGAGATGAGTTTGAGGAGCAACCCTAGGAGAGAGTTGTGCGCTCCGAACTCGTTGAGAAGATGTCCGCTTCGGCGGCGAGCGGAGGGAAGAGCTCGGATTGGAAGAGAGCCGTTCAGGAGGCGAGTTTGAGGAGCAACTCTAGGAGAGAGTTGTGGGCTCCGAACTGTTTGAGAAGAGGTCCGCTTCGGAGGCGAGCGGAGCGAAGAGCTCGGCTCTGGGAGAGAGCCATTTGGGAGATGAGTTTGAGGAGCAACTCTAGGAGAGAGTTGTGTGCTCCGGACTTGTTGAGAAGAGGTCCGTTTCGGCGGCGAGCGGAGGGAAGAGTTCGGCTCTTGGAAGAGAGCCATTTGTGAGATGAGTTTGAGGAGCAACTCTAGGAGAGAGTTGTGCGCTCCGAACTCGTTGATAAGAGGTCCGCTTCGGCGGCGAGCGGAGGGAAGAGCTCGGCTCTGGAAGAGAGCCATTGGTGAGATGAGTTTGAGGAGCAACTCTAGGAGAGAGTTGTGTGCTCCGGACTTGTTGAGAAGAGGTCCGCTTCGGCGGCGAGCGGAGGGAAGAGCTCGGCTCTGGAAGAGAGCCATTTGGGAGGCGAGTTTGAGGAGCAACTCTAGGAGAGAGTTGTGAGCTCAGAACTGTCTGAGAAGAGGTCCGCTTCGGAGGCGAGCGGAGCGAAGAGCTCGGCTCTGGGAGAGAGCCATTCGGGAGATGAGTTTAAGGAGCAACTCTAGGAGAGAGTTGTGAGCTCAGAACTGTCTGAGAAGAGGTCCGCTTCGGAGGCGAGCGGAGCGAAAGAGCCCGGCTCTGGGAAAGAGTTGTTTTCGGGACGAGTGTGAGGAGGAGCTCTTGGTGAGAGTTGTGAGCTCCGAACTCGTTGAGGAGAGGTCCGCTTGGAGGTGGGCGGAGCAAAGAGTTCGGCTCTGGAAGAGAGCCATTTGGGAGAAGAGTTTGGGGAGCAACTCTAGGAGAGAGTTGTGAGCTCAGAACTGTCTGAGAAGAGGTCCGCTTCGGAGGCGAGCGGAGCGGAAGGGCCCGGCTCTGGGAAAGAGCTGTTTGCGGGACGAATGTGAGGAGGAACTCTAGGAGAGAGTTGTGCTCCAAACTCGTCGAGAAGAGGTCCGCCTTGGAGGTGGGCGGAGCGAAGAGCTTGACTCTGGAAGGGAGCCGTTTGTGAGACGAGTGTGAGGAGGAACTCTTGGAGGGAGTTGTGCTTCGAACTTTGTTGAGAGGAGGTCCGCTTCGGAGGTGAGCGGAGCGGAAGAGCCCGGCTCTGGGAAAGAGCTGTTTGTGAGACGAGTGTGAGGAGGAACTCTATGAGAGAGTTGTGCTCCAAACTCGTTGGGTCTCGGCGCGGGTGATCGGCGCCTCATCGTTCCTAGGCTGCTGCCGACCCGCGGGGGAGCGTGGTCTTCTTCTGTGATCTCAGTGGTGAGGGGACCGCTCACTCGGACGTTGCTGGCGGGAGGCTCCCTCTCGGGCCCGCTTCTCGTCCAGACGGTGGTGTAGGTCCTCTTCCTTCTTCTGATTTTGGGGATTGTGAGAGGCCATGGAATCCGTAGAGGCTTTGTGTATGGAGATGCAGTCTAGGTGGAGAGGTTGGTTCATGCGGGAGCCCCCCGCACCGGCATTCTGTGGACCGGAAGGACCCTTGGGGGGTTGTTGATTCTGAAGAAGAGGCTGATCTTGTTGAAGAGGGTCCTCCACTTGAAGCAGGGGTTGTCCCTGCTGCGGAGCGGGTTGGACGGGGACTGCCTCTTACTGATCAGCGGGGTTGGGTCCACGGTTGGACCCTCTAGATCTGACTTTTCTGGGAGGCATGGCTGGAGAAGAGCTAGTCGACGAGGAAGAGGCGGAGGCTATTCGTATAGTGTTCCCACAGACGGCGCCAATCTGTTGCCGCTAAATTTGGTGTGGGGGCAAACAGACAGTATTTGTGAGTTCGTGGAAAACCTGAATAGCAAACACCTAACCTGTTCCGCCGGAGCTTGACCGTTGACTCCCGCCGTTCACCTGCAAGGAAGTGCGAGACACCGGGGTTGATCCCGGCGACGCACCCTCCGACGCTCAAGTCAGTAACCAGAATGATTAAGAAAGAGCGTTTAACCAGAAAAAGATTGATTACCTCTTAATGGAGATGGGTGAGGGGTATTTATAGGCGTCTTAGGGACTGGTTTTAGGAATGTAATCCCCGTGATTAGATAAGGAATATTCCCCGTAATCAGATAAGGCATGTAATCTGATAAGGTATATCCCCTATAATCAGTTAAGGAATTTAATCCCTAATCCCCAGTGAAAAGATAGCTGTGAATCATGGCCGTTGATTTAGATCTAATCAGGGACCTTGATTGTATCTTGTCGGATCGGGTTGGTAGCGGGTTGAAACCCGTACCCAGCTGAGGTGGATTCGTTTGCGGGTTATTGGATCTGTGAGAAGGAGACCCAGTACCTGCTTCGGACCCATTTGCATGTGAAATTACCGTTTTACCCCTGAGCTTTAAGATTCGAGTCCGATGTGAACGGTCCCGATTTAATCCTATTTTTAGCCGTATCAGTGCTCGAATTGAAACCTTGTGATGTTGAAATCTCCGCCCACAACCCAGGAGCCTTTAAACATTCCTCTAATATTCCTAATTTCATCCCAGAACTGATTTCTATGAGCTGATTCATAGGGTCCATAGACAGTAGTCAATATCTGGATCCTACTATCAGCTCGTCTTCTAATAACGACCGTAATAGAAAAATCTCCCGAAAGTTCATCTATGATCTCGAACAGCTTAGGATCTATTCCTAAAGCTATCCCCCCTGAATACCCTCGCGACGGCTTAAACCTCCATTCAAAGTCTCCTATACCCTTAATGCTTTGAAAATCTACTATATTAGGAGATTCGACTCTAGTTTCCTGAAACGCACAAATGGATGGTCTGTATCTAATGATGGTATCACTAATAAGCCTCTTTTTAGATTTCTGCCTCATCCCCCTCACATTCCAAAAAATGTACGACATAAAACAACTAGATCCTCTAAACCCTAACATCTAGTACTCCATTCCAAATTTTACTCATTCTGCCGAGTTCTCACCCCTCTAATGATGCTAACATGAGACATTTGTTCTTCCCTGGTGGACCCCATGGCTAGACCGTACAAACTCGCGAAATAAATGAGAGACTCATCATTTAAAAGATCTAAAACTGAAAAATAACAAAGTGAAGTACCTTGACAGGCCGAGGTTGGCTCTCTAGTCTTTGCCGCAGCTCTAATCAAATCCTCTTCCCTTGGTCCACTCACTCCCCATTTATCTAACTGTCGCTTGCTCTTTCTCTGTGAGTCTCCCATAAGTTTAGTTCCGCTACCCTCTGCGCTTTCTCCTCCTCCACCCCCTGCCAATTCTCTAACCTGTTTAGCCCATTTCTCGTGCTCCGAATCGTATGAACTTCCACCGCTATGAATATCCTCCAAAGCCCCTATCATGCCATTGTTTTGTTCGGACTCGATAGCATTCTTACGCTGATCTACTGACTGCTCCGACACCCCCTGATCAACTTTGTTGCCATCCTTGATACCGACCAAGTCCGCCACTGGAATGTTTTCATATTTGCCTATTTCATCTTGGATCACCTCAGTGCCGAAGTCAGCATTAATCATTAATTCCTTCGGCCTAACTGCATTATCCCCTGGCCCATGAGACCCCTCGTCCACCAACGGATCGATCAGCAACAGAGGGCCTTGCTGAGTTTGTAAATGCGGCCCAAGCCCAACACTCTGGCTCCCATCAACTCCCGCCTTATCATCTTTCTTTCGAAATTGGGCGCCAAACCCTCCATCCCGTACGAATGCTTCGATTGCCCCTTGGATAGAAGCCTGGATATCCTCTTTCGTCAATAGCACAATTTCTGGGACCTCCTTCGAAATAGGCGAATAACCATCGATACCAGCGCTCATCGCGCTTTTCAAGATCCCTGGCATACGAGGAGCCTTGCCATAACTCTCTGTACCTTCGATCATAGCACTGTTCCCATCGCGCCGCTGAGGACTTGTCTGCCACATAGCCATCTCCCTATTGCCTTTCAGTCGTACGTCTTTTTGAATGTTGGGTTTCAAATTGGTGCCGTACTGATCCTCTATCAAGATCCTGTCCTTTAGAGAAGATGAACGGCCATGATCAAGATTTGATCGATCGAACGGTTCTACGTCATCGTCTTCCTTGGATCTGGCCTCTTCCCCATCTTTTTTTCTGTCGTCTGAGTATTCTTCCTCCTCCCTCGTTGATATTTTCCCAAAAGATACGTTCTTCTTCCTCTCCACGATCAACTTCACTTCGTAGAACTCCCCTTCGAACTCCGCCAGCACCATCAACGGAATGTCTGAAAAGTTATCACAGCCCACCTTAATGCGCGCAAATTCCCTCCTCTCTTGTGTAATCGTAGCTCTATCGACCTCCTGAAGAAATCCGAAGGATCGCACCAGATTCTGAAACCCGGAACGCAACCAACAGTGTAGAGGGAAGTTGAAAAGACGGATCCATATAGACGGCAACTCGTTCGCTTTCAGAGCTCCTACTTTGCGCGACCATTGCGAGAAGGTGACATAGAAGTCTTCAGAACCCATCCCCTTCTTGCCAATCACCTCGTGCAGCCTCCCCTCGTCGTGACAATGGACGAAGAAGGAGCTGCAATTCAATCGCTGCACCTTCCACTGGAGAGCTGCGCTCGGTGTGATGTTGGCGTATAGCAAACGTTCAATCTCTTCAGCCGAAGGGTTGCCGCTCTGTACTTTGATAATGCTGCAAAGTCGAAAACGCCGTTCAAATTCCGCCATCAACGGAGTAGGGCTGATCAAATCCTTCACCATAGATCTTCCCCCGACGAAGCTTTCTTGGGTCTTACTGCTGTTAGTGTTGATCGATGTGCTAACTTTATGAACGGGTGACGCTGGTGTCGGAGTCATCTTGATAGCAGGACAGTCCCTCGAAATGTGCCCCGACCTACGGCAGGCGTAGCAGAACCACTCTTTAGTGCATTGCGACAACGTGTGCCCCCATTGAGCACACTTGTGGCAACGCTGGCCATCGCCCTCCGACGCTGAACCGTTCCGGGTCTGCTTCCTTGAGGCTTTGATGGTTTTGCGTGCTCTTACCAACACCCAGTCCCCGTCTTGATCCCTTTTGGTGATAGTCGTATATGCTCTTCTCGCCGGAGATCTGCTCAGAGGCTCCTTCCTCTCCGACCCCTTGACAGCTTCGAGATAGGATATGCGATCACGGGGCACCCTAATACCCACCCTCTCCTTGGAGCCTTCCCTCTTTGGGAAACCTTGGCCTCTATTCGTCTCCCTGCTGCTATGTGCGCTCGCCTTCCCTCTATGGGAAGAATGAGGCTCCCTATGAGAAGAACGGCCCCTCAATCTATTTGAGAGTTCGTCCTCCCTCCGATCATCTACCCTTAACCTCTCGCTTCTTCCATTTGCCTCCTCCCTGCTCCTTTTCGTCATGATGTTCCTAGCTTCAGCTTCAGGTAGGATCGTGCTTCTGTTGAGTCCTCTTGATGGCAAAGCGTTCCACTGTGCCTGTGAGGCTCGAGACCCTCTAGCTCCTCTCTCGCTAAGGAAGTTTCTGTCGCTCCTCCCCTCGCCCTCAGCTCTCTTCTCACTCTCAGCTCTCATTGCTTTTTGCTTCTCTCGGAGTCATCTTTGTAAGTTGGTTCATAAAATATCATACATTTTTTCCATTATTTTCAAAAAATCTCACCCAATTTTAGCAGAAAGTTCCAACTGTCAGAGTGGATTTTTTGCAATTATACTTGAGCGTGATTTTCTGCACACACAAAAATTCAGGTTTTCTGTATAAAAAGAATAGTTCAAGAGGTTTTTTTTTTCCTTTCAAATTTAGCCGAATGCATATAGTATATATGAAGAGTAGAGTAATTAATATATTGGACTGAGTATCCGATGGACGTTTCACACTGCTATTCCTTATATAACAAAATAGTTAAGTAAAACAAGAACCAAGTTATTTGGTGACTTCGTCATTCATATTTGACATACTGATTTCTTTTGTGCTACTATCGTAAGGTTATGATGAACAGTACGAAGCTTCCAATGTGAAACTCATCATGTAATTACTATCACTATCACTATGCATGATCGAGTAGAACTTTTTATAGGGTTCTTCTCCCTTGCATAATACTCCAAAAGTTCGTACTCCAACTTGCATTGAAGATAATGTAATCCATCTTGCAAGTTGCAAGAGGATGCGATAAAAGGATTTGGATGAGTCAATTTGCTTGCAGACTACGGAGTCTTGTTATGAAACCTCGGAATCATAAACAACAGAGACTTTTGGATAACTAGGGATAACTTGGCAAGACTAATATGGCAAGGCCCAACAAATTGTGTTATGTGTCGATTGGATAGCGAAATGGTGGATTACCTATTCGTTATATGTAGTTTTGCTTTGTCATTATGGGCAGACCTTTTGCGCAGGCTCCGCATATATGGACCTTGTCCAGAGATGGTGCAGGCCGTTTGGGGAGATTGGAGAGATGCACATGTCTCTAGAGTCACACTGACATATGAGGTATTGGGGCGGCAGCTATCTGCTGGGGAATATGGTTAGAGCGGAACAATAGAATTTTTAGAATAACATACAGACACATCATGCATCAACAACTGTTATTCAAGATCATTGCTAATGTCATATTCTGGTCTCAAACGGCAGGTGGGGAACCATCCAAAAAAAATCAGGAAAATCTATGCAGACATCAACACCGTTATGCATGATGCAGAGGAAAGGGAAAGGGAAAGGGAAAGACCACCGGAGGAGGAGTAATTGGCAGGCAACGGTCGACTTATCTCGAGTAGAGATTGAGGGATAACAACTTTTTGGGAGGTTTTGGTTGACCGATCACTGTTGTAATTATATCTATTCACAATACTTTTGGACGGGGATCAAACTTGTATCGGATGGGGTCTCTTTTTTGGACAAGGAATGAGTATCATGCCTCATATGTGGGGATACATGAACGTCACTACTTGTAGTATTGATTGCTTGTTTTGTTAAAATCTTTTCAATAAAACAAGGGGTCTTTCCGACCCACCGCTTATGGAAAAAAAAACAAACAAAATTTATTTACCTTTTACTGCAAAAACAACCAAAAAACCTAAGAAATGGGATCAATGAAGTTAGTCAACTCCGAAACTTCATCATCTCTGCTATGTTATATGAATCAGGAATAGAGGACTACAGGGTTGAAGCTGATCAGAGAAGATTGGAAGCTTTTCTTGACCTTGACTGAAGTGAAGTTCTCTATTCTTGATTTATATGGCACAAGAGTTTCTGATCACTGGATGTAATAATACGAAGGGGACGGTAATTATTACATACTCTGTAATTAGCTGTAACTCTGTAAAATTGAGGAACAAGTTGTCGATGAGTTCCTTTCTGAAAGTTTGAGATGCAGTGCATATAGAGCAGCATTATCTCATCATCGAAAGAAAGAAAAAATATAGAAGAATGTATTAGCATTTTTCATCGGTTTCTCAACAAATCCAAACTACGCTGCTAAAGAAGAAAACCATACAAGCATCAACAACTGGTCATCCAATATGATTACTAAACCAAATAATTAACCATTATAGAGAGACAACATTGTTTTATTACAGCATTCTGATCACCAACACTGAAAACACCCACTTGATTAAAACAGATAGAATCTCACAAAACAAACAGAAGTATCGATAAGATCATAGCGTCGGAACCAACCTTCAGTAGTCTATTGCATCAAAAGCCAATATCTCAAATCCCTTCGATTACCCTGAAAAACAACAGTTCTTCTCTTCGATGAGGAAACCAGTACTGACTTCAAAACAAGTAAAAAGAACACAAGGTGCTTACATTCAAGTCTATTCACATTATAAAAAAACGGGTCACAAGAACCAGTTTTTAGTAGATACTGTGGATTTCCACGGGCATATCACCGAAGCTCCACAGACCCATGTCCAACTCAGTAACATCATTGCTGAGAAGACCGCTGTCCGTCTCATCAGAGCTCAACTCGAGATAAGGGATCTCAAAGAAGTTCATGTATGTGTCATAAGCAGAGAGCTCTTCAGAAAGTTCAATTGGGCTGCTCTTCAGTTTCTTCATAGGCCCTCCTTCAGTAAACTCAAACCCGTTCACCTCATTGGTATTCGATATCGAGTTGATCTCAGGAGTGTTGGCCTCGAAAGAGTTATTTCCTTGGTCAGAATCAGAGGTAGCTATAGGCACCTTCTCTTCAATGAAATTCAAGTTAGAGTATAAACCAAGATCATGGGTGTTTAGATAACTGAACCAAGGTTTAGGGTTTTGCTTCTTCTCTACCGGACTTGTTTTCGTCAGAGTCTTACGTGGCTCATCTGGAAAGTTCACCTTCGCTTTCTGTCCTCGGATTTTGCGTGCTTCAGCATCGTAGGCTCTCGCAGCTTCTTCAGCTGTGTTGAAAGTTCCGAGCCATACACGCACTCCTTTCCGAGGGTCTCTTATCTCAGCTGCCCATTTGCCCCATGGGCGCTGCCGAATTCCACGGAATTGATTCTTCCTCTTCCGTGTTGATGATTGCTTCGGCAGTTTATCCTCGGATACACTCAGTGTTACTGGTTTCAGAGTAACTGAACTCTCTACAGTATGAAAACATGATTAGACTTCAAGAAGGAGAGTACAAAGATCATGGTATTTGACTGAAATTCTCGCAATGACACAGACAACCACTGGAAGGTAAGATCGGATAGGAAGATACTGAGATGCATCAGAAAACTGATATCCTAACATATACAAGTAATCTCGATTTCACTCATTCCTTACCTCCATTTTTAAAGTGATCGTCAAAGTTAAGAAAAATTAGATAAAAGTAAAGTTTAGATAACTATCGTTTTCTCACGTTGCTAAGTTAATTTATGGGGAAAGATAAGTGTAGTTATCTTAACTTAAACTCCAAATTAAATGAGTCCAAAATATGCCAATATCAGAATAAGTAAAATATTGTAAAGTTATGATAGATAACTCAGTTATCATTTATCTATGCTAACTCTCTGCATAAATCAACGTATTTTGGTTTCCTAAATCTCATATAGTGGTCTATGTGTTGGGGTTTGTGGATCCAATACACGATAATGGGTTGAAGAAGATAGACGACAAGGAAGGTCGAAGTGGGAGCAAGAGATCAAGAGTAGTTGGAGGCTATAGCAGAGTTGCGGTCGACCACACCCCCGATCGCATCCAGGTAAGACTACCGGTCGACCGCGTAGTCGACCATCCTGCTCTCTGATTCAACCTGTATCTTGAAATGATGACCGGTCGACCGCACAGTCGACCGGCCTGCTCTCCATTGGAACTCGTGCAGTCGAATGAGAAGACCGGTCGACCGTCATGATGTTGCGGTCGACCGTCCCGACGCTGATTGATGAACGGCTGAGATGGAAAGTTATAGAAACCTATATATATTGTTTGTGTATGATTTTAGGGTTAAGTGAAAAGAAAATAGAGATCTATCAACCATCATTAAGAGAGAGGGAGATAGAGAGAAACTCTACACCTTGGTGCTGAGTTCTTGAGAGATTTGTAAACCTAATCTTCATATTTCTAGTGGAAATCGCAGGGACGCGGGGAAGTAGCCATTGTTTTGGATGAACCTCGTAAAAATCTTGTGTGTTCTTGTGTTCTTTTTGGTTGTTCTTTATTCTCTTATTTTGATTCTATAGTTCTTACATCTCGTCGTTGTTGTTGATCGAGTTTATTCTGTAGTTAGAATTCAACACTACGTTCTTAATTTCAACAGATAAAACAGGAGATTATGGGTTGACAAATCAGGATCTTATTCTGCTAATTTCGATACAAGGTCTGCATGTTTAAGGTTCTGATCAACAACATGTGATTCAAGTGTAACCACACTCATTTGCTATTTTATTATATTTTCTATATTTTCGCAATTGAGTAGCTACAGTAGTTTGCTATTTTGCTCAAATATGAGAATTGCGCTACGGTGGCTTTTCATATTCGAAAAAGAATTTGAGAATTTTGATATTTTGCTATTTACCATTTTGCCATTTTACCATAAAATAGCAATGAGTGTCGATGGAATCTAATACCTCAACACAGTGGCGGAGGGAGGTATAGAGGAGGGGGGACATTTGGGACCCAAAAATTTTGAAAACTCCCTAATAAAGACCAAAATTTTTATTTCGCCCCCCAGTTAAAAAAAATTTGGGACCCCCAAGTCTAATCCACATCTTATTAAAGGCTCAATTATGTCGATGCCGGGGAAAAAAAATTTGAGACCTCCATTTTGATTCGTCTGGCTCCGCCACTGCCTCAACATGCACAACAAATTACACCAAACTAAAGAAGAGGCAAATATGCAGATCTACAAAGCCCAGATTATAATAATCTGAACTTTCATTATTTTCTTATTAATAAAACACTGTAATCTATATATTTCTAACAAAAAAAATTTAAAAATATATTTTAAAAACTCTAGAAACATGAATTAACATAAAAGAAAATTCAAATCAAAATAATTAATCCAATTGAAGTCAAAATTTACATATGGGTACCTTTGAATTCAACAACTTTTGATACTTCAAACTCATCCTCCTCTTCTTCCTCATGCTCAGACTCATCATTGAACTCATTGAAGTCAGCTTCAAAGTCATCTTCAATCTCAAATATGCTCTTCTTGATACTCTTCTTCTTCTTAGATTTGTCCTGGTTTATGTTAGGCCATAGGTAGTCTGCAGTGAGCTTCCTTGACCTTGAAGGTGGTATGTAATCTGAGATTATAGCTCCTCCACACATTTTCTACTTAGTTTTTTTTTTTTTTTTGAACTCTTTCTCAAAGCATTCACTTCTGAGAAAGAAAGAGGAAGAGTTGAGAGTTTTTATAATGGGAGAAAATTATGAGGGTTGTCAAGTTGGTGTTGCCGATGGAGGACAAAGACAAGGCTATCAATTACATAACACAAGACAAGATGGCTTTTCCCATTACCCTTTTTTTATTTGTATTATTTTTCCTTTGGTTACTCAAAGGTGGCAAGACGTCATCCCTTTTATTATCACAGTACAGTTTTTTTTTTAAAAAAATTAATTAATTATTTTATTTTATTTTATTTTATTTATCATAAAAGGTTGGCCTAGGCCTTCCTATTTCATTATCACAGTACAGTTAATTGTAAATAGTTACAAATATGTATACATTAATCTACAGTCTGTGGGATTAAAGGTGGCAAGATGTCATACGTTGTTGTGTGCTTCTGTGGGATCTGCTTCTGCAGTTTACCCCATTGTAAACTGTGCTTTTGTACTGCGTTTATGATTATTAATCTATTTTTGGCTGGAGGTTTTCCCTCCATCCTGTATATTCAAATATATATATATATGTATACATTAATTTGTGGTTGTATTCAATTTCAACTCAGTCTTGCAAAATAATAGCGGATCAGTGAATCATCTACTGCTCGCTAGTGATTTTGCTAGGCCTATGTAGAAGGATTTTCTACAAAGACTTAGTATTATCGGCTCACTCCCAGCAACGATGCAAGACATCTGGGGGAACTAGAAAGACTGTCATGTTGGCAGAGAGTGTATCGATGTTTGGGGTATTGGGGTAGTGGCAATCTGCTGGAGTATATGGTTAGAGCAGAATAATAGGATTTTTCGAATAACTCATAGACACATCATGCATCAATAATTGTTATTCAAAATTATTTCTAATTTCATATTCTGGTCTCAAACGACAGGTAAGGAGTCAATAAAGAAGGTCAAAGGGATGTATGCAGACATCATTGCTCCTATAAGTGATGCAGAGCCAGAAGAAAGGGAAGGATCAACAGAGGAGGAGTGATCGGTAGGACGAGGTTGACTAGTCTCGTGTGGTTATGGAGTTACTTTGAACTATTTTATTTTGTTTCGACGCTTGTGGCGTTCGAAGTGTTTTGTAATGAACTATTTCTTCTGTTCTTTTGGGTGGGATCTACTTTGTACGGGATGGGGTCACTTTTTTGCGGAGTATGAGTATCATGGCCTACGTGAGGGATGACATGAACATCATTTTCCGGTTCTTGACTGTCGTTTTGTTAGAAACTTTTTAATGAAACACGGGGGTCTATGGCCCACCTTTTATGATATAGAAAAGGAGAATAATTCTCTTTACTTTTTAACTATTTTTGCAAATCTATAAAGTATTTGCAAGTTGTAACCCGGATAATTCTATACGTTGAATTACAAATATTCACAACGAACAAATGCGAGAATATAAATTCATGATGGGATTCATTAGTGAGATTCTAATCTTAATTTTTTTAAAAAAAAATTTAACATATTCACATTTTCATTTGATGTTGTAACTCTCAATTATATAATCGCTTGTAAAATATATCCTTTCAAAACGACGACTATGTTATATATACTATTTACATTTTATTGTGCAGTAAACAGGGGCGGATCCAGGGGGGGGCTTGGGTATGCTACAGCCCCCCCCAATATTTGACATTTGCTTGTATTTTTTTTTTTTTTGGTATATTAGTATGAATTTATGCTTCAGCCCCTCCCAAAAAATTTTAAAGCCCACCCCAAATATATTTTAAAGCCCACCCCATATATATTTGGGCAAACCTTGCGCAAAAAAAATTTCCAGCCTCCCTCACATTTCAATCCTGGATCCGCCCCTGGCAGTAAATTAATATTCTCTGCAAATTGCTTTTATTTACTTTTGAACAGATTAATGTCATATTTTTTTTTAATGAAGAATTACGCTCGCTGTAGTGTTAAGTGAGAATCGACTCAGCTGGTTCGGAATTAATTTTTTTTATAAGACACTTTTCGAAAATATTTGCAGAAAGAGAACAGTTGCCCAAGTATTTGCGCTCATGGACTCAACAACTAAATTTGTCGTTCCCAACGGCGAGTTTAGTTGTTTCACCATCGCTATTGGAAAACAGCGTGTTTAGTGCTGATTTTTAGTTGAAAATTTTCAAAGAATACTTGTTGTTCCCAACACCGAGGACATTTATACTAGACTCGCTATTGGGAATAGCGAGTTTAATTCAAAATTTCAAAGAAGACTCGTTGTTCCCAACGGCGAGGACATTTACACTAGACTCGCTGTTGGGAACGGCGAGAATGTAAAAAAATTTACAGAGAGTGGAACATTCTGTTGGACTTAGTGAATTTTTGAAAAAAAAAATCCATATAATTTTTTTTTGAACTAAACTTGCTATTCCCAACAGCGAGTCTAGTGTAAATGTCATCGTCGTTGGGAACATCAAGTATTCTTTGAAAATTTTGAACTAAACTCGTTGTTCCTCAACAGCGAGTCTAGTATAAATGTCCTCGCCGTTGGGAACAACAAGTCTTCTTTGAAAATTTTGAACTAAAAATAGCACTAAGAACGATGTTTCCCAATGGCGATGATGAGACAACTAAACTCGCCGTTGGGAACGGCGAGTTTAGTTGTTGAGTCCTCGAGCGCAAATACTTGACCAACTGTCATCTTTGTGCAAATATTTTCGAAAAGTATCTTATAAAAGAAATTAATTCGGTGGTTTGAACATGTGACACGTAGACCTAGTAGTGTCCTGTTAGAAAGAGTGATTTGATAAAGGCTAAAATTGAAAAAAAAATCCCTTAAACTATCCCATATATGCAGAAAACCTCACTCACTTTTTTTAATACAGAAAACCGCACTGAACTATGGGTGCGAAAAACCACACCATGAATCTCTTAGGGTTCTGTTATTTTTCGGTCACGTGCAATGCACACGACTTACAAAATGACGAAATTACCCCCTTTATTCAGAACCCATTCTTAGGCTAAAATTGAAAAAAATCCCCTTAAACTATCTCATATATGCAGAAAACCTCACTCACTTTTTTTTTATACAGAAAACCGCACTCAACTATGAGTGCGAAAAACCACTCATATAACAGAACCCTAACGGAGTCATGGTGTGGTTTTTCCCACCTATAGTTGAGTGTGGTTTTCTGCATAAAAAAAAGGTGATCGAGTGAGGTTTTCTGCATATATGGGATAGTTTAATGGGTTTTTTTTCAATTTTAGCCTTCGATAAATATTGATGGTAGAGTTAGGGGTAGAGGAATATCTAAACTAACTTGAGTGAAAACGGTGAAAAAAGATTTGATAGCTTACGACCTTACAGAAGATATTGCGTTAAACCGAGTAGAATGAAAAATCAGGATTCATGTAACCAATCTCAACTAGCTGAAAAAAAAGACTTATTGTTGTTGTTATCCTGGTCTGAGCAACTATCTATCTCTATTTCATCAATTTTTTGTGCTAATTAATCTGGTAAAAATTAATTGAGTGAAATGAGGTCAACCAACCTGAAGCTTGAAAATATGAGGTGGGGGGTGTCTCTGAGGTTAAAGAGCTTGTGGTTAAAAGAAAAAATGAAACTTAGATTCGGTTCATGAACCGAATCTTTGGGAGAGAACGATGGATTGAATTGTTTTAGAGGAAGTGGGTCCCACATGACGAAACAAGTAGGACCAGCCAGTTGTGGTGTGTCCTCCCTTGAAAGCTGCGAATTTTGTAGTGACCACCAAATGTTCGAAGACGTACACCAGTGGGATCTCTCGACTGTTCTTTGTGTGTGGGATACTGAGGGCTGGTTTGGATGGTTGGAAAATAAATCCACACGCAAAATATTATTTGTAGAGTTGGTTGATTATAAAATAAAATATTCAAAGATTTTCTGGCCTACACAAATATTATCCTGAGAGAGCGATAGACACTCTCTTATCTTTTACACAAATATAATAAAACACAAAGAAAGCTGTCAATTGGCTCTTCTTTAATCTCTCAAAATTAAAGGTCCAGATCTAATCTCACAAAACATATTCTTCCTCTCAAAATTCAAATTCATATCTCTCTCCCAAACAACTTCTTTATTTATTTAATTATCTCTCTCTCTGTATATATATCTATATAATAAAACACAAAGAAAGCTGTTAAGTGGCTCACATTCAATCTCCTCAAAATCAAAGATCCAGATCTAACCTCACAAAACATATTTTTCATTTTAAATCCCAAAACCAAATCCCCCCAAACTAAAAAACCCATTACTTTATTACTATCTCTCTTTTCTCTCTTAACTTTTTCATATTTCTCTCTTTCTCTCTCTCCCTATCTATCTCCCATTCTTTTTTTATTTACTTGGAAATTTAGATTTTAAAATTTCAGATTTGTAAATTTTTAGAATTTTTATGTTTTTTTATTGCACATGTTATACTGAAAATATCAAATATCTCTTCAACAATTAAATTCCATCATTTTCCACACTTAAAGCTCTAAGAAGTTAGATTTTACACCCTCATTTATAATTATTTTTTAACATATACTAATGGAAACATGGACTTTTATTTATAACTAATTATTGTCATACTATTCAAACTTGAGCTATATAATTGTTGTTTTACTGTTTACAGGGCTTTTCGTGTTTTGTATCGTTTCGAAGACGTGCCGTAGGCACGTGTCCACGGGCAAATCTAGTCTATATAATAAAACACAAAGAAAGCTATCAAGTGGCTCACCTTCAATTCCCCCAAAATCTAAGGCCTAGATCTAACCTCACAAAACACATTTTCCCCCAAAATTTCAAACCCCAAAAACAAATATTTTCCTCAAAAACTAAAAAAATTCATTACTTTATTACTATCTCTATCTTCCTTCACTTCACTTTTTCATATTTCTCTCTTTTTCTCTCTCCCTATCTCTCTCTCCCATTCTTTCTTTATTTACTTAGAAATTTCGATTTTAAGATTTCAGGTTTTTAAATTTTCAGAATTTTTATGTTTTTTTTATTGCTCATGTTATATTGAAAATAGCAAATATCTCTTTAACAGTTAAATTTTATCATTTTCTACACGTAAAGTTATAAGAAGTTAGATTTTACAACCCCATTTATAATTATTTTTCAACATATACTAATGGAAACATAGACTTTTATTTACAACTAATTATTGTCATACTATTCAAACCTGAGCTACATAATTGTTGTTTTATTGTTTACAGGGCTTTTCGTGTTTTGTATCATTTCGAAGACATGCCGTAGGCACATGCTCACAGGAAAATCTAGTATTAGTATAAGATATATAATTTAATATATTTTTTAGTCTTAGATATTAGCATGCTAAGAGCATCTGTAGTCGTTGGCCATTTTGCCAATTTTTTCAAAATTTGGAAAAAGTTGCGCTGTAGTCGTTGGCTATTTTTCCAAAATTTGTGTTTCGAATGAACAGTCGCTGGCTATATTTGAGAGACAAAATGACAATTGCCAAAATATAGCTAACGACAGATAATTTATCGTCTGATTGATTGGATGAAAAATTATCTTTCGTCAGAGAGCTCGGACGAAAAATAATACATCGTCCCTACACTTTTTTGCATGACACACGCTCAGAAGGGAAATAATAAAATGATCGGACTGGAGATGAATCCCCGTTCGTTTCATTTAAAAAACAAAAAAAATCAGAAATGAAGTGGGACGTGAGATGAAGCCCGTCCCATACTTTTCTTTCTTTAAAATTTCTATAGAACAACCCCATAATAATTTCTATGGGTTAAACTTAGGTTTAAAAGTTAATTAATTAATAATTAAGAAATAATTAGGATTAATTTAACATTTATTAAGGAATTAATTATGATTTAAAGTTTTTTATTTTTTTAAAATAAGACGGACGGGAAATTATTCCTTGCCCGTTCGAATTTTTTCTTTTTTTGCATGGGACGAAAAATAATATTTCGTCCGAGAGTTTAAATAGTGAAAAGAAATCCAAATTTTGGCTTTCGACGAATGCAGCGCAAAATCATTTTTCTTCCATTTTTATTTGCCAAATATCTAAAATTTGGCTCACGACGACTACAGACGACTACAGATGCTCTAAGGTGTTTTTAGAATGTATATTGTTATTGGAGAAGTAATCAGAAGGAGAAACGTTTTTGGATAGTCTAAGTATCAAGTTTTTAGGAGGAAAAAAAAGTAAAAGAAGTCTCATACTTACATGAGATAATTTTCATTTATGGAATAGTTGTATACACACGATAAATTTATTATGGACAATTGACACTGTGCATATTGATTTCTATGTCATGGTATGTATCTCTATGAAAAATTAAATTATTTGGATTGATGTAAAATATTTGGTATATGTGGAATACACATTTTAATGCTTATTTTTGTGTTTAGATGGAAAATTTAAAAAACCGTGTAGAACTTTTCCTCCATATATTCTTTTCTTAATTCAAATGATGCTCCTTAAAAAGTGTACAAAAGAGTGAAAAATTAATGAAAACTCATTTAATATATTGTTAATTATTATTATTTATTTTCTCGTATATTCTCTTTTCTTTCTTAACTTTTTCAGTAAACTTTTCTTCCATTTAAACAAAAAAATCTTAGGAAAATATTTTTTACTAGAAGCAACCAAACAAGATTAGTGAAAATAAAATTTCTTGGAGAATCTTTTCTGTCACGCCCCGCTTCCCAGAATACGGGAATGCGAGTCCATGACGAAGGCTCAGCGAATGATTTTAACATCATCCATAATCTGTACCAGTCTTAACTCAACAACATGAAAAGAAATAATTACAACCACACAAATAAAATATAATCACATAAACAGAATAAAATTCAATAACCAAACGAGAGGCTCCTGCTCCAATCCTAGAATAACTGCTTACTAATGCCTCCTGGCAAATCTCCTTGTTCACCTGTAGCTGGATCAACTAGAGTGGAAAAGAAAATATCCTTAGAGCAAGTATGGACAACAAGTAGTGAAAAGCAGAGAGTAAGGAAACATGGTACATTGAGGAGTATGAAGCAAGATCAAAGTCTAAAAGCAATAACGATATCAATAAACAATGGTCAAGTGTACAAGTATCAACTTAGGTTTATTAGCATGCTGTTTTTCCTA
Source organism: Hemerocallis citrina (assembly GCA_017893485.1). NCBI lineage: Eukaryota > Viridiplantae > Streptophyta > Magnoliopsida > Asparagales > Asphodelaceae > Hemerocallis > Hemerocallis citrina. Next base: position 7,478,726 of record CM030363.1, on the reverse strand, counting down.
TCTAGTGCACGTACTACTGCGTCTTATATCACAGGTTCGGTGCACACAAAACAATGTACGTTTTAGACATACTGGTGGGATCTACAGAGCGTGTACTCGGTGTAACAAGATAACAAGATTACAAGTTCATAAGTAATTCTCCATCTTCCATGTCAATATTCCATGTAAACAAGAAGGGCCCTACCGAGTACATTTTCTGAGATTATCCACTACTAAGTCAACCCTTATTAACCTCGGCTTGTTTAACATTATATTATTTCATTCATGGTCATGCAAGTGTATGTATAAGAGTGTCAAAGCGATGATAGAGGTGCAACAAAATGATACAATGCATGATACACTACAAATAATGAAAATCTGAAAAGAACAGACACAACAGCACTAACACAGCAGTAACTCATAAACTACAACTCAGAATTCGATTCCGCAAAAAGGGAAAGTGAACTAGACATCCGGGGCTACAATTTATATTCAGCAAGTTTTTATTAATTCTGACTTTAACTAGGTCAAACATCCTAATCTTTACAGGTTAGCTGTTCTGGCAGCAACTTATAGTCAAAATTTAATGGGTGAAAACTAGGCATAAAATCAATATAAAAATCTACAAAAATTAAGAATGGATCTTAAGCATGTCTACTAAGTTTCTGGAGAGTCCCATGGCATTATACTACTGTATACATGACAAGATTATCATGTCACGATACAATTCTTGAGGTCTCAATCAATTAACATGTATTCATATCATGGTATTTTTCTCATATGCAAATTCTAGTTAGCTCGATCATGTCATGTGTGCATGTATATTTGGGTTTGAATCAATGGATATTGGCACGAGTCAAGGATACTTCGGGTTAGCTCGTGTAAACCCTAGATATCCCCAACAGAAAGTATACAAAGCAAAGTTAAGATAATCGAAGTGAAACTACTTGCGTAAAAGGTCAAAAATCTTGAACTAGAAAATAAACCAAGTTCAAGTGGACTTGCCTTTTGTGTAAGATACGTACAAAACCAAAACAGCACACAACCTCCACCACGACGGATCCCAAACACACACACAGAACACCAATACACCGGATCTACTGTGCCCAGAACACCGAACAGCGGATCCCACTAATCACACTTTGCCTCCTTCCTTCCTTCGACAGAGAGGAAGAGAGAAAGCACGGGGGAACTCCGGTGACGCTAGCAGCTGGCGACGGCACGGCACCACGACGAGGCGAGGGAGGCTGGTCGCTGGCGGTCGGGAAGCGATGCAGCGACCAAGGAGAATGGCGGCGAGCGACTCTATTTCTATCGACGAAATAGAGGAGATGACGACGGGGTGAACAGGGCTTAGATGACGGCAAATGACGATAATGAGGGATCTTCGGTGGTAATAGAGGGAAGCGGAGCCAGGGTGCAATGGCGAGAGCTCGAAGGAGTGACGACTGTAATGGCGATGCTTGGGCGAGAGCGCTTGCGAGGATAGAGGCAGGGCTCGAGCGGGAGTTGCGGGGTTGCAGCTTCGGTAGGGCTCGACGAGGGCACGAGGGTTCAGGTGGCAATGCGACTGTCGATGAGAAAGACGACAAAAGGTGTACTGGTGGTCGACTAGAGATGACGACGGGGTGCTCGATGGGTTCAGGTAAGGGATGAAAATGGCGTTGGCGAGGATGGAGTTGGCGATGCTGGCGTTTGGAGTGAGGGTGAGGAGCGACGATAGTGAGGGCTGCTCGACGAAGAAGATGATGGGGACTGGACGAGGAGGAGGAAGGGTTGCGATGGAGGCACGACGGGGTTCGATAAGGGTGTGAGAGTGGGGAGGTGTCGGAGAGCTCCTCTGTTTCGTTTCGAAACAGGGGAGAGGGAATAGTAGAGAGAGAGTGAGAGAGTACGGGGTATAGGGAGAGTGAGGGGAGAGAGAATAACGGGGAGAGAGAGATAGAACGGTAGGGGTTTTGGGATTATAAAAATAATAATAAATATAATATAATAGTGGGTAGTTACGAGATAGTGGGGAGTTGGGAGATACGGGGGATTATGAAGAGTGGGTGAATATGGAGAAATTGTGTACAGGTGAGTATATGGAATTGATCTGAACAAATCTAGATGGGTACTGGATTTGGATCCAACAATATGCAGGTTTGGATTTAGGGTTAGAGTCCAATAGGAGATGGGCTTGGATAGATAAGAGTATAGGCTTGCAAATGGATTGGGCTAATAAAGGATAACATAGATAATAATAATAATAACAATAATACAATAAATTGCAACAGAAGGCCCACAACAAGTTCAAGACCCAAAATACAATAAAACAGAAAAGAGAACACCACAAAAATACAAGAAAATCCGTACATCGGAAACAGGGGTTACATTTTCAGTGAAAGATTTTCTAAGTATTTCAACTTTATATGGGTAAGAAGCTCTAAATGATATTGTTTTATGTTCATACTAGTATTTTTCACGTGCAATGCACGTTTTGATAAAGAGTTGGAGTTAAATGTGTAATACACGTAAGTCAATAGTAATTAGCATGTGCAATGAATGCCTTAATTTTAAAAAATGAAGCTGAATGAGCGATACACGTATTTTTTTTAAATTAAGAAGAAAAAACTTTGATGTGTTCGTGCGATGCACGTGTTGAAAACAGATCTGAAGTTGCACGTGCGATGCACATATTTGTTTGGTGACAAAAATGGTGTTTCTTTTGTGACAAAAAAAATACTAGAAATTGTTTATTTGTGATAAACTCTTCCATTAAATAGTAAGTAATTATATTATAAATAGATAAATAGATAGTAATTTATACATGTGATACATGTTTAATATATAAAAAAAAATAAACTAATAGATCTGACATAGTGAGGCTTCAAATCTGAGACCTCATTTATATTAGTTATGCACGTGCGATGAACGTATTGGTAGATTGACAAATGACACTAAAGCTTTCTCCCATTATAATATTAGAGATTAGAGATTAGAGATCTGTTTAAGATATCTCTAATCTCTAATATTATAATGGGAGAAGGCCTTAGTGTCACTAGTAATCCGCACGTGCAATGCACGTTTTTTTTAATTTATTTATTTAAGTAAATACTAAGACGTAATCTGGCCTCAAACCTGAGGCCTCCCTTTACGCATCACATACTCTTTAAAAATACTCCTAGTGGCACCAACTTTTATTTTATATAAGTTGCAATTTTATAAATAATAATGTCGTAAAGAAATTTAAACTTTGAGGGTATTATTGTAACATGATTTTATGGAGACTTTAAATGTATAAAAATTATCTTTATAATTTTGGAGGGAACATAATTTTATGGAGACATAATTTTGGAGGGAACATAATTGTATGCAAATAGCTAATAAAACTATTTTTGATTTTAAAACTTTCCAAAAATCAAAACTGTCTCATTTTGGAAATAAAAGTTGGTCTCCAAAATTATTTTTTTATACAGGAGACTTTATGGAGACTTTAAATGGACCCATAAATTAGTCTCCATAAATTAATTTCGATTTTTGAGGGAACATAGTTTTATGGAGATTTTAAATGTGAAGTGGAAATTACATAATTAACCTTATATATATTTTTTAGTTTTTTATGTATATGGGGGCATGATAGTAAAAAGCCGCCAAAATGAAGCTTTGCTTAATAATAGTATAGATTTGTAAATATTTTGTCAATCTACCAACCCGTGTAACACACGTGCATAACTATTATAAAGGAAGTCTTAGGTTCAAATCAAGACTACGTCTCGCACGTGTAAACTACTAGTAGGAAATATAATGTCCAATACAGATCATCTATATGGAGTACCATCCTCTGCATACAAATATTATACGACATAATCTTTTTTCAAACAAATATGAGGCTCCGGTTTAATGTTTGTTGATGTATAGAATAAACACATTTGGGAAAATCACCCCAAGTCTACAAAAATGAAGAGAAAGATTCATATTTGAAAGGACGTAAATATGTGCTACTACTCTAAGTAAATATACCCTAGCTCTATATATAATGCCTAGCTTGCATAATTGCTTCCCTAATCACTTCCAGAATTGCATAGGTGATGTCCGATCCAATTTCTATTCTTGAATTTCTTGCACTTCTTGTTTTTTTTTTTTTTTTTAATAAAAGGATGACCCAGTCATCACTTTATTAATGCTCTTGCACTTCTTGTTGGCATCAACAACAATTACGATTACCACAATTCTTTATTTCCATATACAATACCCATAATATTGGTCAGTTAAAATTTGTAAGTTTAGTCATAGTTAAAAGTCATTCTCTAATCTCTAATCTCTAATCTCTAATATTATAATGGGAGAAGGCCTTAGTGTCATTTATCATTTTGTCATTCTACCAGCATGTGCAACGCACGTACATAACTAATATAAATGAGGTTTCCAGTTCAAATCCTCCATACGTCCGAGTTTTTATTTTTATTTTTTGAAATTATTAAAACGTGCATCACACATGTAAATTACTAGTATATTACAGTTGGCAAATGACTATCATGTCATTCAATTAAATATATCCCAAAACCTTAACTCAACTTAAAGATATGAAATGAAGAGTCTGAGATAAATATAAGTTTTTACTGATAAAAATAAATGGAGCAGATCTGGAGTTAATAAGTTGGAGAATTACTAAATGAAGACTTGGATCAATAAGGTTGAAGAATAATAGGGATGAGGTTTTTAAGGAAAATGAGCGAGATTATCAGCCATTAGATATAATAGAAGAAAGAAAAGGAGTTTCTTAGTCGTTATAAGAGATATCTGATTAAGCGAGGCGGAGGGTAATTTAGATATTCTACTTATCTCCGTTAGAGTTAATAGAATATTTATTTATGTTTTAACATCAGATACCTCGAGTGTTGTTTTTTATGTGAGTCCAATATGACGATGTTGTATATGAAAATAGTGAATTGTGACTATTTTATTTAGAATTAAAAAAAAAAAAAAAAAAAAAAAAAAACACTATGGCTCATCTCGAAGGAATGTGATGCACATACCTTTGTTTTCTTCACTTTTAATTTTAGTATCTTATTGCTTTCATTTGTGTTCAATCCTTAAAATAAAATAAAAAATATGAATATTTCAAAAAATCCCAACAAATTATTATTATTATTATTATTTTGCTTTGATTGCTTTATTGCCCTAGGATGGAATGTTTAGCAAAACCACTAGTCAAACCTAAAAGGGGCAGTTCATTCGGTTTCTTGAGGGCAATAATAGAGTTCCCAAACACCCACTTTTCTTTCTCCAAGTGATGAAGAGGGAAACGGGTGACCGCATGACATGCATGCTATAAGCATCAACTACTCCCTGTGCTTTTACAAGTAGGAACCTGAGCTTAGAAATTCCTTAAATTGGGACATCATAAAATTAAACTGAAAATTGAAAGACAACAGTTTCCGCCTTACTAATCAGCACATGCATATAGAGCCGGCCCCGAGTTCTCGAGGGCCCAAGACGAAAAATTCAAATAATTATTTTGGACCCCTAATTACAATATAAATTTTTTTACATACAAAATGTTGGATTTATGTCTTGCATACTAGATTGGATAAAGAAGACGATGAGACGATGGAGAAATCGAGAAGATTGGAAACGGAGTGGAGGCAAGGAAACAGTCAGCTGCTGTATTTGCAGAAGTGGCGGTCGACCGGTCGAATGGTGCGGTTGACTAGTCATAGGGTGCAGAATTCCCGAGAGGGGGACGGTCGACCGACCTTGGGGGTGCAGTCGACCGGTCGCGGCGCTGATGGGTTTATTGGGTCGGATCTTAGTGATTCGTGAGAAGCCCAACTTGTTCTTCAAGTTAGATCTGACGGCTCCTATCATATGGCTATCTCTTCAGGAATATCCAATGGTTACTGTATCAAGATATCAAATTAGGTTTTCTCTAAATCTCTATATATTGTTGTTATTGGCCTCCATTGAGAGCCAAGAGAGAGAGTACTTCATTGAAGGAGAGATTGAGAGTTTCTCTAATTGTAAACAACTAGTACTTACTGGTGAGGCTTGAGAGAGAGTCGTGGTAAGAATTGTAATATTCTTGTATCTTCTCTAGTTGAATAATATATTGAGTTTCTTCTCCTCCGGATTAAGGCGAAAGCCCCAACCGGGACAAATTTGTGTGCTTTGGTATGTTTGGTATGATCTCATGTGTGCTTGGTAGTTTGTACTGATTGCATCGAATAACTCAACAAGATCCTGAAATAAGGGTTTCTAGTGGGAAATCCCTAACACAAAATACGTGTCTATATTTATAAAAGGTACAAATTTGGGGTCCTTAAAAATGCAAAAAAACAGGAGTCTGAGGCGACTGCCTCACCGGCCTCAAGGTGATGGCCGGCCCTGCATGCACATGCACATGCACATCTCAGGTCACAATTATTTTGCAGAAAACTGAAATCTCAAAGCAATGGCAACTCCCCGTCATGAGAAGCGCTCTTCTTCACATTCTATCTGTAAAGCAATTTACTTAGCGGCACACAGTAAGTAAAATCAGTAACTCACTGTCCTCCACTCGATATTACTTCACGCATGCAACACATAGGCTTGAACCTTAAGTGCTTAGAGTTGAAGACACACTTTAGTTACTACAAATTTTTGTGTATAGCCTCTTCTGCATGTTTTCTCCAAAAACTTCGATGTATGCTGGGATCCCGATACCACTAGCTCTTTGTTAGAATAATCAACTATATCCAAGAGAGGCAAATATACTACAGATACAAATTTAAGAACTTTCTTTAAAATCTTCTAGGACTCGATCTCTTTAGTTTTTCAACGATGCTATACCCACAACCTCTACAATCTTACAACCTTAGGTAGCACAATTTTATTAAAGATGTCTACGACATACTCTACAAGATATTTTCAATGAAATTGTACCACCTAAAATTGTATAAAGAAAGGTTATAAGAAAATGTTGTGAGTGGAAACGTACCCTTAGTTTTTCTGCTAGCAAAACTGTCATCGACTGAAATATAGTATTTCAAAAAACATAACATCATTACTTTGGAAAAAAAAAGGTTATAATATCAATATTGAATCCATAACATCCCCACGTAAAAGATGAAATTCATGGTTATAAAGCAAAGGAGTCTGCTTCAGCTTGTGGAGGTACTTCAAAAAGCAACCCTTCAATTTTGAACATTATCAATGATAATACTTGTATCTATTACACAAGTCTTTACGGTTTAGCATGACAGTTAGAACAAGTTCATTTGCTTAGAGGGGAGGCCAATAGATTAGGACTTTAGATTCGAGGGAGTCTCTAGAGGGATTTAGATGTTTGGTGTTTCTTTTTTTTTCTGTGTCCAATGTTATACAACTTTTGGAACGTTAGGGGCATGAGACAAAGGTCCAAGAGAAGACTAATTAGCGATACATTAGGTAAGATGAAGCCTAGTATTTGCGCGCTTCAAGCAACTAGGATCGAGAATTCGAAGATCGAGGATTTTGAGAGTATTTGGTATTTCGGGGAATTTGAGTGGCGGTTTAAGTCGGCTATTGGATTGTCCGGGGAATAACTATTGGGGTTGACCCGAATATTTTTAAGACCGTTGATGAGTTGATTGTTGGGTTTATGTCTTACATACTAAGTTAGATAAAAAAAGACGATGAAGCTATGGAGGAATCAGGGCGACTGGAGACGAATGGAAGCAAGCAAAACAACAACAACATTAGCAACTGAGGTAGGTGCAGTCGACCGTACCTAAGGGATGGTCGACCGGTTAGTGTACAAGGAGTTCCCGAGAGGGAGATAGTTGACCGCACTTGTGTGCGGTTGACCGTGCACGGCTGATGCATATTTTGGGTGCGGATCTAGGTTATTCGTTGGGAGCCCGAACTTACTTTTCAAGTTAGATCGTACGGCTCTTATTGTAGGGCTATTTCTTCATGAATATCTAATAGCTATTGTATCAAGATATCAAACTAGGATTTCTCTAGATCTTTATATATTATTGTAATTGGCCTCCATTGAGAGTTGTTGACTCTTAGTTTGGTGTGCACAAAACGTGCTAACTTGTACTAATAAGTTTGAATCTAGTGTGTCAGATTTTCATGATCAATTAACATCAAAAAGAGATCCAAGAGAGATTTACAAATATACAAATAAGGAAAGTAATAAAGAAAGATTGCATATACGAGCAAAAGAGGAAGTTATTCAAAAGGAGTTCTCAATTAATTGATCTCCAAGAAATCTATCAAGACTGGATTTTTAATAATATTTTCGTGAGATATTTATTGTAAACGATTGATTAAAGATTGATTAGTTTATGGTAAAAAAAACAAAGTGGATTCAATTTATACAGCCAAGAACCGGTCGATCGTACCTAATGTCAGTCGACCGTCGCAGTCGACCGCAACTTCTGTCAATTAAGATAACGGTCGACCTTTCATCTCTAGCTACGCTAGAGAACTGAACGGTCGACCGCACACTTATGACCGTCGACCGCAACCTAGGCTGTATACTTTTTTGGAATGTATCGTTTCTACTTTTGATCGATACACTTCTTCTTCTATTTAATAGAACGAATCCATTGTGTCTTCTCTACCTATTCCTGTTGGATCCTGTAGGCTAAGCAACAAACACTGGAAGGGGGGGTGAATAGTGTTTATCAACAATAAATTGCGGAATAAATAATTTCTCTCGGCACAGTCGACTTAGTGGTGAACCAGTCGACTGATATAGCAAAAATAAAAGAAATTTAAACTCTCGATACAGTCGACTTATAGATAAGGCAGGCGACTGATGAAGCAAAGAGAACAACTAATACTAGACTGAGCAGTCGACTGATACGAATCTGAGTCGACTGGCCAGACAAGTTTTGCAGAGTTTAAATAAGTAAAAGTAAATGCAGACACAAGATAATCAATCACAGAGTACACAAGATATATCCTGGTTCGGTCCTCCCGACCTACATCCAGTCCCCAAGCAACCCACTTGAGATTTCCACTATTCTTGAAAAATTACAAGAATACCTTACGGCGTTACGACAACAACCTTGTCTAACCTGTAGTCCTTTCTCTCAACCAGAGAAAGCAACCCACTCTACTACCAAGAGTGAAAAGACACCGACTCTACAACCAAGAGTCAACAACCACTCTCCAACCGAGAGCAAAAGTACAAGAAGAATTTTTACAATCAACCTATCGCCTTGTTGGTGTATGTGTTGATGCACGAGGCTAAATCACAAGGTTGACTTCTATACTCAGTCCAGAGCGAATTCAATGCTATACTGGACTGAATGTAGAGAACCAAAGTGTATGAACTTTGAAAGCTTTGTTTCTCACAGAAAATCTCTTAAAAGGTTTTTCACAAGAATGCTCGGGTGAATATGAAAATCAAGTTATTCTTTTCTGTGAGATAAGAAACTCTATATAAGAAGTTTTGATCTTCTGAACGTTGGAAAGCAGTTACATAACTGTCAACCAACGGATCAGAACTTTTGAGTTTGAAAAAATTCGATTTTGAAAATCAGAAAACGGTCAAAAGCTCTCGAACAGTCGACTGGGTTGCCATATGAGTCGACTGATCAGAGTTTGAATAATTTTAAACAGTTTTGTACTTATCAGTCGACTGGCAAAAGCTTAAGTCGACTGGTACTTAAAGGTTAAAATTCTTCAAACTGTTTTGACTTATTTTTGGGGTTTTTAAGAGACACACATTATGAAATTTTGAGTAGTGTGTGTGTGTGTGTGTTGACAAGGCTTTACATCAGACTAAGACTCAACAAGAAATAAAATACAATGTTTACAAGACAAAATAACATAACACATTTGAGCTTGAAGTCTTGAGTCTTGAATTGAAACTTGATCCTTGTCTTCTTCATCTGTATCTGTTTGAGCTTGTTTGTTTGTTCAGCTATAATTGTCTTTAGTCTCTGCACTGCAATGTCAGCTGTATAACATAGACACATGTTGCACTGTGTTGTGATCATCAAAATCAAGAATCAACATTCTCCCCCTTTTTGATGATGACAACACAATAGCTGATAACAGTTTATAAACAGACATACAAGCATAGATTTTGAAAGCTCCCCCTATTAAAAACGCAATATGCATACATAAAGTAAAAACTTGATATACAGAATGTATCAGTCGACTGGAAAAAAAATCAGGCGACTGACCAGAACATGAAAGCATTTTAACAAATATCACAGATGCAGCAGCAGTCACAGCTGCAGCAGCAGTCGACTGTATCCTTGGGAAATCGACTGACCAGAGAGAGATTTTTCGAATGTAACAATGCAGCACAGATAAAATGTAACACATAAATAAAATATAACTGAGAACAGAACATTCTTTCTCTCCCCCTTTGGAATCATCAAAAAGCATAAAGGAACCAGATTTTGCATTTAAAAAAGAAAGTCTAAAACATAGAAGCAAAATGCATTAAAAGGAAAATTACATAGAGAAATAATAAAAAGAAGTAATCTTCAATCATCTTCTTTGGAGTCTTCGTCATCAGCTTGAGAAGGAGGAGAAAACGGAGAAGTGAAGAGATGAGAGAGATGGGCTACCTCAGAACCAATATGGTCTAGTTTGGAACCAAGGGAAGAAAGATGTCTATCGACTGTGACTGAATGATTCATTAGGTAAGACACACAGTCGTACATGTTTCGAGGGTCATCATAATTGGCTTGAGGGAGAGGTGGATCATCAGATGTTGAGGGTTGAGAGGGTCTAGGTCTAGAAGTAGAACCTAAAGGGGCTTGGGAAAGAGGAGGAGACCTAGGGGGTGATCGAGTAGGAGCATCAAGGAGTTTCATACGTGCCAAACTAGCACGATCGAAACACTCATACCGAGAGACTACATGTGTCTCCGAATCTAGATCAACTCCAAAAGCAATAAAGACTCTAGTTAAAAAATCCAAAAGGTAGAAAATGAGTGTGGTCTTGATTAAGTTTGGAGAAGATAACTTGACCCCAATTAATAGCAATCCTACCAAAAATTGCATATATAGCTTTTTGTAACTCAATAGAATATTGGTCATAACTACCCTTTTTAGGAAGGATGTTATAAGCTAATATTCTACCAACAAGCTTAGCAATTGGTTTGAGGTTGTTGCTTTTCATTGGAGGGCCAGAATTTGGTAAGAAAATTCTAGATAAGATAGAAGCATCATCTAAAATAACTTCATCAAGAGGAATACCACCATCATCTATACCCAACATCTCATTAATCCTAGTTGGTGTGAGTGTCATTTTCTGATTTTTCACAGACGACCGGATTAAGGTATCCCCATTTGGTTTTTGAACAATTCTCATATTTGTATAAAACAAATAAATGAGTTGGGGATAGTAATTTGGTTGGTTGGATAAAAATAGAAACTCATATAGACTACAGTTTTGAAACAGTGGAGTGAGGTTAAAACGATCTAAGTCACCAAAATTTACAAATCTTCCAGGGAAGATTTGAATGGTACAAAAGAGATACCAACGATCAAGAAGATCGGGACTCAAGAGATATTGGGTATATTCTTGTGAAGAAGAAGTACCCTCGTGAGTTCTCTTAGATCTTTTGGGTGCCATTAGGGTTTTGGAAGGAGACAAAAAAAATCGAGATTTACCGAGATGGAAGAGAGAGACAATCACAGATGAGAGAATTAGCAGCCAGCAGTCGACTTGAAATCTGGTCGAATTGAGCTTCTTCTTCTCCTGCCTTAGGGTTTTAAAATTGGGGGTGAAATTGGAGATCGGTAAAAGTGAGAAAGAGGGGCTGGTAAAGGGTTTTTAACAAAGAATAGACGGCTCAGATGCAAGGAAGAGATATCAACGGCTGAGATAAGGAGTCACGGGTGAGAAATTGAGCAGTTTTATCTCAAAACTGTGATGAAGACTCGCTGAAAACAATTGATCTCGCGACAGTCGATTGGTAGGGGTTATCAGTCGACTGAGTCGAGAAGAAAATAAAAAAGTTATATCTACTAATCAGTCGACTGGTATATGAACCAGGCGACTGGTAAGATAAAAAATGTATATGTTTAAAAAACAGTTCAGTCGACTTATACACAAAGACAGTCGACTTAGCAGAAACCATGTTTAACAAGTATCAATAAAATCACAAATTTCAAGTTCTCTCCTTAACTTAATAAAAGTATCTTCTTTAAGGGGCTTGGTAAATATATCTGCTACTTGTTTATCAGTAGAGATAAAGTCTAAAGATATATCTCCTTTTAAAACATGATCACGTAGAAAATGATGTCGAATATCAATATGTTTCGTACGTGAATGTTGAATCGGATTTTTAGATAGATTAATTGCACTGGTATTATCACACATAATTGAGGGTTTCTCAAATGAAATACCATAATCTAACAAGGTTTGTTTCATCCATAAAATTTGTGCACATGCCAAACTTGCAGCGATATATTCAGCTTCTGTGGTTGATAGGGATACGGAGTTTTGCTTTTTACTGCACCAAGATACTAGGGAATGTCCCAAAAAGTGACATGTACCACTAGTACTCTTGCGATCAGTTTTGCTTCCAGCAAAATCGGCATCGCTATAAGACAAAAGTTGAAAATTATCGGTGCGTGGATAAAATAAACCATATTCAGATGTGCCTTTAATATATCTTAAAATTCGTTTCACTGCTTTTAAATGAGACTCTTTAGGACTAGATTGATATCTAGCACATAAACATACGCTGAACATAATATCTGGTCTACTTGCAGTAATATATAAGAGTGAACCAATCATACCTCGATAGAGTTTTTGATCAACACTCTTACCTAATAAGTCTTTGTCAAGAGTAGTAGTAGTAGCCATTGGTGTGGATTTACTACTAGTACTATCCATGTTAAAACGTTTGAGTAATTCCTTTGCATATTTGCCTTGATTGATAAATATGCCATTCGAGGACTGTTTAATTTGCAATCCAAGGAAATAATTGAGTTCACCCATGTGACTCATCTCAAATTCATTTTTCATGGTATTAGCAAATTCTTGACATAGATTATTATTAGTAGAACCAAAAATTATATCATCAACATATATTTGTATGATTAAGATATTATTCTTAACTCTTTTGATAAACAAAGTAGTGTCTACTTTACCTATTTCAAATCCTGTTTCTAAAAGAAAAGTTTTTAGACGATCATACCAAGCACGAGGTGCTTGTTTAAGACCGTATAAAGCCTTTTTCAATTTATAAACATGATCTGGAAATTGTTCATGTTCAAAACCTGGTGGTTGTTTAACATAAACATTTTCCTTAATAAACCCATTAAGAAAGGCACTTTTCACATCCATTTGATAAAGTATAAAATTCATAAAACAAGCAAAAGATAATAAAATACGAATAGATTCTAGTCTAGCAACAGGAGCATATGTTTCATCAAAATCTATACTTTCTTCTTGATTATATCCTTGGGCAACTAATCTAGCCTTGTTCCTTACAACTTGTCCTGATTCATCTAACTTATTCTTGAATACCCATTTGGTACCGATGATAGTCTGATCAGGAGGTCTAGGAACTAAATCCCATACATCATTCCTTATAAATTGGTTTAGTTCATCTTGCATGGCATTCATCCAATATTCATTCTCACAAGCTTCTTGTATATTTTTCGGTTCAAAATCTGACAAGAATGCTGTATGAGAGATCATATTAACATGTGAACATGTCTGAATACCATGGGAGATGTCACCAATTATTAAGTCATGAGGATGATCTTTAACTTCAACAAATGACTTTGGTAAAGTTGAAGATATCTCAATCGGATCAGTCGACTTGACTTGTTCTTCAGTCGACTGCTTTACGTCAGTCGACTGGGAGACCTTATCAGTCGACTTATCAGATAGATTAGTTTGCTCTAAGGATTTAATCACATTATCTAATGGTGATAAATCAGTTTCATCATCTTTATTTAATGTTGATGAAGGTAAGGATTCATCGAATGTAACATGCATTGATTCTTCAATAGTCATTGTAGACTTATTGAAAATTCTATATGCTTTACTCCTATTTGAGTATCCCAAAAAGATACCCTCATTAGATCTAGGATCAAATTTGTCTAAATTATCTTTTGTGTTTAGAATAAAACACTTGCAACCAAATGTCTTAAAGTAAGAGATTTTAGGAATTTTATTAATAAATAACTCGTAACAAGTCTTCTTTAGTTTAGGTCTTAGAAGAATTCTATTCAAAACATAACAAGCTGTAGCAACAGCTTCAGCCCAAAAATGCTTTGGTAGATTGCTTTCAACAAGCATAGTACGTGCGCATTCTTGCAAAGTCCTATTTTTCCTTTCAACCACTCCATTTTGTGGTGAAGCTCTAGGAAATGCAAATGAATGTGTTATACCATTCTTGTTGCAATATTCTGTAAATGTTTCATTTTCTAATTCTCCACCATGATCACTTCTAATAGTGACTATGGTTAGAGATCTTTGATTTTGAACACGTTTACAAAAATGTGCAAACTCTTCAAAAGCATCGTTTTTATGTTTTAAAAAGAATGTCCAAGTGAATCTTGAAAAATCATCTACTAAAACAAACACATATCTACTTTTATTTAAAGAAGCAACTCTAGTAGGGCCAAATAAATCCATATGTATTAATTCAAGTGGCCTACTAGTAGAGATTACATCTTTTGTTTTAAAAGTGGATTTGATTTGTTTTCCTAGTTGACATGCATCACATAACTTATCCTTTTTAAAGGATAGTTTTGGCAGTCCTTTAACTAGGTTATATTTAGATAATTTTGAGAGATTTTTCATGTTCACATGTCCAAATCTTCTATGCCATAACCAAGATTCATTGTTAGAAGCTATCAAACAAAAATCATTTGAAAAATCAATTGCATTCAAACATAATTCATAAATATTATTTTTACGAAAGCCTTGAAAAACAACATTTTGCATAGTAGAATCATAAATTAAGCATGCATCTTTTTCAAAAACTATTTTATAACCTTTATCACATAATAGACTAATGCTTAAGAGATTATGCTTTAAGCCATCAACCAAAAGCACATTTTCTATAATAGGGTTAGATATTTTACCAACCATGCCAATACCAATGACTTTGCCTTTGTTGTTATCTCCAAAGGTGACGGTTCCTCCATCTATACTTTGAATGGTGGATAGTAGGTTGGCATGCCCTGTCATGTGTTTTGAACATCCGCTGTCTAATATCCAGCGTTCTTTCTTGGGTACCTATAAAAAATTTAAGGTAAATATGGTACCCTTTTTATTGGGTCCAAAGCACATTAGTTTGGGGGAAACCAAACCCATGAAGAGTTTGATCTTCCTCCATAAGCAGGAATATAATAGGTAGAATTACACACATTTAACATATATGAGTGAATATAAGCAATTCTATCATTCTGATTTAGATTGACTGGAACCCATACTAGTTTGTTCTGTCCAGTCAACTTACCAGTGTTGTTCAGTCGACTGTTGGTGTATATCAGTCGACTGGTCGATACACTAGGTCGACTTATAAGAGGTTTTGATCTCGTGGAATAAGATCCACTTTCTCTGGACAGGTGACTGGTTGTATGGTTCAGTCGACTTAACCGAATGTTAGTATTACTTTTATCACTGAATTTAACAACCTTTGGCTTTGCAAAGAAATCATACAACTTGTGTGTAACACTAGAAATAGATGCTGATTTATTCTTACTAGTGTTTAAAACAGGAGATTCTTTTACAGAGGTCTTTTTAAAACCAAGTCCAAATTTTTGACTAGATGTAACTTGATGATGAAGCATATCATTTAAATTCTCTTTGCCTTTGTTAAACTTAGACACGTTCTTTGAAATCTCTTCATAATTCTTTTTGAGAGTTTCAAGATCAGTATCTAAACTTGCAATGCGAGAATTTAAGGATTTTACTTCCTTATCAAGGTTAAGATTTTCTTGATTAAGTGTTTGATTCACTTTCTCAAGATTCTTAACTCTAATCTTTTCTTTCTTTAACTCTTGGAATATTTCATTAAAAGCATCAAGAAGATCTTCGGAATCATAATCGTTACTTACATGTTCTTGTGCAGCCATAAAACACACATTTGCCACTTCGTTATTTTCATCCGTTTCCTCTTCGGAAGATGAATCACTATCATCCCATGTAGCTTGATAGGCCTTTTTGTTCTTGGCAAATTTGTTCTTTGGATATTTGTCCTTCTTGAAGTTGGGTGATTTTCCCTTGTTCTTTGCATTTTCTAAGGGACAATCCTTCTTCATGTGACCTATTTTATTGCACCTGAAACGTGTAGGAGGGTCATTAGAATCTTTAATTTTAGAATGAAACTTACCCTTCTTTAAGAACTTCTTGAATTTCCGAGTGAACATTGCTATTTCTTCTTCATCTTCTTCCTCATCTTCTGAGTCAGTCATGGCTTTAAAAGCCAATGATTTCTTCTTTGCTTGGTGTGATTCAGTATCTTTCTTTCGATCTTCAAGTTGGACCTCATATGCCATGAGATTACCAACAAGATTCTCGAGAGTAAGTGTTGACAAATCATTCGCCTCCTCTATTGCTGTGGTTTTCTTCTCCCATTCTGGAGTGAGTGCACGTAGGACTTTTCTGACCATCTCTGCTTGGGTATAGATCTTTCCAAGCGCCACAAGAGAATTTGTGATGTCTGTGAATCTTGTAATCATCTCGGACACAGTCTCATTGTCCTTCATTCTGAACATCTCAAACCTGTGGACAAGAACAGAAATTTTAGACTCTTTTACTTTATTTGTTCCTTCATGTGTTACCTCGAGTGTATGCCAAATTTGATGTGCGGTTGTAGCATTGGATACACGGTTGAATTCTTCCTTCGTCAGTGCACAGAATAAAGCATTCATTGCTTTGGCATTGTTCATAGTCTGACTCTTTTGATCATCATTCCATTGTGCATATGGAATGGTAGGGGCAGTGTATTCCGTCTCTGTCATTTGCCATATCTCGTAGTTGATTGATTGGAGATAGATTCGCATTCGGCACTTCCAGTAATTGTAGTTCGTTCCATCAAATAGTGGTGGCCGTTGTGTAGATTGGCCTTCATGGTACTGATTTGTATTTGAAGTAGTTGCCATAGCCTGTAACCTTGCTCTGATACCAAGTGTTGGATCCTGTAGGCTAAGCAACAAACACTAGAGGGGGGGGGGGGGGTGAATAGTGTTTATCAACAATAAATTGCGGAATAAATAATTTCTCTCGGCACAGTCGACTTAGTGGTGAACCAGTCGACTGATATAGCAAAAATAAAAGAAATTTAAACTCTCGATACAGTCGACTTATAGATAAGGCAGGCGACTGATGAAGCAAAGAGAACAACTAATACTAGACTGAGCAGTCGACTGATACGAATCTGAGTCGACTGGCCAGACAAGTTTTGCAGAGTTTAAATAAGTAAAAGTAAATGCAGACACAAGATAATCAATCACAGAGTACACAAGATATATCCTGGTTCGGTCCTCCCGACCTACATCCAGTCCCCAAGCAACCCACTTGAGATTTCCACTATTCTTGAAAAATTACAAGAATACCCTACGACGTTACGACAACAACCTTGTCTAACCCGTAGTCCTTTCTCTTAACCAGAGAAAGCAACCCACTCTACTACCAAGAGTGAAAAGACACCGACTCTACAACCAAGAGTCAACAACCACTCTCCAACCGAGAGCAAAAGTACAAGAAGAATTTTTACAATCAACCTATAGCCTTGTTGGTGTATGTGTTGATGCACGAGGCTAAATCACAAGGTTGACTTCTATACTCAGTCCAGAGCGAATTCAATGCTATACTGGACTGAATGTAGAGAACCAAAGTGTATGAACTTTGAAAGCTTTGTTTCTCACAGAAAATCTCTTAAAAGGTTTTTCACAAGAATGCTCGGGTGAATATGAAAATCAAGTTATTCTTTTCTGTGAGATAAGAAACTCTATATAAGGAGTTTTGATCTTCTGAACGTTGGAAAGCAGTTACATAACTGTCAACCAACGGATCAGAACTTTTGAGTTTGAAAAAATTCGATTTTGAAAATCAGAAAACGGTCAAAAGCTCTCGAACAGTCGACTGGGTTGACATATGAGTCGACTGATCAGAGTTTGAATAATTTTAAACAGTTTTGTACTTATCAGTCGACTGGCAAAAGCTTAAGTCGACTGGTACTTAAAGGTTAAAATTCTTCAAACTGTTTTGACTTATTTTTGGGGTTTTTAAGAGACACACATTATGAAATTTTGAGTAGTGTGTGTGTGTGTGTGTGTTGACAAGGCTTTACATCAGACTAAGACTCAACAAGAAATAAAATACAATGTTTACAAGACAAAATAATATAACACATTTGAGCTTGAAGTCTTGAGTCTTGAGTCTTGAATTGAAACTTGATCCTTGTCTTCTTCATCTGTATCTGTTTGAGCTTGTTTGTTTGTTCAGCCATAATTGTCTTTAGTCTCTGCACTGCAATGTCAGCTGTATAACATAGACACATGTTGCACTGTGTTGTGATCATCAAAATCAAGAATCAACAATTCCTACTGAGAAAAATACTTTGAGCTAATCTCTTGATAATCAATCCGAGTGTGAGCGTTAAATTGGTTGTATTCTTTAGTCAAGATCTTAAGCGATCTTGAGTTTTCTTTTCTTTTCTTTTTCACTTCGGTGAGATTGACGGGACTTGGATTAGAAGTCCTATGGGTGTAATAGGTCTCTCGGCCCAAATTCGAGAATCACTGTACTAAGGATTTTGAGTATAGTGGAACGCTTGTGGCGGAGAATTGCTACAAGTAGGTGGTGTGGACATAGACCAGGGGGTCGAACCACGTTATATTGCTGCGTCATCTGTGTTTGCTTTTCTTTTCTCTCTTGCATTTACTTTACTTTACTTTACTTTATTTCTTTAATTTTTAATTCCGCACGATCACCCTATTCACCCCCCTAAAGGTGATTTACAGTGGTATCAGAGCGAGGTGCTTATAAAAAGCTTAAAAGCTTAAGCGAAAGGTCCAACGGCCGAAATCCCTCCTCCCCAAAACTTGTACTCATCGGAGCCCTTCATCTCCAATGGGACAAGTCTTACACGATCACCATTTTTTGATGGAAAATGCTATGACGTCTGGAAAGTTCGTATGTCTCATTTTTTACAGATGCTCGGAGAAGATGTGTGGAACGTATGTATCAACAAAACTGAAATCCCACTTAGCGATGGAAAAACAAAATTCACAAAGGCGGAGCTAGCCCTCAAGACAACAAATTCCAAAGCAATGACGGCTCCTTATGCAGGGTTGAACAATGAAGAGCTAATGCAATGTGGGCGCAACTGCAAAACAACTTACGAGATCTGGAACAACATGCTGAAGCGACATGAAGGAACTGCTTCCGAGGTAAAAGCTAAAGTAAATTTGTGTTTTTATAAGTTTGATGTGTTTCGCATGTTGCCAGGGGAGAACGTGGATCAAATGCTCTCCCGTTTCGACATCATTACCCATGAACTTGAGAGCTTAGGTAAGGGGCTTGATGATGACCGAAAGGTCAGAAAGCTCATAAGCTGTCTCTCGCCAGAGTGGGACATTAAGGCAGTGACAATGAAGGAAACTCTTGAAGAGAAGGGATTCGATTACTATACATTTCAAGGAAAGCTAAAAAAACGTATGAGATGAAAATGTTGGAGACAAAATGATACAGGCAGAATATCGGGATTGAACCGAAGACTGATGAGAGAACTATTGCACTAAAAGCAGAAAGGGCTCGACCATCAAAAGCTGATTCAGAACATGAAGGGTCAAACGAGGACATTGCTCTTTTAACAAGACAATTTCGTAAGTACCTTAAACACAAAAAATTTGGTAGGTACCAAGAAGAAAGGGAAAATGAGAAGGAGGATGTGTGCTACAAGTGCAAAAAGCCTGGACACATCCGTGCAAACTGTCCTATCCAACAAGACAGAAATAGGAACTACTATCGCTCAAATCCAAGTCAGAAAAAGAAGGCACTTAAAGCAACTTGGCTAGACTCGGATTCAAGTGAGGAAGAGCAAGGTTAAGACAACGTCGACTTCATGGCTCTTAGGAGTGGTGAGGTGCAATCACCTTCCCAAGAAGAGGTAATCGAAGAACCAACTGTCACGGCCCGCTTCCCAAAATACGGGAATACGAGCACGTGACATGGCCCAACAAATGATTTAAACATTATCCATAAGTTGTACCAGTCTTAACTCAACAACATGAAAAAAATAAAGACAACCACGCAGAAAACATAATCACATAAATGAGAATAAAATTTAATAACCAAATCTGGAATACAAGAACTTACCATCCGTTCGAGAATGTGCAATGCAGTAACAGTTCAACGAATTCCCTTCGGTTACCCATCACTGTACCTGCATGAAATAACTCAAAAGAAAAAGAAAGAGAACCCGTTAGAGCAAGCTTCGGACGACAAGTAGTAGAAAGCAGTAAAATAGGAAATAAAGGACTATATAACAAGAACAGAAATTGGAATGATATTGGAGTCAATTAATGATAAACAGTAACAAAATCAAAAGTTGATAATCAATAATTCAGAAATCAGGAATCAAACGTTTAATAACTAGTATTCAGTATTAGTGTTAATGTTCAATGTTCATTTATGTCTATAAGTCTATTATTCATTTTAATCCTAACTAATACACGTACTGCTGTATCCCATACTACAAGTTTCATGCATACAATTGATTTCGTTTAGACCAAGGTGGTAGATTCTATAGATCATGTACTCGGGAATGATATTCAGTAATAACCGATGACCGAAGCAATCGAGATACTGTAGTCAGTAATCTATAATTAATCGATGACCGATATGACTAACAGACCAATAGACTGATAGACCGATAGACCGATAGACCGATAAATAGGGAAACACGGGCCCCTCCTCCGAGTATAGTCACTATGTCATCAACCACCCTAGTCAACGCTTAACCTCGGATTGTTTCCATTTTATTAATAATCATATATGAACATGCATATGATCAATGTGGACGATGGTATCAATACTCATGCAACAGGTACAATCGATGAGACCAATAGCACTAGTACAATTTCAAGATGATGTCAAGACTATACGATACATAAAATACACATGGTACAATTTATTAAATATGGAAAATACGGTTTATATGCAAAGCATAATAATATATGGACTAAGTGTACTCCGATTTCTATGTGCAAGATTTTAAGTCATTGTGTCAGGAACCGGGTCGAAACCTCAGTACGAACTCGGGCAATGACAAGGCAGTATATATGAAAGTTCCATAATACAAATAGCTTATGGTTCAAGTTTTATTTCAATAGCAATGGCACGATAAAACAACTATGAATCAACAGCATTATATAAAAAGAAACAACGGAGTTCAATTAAATGTGATATTCAAATTGATTACTACTTGCCGTCAAAAAGTGTTTTCTTGAACTAGAAACAATAAAAAAATAAGTTCAAGAGACGCTTGCCTGTTACTTGGTTAATTCGAATAATTTAGAATAACAGGATATGAATCCCAGGTGACGATCCAAAGCACGTGCAAGCTACGTACAAAACTGAACAACAAAGCACACAAGACCAACAACATAACAGCAACAAGATCAACACCGGATTTCTCCCAAACACCAAACACCAAATTCAGATCACCCCAGACAAAACAGCAAATGCGCAAATCCACCAATCCTTCTCCTTCTTCTCCAAAGTGACAGCGAGAGAAAGAGAGCAGGAGAAACTTCGGCGACGACTGGCTGAGTTCGGGACGACGGGTTGTCGTTAGCTGACTGGTGACACAGGGCGGTGACGGGAGGAGGCACACACAGCAGGGCACTGGGGTGGCATCACGGTCTGAAGACGACAGGGGAAGCACAGGGCATTGCAGGTTGGGGTGAGGGAGAGATGAGGTGCAAGGGGCGGCTAGAGGTTTAACAGTAGATAATTAGGTTAGGGTTAAGTAAGGTTAGGGTATTTATATAAATAGAGTTATGGGTATTGGGTTAAGATGGTATAGGATCCAATAAGAGAATGGGTATTGGGTTTTGGGTATTAAATGAGTTTTAATCTATTAGGGGAAATGAAATAACTAATAAAAATGTAGAATTATGTAACAAAACATATTTTGTACTACAATATGGATTTATTTGACATAACTACAAATATAATTAACAATAGAAATAGATTTTCAATTCAACAATCCAATATAATAATAATATTAATAACAACAATAATAATTTTGGTATACATATCAAAATGAGATTTGAGATAAACAAGTTTATTAAAATCTAAATAGTAATAAAATAAGATACAAATAGCCGATCGCTTAGAAAATAAACATTAAAGTTAGAATATACAATTATTTGAAGAAAATACAATTTCCGGTTCGAAAAGATTTTAATAGAAGGCCCAAACCGAGTTTAAAATAATACTGAATTTATAATTAATCAAAATACGAAAAATATTCATAAAATACGTATTTACGGAAACAGGGATTACAAATCCTGCCCACCTTACAACAAAATTTTGTTCTCGAAATTTGCTTAAGCGGTACATAGGCCAGGGCAAAAGCTAACTTGGGGAACAGTAACAAAGCAATGGCAATACCAGAAAAAGAAGGAAGTGGATACAATAAGGATAAATGGAATGCATGAAAGAGAATAAACAATATCAAAAGAAAAAAAAACAACACAAGGTAACAAAGTAAGATAAAGGAGTAGATAGAACTGGAATCGAAGAGATGATGGACAAGGAAGAGTTGAACCAAGCAGTGAGTCAACGGATGGGGACGAATGCAAGGAATAGAGGAAAGCAAACAATACAAAGAACTAGAAGCAACAAGGAGATCCTGGGACCTGTGGGTCATGGCCTACCACGCTTCCGCTGCGCTATTCTGATGGTGAAGCTCCAAGTTGTAGACATGTCGTTGCAGATCAAGCGATGCCGATCGGCGAAGTAAGTAGGAAGAAAAGAAAGGATAGCACCGAAATCAAAAGAATATGGGTACAAAACAATAAAATTATACCTAGCAAGGAATCAATCAATGGAAGGGACAAAAGATAACAAGAAACGAAAGAACTGAATGTGAAGGGATCAAAGAAGAATCAAAAGAGACTAGTTTCCAGATTGTAAGTTGGATATCAATTGTTCACGTGATTCTCTGTATTGCGCATACTGTTGAGTCAATTCGATTAAACCCAAATCTGATTAATATATCAATCAAGCCAAACTTGCTTGCATTAGTCTCGTTTGACTGATATATTATCCAAACTTAGGCTCTGATACCACTAAAAATCTTGTCACGCCCTGCTTCCCAAAATACGGGAATATGAGCACGTGACATGGCCCAGCGAATGATTTTAACATCATCCATAAGCTGTACCAGTCTTAACTCAACAACATGAAAAGAAATAAAGACAACCATGCAGAAAACATAATCACATAAACGAGAATAAAATTTAATAACCAAATCTGGAATACCAGAACTTACCAAATAGTTCAAGAATGTGCAATGCAGTAACAATTTGACGAGTTTCTTTCAGTTACCCATCACTGTACCTGCATGACATAACTCAAAAGAAAGAGGAAAAGGACCCGTTAGAGCAAGCTTCGGGCGACAAGTAGTAGAAAGCAGTAAAATAGGAAATAAAGGACTATATAACAAGAACAGAAATTGGAACGATATTGGAGTCAATAACTGATAAACGGTAACAAAATCAAAAGTTGATAATCAATAATTCAGAAATCAGGAATCAAAGTTTAATAACTAGTATTCAGTATTAGTGTCAATGTTCAATGTTCATTTATGTCTATAAGTCTATTATTCATTTTAATCCTAACTAATGCACGTACTACTGCATTCCATACTACAGGTTTCATGCATACAATCAATTTCGTTTAGATCAAGGTGGTAGATTCTATATATCATGTACTCGGGAACGATATTCAATAATGACCGATGACCGAAGCAATCGAGATACTGTAGTCAGTAATCTACAATTAATCGATGACCGATATGACCAATAGACCGATAGACCGATAAATAGGGAAACACGGGCCCCTCCTTCGAGTACAGTCACTATGTCATCAACTACCCTAGTTAACCCTTAACCCCGGATTGTTTTTTTATTAATAATCATTTATGAACATGCATATGATTAATGTGGACGATGGTATCAATACTCATACAACAGGTACAATCGATGAGACCAATAGCACTAGTACAATTTCAAGATGATGTCAAGACTATACGATACATGAAATACACATGGTACAATTTATTAAATATGAAAAACATGGTTTATATGCAAAACATAACAATATATGGACTAAGTATACTACGATTTCTATGTGCAAGATTTTAAGTCATTGTGTCAGGAAACAGGTCGAAACCTGAGTACGAACTCGGGCAATGACAAGGCAGTATATATGAAAGTTCCATAATACAAATAGTTTACGGTTCAAGTTTTATTTCAATAGCAATGGCACAATAAGACAACTATGAATCAACAGCATTATATAATAAAGAAACAACGAAGTTTAATTAAATGTGATATTCAAATTGATTACTACTTGCTGGATTTCAAAAAGTGTTTTCTTGAACTAGAAACAATAAAAAAATAAGTTCAAGAGACGCTTGCTTGTTACTTGGTTAATTCGAATAATTTAGAATAACGAGATATTAATCTCGGGTGATGATCCAAAGCACATGCGAGCCACATACAAAACCAAACAACAAAGCACACAAGACCAACAGCATAACAACAACAAGATCAACACCGGATCCCTCCCAAACACCGAACACCAAATTCGGATCACCCCAGACAAAACAGCAAACGCGCAAATCCACCAATCCTTCTCCTTCTTCTCTAAAGCGACAGCGAGAGAAAGAGAGCGGGAGAAACTTTGGCGGCGACTGGCTGAGTTCGAGACGACGGGTTGTCGTCAGCTGACTAGCGACACAGGAGGGGGGCTGGCGGCACAGGGCGATGACGAGAGGAGGCACACACAGCAGGGCGCTGGGGCGACGTCGCGGTCTGAAGACGGTAGGGGAAGCACAGGGCATTGCAGGTCGAGGTGAGGGAGAGATGAGGTGCAAGGGGCGGTTAAAGGTTTAACAGTAGATAATTATGTTAAGGTTAAGTAAGGTTAGGGTATTTATATAAATAGGGTTATGGGTATTGGGTTAAGATGGAATAGGATCCAATAAGAGAATGGGTATTGGGTTTTGGGTATTAAATGGGTTTTAATCTATTAGGGAAAATGAAATAACTAATAAAAATGTAGAATTATGTAACAAAACATATTTTGTACTACAATATGGAATTTATTTGACATAACTACAAATACAATTAACAATAGAAATAGATTTTCAATTCAACAATCAAATATATTAATAATAATATAAATAACAACAATAATAATTTTGGTATACATATCAAAATGAGATTTGAGATAAACAAGTTTATTAAAATCTAAATAGTAATAAAATAAGATACAAATAGTCGATCGCTTAGAAAATAAACATTAAAGTTAGAATATACAATTATTCGAAGAAAATACAATTTCCGGTTCGAAAAGATTTTAATAGAAGGCCCAAACCGAGTTTAAAATAATACTGAATTTATAATTAATCAAAATACGAAAAATATTCAGAAAATACGTATTTACGGAAACAAGGGTTACACCAACCTATGATGAACTTGTAGATATGTGTAACGGTTTGAAAGACTATGCAAAGAAACTAAGTCATGAACTTAGGCAATATAAACAGTATTCTAATGAAATACATGACGATTGCATAACAAAGAATAACAAACTAAAAAATAAGAATGCCCTAATTTTGAAAAAACTTGAGTCATGTCGAAAAGATCATGATGTATTGCTAGAAGAAAATGAGATTTTAAAACAACAAATTTGTGAACCGTTAGCAAAACATGATGATCACTTAAGAGAGATTCAGGAGAAGTCGGTTTATATTACCAAGCTCACAAATGATTTAGACGAATGTAAAAGGAAATTTGATGAAGTAGTGGAAGGATGTAATGAAGCCCTTAATCAAAATAGGATTTTTGATGCCACACTAGATACTCTTCGTTGGAACACAAAAGACGATGAGATAACTAGAAAAAGACTGTATAAAAAGTTAATTGAGCTCGAAAAAATTATTGAAAAGCATGAAGGGCCCAGTTACTTTATTACAAAGAATTCAAGATCCTATCATGATAATCGAGGGCTTGGTTACGAAGAGCCAATACCTCATCAAAAACCATCATGTCATACACACTTGTATAAAAATCAACACAATCACAAAACAAAAATAAATCATACAAGTGTGCATGACCCAAGGCATAGTCGAATCACATGTAATTTTTGTTGTAGACTTGGGCATATTGCTTATAACTGTTCACTAAAAAGAAATACTAATCTTGTCTGGGTAAGAAAAAATGTTGATGCTGGCTCAGAACTCACATGGACTCCTACAAACATACAGGAAGGGAGTACAAAGCATTCAACGTAGAAAACTGCAGTAATCTTGATAGAAGATGCACAAGTCTCTTCTGGCATAGCAGTAACCTGCATCTCTATCAAGGAAATAAGTGAAGGACATTGTTCTTCAAATACGTGTGGTAATAGGTAAAATCTAAAAATTGCTTAAATTTACAATAAATATAGAGTTACAAACTGTGATTGCAAAAACTGTATAACATGTCGACCGTATCTAATAAATATTAGCTTATTTCGAGAAAGGACCGGTTGACCGTCCACCCCTCTGACCATGCTTACCGTGTTAAAATTCTACTTAAAGTATGGTGCAGTCGATCGTATACTAAACTGGTCGAACGACACAGCCGGATGAGTCTGTTTTTACCTCTCTACTATAGATAACTCTTCACCCTCAACCTCTTATTTCACCCAAAAACCCTAGCCTCCTCTCTCAAACCCATCAGTAAAATTCTCTCACCTCTCAAAACTTTCCACAAACCTTTTACACTCTTCCACCTCTCTTTTGCAAATGGCTTCCTCATCTCAAAGACCAAAGGGCAAGAAGGTAGTATCAAAATTCATCACTAAAGAGGGTATCGTATTTCGAAACTCTCAATGTGTAGACCTCTATTTCTCTACTCTTGCGGGTGCTCCTGTTGTAGCTAATAGAGCAATTAACCTATCATCTTTAGGGGGCCAATTTTCTGTTATGGTCCGGATCCTTAGGGCTTTCTGTTGGGAAAATTATCTTAGCACTCCTAGTACCCATTCCGAATCAATAACCCAATAATTCTACGCTAATCTTGACGGCCTTCAAGATGGCGACCTTATCCTCTCTTCTCTCATACTTGGTAGAAGAGTAAAAATTACCCCCGAGTATCTCTATGCAGGATACGAGTTTCCCTAAGGGGAATTCGATACATATCATCTCAATTTTAAAACCCTTGAGTATAAGCCGGGTCACAATCAAAATACTGTTAAAACCATGATTGTGCAACCCGATTTTGTTCATCTTCCTCATCCCGCTCCTACCAATTTTACCGATACCGCTCGAGTTCTTAACAAAATTGTCAATGCTAATATCAGGCCCAAGAAAAATGACAAATTAGAAATTAGGGTCGACCAATCCTTCATCTTTTTTCTTATTCTGGGGGAGTATAAGTTTGACCTTGCTACATTCATCATTCGTACGATGAATTATGCTACCTCTTCAAATCGTGGTAGTCTCCCTTTTAGCTCACTCATCTACAACCTTGCCATTGATTCCCGTGTTGATGTTGGGAATTATTTGCTTAGCAAAAGTCCTTTGCCCATTCTTCCTCAATAAATGGGTATTGATGTTCCCTTCGGTCAACGGGCTCGACGCCATCAAGCCCAACAACATGCGAGGCAAGAGGAACAAGAACAACAAGAGCCACAAGCACCATAAGTCCCTCCTTTACAGGCTTCCTCCTCCTCATCGTCATTTGTGACATATGAGCAATTTGCCGCTCATCAAATGCAAGTGTACAACTACTACACAAACACTCTCGATTACTTGCAAAGGAAAGACGATTGGGCAATGCTCTCACCTCCTAATGTAGTTGGAGAGGATGAGGAAGGAGGAGCAGAGGAAGAAGAAGAAGGTGATGAAGATGATGAGTGATTGTAATGTGATGAAAGTAACTTTCTTTTGTATGACCACTTGTAATGTACTAAATTTGACTACTTGCAATGAATTGTACCATTTAGTTTTAATCTTCATGGTTGATTGAGTTAATTAAAGTAGCTTGTTTGTATCAGTCCGTATCAGTATTGCGGTCGACCTAGCAGTCGACCGGTATACTCTCTAGGGTCTTGTCAAAATTGATCTCACTCTAGTCACGTATGTGTATCTGTTCTGTCTTTGTGTTTCAGTTTTGCGGTCGACTGGTCTGTTCTCTGGACCCAATTTTGCATTTGATGTTGCGGTCCCCCGACCGGTCGACCGGCTCCTCCTGTAGTCATATCTTTCAACTTCTTTGAAAATATCAAATTTCTCAGGTTTCTAAGCTCTTTATTCATTGCTGGTGTGTATCTACACATTTTAAAATTTCTCTTATGCTTATAAATCCAACTCTAACTCTCCCATGCTTATCAATTATCCTTTATTTGATTGTGCCAATCGGCCTCTACTACCTTCGTATACTCTGCGGATTATTTTTGAAATATCACAAATTGCAGTCAACCGGCTCTATCTCTAGTCTTGTTTTTCAAAACATTATAACGTCAATGATTCCTCTCTCAATTTCTTGATTTCTTTGTTGCTTTCATGTGTATTGGGAAGAATCTCAAATCTATGATATTATGTAGAGCTCTCACTGTATATCAAAGAGTCTCGTTATTAACGGTATCATGTAAAAAGATTCTCTTCCATGTTTTTCTAAGTTTGTATTCATTGTAATATTCTCGAATGTGTCTCTTCATTATTTTAGTTGATGATTGGTTTTACGAACTTTCTAAGGATTATTTTACTTATGTCTCCTATATCTATCCCCTCTTGGTGTGTTCCAAAAAGGGGGAGAATGTTTTTAGAATGTTTTCAAACGATTTTCAAATCATTTTATGAATTAGTACGATTTTATTAATACTCTCATCCCTCTTTTATAATTTTTCATTAAGTTCTGTATTACAGGTGATATTATATTAAGGGGGAGTATTCACTCTCTTAAAAGCTTTTTCTATATGAAAATATGTTTTATAGGATGTACTAAATTCAGGGGGAGTATTTACATACTTTGTTTTAATTTTCAAACATTTGTACATGTTTTGTTCACACCAAAAGGGGGAGATTGTTGACTCTTAGTTTGGTGTGCACAAAACGTGCTAACTTGTACTAATAAGTTTGAATTTATTGTGTCAGATTTTCAGGATCAATTAACATAAAAAAGAGATCCAAGAGAGATTCACAAATAAACAAACAAGGAAAGTGTTGCCGCTAAATTCGGTGTGGGGGCAAGCAGATGAATTTGTGAGTTCGTGGAAAACCTGAATAGCAAACACCTAACCTGTTCCGCCGGAGCTTGACCGTTGACTCCCGCCGTTCACCTGCAAGGAAGTGCGAGACACCGGGGTTGATCCCGGCGACGCACCCTCCGACGCTCAAGTCAGTAACCAGAAATGATTATGAAAGAGCGTTTAACTAGAAAAAGATTGATTACCTCTTAATGGAGATGGGTGAGGGGTATTTATAGGCGTCTTAGGGACTGGTTTTAGGAATGTAATCCCCGTGATTAGATAAGGAATATTCCCCGTAATCAGATAAGGCATGTAATCTGATAAGGTACATCCCCTATAATCAGTTAAGGAATTTAATCCCAAATCCCGGTGAAAGGATAGATACGAATCAGGGCCGTTGATTAATATGAATCAGGAACCCTAATTCTATCCCTTCTGAGCTGGGCTTGCTGCGGGTTGAAACCCGCGCCCGATTGAGGTGGGTCCGTTCGCGGGTAAGTGGATTTTCGGGGAAGATAACCAGTACCCGTTTCAGGCCCGTAAGAAGGTGAAATCACCGCTCTACCCCTGTGCCTCAAGATTCGTGAGTCATCTGGACGGTTCCGATTTAACCCCATTTTTAGCCATATCACGAGCCCCCCACTCCTAAAGACTGAGTTCGATCAGTCTTTGAGGAGTAGTTTAACTGTTCTAATGGCTGGTGGAGTTGTATCGGAGTCCAAACGGAGGGTCTTGAATCTTAAGGGGGGGTAGTAGTGTGTTTTTGGAAGTTGCAATTTGTTTTTAAGCATCTCTGAGTGCCCAATGGTCTTTATCTATTTTTTCGGATTATTTATTTAATTTTGCGATGTGTTAACCAGCCGTCCGGGGGCCCTCACGATACATTCTAGGCAATAATTGTTTGTTCGGGGGTTCGAAAATATTACCCCGAATTTATAATTATTTTCTAGATTTTCCAGTGAATTTTCCCGAATTTTTGGTGATTTTTTCGCAATTTTTAAATAAATAAAACGATTAAAATTGATTTTAAATACCCATTTATGACGTGGCGTCATCAGAACCCTTGATCAGAGCGCAGCGTGATTTTCGGAGAGATCGAGTGGCTCCTGTTCTTCGGCTCGCTTTTTCGCCGTATGTGAGGTTCGGTACTCCGGCACTCCGGCTCGGCGTCTCGGCACCTCGGTTCGAACGGCTCGGCGCTTCGGCTCGGCGGTTCCGAAGTACGTGGCATCATCTGAGCCGTCTATCTCAGCGCGGATCCCCGTAAAGCGCTATCTTGTCGTTTAGTGGACGTGGCCAAATCTGGACCGTCCATCATGACCAGCGCGCATTTTGACAAGATCCAACGGCTGATATGGGTCGGAACGATTTTTTGCCATATACGAGGGTCGGTACCCCGGTACCCCGGCTCGACGCTTCGGCACCTCGGTTCGTATGGCTCGGTGCTTCGGCTCGGCGGTTCCGAAGTACGTGGCATCATCTGAGCCGTCTATCTCAGCGCGGATCCCCGTAAAGCGCTATCTTGTCGTTTAGTGGACGTGGCCAAATCTGGACCGTCCATCATGACCAGCGTGCATTTTGACAAGATCCAACGGCTGATATGGGTCGGAACGATTTTTTGCCATATACGAGGGTCGGTACCCCGGTACCCCGGCTCGACGCTTCGGCACCTCGGTTCGTATGGCTCGGTGCTTCGGCTCGGCGGTTCCGAAGTACGTGGCATCATCTGAGCCGTTCATCATGACGAGCGCGCTTTTTGGCAAGATCCAACGGCTGATGTGGGTCGAAACGATTTCTTGCCATATACGAGGGTCGGTACCTCGGTACTCCGGCTCGGCGTCTCGGCACCCCGGTTCGTTGGGTCGGTACCTCGGCTCGGATGGTTCGGCGGTTCCGAGGTACGTGGCATCATCTGAGCCGTCTATCTCAGCGTGGATCCCCAAAAAATGTTATCTTGTCGTTTAGTGGACGTGGCCAGATCTGGGCCGTCCATCATGAAGAGCGTGCTTTTTGGCGAGATCCAACGGCTGATATGCCTCGGAGCGGATTTTTGCCATATACGAGGGTCGGTACCCCGGTATCTCGGCTCGGCGCATCGAAGTTGAAAGGCCGAGGAACAAAGTTGTGTGTTTTGGAGGCATTTCCTGATGGGTCACCTCCTAGGCACTTAGTAGCTCGGTGGCTCGGCTGAGCTGTTCGGTAGCTCGGCTGTTCGAACCGGTGGCATTCAGCAAGGAGGGACGCGTGGCTGGATCAGGGCAGTCCATCATGGCGCGCATCTCGGGGATGGGGTTCAGATCACGAGAAAACGTTATCTTGTCGTTTTGTGGGCGTGGCACGATCTGAACCGTCCATCAGATTCTGTCGCGAACTTTAAGGAGATCCGACGGTGACTTCGCCTCGGAGCGATTTTTTGCCATATACGGGGGTCGGTACCCCGGTATCTCGGCTCGGCGCATCGAAGTTGAAAGGCCGAGGAACAAAGTTGTGTGTTCTGGAGGTACTTCCTGAGCGGTACCTTCCTCGGCGCTTAGTGGCTCGGTGGCTCGCCGAGCTGTTTGGTAGCTCGGCTGGGCGAACCGATGGCATCCTCGTAGGTGGCCGAGGCGTTGACTTGGTATTTTGAAGAGTTTCTTGCTTTGAGTGAGCTTCGTATCTTTTCCGCCTGTCGCTTTCGCTCCCTATTGGGCTTTTTGCGTTTCCCAAGGAGGCCCAACTTGCTAGGGGTTAAAAACTCTCACCCTTACTCTCAAAGTTCATTTCTCACTTTTTTACTCAAGATCTTTACTTTCGATCCCTAAGTTCTCTGCTAGCGGCAATTTTCTCTCTGAGGCGTTTCCGTTAGCTGTCGCGTGGGCCAGGCGATTTCCGGCAGAGCATTCCGACCGTAGACGTCACTTCAAAAGGTCAGTTTACTTAGTCTGAATAATTTTCCTTGAGATGTCTCGAGTAGACTCGGGGAGTGGGGCCTCGTCTTCGGGCGACGAGAGTGCCGAGGAGAGGAGGAGATCGGAGATTAGGAGGAAGGGTAAGCAAGCCGCCGAACCGCCTGTAGTCGAGACGGAGAAGGGGAAGAAGAAAAGGAGGGTGGAGAGCCAGTCCCCCATTGTGGAGGTGATTGTGGAGAATCCGAAGCAGGCACCCGAGATAGGACGGTACCCTTCCGTTCTGTCCGGTCACTCAGGGGTCAGGCAGTACGAGGGCGACTTGCTGGAGAAGGCGATCTATGGGAAGTCCAAAATCGTCGAAGAACCTAATCCCGAACTCGCCACCGAAGCGGATGAGCTCATCACCTTGGTATCCGAGGAGGACCTGCTCCGGGTTAGGAGGGCTTTCGCTATCCCTCCGGAGTACAAACTGATTGTTCCAGGTCCTGGGATGCGAGCGAACTCTAGGTTGCCGTCCTCGGATATGTGCATGTTCGACGTTGACTCTTTTCATGCCGGGTTGCGTTTCCCTCTGCACCCATTCATCCTCGAGATCCTCGGCTGGTATTGCCTCGCGCCGACCCAGTTCACGCCGAACACATGGCGCCACGTGAACGCCTTTATGCTCCAGTGCTATCGAGCCGAGGTGAAGCCGGATCTTACGGTCTTCCGAGGATTGTATCGAGTAAATCGTCAGCACAAGACGGAGTACCGATACTTCTTGGGGCCGAGGAGGGGAGTTAAGATTGTCGAGAATCCTGACTCGATTAAGGGTTGGAAGGAGAAGTTTTTTATAGTAAGGGTCGATGGGGCTTAGGCCCATTCCGACCCGTTGGAAGGTGGAGGTGCCGAATTTCGCGCGCGCCGACCCTGTTCTATCTGATGCCGAGGAAGAGGTGGCGAGGAAGATAATGGCCCTTCCGATACTGAGTTGGAGGGATTTGTCGGAGGAGGTGTTGTTCGGGTCCGGCCTAAGCCCCATCGACCCGAGTATGCTCCTGACATCTCGTTTTTGATTATTATTATTTTTTAAGTTTTTGGTTCGGCCCGCTAACTTGTCCTCCCGCCTCTCTCCCCCCCTTTTTTTTTATCCGTTGCAGAAGGCATGAAGATCGACTTCAATTCCATGATGGCGGACAGATCTAAGCTGGCCGGGGGGAAGAAGAGGAAGAGGGCGGCCGCGACTGTTTCGTCAGCCCCGGCACCTACCGTCGCTTCATCCATCCCTCCGCCTCCTCCGACCGTGGAGGCGCCCTCGGAGTTGGTCGTCGCCGAGGTGCCCCCGTCTTCTTCGGTTCCTGGCGTGATCGAGGGAGTCTTTGATGTAAACGCGGCGTTGTCGATCGAGGCACCGCCCCTAACCCAGGCCGCCAAAGAGATCTTGACAGAGCAGCACAAGCAGCTGTTCGTGCCGAATTGGCGAGTGAAGAACCATGATGGGTTCCTCGGCAATTCGCAGATGTCAGTGCAGGTTGTCAAACATTTGGCGACCCCGAAGGACGTTGCTGCGCTGAAGGCGGGGACTGTTGGTGACGATACCTTCGAAATCGCGCGGTCACTCGTTTCGGTAAGTGTATTGCCAATTTCTCTAAGTCTGCAGCTCGGCATGTGTTTTACTGGTTGTTGTCTTTGTAGGCCACTTGCCACTTCGGCCACCTCCTCGAGACGTTCGCCGCGCAGGAGAAGGATCTGAAGTCTGCCAGTGACAAGGACAGGCTGGCGAAGGTCAGCGCGGTCAAAGAGCTTGAGGCCGAGCAGAGGAGGGCTGAGGCCTTGGAAGTCCGGGTCGCGGATCTCGGGTCGGATTTGGAGAAGGCCAAGGAGCGGCTCGATGCGGAGTCTGCCAAGGCCGCCAAGGCTGCCGAGGACTTAGCAGCGGCGCTGAAGTCCTTGGCCGAGGAGAGAGCAGAGAAGGAGGCTCTGGCGAGGAAGATCCGAGCCGAGGTGGAGAAGGAGGTCGAGGAGGAGGCGAAGAGGCACATGGCCGAAAACATGGAGAAGTCTTACCAGTTGGCCCTCGACCACGTGCAGGAACGCGTCCCCGGCTTCGAGCGGGTCGGCTACCAATTGTTTCCAACGCCGACCTCGGATGATGAAGGGGAGGAAGGCGAGGATGACGAGGCCGAAGGCGAAGGCGAGGAAGGACGGGATGGAGAGACTGCGGCGGACGGGCAGGTCAATGGGCCCTCCGTCGATGCGCCCGTGGCCGACGCGGCGACGAAGGTGGACCCTTGATCCCCTCACTAAGTTTTTGTAGTTTTTTGGTTTTTCTTCTTCCGATCATTGTAATGCCTTTTTGCGGACTGGCCACCGCCTTTTAATGAATGAAAAGTATTTTGACTCCGGAATTTGTCTAAGTGTTTGGCTCGGTGGTGTGGTATTCCAATGCTATCTCTTTCTTATTTCAGATTGCCGAGCCGACTTGTAACACCTCGGCCGAACAGCGCCGAGCGGAGTTGTTTAAGCAATCTCGGGAGGATCGTCTCGAGGGTGAGGTTGACCTGACGAGGAGAATGCTCCATAACTTGGAGATTAGGCACGGCGAGGCTTTAGTTGAACTGCACGACCTACGGATAGTCGAGGCTGAGCTATCTGCTAGGGAAGAAGAGCTTGCTCGAGTTTTGACCGAACGGGATGGCTTAGCGAGGAAGGTGGAAGAGTTGCAGAGGGTGACTGTAGACAAGAGTATCGAAGTGACTCACTTGCGTCGCGTCATCTCCGACAGCACCGAATACCCCGGTTCGGCGAAACTTCCTCGGTTTAAGGTGATAGTAAAGGACGACACTTTGAAAGACCGCATCGTCGAACTGGAGGAAGAAGTTGCTCGGCTCAAGCCTCAGCCGGTGAGGCCAAACGTCCGGAGCACCTCGTGCACCCGTGAAGAGATCGAGCGAGGGATCACGTTCTATCAAGCGGCGAGCCGGTCTCCTATCGTAGGCAGGTCGGCCGCCGATGCCCAAAGCGGCGTGGCGGTGTCTTCAAGTGGTGCTTCGGTAGGAGCGACCGTCAGGGCTAGTGGTGAGGAGGCGTCCCGGTTCGTCGGCTTGGATTCGAGCTCGGAGGTGAAGAAGCGTCGACCCAAAGTGTCTCTAAAACGGAGTATTCCCCTTCCTCGGAAGTAACGGGCTGATCGTGTCACTGTGTTGTAATTCTGCTTGCGAGTTCGAGTTGTAATCCTACTTGCAAGTTTTTGCTGTTGTAATCCGCTTTGTAACTTTTATCCAACTTGTTAATGGCATTGGAGTTGTTTTATGCGAATTGTCTTTGGCTGTCTTCTTATCTGTGCTCTGGTTGTCAGCTAGAGTAGGTTTAAGACGAACCATGAGGTTGGTGTTCGCTTCGCCGAACCCCTCATCCTCGAATTTTCCTTTTTCGCTGCGTTTGCTAACCATAGGGTTGGTTTGGCTGCTTAAGGCGTTGTTGCTTCCCGACCCCGCCCACGTGGCCTAATCAGGGACGTCTGATGTTTGCACGGATCTTGAGGCGGGTCCAGTTTCCAAGAAAACACTATCTTGTCGTTTTGTGGACACGTGGCTGAACGAGATCCGCCCATCAGGTCCTGGCGCATTTTCTAAGGCGATCCGATGGTGGCTTTGCCTCGGCGCGATTTTTTGCCATATACGAGGGTCGGTAACCCGGTACCTCGGTTCGGCAGGCGAGGGCTGTGATTTGTACCTAATTCCGATCCGACTGAGGGTGAGTCGGCAAGATTGAGCAGAGGCGTCGGAGAGATCCGAGCGTTATACTGGTTTTAGGGATGCAGGAGCAGTTTCGAATGGCGAGCTACTTCTAGTCCGCTTAGGAGCGAACTTGCGAAGCAGAATCGAGCCAAGTGTTGGACTCCGATCCATTCAACGGCTGCAGGAGCAATTTCGAACGGCGATCTTCCCCCTGCTCGTCTATAGACGTGCCGAGGAGGGAGAGTCGAGCCGAGTGCTGGACTCCGAACCATCGTGTGGGTAGTTTAAGAGATGCAGGAGCAGTTTCGAATGGCGAGCTGCTTCTAGTCCGCTTAGGAGCGAACTTGCGAAGCAAAATCGAGCCAAGTGTTGGACTCCGATCCATTCGACGGCTGCAGGAGCAATTTCGAACGGCGATCTACTCCCGGCTCGTCTATTGACGTGCCGAGGAGGGAGAGTCGAGCCGAGTGCTGGACTCCGAACCATCGTGTGGGTAGTTTAAGAGATGCAGGAGCAGTTTCGAATGGCGAGCTGCTTCTAGTCCGCTTAGGAGCGAACTTGCGAAGCAAAATCGAGCCAAGTGTTGGACTCCGATCCATTCAACGGCTGCAGGAGCAATTTCGAACGGCGATCTTCCCCCGGCTCGTCTATAGACGTGCCGAGGAGGGAGAGTCGAGCCGAGTGCTGGACTCCGAACCATCGTGTGGTTAGAAAATTTAAGGCTGATAGTACCAAAAACATGAAAAACTTTATTTATTAATATCTAATGGTCGGCTGCTTCTAAAGTTGCAAGCCGTTATTACAATGAAAAAAAGAACAAAAGAAAAATTACTACTAGCAGCAGGAGAGGAGTGGTCCGACATCTCGAGTTACTTAGATAGGCGTAGCTGCCTTCTCTTGGTATTTCAAAAGATGGTCGGCGTTCCAAGTCCTGGGAATTTCTCTGCCTTCAGGGTCTTCTAGCTTGTATGCACCGGGGCGGATCACTTTGGAGATTTTGTATGGTCCCTCCCAATTTGGGGCCAGTTTGCTTTTCTGTCCGGGGAACGAGATGGCCAATTTTCGGAGGACCAGATCCCCTTCTTTGAGGTCTGTTGGGCGGACCCGTTTGTTGTAGGCGAGCTCAATTCTTCTTCGGTAACTTTGTTGCCGTATGGCTGCTCTCTCCCGGATTTCGTCTATCAGATCCAGGCTTGCTCTGAGCTCCCTGGCATTCTGTTCTTCTTCGAAAGCTATCAAGCGAGGAGAGGGTATCCCAACCTCTAGCGGGATGAGGGCTTCAGACCCATAGGTGAGATTAAACGGACTCTCGCCTGTTGGGGTCCGTTTCGTGGTGCGGTAATTCCACAGTACATTGGGCAGCTGATCGACCCACAGTCCCTTGGAGCACTTGTCGAGTCTCTTCTTGATGCCGGAGAGGATCTGTCGGTTGGCATTCTCGGCTTGGCCATTTGACTGGGGATGAGAGACGGAGGAGAAGCGGTGCTGTATGGTTAGGTCTTCACATAAGGCTCGGAAGGCGGCTCCAGCGAACTGCGTACCGTTATCTGTAACTATGACTCGGGGAACACCGAACCGGCAGATTACATTTTTCCAGAAGAATTGGACGACTCTATGCTCGGTAATTGTAGCCAGGGGCTCGACTTCTATCCATTTCGTGAAATAGTCGACCGCCACGACTAGGAATTTTAACTGCCCGGGGGCTGGTGGAAATGGCCCCAGTAAATCCATCCCCCACATCGCAAAGGGGATCGGACTTGATAGGGAGGAGAGTGGCGCTTGTGGAAGGCGTCGGATGTCGGAATACTTCTGGCAGGAGGTGCATTGCCGAACGTGTTGTTCGGCATCCCGTAGGAGAGTGGGCCAGTAATACCCGTAGTTCAACACTTTGCGCGCTAAGGCCCTGGAGCCGGAGTGGGCTCCGCCGATGCCTTCATGGAGTTCTTGCAAGGCGTAGTCGGCTTGTCCGGGGGAGAGGCACCTCAGGTAGGGTCTGCCATCTACCTGGGTGAAGGAGCGCTTATATAGAATTCCTTCGACCAATATGTAGCGCTCGGCTCGGGTCCTTATCCTTCGGGCTTCCTTCGGATCCTGGGGGAGGAGTCCGTCTCTTAAAAACTCGACGAGGGGCTTTATCCAATTGTCTTCGAGGAGGACTGGCAGTGTTTCGACGGAGTTGGGAGCCTCGTCCTCTATGCTCGGCTTGAGGAGGACTTCTATCAGAACTGTCTGCTCGAGGCCTTGAAGGGAAGAGGAAGCTAATTTAGACAGGGCGTCGGCCTGGGCATTTTCCTCTCTGGGGATTCTTTGGATGAAGGCCTCCTCGAAGAGCGCCATGAGGCTCTTAACTTTAGCCAAGTACTTTACCATCCTGTCATCACGGGCTTCGTATTCGCCGAGGACCTGGTTGACGACCAACTGAGAGTCGCTGAAAATCTGGAGGCGTCGTGCCCCTGCATTTCGGGCCAATCCAAGTCCGGCTATGAGTGCCTCGTACTCGGCTTCGTTGTTCGAGGCTTTGAAGCGTATACGGAGGGAATACTGGAGGACAAAGTTGTCTGGGCCCGTGAGGATGACTCCTGCCCCGCTTCCCTCGTTGCAAGAGGATCCATCGACATATACCGACCAGACAGGCGGTCCCTTCATCGTTTGTTCGGAGTCGGGGATAGTTGTTTCAACTATGAATTCGGCCAGCGCCTGTGCCTTGATTGCGGTCCGAGGCTGATAAGTAATATCATGTTGGCTCAGCTCGATCGACCATTTCATGAGGCGGCCGGAAGTCTCTGGCTTGTGAAGGATCTGTTTCAGCGGCTGGTCGGTAAGAACGACCATCGAATGAGACTGGAAGTATGGCCGAAGCTTTCTCGCAGCCATTATCAGTGCGTAGGCTATTTTCTCAATTTTCGGGTACCGAAGCTCGGCGTCCCGAAGCACTTTGCTGACGTAGTAAATTGGCTTCTGAGCCCTCTCTTCTTCTCTGACCAAGACCGCACTAAGCGTTTGTTCGGAAGCTGCCAAGTAGAGGTAGAGCGGCTCGCCTGGTATGGGTTTGCTAAGAAGAGGCGGATTGACGAGGTAAGTCTTTAGCTGGTCGAAGGAGTCTTGTTGTTGCTGTCCCCATTCGAATCCTTTAGCCCCCCGGAGGGCTTTAAAGAACGGGAGGCACTTCTCCCCGGACTTTGACAGGAAGCGCCCAATGGCGGCTAGGCGACCAGTCAATCTTTGAACTTCCTTGATGTTTCTAGGGGGGGTCATGTCCAGTATGGCCTTGATCTTCTCCGGATTTGCCTCTATTCCTCGTTGGCTAACCATGAAGCCGAGGAACTTGCCTGATGAGACGCCGAACGCACACTTGTTCGGGTTGAGTCTCATATCGTGCTTTCTCAAGACATCAAATGCTTCTTGGAGGTCGGTTACGTGATCAACACCGCGGATGCTTTTCACAAGCATGTCATCGACGTACACTTCCATGTTCCGGCCGATCTGGGCCTGGAATACTTTGTTGACGAGACGCTGATATGTCGCCCCTGCATTCTTTAGGCCGAACGGCATGACTCGGTAGCAATAGAGTCCTTGGTCTGTTACAAAAGACGTCTTCGGAATATCCGGGGGGAACATCCTTATCTGATTGTAACCCGAGAAAGCGTCCATGAAGCTGAGGAGCTCATGTCCCGAGGTTGCGTCAATCAGAGTGTCGATGCTTGGCAGAGGGAAGGGATCTTTAGGGCAGGCCTTGTTGAGGTCAGTGAAATCAATACA
Source organism: Hemerocallis citrina (assembly GCA_017893485.1). Lineage (NCBI taxonomy): Eukaryota > Viridiplantae > Streptophyta > Magnoliopsida > Asparagales > Asphodelaceae > Hemerocallis > Hemerocallis citrina. The sequence continues at coordinate 7,438,951 of CM030363.1, read as the reverse complement.
GATTCTCCATGTTCCGTTAGATTTCTTCACCATTACTACGTTTGACAGCCATTCAGGATAATTCACCTCCTGTATGAATCGGGCCTTTAACAATTTGTCAACCTCCTCTTTGATAGCGAGCTGCCGCTCGGGGGCGAACTTGCGCCTCTTCTGTTGGACCGGCTTGGACCCCGGATCCACACTGAGGCGGTGGACCAAGAGTTCTTCGGATATACCGGGCATGTCTGCCGCTGACCAGGCGAAGAGGTCTTGGTTGGCTCGGATGCATTTTACAATATCAGAGTATAGGGCGGATGGAAGGGCCTTACTGACGAAGAACTTACGGGTCGGCTCCTGCTCCGAGAAGAGTACCTCCTCCAACTCGTCTACCGGCTCGGAAGTTGGCCGAGCAGCATCTTGAGGGATCTCGAGTGTTTCTAAGGAGAGGACGGGTCCGAGGGTGGAGGTCATATAACACTTCCGGGCCTGCTCCTGATTGCCCCTTACTTCTCCCACTCCGGACCGAGTGGGGAATTTCATTTTGAGATGATAGGCAGAAGGGACGGCTTCAAGGGCGGCTAGGCCGGGCCGACCCAGAATGACGTTGTAGGCCGCTGGGACATCTACGACCATGAAATCCATTGACTCCGTACGGGTAGTAGGAGTTTTGCCTGCTGTGACATCGAGGGTAATTACCCCTTCGATCGTCACCGGCACTCCCGTGAACCCATGGAGCGTATACCCGGCGGGCTTGAGTCTGTCTCGGGAGAGCTTCAGCCCCTTAAAAGCATCGAGGAATAGGATGTTTACGGAGGAGCCGTTGTCTACTAAGATCCTTTCGACTTTGAAATTGGCCATGTGAAGGTTGATGACGAGTGCGTCACAGTGAGGGGTGCGGACGCCCTCGAGATCTTCGTCAGAGAAGGTGACGGGCACTCCGAGGCCTTTGGGGGGAGGGGTGGCTCGGACCGAGTTGACTTCTCTTATAAAAGCTTTCCGAGAGGAGTTCGAGGAGCCCCCCATTGGACCCCCATGGATGAGGTGGAGGACTCGCTCTTCCTCGAATTCTGGCGTCTCTTCTCGTTCCGGACGCTTGTTAGCCCCCCGAGGCTGGGGAGGAAGTTCGGCTCCATCCTTTCTTACAAACTTCGTCAGCTGCCCCCTCTGGATGAGGGCTTCGATCTCGTTTCTCAGGGCACGACAGTCGTTGGTATCATGCCCGTGGTCCCGGTGATAGCGGCACCATTTCTCTTTATCTCTTCTTTTGGCAGGGGTGTTCATCTTTGGAGCTGGAGGCAAGATCCCTTCTTTTTCGACTTCCAGGAAGATGGCAGAGATGTTTGTGGTGAGGGGAGTGAATTTTTCGAACCTAGGGGGAGGTCGGCGTTGGCCAGTGTTATCCTTCTGGAACTTCTTTGCCCCTTCTTCTTCCGTTCCCTTCCTCTTAGAACCGGATGCAGCTCCTTCCCAGTTGGGCCGTTCCTCGGCCTCTTCAGCTCGGATGTACTTTTCAGTTCGGAGGAGGAGGTCAGAAAAGTCGTGTGGGGGTTTCTTGGCGAGGGAGGAGCGGAGATTGGAATTGAGGATATTGGATTGGAACGCCGCGGTGGCGACGGATTGGTCGAGGGATGCAATGGTTCTGGCCTCAGCTGTGAACCTCTTTACGTAGTCCCTCAATTTCTCCCCCTTCTGTTGACGGAGGTGCAATAGAGAGATGCTGGTCTTCTCGGCCCTTCGGCTGCTGACGAAATGGGTGATGAACAGGGTTTCGAACTGTTCGAAGGAAAATATTGACGCCGGGGCAAGGCGAGAGTACCATTCTCGAGCTGGGCCTTTGAGAGTTGCGGGGAACGTCTTGCAGAGGAGGGCATCGGAAGCTTGATGGAGGAGCATCAAAGTCTTAAAGCTTTCGATGTGGTCAACTGGATCGGTCTCCCCAGTGTAGTTCTCGAACTGGGGAGGTTTGAAACCGAACGGCACAGGAGCCTCTACTATGGTCCGGGAGAACGGGGGTCGGCTAGGACGTAGGGTCCTCCCCCTAAGCTCCTCTTCTCTGTTTATCTGTCCCAATAGTTTTTCTACCTCGCTTAGACGGCGGTTCATAGTGTCATCTTTCCGACGGTAATCTGCCGAGCCTCGGGACTCGTCTTCGTATGATGGGGAGCGAGGGCTGCGGCGACGGTAGCTTCGGGAACGACGAGGACTTGGGGTGCATCTGGAATTGGTAGGAGCGGGTCGAGGAGAAGGGGACCGTTGGCGAGGGCTCCTGACCGGAGGAGGGGAGGGGGCCCTCGGCTCATTGGGGTTCTGACGGAGGTTGAGGGCCTGTTGCACCATTGATTGGAATTGCTGGAACTCGGCACGGGTGATGGGTGCCTCATTGTTCCTATGCTGCTGCCGACCTGCTGGAGAGTACCTCCTTTGGTAGTGATCGGGGGAGTCCTTTCTCCCTCTTCGGGCGGGGGACCTCCTGTGTCCCCGGTGTCGGGGGGATCGCTCTTGGCGGGAGGCTTCCCCCCGAGCCCGCTTTTCGTCCAGATGGCGACGAAGGTCCTTATCCTCCGGGCGTTTGGGATGGGCATCGTGGCGACCAGAGGCTCGGGGATGATGGGAGGCCATGGAGGCACTGGAGGCGTTGTGGATGGAGAGGTTCTCTTGGTGAAGAGGCTGTTTCTGGGGGTTAGGACCCTTCGGATCAGGAGGAGGAGGGTTCTGTTGGAGCGGCTCTTCCATGGTAGGAGGGAGTTGCCCTTGTTGCTGAGCGGGATCAGGATGGACTTCTTGCTGGTCAGGGTTGGGCGCTCGGTTGGAGCCCCTAGATCTAACTTTGCGAGGCGGCATGGTAGGAGAGAACCTGTTCACCGGGAAGAGGAGAGGTCCCTATTCGTTAGTTTCCCACAGACGGCACCAATCTGTTGCCGCTAAATTCGGTGTGGGGGCAAGCAGATGAATTTGTGAGTTCGTGGAAAACCTGAATAGCAAACACCTAACCTGTTCCGCCGGAGCTTGACCGTTGACTCCCGCCGTTCACCTGCAAGGAAGTGCGAGACACCGGGGTTGATCCCGGCGACGCACCCTCCGACGCTCAAGTCAGTAACCAGAAATGATTATGAAAGAGCGTTTAACTAGAAAAAGATTGATTACCTCTTAATGGAGATGGGTGAGGGGTATTTATAGGCGTCTTAGGGACTGGTTTTAGGAATGTAATCCCCGTGATTAGATAAGGAATATTCCCCGTAATCAGATAAGGCATGTAATCTGATAAGGTATATCCCCTATAATCAGTTAAGGAATTTAATCCCAAATCCCGGTGAAAGGATAGATACGAATCAGGGCCGTTGATTAATATGAATCAGGAACCCTAATTCTATCCCTTCTGAGCTGGGCTTGCTGCGGGTTGAAACCCGCGCCCGATTGAGGTGGGTCCGTTCGCGGGTAAGTGGATTTTCGGGGAAGATAACCAGTACCCGTTTCAGGCCCGTAAGAAGGTGAAATCACCGCTCTACCCCTGTGCCTCAAGATTCGTGAGTCATCTGGACGGTTCCGATTTAACCCCATTTTTAGCCATATCAGAAAGTAATAAAGGAAGATTGCATATACGAGCAAAAGAGGAAGTTATTCAAAAGGAGTTCTCAATTAATTGGTCTCTAAGCAATCTATCAAGACTGGATTTTGGTAATATTTTTGTGAGATATTTATTGTAAACGGTTGATTAAAGATTGATTAGTTTATGGTAAGAAAACAAAGTGGATTCAATTTATACAGCCAAAAACCGGTCGACCGTACCTAATGCCAGTCGACCGTTGCAGTCGACCGCAACTTCTGTCAATTAAGATAACGGTCGACCTTTCAACTCTCTAGCTACTCCAGAGAGATGAACAGTTGACCACACAGTTATGACGGTCGATCGCAACCTAGGCTGTATACTTTTTTGGAATGTATCGTTTCTACCTTTGATCGATACACTTCCTCTTCTATTTAATAGAACGATTCCAATGTGTCTTCTCTACCTATTCCTATTGAGAAAAATACTTTGAACTAATCTCTTGATAATCAATCCGAGTGTGAGCGTTAAATTTGTTGTATTCTTTAGTCAAGATCTTAAGCGATCTTGAGTTTTCTTTTCTTTTCTTTTCTTTTTCACTTCAGTGAGATTGACGGGACTTGGATTAGAAGTCCTGTGGGTGTAATAGGTCTCTCGGCCTGAATCCGAGAATAACTTTACTAAGGATTTTGAGTATAGTGGAACGCTTGTGGAGGAGAATTGCTACAAGTAGGTGGTGTGGACGTAGACCAGGGGGTCGAACCATGTTATATCGATGCGTCATCTGTGTTTGCTTTTCTTGTCTTTCTTGCATTTACTTTACTTTACTTTACTTTATTTCTTTAATTTTTAATTCCGCCCGATCACCCTATTCACCCCCCCTAAGGGTGATTTACAAGAGCCACAAGAGAGAGTGCTTTATTGAAGAGAGTTTGCGAGGTTCTCCAATTGTAAACAACTAGTATTTTCTGGTGAGGCTTAAGAGAGGGTTATGGTAAGAATTGTAATATTCTTGTATCTTCTCTAGTTGAATAACTTCTCGATATTTTCTCCCCCAGACTAAGGTGAAAGCCCCAACCGGAACAAATTTTTGTGCTTTGGTGTGTTTGGTGTGATCTTATATTTCCTTGGTGGTTTGTATTGATTACATCGCTTGACTCAACAAGATCCCAGTAGAGGAAAGAATAAATTTCCTAACAATTAGTATCAAAGCTCTTGGTTCGTGGGTTTGTTCGAGTTCCTTAGAAAAGATAACATATAAGATCACGAAGATCAAGTAATTCGACAATAAGATTAACTTTAATCTTTTGAAAGTGAATCTGTATGATACATTGGTTCTAAAGGGTTTGAAGTTATAGAAGGAGATGATAGTTCATTGGAAGATCATTTACAGATTAGTCCGCATTTTGAACCTAGACAGATTCATCCTCATTATGGGCATATGAATTATGACCAGTTGAAAAGGGCAATGGAAGAGTGTATGTAACCACTTGTCGAAAAGTTGGCACCTGGATATGGTAAGAAAGTGTTAGGAATTGTTGCTGAGTGTAGCGATAACCGATCTAATAAACAATCAAATAAGTAGATTAAACCAAGCATACAAAGCACACAATATTTATCCTGGTTTGGCTACGCCTAATCCAGGAGAGAAATAAAGAAAATATTATTTAACTAGAGAAGATACAAGAGATACAATACTCTCACCAAGAACCTATCTATATCTTAGGCCTTACCTGAAGATAATCTATTATTTACAATGGAGAACTCTCACCAAGAACCTATCTATATCTTAAGCCTTACCTGAAGATAATCTATTATTTACAATGGAGAACTCTCTCTATTGCTCTTTAAAATAAAGTACTCTCTCTCTCTCTCTCTCTCTCTCTCTATATATATATATATATATATATATATATATATATATATATATATATATATATATATATTGCCTTTCAAATGAGACCAATACAATAACCATCCAATATATCCTAGGTTGTAGTCTTGATACAATAACCATCCAGTATATTCTGAAGGATAAGATACACGATAAAAGACTTACGATCTAACTTTGAGAAGAATATGGGCTTAAACAGATCACCCAGACCCATGCCCAAAAGATGCTTCCAACCGCTATCGATCGACTACGTTCAAATGTAGTCGACTGCAATGGACTCGACCATTCTAGAGAGTGGTGGCAGTCGACTACCACTTTAGGCGGTCCACTGTCAGTTCAATACAGACCTGATACTTTCTGCAGCTGTTGTTGCTACTCTTCCTTCCTTCACCATCGACGCTTCAACCTCTTCTTGTGTCAACACATTCTCTTCACACCGAACTCAAGCATGCAAGGCATAAACCCAACAATCTCCACTTTAGATTACATATTCATGCTATCAACACTATATGCTTAAACTCTTCTAGATTCTTTCATTCTCTGTCTATAAACAAACTTGGTTCAATGGTTTTTCAGCTAGTTGAATCTATCTACCACCTTTTTCTCCAATCAGTATGGCTCCTCAAGGGCACATCCCGGTAGGCGTTAACATGGAAGCGCTGCCTTCCGCACGAACCCCACCTACCCCGAGGCACTATGCACCTCTCGACGATATTCGAACATCGTGGTCTCGCTTCTATGATTTTAGTGACGATGTACTCGATAATGCTTTAGGAACAATAAGCTTCCAAACACTCGGACGAGTTTAACTGTTCCATCAAAGCTGGTAAAAGTTGTGCTGAATCTGCCCAATTCTCCTCATACCATTCATCACCTTACGAAAACTTTCCCAAACTTATAGAATTCCACCTTGAGTTGTGTATCTGTAGCCCCGTGATTCTAGAGTTCTCCCAGATATCAGACTCAATTTCAGAAAAGTAATATGCATGACCTTTTATAGTGTGTAACCCTTTTCGTCTGACATCTCCTACTCAACTGTTCTCTCACACATTACTTCAAAAATCTCACAAATCATTGTTCTCACAAAACAACATAATATGAGAAAAACTACAGGAATCAAGAATCCAACCGGAATCCACATCTAAATAACTTAAAATAAGAAAATATTATAAGTTATCACCCGAATCAACGGTGCTGACCATGTTGGCACCCCACTGATTCAATCCACGTTGACACATCTCTGATTCAACCACTTGCAACAGTCTCCCTTGTAATGCTCAATTTCTTTGCACCAGTGGCTACGGACCCCACCCACATGTGCACTTTCCCTTCCAATCGAAGTACTATCCACCGCCAAGAAACTCACAATGTAGACGTCAATCTATTAATCTCCGTCCTAAGTGCATCATCCTTCAAAACCTCGACCACACCTACTGCTGAAAATTTTCCCTTGGTAGTATGGTGGTTATCAAGTTGGATAAATTTCTTCGTGAATATATCAAGTTGGAAACTTTTAAATCATTGCGTTAATTGCCTTCTGTTAAGATAACTCTGTATTGAACTTCTCTCTATGTTATAGAAGCGCGAGACTTTTCTTTATTGAGAAACCCGACAACTTTCTCTTTTGGTACATCTGATCCTATAATGGTGATTTTGAGTAGTCAGTTTTGAGTCTTGCGCAACGATTCACTGCTCTTTTCCACTCCATGAGGTTGCACTTGACGTCGAATTAAACCCAAGGTTTCTGAATAAATCTCCTCCAAATTTTCCTACTTTGTGCCTAATGGTTTCCCTTTATCTCCTTCTAGTTCTAGATCCAAGTCCTGTTGAACTGATGCTTTGTGCATGTCCACCTTCCAGAGATCAAAGTTGATCTTACCGTCGAACCGCTTGATATTCGTGAATTGATCTGCCATCTCCAAGGAACTTGAGCAACTCCTGAACAGCGAAAATTTATGACCTAACGTTCTGATACCAACTTTTAGGAATTGTTGCTAAGTTTAGTGATAACCGATCCAATGAACAATCAAACAAGTATATCAAACAAAGCACACAAACCACACTATATTTGTCCTGGTTTGGCTACGCCTAATCCGAGGGAAAAATAAGAAAAAAAATATTATTCAACTAGAGAGGATACAAGAGATGCATGCAACATTCTCACGAAGAACCTATCTATCTGTTAAGGCTGACTGGAAGATAATTTAGTGTTTACAATTGAGAACTCTCTTTATTGCTCTTTACAATGAAGTACTCTTTCTTGTCTCTAAAAAAATGTTAATGCAATAATATATAAAGATCTAGAAAAATCATAGGTTTTAGTCTTGATACAATAACCGTCTGATATGTCATGAAGAAGAAGTTACACGATAGGAGCCGTATGATCTAACTTGGAGAAGAAGACGGGCTTAAACAGATCACCCAGACCCAGGCCCAAAAAGCTGCTTCCAGTCGCTGTCGATCGACAGCGTTCAAACACAATCAGGGCCGGTCCTGAGGTATTTGAGGCCCTGGGCGAAGAAAAAAAATTAGGCCCTTTATAAACACGCATGTAGTTTTATATATATTAACAAATTATAATATAATGGCGGGGGACATAAAAACAATACCCAGAAAAATAAAGATTACCTTTATTTTTCTTTATGACACCAAATACTCCATATTTTTTATTAAGCATAATGACAGCGACTCTTGTACTTGTCAAAAATAAAAATAAAATCACATCGCATCTAAAATATAAGGCCAGGGCCCCAGGAATCAAGCTCATCATATAAATAAGCTTCAAATTTCAGTTGGTCAGTAAGCTTGCCTAACAATAAAATCAATCAACAATAGTATTGTTGGAGTGATTTCTACCTAAGTACCTCCTAAACCCACAAAAGAGATTCTCAATTCTATTAATTAAAAAAAATGACATGAAAGGGCTGAACTACCAGAGTAGTGCTAAGAAGACCAACAACTCCTGCAGTCCTACTAAGAAGACCAACAACTCCAACTATACCTCTGATACCCGAGACATCATGACTACAACTCCAACTCCAACTCCTGCTAAGAAAAAAACTCTGTAAAAAAAACAAACGAAAATTCTCAACTGACAAATTGAAGAAGATCTGAAGATGCCGGAAGGGGAGAGAGAGTGAATGAGAGTGAGAGAGAGAGAATTTGAAGAAGATGAAGAGGCTGGACAACAAAAAAATGAAGAAGTTGACGTGACACTAAAAAAGAGAGAGAGAGAGAGAGAGAGAGAGAGAGAGAGAGAGAGAAAGATTACTAAATTGTAGCATTGGTATCGGGTCGGGTCGGGTTGGGTCCTTCACTACCAGGATCCGGATCCGGTCTCCTACGGGTCCAAAAATTGGACCCAGACCCGGACCGTTGAGGACCGGGTCCGGTTTCGGGTCCGGGTCCTATTAAAATATTCCAATCTGTTCGGGTAGGAGCGGGAGTATGAGTGGCAAGCAGAGGCGGCAAGTGCAGAATTTAGAATAGAGGAGAGAAGAAAAAGCCATAAGTTTTGAGTTTGGAAGAGAAAGATTTAGAATTTAGGAGGAAAGAAGGGAAGGATGAGGGTAGAATATTTATTTTAACTTTGATTTTTTGGGTTATTTTCACAGGTCCGGGTCTGGGTCTGGATCGGGTCTCTTTTGAGCGGATCCGGATCCGGACCCGAAAGTACAACGGGTCCTATTTTAGGACCCGGACCCGGACCTGGATAGGCCGGGTCGGTTCCAGTCCAATGCCGGGTCCGGGTCGGATCCGGATTTCGGGTATTTATACAAATGCTACTAAATTGGGCATTCCACAAAAAATTAATTACAAACCTATTAATTCATTATATTAATTATAAGACCATTAATTTGTTATATTAAAAAAAATTTGGGCCCCTCCCCTGAAATGGGCCTTGGGCGGTCGCCCTGTTGGCCCAGGGCCAGGGCCGACCCTGAACACAATCGACTGCAATGGACTCAACCATTACAGAGAGTTGTGTGGTCAATTCAGTTCAAACCTGATACTTATTGTTGCTGTTGTTGTTGCTCTTTCATCCTCCACCATCAACGCTTCAATCTCTTTTCGTTTCATCGCATTCTCTTCACATCGAACTCAAGTATGCAAGATATAAACCCAATAGAAAGTGGCAAGCACGATTATGGAGGAGAAGAATTACCGTCAAGTGCAGCATCTGATTGAGTCGCCTGGTGATCTCAAAGCGACGGTGAAGGAGGTTGTTCGCAAAATTTAGCAACAAGGTGGGGAGGAGATAGGTATGTTTCATTTCGGCGGTTACCTAACGAAATGATTTTGGATCTCTAAAAAATGTTATATGCCCCATGCACATGATTCTTTTCGATTTTCGAGGAGATCATGATTCATGCAGGAGTTTCAGGATTCAAAGCGATCCAATGACACTCCTTGTCGTTTCGTGTGATCTTTTTTTTTTTTTGAAGAAAAGGTGGAATAATGCCACCCTGTTTCATTAATAAGAAATTAATAAACAACCCCGAAGTACCGGGAAAATACAAGTGCAATGCAGGAAATAAAACACTCCTTGTCGTTTCGTGTGATCTTATGTTTGATGATTTCTTCTTCCCATGGAAGTATCCATGTGTGTGTTTGTGTTGGAGTGTTGATTTGGAATAATGCCAGGTTTGAATGTTCGTTCTGTTTTTTTTCCGAGTGTTTGTTATATTTCAGATCGAAAATGTTAATTTGTTATCGCGTTGGAAGCTTATAAGAGCATCCACAGTCGTGATTGTAAAAAAATGCATAAATACATGTTTACATACAGTTTTTTTGATATTTGCTGCAGTCGTCGAATGGTATTTTATAGCAATTTAAGAAGAAAAAAATATCAGACGGAATGTGTAGTTGCGTCGTAGGTATTTAATTATTTTTTTAATTAGATGGAAGTAGAAGTTGCGTTGGAAGGAAAAAAAACAAAAAATGGACAGATGGACCTTCAAGCTCCGTCCCACGATTTTAAAGTAATTTTTACGATTTTTTTAATAATTAAAAATATTTTTTAAGTGAAAAAAATTAAAAATTGTGCCCCTCTGTGGATCCGTCCAAGAGGTAACCCATATATGAACACATTTTCAATTCAACTTTTTTTTAAAAAGACGTCTATTTTTTTTAGTGGGACGGATTTTCAAGTTGCGTCCTTTATGATATGCATTTCTCTTATTTCTACTCTCATTTATATAATCTACTGTTGCTATTTCGTCAAAAAAATGTATAAATAGAAAACAACTGCAGCTGATCGTTGCTACAAAATATATTTAATACATAAATAGCACACCACTATGGATGCTCTAATAAAGTTTGTAAATTTTGTGAATCTGTTTTTTTTTAGAGAAAATGTGGAATAAGGCCACCCTGTTTCATTAATGAGAAGGTAATAAAACAACCCCGGCGTACCGGGAGAAAACAACAGTACAAAATAAAAGTACAAAGCAGGAAGAAAATGAAAGGAAACAAACATACACCCCCAACAAACCTTGGGGGGTGGGTCTAACTACTCAACATCCAGTAACCAGAGAGTACAGTAGGTAGAGACAAAACTCATGACTGGTGAAGCCAGTCTCTCAGTCTAGCGTCGGCACGATCTCTACCTCCTCATCGTCAAACTCCTCAACCTGGAAAACTCTGGCTATCCTTCCTCTTGCCCCTGTGGCCGCAGCTGTAGCCCAAAAAGAGATAAGATGCATGATGTGAGTCAGGTTACCAGAAATACTATTACAAGAAGCACGAAAATAAAAATTATTTCTGTCAAGCCATAACACCCATGTTGTTGCCGCAATTGCTATGTACCACGCATTCTTCATATCATGACGGATCGTTGCAAATTTGGGGCCAATCCACAAATCCTCATATACGCAGGGGTAGTCGCCTGCTCCTAATGCCCTGAGGACCTCAACCATAGTTGCCTTACTTCTTGGGCAGTGAATGAACAGGTGATTTAGGTCTTCTACGTGTATGTTGCAAAAACCACAGTTGGTCGCCACCTGTGGTTGTCTTTTGGCAAGGTTTTGCCTAGTGAGAATAGCATTATTGAGCACTAGCCATAGAAAGACTCTGACTTTAAGGGGAGATTTCGCCTTCCACAACACTTGTGCCCAGCTTGGTCTGCATCCCCGAAAGTGGATCCGATGATATAGAGATCTCACCGAGAACGCTCCCTTGCTTTCGAGACCCCATCGCTTATGATCTGGACCTTGGGTGCACCTTGTACCTGCCCGAGAGATGTGTGCTTGCAAGTCCAGCAATTGGTGGTGTAAAGATGGAATGAGCGTTCCTCGGAATGTCGGTCTCCAGCCTCCCCTTTTCCAGCCATCGGCAACGGACATATTCGGGCGACTGGCCCTCTCATACAGCTCTGGGAATGTATCCTTGAGGGTATGGGTTCCACACCACCTATCCCACCAGAATCTGGTGGACCGGCCATTGCCGATAGTTGACGTAACTGCCGAATTGAAGGGGTCGCTGGCCTTGGCAATTCCCTTCCACAGTCGCGAAACTTTAGCCCCTACTCGGAAGCCAAGGTTCCTCGTGCCTTTTCCCCTAGGATAAGGTTGAATGAAGTCCTGCCAACCTTCCCCGCTATTGTGGAATACCTTCCACCACCATTTCCCCGGCAGGGCAAGGTTCATGTCTCTGAGCTCGATGATGCCTAGCCCTCCATGCTTCTTCTTCATGCAAGCGATACTCCATTTGATGAGGTGGTACCCTCCTTTATCCGAGTCTGCCCCCTTCCAAAGGAATCGTTTTCGAATCCGATCAATCCTCTGGATCACCCATTTTGGAAGCTCGAAAAATGACATGTAGTAGATTGGCAGGTTAGACAACACAGAGTTGATGAGTACCACTCTGCCTCCTAGGGACAATGATTTACCTTTCCAGCCATACAATCTGTCCTCCACTCTGTCAATGATAGGCAACCAATCTGCTTTAGATAATTTTCCTGGTCTGAGTGGTAGTCCCAGGTATTTGATAGGAAAGGCATTCGTCGTACAGTTCAAAATAGAAGCGTGTTCCCCTGCTTCGTCATCCGGTAGGGAAATTGGAGTCAGCGCACTTTTGTGAAAATTGATCCTAAGGCCTGACCAGGCCTCAAAACAGTATAGGGTCCCTTTAAAGCAGACAGTTTCTCAGGTGGACCCATTACCAAATAGGAGGGTGTCATCTGCGTATTGCAAGATCGTACATCCTTTAGCAGATGCTGAACTGGCCACTGGCTTGATCCAACCTTTTTCCTGGCAATTCTCCAGCATCACCCTCAACACATCCGCTACGATGGTAAACAGTAGAGGAGAAAGTGGGTCCCCTTGTCTGAGACCCTTCCTGCAGGGGAACGGATGCCCCGACCTACCATTCACGGATATGGCCGTTTTGCTAGTCTGCAAGCATTGCCTGATCCAGCAGATCCATTTATTCCCGAAGCCCCTACCCCTAAGAGCTTCCAGCAAGCACTCCCAGTCAATCGAGTCATATGCTTTCTCAAAGTCCAGCTTAAGCAGAAAGCTCTTAGAGTTGGTCGTATGGCAGCGGTGTATAACTTGTTCCACCGTTGCCACACAATCTAGGATATTTCTGCCCTTAATGAAGCCCGATTGAGACTTGTTGATAAGGCTGTCCATAATATTCCCCCGGTGGATAGCTAGGGTTTTTGTAATAATCTTCGCCGAGCAATTTATGAGGCTGATTGGCCTAAAGTCGCTCACTTTCGATGCCTCTTCCCGTTTAGGAATGAGTACTACCTCCGCAAAATAAAACATACCCAGTCTGAGCTTGTTATTATAAAAGTCTTCCAGCAATGCCAGATAATCCCCTTTAATTTCTTCCCAAAAAATTTGGAAGAACATTATTGGGAAGCCGTCTGGCCCTGGCGACTTGTCCGCTCCCATGTGACTGATAGCCTTTTTAACTTCCTCCTCTGAGAACGGAGACTCCAAGCAGGATAGCGAAGGTGCTGGCACGGTCTGGTCAGTCTGCCAGAAATCATTCCTAAGTGGTACCCGGAAGTCATTCTTCTTCCCCAAGAGTTCCTTGTAGTAACCTTGGAAGGTTGCGGCAATCACATGTTCATCTTGTACTGTCCCCGAGTCTGTTTCTAAGGATACAATAAGATTGGACCTGCGCCTTGCACTTGCCATTCGGTGGAAGAAGGCCGTGTTCGCGTCTCCCTCTTTGAGCCACGAAATTCGAGATCTTTGTTGCCATTTAATTTCTTCCATCTTATAAAGATTGGCAATATCCTCACGGAGCACCAGCAGTCTATTTCTTTCCTCTTACGATAGGTCTCTTACTTCCTCCAGCCTCTCAAGTACATCAATTCCTTCCAGCAAGGAATTTTTTGCGCACCAGATGGTCGAGAACCTAGTTCTGTTCCACTTACGTAGCCTCTTTCTTAATCTGCGAATTTTTTCACACCATCGACTTGCCGCATCGATGCCAGTCACAGGGAGCGCCCAGTTTTCCATAACCAGGTGGTGGAAATCCTGAATCTCCAGCCAGGCCTTCTCAAATCGGAATTTTCTATGTCTTTTGACTCCCTGGAGCCCAATGTCAAGCAAAATTGGAGTATGATCTGACATCGGTCTAGGAATTGACCTTGCAGATGCAAGAGGGAACTTAGCCTCCCAATCCATCGATACGAGAATCCTGTCCAATTTTGCCAAAATCGGAGTAGACTGCATGTTAGACCACGTAAATAGTCGATCATTAATAGGGATATCAATCAACTCAAGCTCCGTAATCACCCTATTGAACTCAGCTCTGTGTCTGTCGCTGGAACCTCTACCCTTGTGTTCAAACGCAAATCGGGTAATATTGAAGTCCCCTCCGACAATCCAGGCCCCCGGCCAACGGAGACGGAGATTGACCAGTTCTTGCCAAAAGGCGTCTCGCTCTGTAGCCACGTTTGGCCCATACACAACTGTGATAGTCTGCATATACTTGTCAGAACGTCTTTCCAATCGCGCAGTCAGGGAGAATGTGCCGTTATACACCTCTGAACAAGTAAGCAGGTCTGAGTTGTAGCCAATGGCTATTCCCTCCGAGGCTCCCGCGGATGGGCGAAAAACCCATTCCTTGATTCTGTGCCCCCCTATTCTCTTGAGCTTGAACCCGTGGGAAAGTTTGGTCTCCTGAAGCCCGACCACATCCGCCTTGGACTTCAAGATAACGTCCCTCACCATAGCTCTTTTACCTTTATCCCCCAGACCCCGGACGTTCCAGAACAGCGTATTCATTGGGAAACCGTGTCCGAGGTGACCGTGTGTGAGGGACTCAGGCGTGTCTCGCCCTCAGCGACCGTTAACCCCCTAGAGTTGGAACCTAGGTCCTTAATTCCCATATCTTTAACTCTCTCATTTTCCCAACCCCGCATTTTGTTAAGAAGAAACGCGTTACGTTCTTTATCACAAACTTCCAACCCACAGGTAATAGCTAATAGAAAAACTTCAGAGTCTGACATGAAATTTAAAATATTAGCGAGAAAAGTTTTAGTACCTCCATTGACATGTTTTGCCGCTTTGGTGGCCGCAGCTCTCTCCAGGAAGTCATCCAAGGACTCCGCATGAGCCCTCTTAGGTGACCGTTGCACCCTTAATCCGACCGTCCTTTGAGACGATCCTGTGCTGAAGCCTGGGGCTGACTCTGGCAACGTGGACAGAACCATCTCTGGCGATAACTCATTCTGTGTATCCGCAATAAACTCTAAGTCCTCAGAGTCCTCGTCCGTAACAGAGAAGTCAACATCCAGGTTGAGACGCCCTTCTAGGTCCTCCTCACTATCTGCATGTGGATTTAGAACCTGTAGAGATGCCTCACTATTTGTGGACTCCTCAACGAGCCCACACGATGATGCTGGCACATCAAGATTCGCGTCGCTTCCTCTGGCGGACCCCTCGATAGGCCCACACGTCAGTGGCTTGGTTGAGACAGTAGAGTTCCCTGTAGTAGGCACGACAAGAAGCTTCGTGGACCCCACTATAGGCCCAACACTTTCTATGGTGTGCGTCCCAACCTGATCCGCATAGGAAACCAAACACATCTTAGGGAACGTTCCTCCGATGTGCACCACATCGCTGGTCCCATATATGCCGCGATGCAGTGCACCGCACGTCACCAAATCCAAAGCGCCCCTGCCTTTGTCGCAAATGGTGAGCTCACCCCCCCGTCCCACGTGTCGACAGCGGGTTGGGTGAGACAGCAGCCACAGCTGTCTTCTCTTGTCTCGATACTGAAGGCGGCAAAGACTCGTTACTGAGCGCCAAAACCCTTACCTCGTCTTCTAACTCCATAAGGCTCAAACCTTTCTGGCTATCTTCCACTTCGTTGGCTTTATCTCCATTTTTGGTCTTCTCTCGCCCCAGACTGACCTCTGCGCTCTGGAGCCCTGACCCCAATTTTGTGAATCTGTTGGAATGCTGTAAATGCCTTTTGGAATTTTATTTTCTTTTATTTTCTTTTTATTGCTATTTTATTTTTGGACTGTAGGAAAATGTATGTTATGAGGGATGTAAAATGCAAAGGACATAAGATAGTGGAAAGTGGAAACACAAAGAAATATACATTTGCTAAGGCAGTAAAATATTTTCTACAATTTAGTTAGAAACAATAAAAGAGTGAATATGTAGTATTCTTCTCTCACTGTATAATACTACAGATACTTTATTCTTTTCAATATACCCACAACGTGCATGTGTGGACTTTTAGTCTTCAAATTTGGATTGCATATGTTTTTTTTAATCTTCAAGTAACATTAGTTGCGATAACAACTTATAAGCAGGAAGTATTTGGTTGGTTGTATATTGTATCCAATTATGAATATTATTTTGAAAAAGAAATCTTCGAAAATAAATTCTTAAAAAGTAGTTTAATTGTTTGGATGTAGTTTTACTATAGTGTATATAATGGAGAGGAGAAAGATTTTTTTTTTTTTTGAAAAGTAATAAAAAAAATAATGTAGAGTAAGTATGGTTGTTTTATAGTTGTTTTATTGGATAATGTGAAGAAAGATGAAAGAGAAACACATTTTTTCCGAATTTTTGACATCGCTAATGTAGAAAACGAAATCTAATCTAAATACAGCCAACCAAATCAATGAATAGAGTACATCCTTGGATTTCTTTTTGCTACGGTACACATACATGGAAACAAACACTCCCTATATTGGAAAATCATGAAGAAAATATACGTGCATTACATGTGCTAAAGGCAATTGCATAAATAAGTATTTATACGTGATTTCTGGGCGGGAATCCTCCCAACTCTCTCCCTCATTCTTCTATCAAATAACAAGAACCCTAATTCTCTACAAATCAAATCAATCGAAATTTGGGTTTCGAAGGAAGGAGTTTTGAATCGCAATTCTGATAGTTCGATCAAATCCGTTTCAGATTCGATCACGACGATTGCATGAAGTATTTGTCAAATGGGTCGATTTCAAAGAAGCCCCTTTTGATCAGGTTCGATTCAATTTTGTTTATTTGTGTGATTTAGTTGTTGTTCTCTTTACTGGGAGTTAGAATTAGGGTTTGATTGTTAATGGTGTCAAAATCGTTTCTTTCATCCCCAAATCCTACATTTGCAATCACATACTCTGCACGTGCTTTTTTTACCCTGAATTTGCTTCAACCCCAATCATACATTGGTAATTGAGGAATTTATTATGTTTTTGGGGGTGAATGATGTGTTCGAAACTACTTATTGCTTCGAGTAGGGGTTCGGAAATTTGAAGAAGATATCTTTATGTGGCATGATAGTGAATAAATAAATTAGTTAATGAGTAAGGCTGTGTTTGGGAATGGAGTTAAGTTAACATGTTTTGGAGAGTTGGAGAGTTATCTCCCCCGAAGTGTAGTTTTCTCACCTTTGGAAGACAACTTGCAGTTATCTCTACTTTTTTCAGCCTAAAACTTTGGGTTAACAAGCAAGTGACTGAGAGAGAGAATGAGCTCAAATTGGCACGAGAAATTGACTTGGACGAGGTCGCCCGATTAGTAGGATTAGTTTTCGTTGTATTTTTGTTTGTTAGTTGGGGTGTATGAATTCTAGAATCCAGTCTGTTGAGATTTGAACTTCATAAGCCTTATTTTTTGTTGTTTGTTTTGTTACATTTTTTAATGAAACATGGGGGGGGGGGGGGGGGGCAACCTTTTACGATTAAAAAAAAACTTTGGGTTAATTCTGTTATCTCAACTCCACTAGGTCCTGTTTTATCTAAACATTGGCGGACACAAACAAAATGTAATGGATTTTGGTTAACTTTAATGGCTTGGCAAACACCTTAAAAGTAGTGGAATTAACTTTTTGAGTGGAGGTAAGCTGGTAGAGGTGTGATAACTAACGTTGCCAACCTCTACCTTCACTTAAAGATAAACTTTAGTCAGCCCAACTTCATTCCTAAACACATCCTAGATGTGCAATTGGTTATCGCACAAAAGTAGATGCACATGTTTCTTTTTGAGTTACAATATTAAAGATCGGATTTTTTTAGAGAAAAAAGAGCAATTTTTTTTTGACGCATGCACGATATAGCAAGTTTTGGTATGGCACTTGTGTTAGAATTATAAATTGAGGGGCATTTTTTTTTTTTTTTTTTGCTTCACTGTTTTGTTATGCTTATTCTATGGAAATTCTTTTTGATAGTGCTCTTAGAAGTGAATTATGTCGTAATGTTTGTACTACCAGAACTCAATAGATTTGGGTTGAAATTTTCGAATAGTATTTTTGGCGTGCTCATTGCTTAAGTAATAATGGTCGATGACGTACATTTTTTTTAAGAAATAGCAGTACTTCATATATACATATCTTCCTTGTGCAAATAGAAAGATTCTGTTTCTTGACAAACTCTTTGTGCAAATCCTCTTGCATTGATTGGAATTTAAGGATGTTAGATACTGTAGTTTATGTTAAGTTGAGAGTTTACTGATGTAAACCTGGCCTATTTTCAAACTCTGATGTTCGGAAAGTCTGTTAACGGGTTCTCCCAACCCCGTCCGAACCACGATCCGGATATCCAGATCCGATTTATGGTGGGTTCTCAATTCGGATCTCTTAAACTAGCAATCCACCTACGGTTATCTCCATATCTTCAAACATTTTTTCCATTAAACCATGAACTTTTCTCTTCAAACTCTCCACAATTAGTCATGGAGTTTAATTAGGTTATTACTATATATTTTGCAATGCAGGTAATTAATGCTTTTCATATATTAATTTTCTTTTGTTATCTATTTCTAAATGCACATACAAACACATTTGTATATATATTACTCAAATGGGTATCACAACTCATTCTACCCCTTCGTACCACGAACTGCTCAAGGTATTGAATCACGATCTCATATCCATACCCCAAACTAAAACGTATTGTGAACCTGGTAACACTAGTCGGAAACCTATTTTGTCTATGCCCTATGACCTAAGTAGAAATCCTCAAATCCACATCCTACTCATCTAATGCCCACAAATATGACTCGTGAATGGGTGGCATAGATGTTCATTCTTTTCACTAGCATGTGGATTGTGGACGTAGGACCATGGTTTCGAATATCGGGCAATACTGAGATGCATTGGCCGAGTCAGACTGGAAATTTGCCTACTGATGCTTCTGATATCTCCGATATCACTGGTAAATGGCAGTCAATACCCATTACTGATACCCGACATGGTTACCGAGTTTCTAAACCATGCATAGGACAACAGTTTGTTCTTTGCCATTTCCAAACAGACAATTTTCATGTTAAATTTAAAACATAAACAAAATGGTTTGACTTGAACTGCAGCCTCATGGTTAGTAAAACCCTCTCATGTTTCAGCCAAGAATTATTTGAATGGCCAGTTACATTGTCTTTGTGATAAGCTTATCTATGCACCATTTCATCGATTGCTAAAGGTTATAATCTACATGATCTTTAAAAACTGGATAGTGTGTGTTGTTTTTCCTCAGAAAAATGGTGAAAAATGAAAACAAAGTCCTCTGCATTTCAATAAAGAGAGGTTTAATGATATATACAGATACTTATCAAATAAGAGTACAACAGGATGGGGGTCTTCAACAGGAGGAAGGCGGAGTTGAGTTGACGCATAGGGAGGGCGAAGGGGTATGCATTGAAGAGAGTTATAGCGAAGATGACGGCATGAATGGGGCCTTGGAGGGGGCGGGTATTCAATCTTCGGACTCAGATGAAGAGTTCGAGAGCATGGTCAAAGCTCTTACTCCATTCATACAGGATAGTTCGACAGTCTCAGCCGCGGAGAACAGAGTTGAAGACCCTAAAAGAAAGAGCAAGAGACAAAGTGATAGATGGGGTACTAAAGGACCGAGCGAGGGGGACCTCATTAGATCGGCGGCTAAATCAAAGAAACCAAAATCTGCTTGTGGAGGTAACACAGCTGCAAGGAAGAAAATCAGATTTGAAGGGGGCGAGTAATTCAGTAAGGAAGGAGTGCAGGCCTTTTCTACAGACTGGGAGACTTACACTACCGGTGTAGCCACTGGGTGACATATTTTGTTTGGGTCTTTTGAGGGAAGGAAGTAAATCCCTAGCTTGATGTATTTCTTAGCTTTCAGCTTTTCGTTGTATTGTTAAGTTTGGGGGAGGGCAGGTAATGCTCGTTAGAAAGGAAGATTTGTAATATGAATATTTTGTGGTTTCGTTAATCGTTCATTAATGAAATTGGTGACTTAGGTCACTTTTATCTCAAAAAAAAAAAAAAAAAAAGTTACAACAGGAAGGATATGCAAAAGCAGACATAATTCAAATTGAATCAAACACTCAACTGGGTGGTGCTAAAGGACATGGATCCCCACCCATATCAAATGAAACAAACACACAAGAAGCTCGGATATTGCAAAACAAAATAATCATGGATCTCCATGGAGTGAGCAGCATCTAAGGCTACCTTACCCAAACCACCACTGTAAGTTGAATAACTCCAATCCCTTTTTTTTATAGACAAATAACTCCAATCAATCATGAAACTTTAAACGGTGGAGTTTAAACTTCCATATATTTCGCTCTTGCCAGATTTTTCGACATAAAGAAGCTGCCTTTTATGCTGCATAAACAATAATATTGTTTCATTGATTCAATGTTCTCTCAATTTTACCGACAATGCTGAGCATCCTTAACCTAAATCCTTCCTTGGAAATGTCTCAAAATTAACTGTGAGGTGTAGGAAATGACCCATTTGTTGCAGAATCTACCAACAACTCGTAGTGCTAATAGCGGAAACACATCGCAAGCAATTGAAATTTTCCGAGAACTAGATGAACTAAGAACAAGCCACCACGATATATGCAAGATCTCACAAGAACACAACCAATATGCAGAGATAACCAATACTTCTTATTCCCAAGAAATACAAAGATAAAAGAGATTACAACTCTCAATATATCTTCCTCACCTTTGAAATATTCGGCATAATTTCCTCTTGAAGTTGAACAATGATAACGGCTCACTAATTCTCTCTAATCAGTTGTACAAACCCTAGAGTCTACAGTCACTTATATAGCCCTCACGTAAACCCTAAAAGATAAGCACAAATACAGTTTATTGGACCCAAAATCCGAAATCCTAAATAACACACAGTGCCGATATCGGTCGACCACAACGTGTCATGTTCACACTCGAGGCATAACCGGTTGACTGCACGGTCGACCGTCTCCTTCTTTGTTGAACCCTGTATACTCGAAGAACTTCTTTCAGCCAGGACCGGTCGACCGCACTCTCGATCGGTCGACTGCAACCCCTCCAGCTTCATTCTTCTACTTGCTGTTGTCTTCTCTTGATGTCTTCGTCTTCTTTTCTTCTCCAACTTCAAGTACTTTGTGCCTACGTGTATTTGGGGACACAATCCTAACACTATTGTCTCTGTAGAATTTACACTGAGCACCTCTTCTTTGTCATGTCAGTACTTCTTCTTTGTAGTGTACAAGGAAAAAATTCAGTTGATGGGAACTTAGATTACCTTTTATTCAAAAAGAAGAATTCAGTTATTCGGAGAAACTTTTTGTAAAACTGAGTTCTATGCGAGTTCAAAAAATTGAAAAGTGGTATCTACTTCATCACTTACAGGTGTTGTCGTGCACAGGGCATGCATGACATGGTGCTTGTAACAATTAAAATCATGGCTCCAGAACTCATATAGGTATTGGGTATCAGCCTGTCATTTATCAGCAAATATTGGAAACATAAATATTCGTAGGTAGTATCTATATCTGAGAAAGCCAGCTGGTGTATCTCTGTATCAGCACTTAGCTCATATTTGAAACCATGAAAACAATACTATTTCTTACCGGTTCTTTCATTTTGCCCCCATAATGTTTCCATTTGTCACATCCCCATGTTTTTTTTCGAAGCATCTGTTTTCCTATTTCCATTTTTGTTATAATTTTAAACATGGAACAATGTTCAGTCGCAACACATCTATTACAAATTGGCTTCTCCAAAAGCATGGGCTTCTAGCCTTAAAATAAATTTGCGTTGTGTACACATGAATAGGTATCTATCTGATATATAGAACATACTTGCCTGTAAATTATCAGAATTAAGCCTGGGCATATAGATTAAACAAGCCTATGGGCCTATGCGATGGGATTTGCTAATGTGCATGCTTCTCATCTTTGTGGAGACTGACTTGGGGAAACTCATAGTAGAACTGTAGCTGAATTACCTACAAAAGAGCATACTTGGATAATTCCTAAATAGCCAATGTCATATCCTAAGTATGGTTTCATCATGTTCAATTGCCATAGAGGTAGATGGGTCTGGGAGGAAGTGAGTCACACGTTTGGTGTTTTACAAAGTCCAGGTTCTAGTGCTGAGGTCTGGAGGACATTTGATCAACCAGGATTAGAAAGGAAGTAAGATTAGAGTGGGAATTGGCTAGCGCTTTAATCATGTGGAACATGTGGCTAGATCGAAATGATTTTTGTTTCAATAGCGTTAATAAGAGTCTTTCTTCTTTGATGCAAAAAATTTACTTCTGTTATTATGAATGGGCAGGGCTCCTTAGATCTAGGAAGAAGATTTGCTTGGGAGAAGATCAGGAGTAGTTCTCAAGCAGGGGGTTACTAGCTCACAGAGATTGAACCATCACACTTTTGATTTTGTTGATGTATTCCGATTTAGATGTATTTTGCTCTTTGCTCGGGTTGTAGCCCCCTTTTCACGTGTCTTTTGATGTTGGTCGCCTTCGGACACTTTATGTAACTGCTTTGACTGTTTCGTTAATTACTCTTTAATAAAGCGATGACCTTAGTCATCTTATAATAATAAAAAAATTATGGTTTCATCTGCAGGATGGAGTGGTGAGGTTAACAGTTGCATTAGGTAGTGGACTACAAGTACTGTTGAAGTTAGTTATATCTGTCATGTTGTGCGCTGTCACTGTGTCATGTCTTTTCCAAAATATGTGCAAAATTTTGGTGGAAATTCCATTAATTCAGCTTTTTGCTTAATCTGTTCTAGGAAACATAAAGTATTGTTGACTGTTCTGTGCTTAAGCTATGTATTGAGTTCAATGTCAGAATAGAGAGATACTTTTACTAACTACTAGATTAAGAACAAATCCCAAGCGTATGTGTGTGCGTGTTTTTCTGAATCAGAACAAATCCTAAGTTATGCACAATGTTTTTTCTATTGGGCTTTTCTTGTTCTGGATCATTAGCACATTGGGAATTGTATGTTTAGCTGCTTTAGCTTGGTTCTACAATGCCATTAATTATCTACTGGAAGGCACCTCTTGACATCTTAGAAATTGTCGGAGAAAAGGCTGGATTACGCCTGTGGCCGGCAGCTCCTCCAATCAGGGGTGCATGATCCTCCAATATGCTGATGACATCCTTCTATTTGGGAATGGGTCCAGATCAGAAACAGTCTGCTTTAAAGGGGCTATCTACTGTTTTGAAGCATGGTCAGGTCTGAGGATAAATTTTCACAAAAGTGCACTGATTTCCATTACTCTCTCTGATGAAGAAGCTCGGGAACATGCAACTATACTCAACTGCATGACGAATGAATTCCCAATCAAATACTTAGGGCTCCCACTCAGACCAGGGAGACTCTCTAAGTCGAACTGACTGCCAATAATAGATAGGGTGGAGGACAGACTGTCTGGTTGGAAAGGCATATCGCTGTCACTGGGGCATAGTGATACTCATTAACTCAGTTTTGTCTAATCTGCCTATCTACTACATGTCTTTTTTTGAGCTTCCAAAGTGGGTTATCCAAAGGATTGATTGAATCCGAAAAAACTTCATTTGGAAAGGGGCAGATTCGAATAAGGGTAGTTATCACCTGATTAAATGGAGTATTGCTTGCATGAAGAAGAAGCATGAAGGACTAGGCATGATCGACCTTAGAGATATGAATCTTGCCCTTTTGGAAAAATGGTAGTGGAAGGTTTTTCACCACAGTGGGGAAGGATGGCAAGATTTCATTCAACCATACCTAAGGGAAAAAGGTACGAGAAGTCTAGGTTTTCGAGTAGGGACTAAGGTCTCTAGATTTTGGAAAGGAATTACCAAAGCCAGTGGACAGTTCAATTCAGCAGTCACGTCGACTATCAGTAATGGACGGTCCACCAGATTTTGATGGGATAAGTGGTGTGGCGCTCATACACTAAAGGATACTTTCCCGGAGTTATTTGCCAGAACAAATCAACCCAATATCTCTGTGGGAGAAACTTGGAAGAGGGGAAATTGGAGGCCGTCATTCCAAGGAGCTCTTACCCCAGGATTACATCAGCAATTGCTCGAATTGCAAACATACATCACGCGGACCGGAACGATTTGCACCCAAGGTCCAAACCAAATGCGATGGGGATTAGAGACCAAATGAGCCTTCACGGTCAGATTCCTGTACCATCGAATTCACTTCAGGGGATGCAGACCCAGCTGGGCACAGGTGTTATGGAAGGCGAAAATACCGTTAAAAGTCAGAGTCTTCCTCTGGCTAGTGCTCAATAATGTAATCCTAACGAGGGAGAACCTGTCCAAAAGACAACCTCAGATTGAGACTGACTGCGGGTTCTGTAACATGCATACAGAGATTTTTGAATCACCTTTTTATTCACTGTCCGAGGAGTAAGGCGACTATGGTAGAGGTTTTAAGAGCCATAGACACATCTGACTATCCCAACGAATATGAGGATTTTTGGATCGATCTCAAATTCGCATCGAGTCGCCACGATATGAAGGATGCGTGGTACATCGCCATTGCGGCAACCACATGGGTGTTATGGCTAGACAGAAATAACTTTTATTTTTCGGGCTTCATGTAGTACTATTTCTGATAACCTTACTCATATCATACATCTTATTTCTTTTTGGGCTACAGCTGCTGCTACAGGAGGGAGAGGGAGGATTGCCAGAGTTTTTCCGGTGGAGGATTTTGATGATGAGGAGATAGAGTTTGGGCCGACATTGGACTGAGGGGCGGCGCCATCCATGCTCATCAGAGTCTCTATAGATGCAGCCCCTGCTAGTCTGTTTTTCGCCTACTGTATTATTGGTTGTTTGAGGTTTGGAGGTTTAGACCCACCACCCAGAGTTTTGTTGGGGGTTTATGTTTTATTTTCTGCACTGTCTTTTTTTCCGCACTGTACTTTTGTTTCTCCCCCGGTTCACGGGGTTGTTTTATTGACTACTTATTAATGAAACAGGGTGACTTTATTCTACCTTTTACCTAAAAAAAAAAAAAAAGACATCTTAGAATTTAATGTTCTCATGTCCCAAAAAATTAAGCTACTAATTTTGCTGAAACATACGAAGGATAGGTAAAACTAAGTCACTGTTGCATATTGGACAACAAAGAAAACACACATGCATGAGTTTTTTTATTATTCTTTTAGTGTAATTGTAATTTGTGGTTGAACATTAAGTAATATTCTCCCTTTAGTTTATAGTACACGACTGAATGCAGTTTTTTTTACAGGCATAATGAATTGGTGTTTTTGGTTAATGGTTAGCCTTTAAAGTTTCCATTGATTTTATAATGAATTCTGTTGTCTTTTAATTTTCTTTTGGATTTAATTAACCTGGATTATTATCATACTAGATTTGCCCGTGAGCACGTACCTACGGCACGTCTTCGGAACGATACATCATACGAAAGTCTTATAAACAGTAAAACAACAATTATGTAACTCAGGTTTGAATAGTAAAACAATAATTAGTTGTAAATAAAAGTCCATATTTCCATTAGTATATGTTAAAAATAATTATAAATGAGGGTATAAAATCCAACTTCTTAAAACTTTGAGTGTGGAAAATGATGAAATTTAATTGTTGATGAGATATTTGTTATTTTCAATGTAACATGAGCAATAAAAAAATGAATAAAAAATCTAAAAATTTACAAACCTGAAATTTAAAAAAAATAAATTTCTGGGTAAATAGAGAGAGAGAGAGAGAAATAAATCAATAAATAAATAAAGGAGTTGTTTTGGGATTTGAATTTGAGTTTTGGAGGAAAACTTTTGGGCGAGAAAATATGTTTTGTGAAGTTAGATCTGGACCATTGATTTCAACCCTATTGAATGAGAACCACTTGATAGCTTTCTTTGTGTTTTATTATATAGATTTTAGAAGTATATTTATTGGCCAACACAGCCTTCTCAATTCTTTCAATCTCAACAATTTCTTCTAAAGGTCACCCGTTCAGTAGGATTAGATTTTGTTGTATTTTTATTTGTTGGTTGGAGTGTATGAATTTCAAAACTTAGCCTGTTGAAATCTGAACTTTATAAGCCGTTATATTTTTTAATGAAATACGGGGCCGAGGCCAGCCTTTTACGTTAAAAAAAAACAATTTCTTCTGAAGCTTGTAAACTGTGCAAATTACGTAGTGCTGTCTGGTTAGAACGCTTTTTCATGACTACTTCACTTAAATACATATGTAACTCACTGTTTCTCTTTGAAAATTTCTTTTCACAAGTGCTCAGGGAATAAATCTGTGAAAAAAGAGGCATGATTTGCAGAGAATGCCAATATAGCCCAAGACAGAACCTTGGAGTAAGAGTCGTCATCACCAGTTTTTTAGAAAAACAGAACAGATGTTCTGACCAGGGTTGAAGTTATGGTTTGAATTGTATTTTCGGTGTTGGAGCAAACAGATAGAATTTGTGACTTCGTAGGAAATCGAATGAGTCAAATCTGAATATCTTCACAGACGTTTGACTGGTTTCCCGCTGCTGCTGTGGTATGCAAAAGTGCGAGACACCGGGGTTGATTCCGGCGACGCACCCTCTGACGCTCTTGTCTGTAATCTGAATTATTATGAAAGAGCTTTTGGTTTAGAAAGATTGATCACCTTGCAACGGTTGGAGGAGACAGTTTATGTCGTCGCCTTTGGAACCAGTTTCGAGATGAGGATGAACCTCTACTTTTCGGTGATAGGATAGAGTCGGTTATGCCATCCATGTGAAGGGATTGGGACTGGACTCTTCTCTTGATAGAGAGATAGAGTTTTCAGATCCTCCCTTGTGTATTGATGAATAGAATCAGTTACCCCTTAGAATGTGGGGTTTCAACTGGGTTCGACGAATCTGGATTTCTTTGTGGTAGAGCTGTTGTAACAGTCCCTATTGCAAGTTGGATCAGTTTTTCAGGCTTGAGAACGGCCCAGCTTATCTTGTCGGGCCTGTGTCTTCTGAAATTACCATTTTACCCCTAGAAGCTTTAAGATCCGTGTTCGATTTGAACGGTTCTGATTTAGCTCTATTTTTACCCATATCAACATTCATAGCCGAATCTAAATCATTTTGCTATAATGGAAAATTTTGCTGTGTTTCACGTATTTCTTTTTGTCTTAAAATTCCCGCAAAGAATTGTAGCTTATGTAATCATGGAATAGGGAATTTCTTCTGAGTACTGCTAATCAAGTTTCATTCTATTTCTTCTGTTCTACGAACAAATCTACAAAGGTGTAATGGTTTATATGTAGTTTTAATCGTTTTTTTAATATTCTCTTAGATGTATATTTTTTCTCTGTCCATATGAATGCAAATATTGATTCTTCTATCTTTTAAAAAAAAAATATTGCTTCTTCTACAGTGAATCAAGTGAGATTGATGACCGTCAAATTCTAAAATTCATTCTATGACAAACAAAGGAAGATTATTCTCCCGGTACACCAGGTTGTTTTAATAACTTCTTATTAATGAAACAGAGTGGCGTTATTCCACCTTTTACCTCAAAAAAACACAAAAAAAGAAAGATATACAACAAGTAAGCAATTTTACATCCGGTTTTCTCTGATGCACTTGGTCCTATCTCTCAGGTAAAGATATTTTCGTCAAGTAATAGTTGCATTCATATTTAGTATCTATATGAATATTCTGATTCTATTTTCATCGAACAGGATTACTGAGTTTATGATCTAGCAATATTTGCAATTATATTCATCTGCTCGAAGAAAACATATACCCCCAAAAAAGCAAATATCTTATAGGAAAAAGCACTAGAAACTTGTGGCTACAATAAAAAAGAACAAGTAGAACACATAAATGCCAAGAGGGTTTTTAGTTAATCAATATCTAAGTTAAAAAATCAATCCAAACACAATCTTCATCATCAAGTGCTTGTGCGGTTGGATAATCAAAAGAAAAGATTCTCTTTCTTTTTCCCTGCGAACCTGCTGATAAGTAAATAACTGTACTTATCTGGAAGATGTAATTGACCTAAATGAATGGTGAACTCATTTTTGGCAGTGCATCTTGCTTCAGAGATCACTTGCTGTGGATCCCGTAGAAGGGACCTTTACACACTTTGTTGGGGTTTGTGGGTCCAAATATACGATAATGAGGTTGAAGTAGACAGCCGAGAAGAAGAGTCGAAGTGGGAGTAAAAAAGTCAAGAGCAGTCTGAAGCTACAGGCAGAATTGCGGTCGACCGCAACCCCGACTGCACACTCGACCAACCACACAGTCGACCGTTCTGCTCGCTGTTGCAACCCTGTTAAATTGAAGGAACAATCAGTCGACCAAGCAGTCGACCGTCCTACTCTCTGGTAGACGCTATACAGTCGAAGACATGAACCGATCGACCGTTCAAGAGTTGCGGTCGACCATCGCGGTGCTAATTGATGAGCTGCTGAGATTAGAAGATGTGAAAATCTATATATATTGTATTGTGTACGATTTTTGTCACGCCCCGCTTCCCAAAAACACGGAATACGAGCTCGTGACAAAGCCCAGCGAATAATTTTCATCATTCATGAGCTGTAGGATCGACTCAGCATCATAACAAGAATATAACAAAATGTACATAACCACGCATGCATGAATAATTTATTAATCAACAGAAAACAATTGAAATAAATTAATAATATCTCAAATAGTTTTCAAATCTAGATCAAAGATAAAACTCGGGATTATAAGTCCGTTACAAGATTCAAGTAGAAACAAAGTGAAATAAACTCAATTACAAGATAATTATAGCAAGTTTTCTCAAGCGAAGCCTAGAACGTCTGCTTACCAATTCCAGCAGGCAATTCGTCTCCAAAGTCTGTATATATAAATATAAAAAGGAAAAAAATGGAGAAAACAAGACAAATGCCCTTAGTGCAAGTTAGGACCGCAAATAGTAAAACAAGTACAAGAAATATGGAACAAAATTTAGAATCAAGATTGTAATAGGAATGCAACAAGTAGTGGGGCTTCAAGAAACTAACTAGCAAGAAAGACAACTCGAGTGACAAGATTGGGTAACAATTACTAGTAGTAGAACAAGTGGCTAGTGAACATGTAATGGTATCAAGCATCAAGTAACCAGTATCACGTACAAGTGTCAAATAACCAGTAACAAGTCTCAAGTGTCAAGTTCTCAAGTACAAGTATCAAGTAGCAAGTGTAGTATCAAGTCTCATGTATCATGTAATCAAGTATCAAGTAAGCACGTATCATGTTCAAGTAAGCATGTATCAAGTCTTGAAGTTATTACTATCTAGGTAACACTTCATCCATTCATACTTTTACTACATGGTTGCTACATACAATCAGTTACATTTAGGCATAGTGGTGAATTTTATAGGGCGGTGTACTCAGACAACAATATTCGATAATGACCGATGACCGAATCAATCAAGATACTGTAGTCAGTAATCTACAATTAATCGATAACCGATATGACCGATAGACTAATAGACCGATAGACCAATAGACCGATAAATAGGGAAACACGGGCCCCTCCTCCGAGTACAGTTACCTATATTGTCCACTACTATGGTATTTCCCTTAAACCCCGGCTTGTTATTTATTATTATCATCAAGCAAGCATGAAAGTGTGCGAAACAAGTCAAGTAAACATAATCAAGAACATGGAACAAGTTTATGCTAGGTAGGATACATGTTCGATGGTCAAAACAAATCAAAGTATTAAGGACAACGAGAATTCCAAATCTGGACAGCATGACGTTGCTGCACTAAAACTGCGATTCCCGTTGCTACAAGATAGCAACTGTGGATCCATCAGAAGGTCTAGAAACTATACTCCTGCCCGGTTCCAACGCATATAATTAAGGTACATAAAAGTGGTGGTAACATGTGTCAAAATAGCAAATTATACAGTATTTGTGTTCAGCCAGAATTTGTAAAACTGACTTTATACATGTGAAATAGGCTTGAAACATCATTAATTAATTCTGAGAAAATTAGGGAATGTTCTATAGGATGTCCTGTAACAGCATGCAAAATTTCAAGTCAATTACTTTCTGGTAGCATAGTTAAAATAATTGCAAAATAAAGAGGTGCAACAGTTTTTGTGAATTTGCGACTACCGACACAGCAGCAGTAAAACTGCGATATCTCTTAGACCGTAACTCGGAATTCAAAAATTCAGGATGTTATTGACAACTAGACATTTAGAACTACATTTCATGTTCAGGACTCAAGTTCAGATTTTGGTTTTATTGGGGTTGAAACAGAAAATAAATACTAGAATAGCAGCAAGTGTGAATTTCTTTTATATACAAGTTGCATGATAATTGACTATTATGAGTTTAGATTAGTGTGTGATACAAATACGGATGCATTGAGGATCAAATCAGCAAGTCATATGTATTTCTCAACCCTAAAGAATATAAGATCAACATAATACATCACACAACACACGTCCATAAGTCAAGGGGTTCATGTTCAAGTAATTAGGAGATAAAAGGGTCCAAAAAATATCAACGAAGGGTTGTGACTCTTATGATTATGGGATCGATGATGAATAATTCAAGATCAACAAACGATGAGACAAGGAGGATTCACAACTACTATCTATTTGCAGTATTTTCAATTAAACGCTTGTACTAGAATAATAATTTGTACAAGAAGAATACTTGTCTTAGGGTGTAGACGATGAATCCGACGAAAGAGTAACGGAAATGGATCCTGGGTGACGAGCACGATCGGCATGGATCTTGGTGATCAAGATGATGATCAAGTTGAAGATTAAGCAAATCCAACGGTCGAGATCAAAAATAAAACATATAAGGATTGGAAGAGTACCAAAAGAGTAAATATACCATAATTGACAATTGATGAATAAGAATAAAAGGTGGATCAAATGTTTAACTCACCAAGTAGAAGGCGAATGAGACGATCAAGACTATCAAGGGCCGAGATCAAGTGTGATCGATCGATCGGACGACTGAGATGCGATCAGATGGTGATGACTGATCACGATGCATGATCAGACGGCCCAGAATCAACTAGATGATGATGATGGAGATCCCGATCGTGATGGGGATCGGACGGCCACCAATCAAAGTGGTCATCAAGATGATGGATATCATAATCAAGAGGATGATCAACGACCCATGATCAAGGAGATCAAGATCCCATAACCACAGCAAGCTCGGCCCTAGTGGCGAGGCACGACTGCGGGCGACAGCAGGTCGCGATGGCAGAGGACCAGGGAGAGGGTGCAGAGGGGTGCGGTGCAATGCTAGGCGGCACTGGCCTTGCATAGCGGCGCCGAGGGCTTCACTGCGGTCATCTGGCTGCTAGCGTCGTGGAGTGGAGGAGACAGCAGCGTAGTGGTGGGGAAAGGTGCTGCGACTGGAGACTCTACAGGCGGAGGGCGCTGGACAGTGGCTATGGCGGCGGCCAGCCAAGGTGCACAGGGACAAGCGGTTGTTGCTGGCGACGTGTGCTGATGCGCTGCCTTCGTGCGGCACGACAAGGAGGTGGCTAACGGCAACTGTTGCCGTGGCATCGCTGCGGTGGTGCAGACGCCGAGGGGAGGAGTACGGCAGGGAGGGGTGGCGCGACTGCTGCTTAGGGGAAGGAAGATCGGGAGAGAGAGTACGAGAGGGAGATGAAGAGTTGGCGGCTGGGGGTAGAACATGATTAGGGTAGGGTTTAGATAAATGAGTATATATATATATATATATATATATATATATATATATATATATATATATATATATATATGGGGTATTAGGTATTGAAATGGGTATTAACGGGTTGGTCTTAGTAATAGGGTATGGGATAATGTTATAGGGTTTGGGTAAGTGAGTATTGGGTTTGGGTATTAATAACATCCAAAAGAATAGATAAAATAATCAATACAATGTAGGATTTAAATTAATAGTAAATAATTAAATCAAGTATAACATTTAGTAATACAATAATAAATCAAATAGTATACTTCGAGTTAATACTCAAATACTAGCAAATACAATAGGATTTTGTAATAATAAAAATAATAACAACAACCAACAACAACAACAACAACAACAATAATAATAATAATAATTTGTATTACAAAAAGAATCATTGGGAACTAGTTATAAATAAAATTATTAATTAGAAATAGATATTAACAGAAGATCAATAATACATTTTAACAATGAATTTGAAAACGGAAAAAAAAAATATTTACAATAATTTTAAATACAGAAAAATACACAGAAAATACAGATTTGAGGAAACAGGGATTACAATTTTAGAAAGAGAAATAGAAAGAGAAAGAT
Source organism: Hemerocallis citrina (assembly GCA_017893485.1). NCBI lineage: Eukaryota > Viridiplantae > Streptophyta > Magnoliopsida > Asparagales > Asphodelaceae > Hemerocallis > Hemerocallis citrina. Next base: position 7,406,559 of record CM030363.1, on the reverse strand, counting down.
CTATCAGCCGTCAGAGAGAGAGAGAGAGAGAAGGGAGGGGAGATAGAGAGAAATCATGCACCTTGGTGGTGAGTTCTTGAGAGATTTGTAAACTTGTTTTTTATATTTCTAGTGAAAATTGCAGGCGTGCCTTTGCGCGGGGAAGTAGCCATTGCATTGGGTTAACCACGAAAAATCTCATGTGTTCTTGTGTATTGCTTTTGATTTTATTGTTCTTGCATCTTGTTGGTGAGTTATTCCACAGTTAAAACTCAACAAAGTGGTATTAGAGCACCAATTTGGTAGCGTTGATTGAGATGAGGGACAAAAGTAGAGTTAAGGAGTTCGATGGAACAAATTTCACAATGTGGAAGATCCAAATGATTGCGTATCTCTGACAGAAGGATCTAGATGATCCATTGTTTGGTTTGAAGCCAGAAGGGGTGAAGGTCGATCCGGTTGCATTGGTGACTTGGAATAGATTGGATCGGAAAGCACTTGGACAGATTCAGTTGTCACTGAATAGGAATTCGCTATTTCACATTGAGAAAGCAAAGACCGCGAAGAAGGCAATGGAGATCTTGACAGATGTGTTTGAGAAACCGAATGCAGCGAACCAGATTCTACACCTAAAGAAGTTGGTCAACTTGAAGTTGTCTGAAAGAGGTTTAGTTGCAGAGCACATCAACAATTTATGTATGGTTTACAATCAGATGGAATCATCGGATTTAAAGTTTGAGGAAATGGCACAATCGTTGTTGTTGCTATCCAGTCTTCTCGATGATTACGGTACAGTAGAGCAGACTGTTACAAGCATCATGACTGATACGAAAACTTTAAAGGATGTTATAAGCAGCATTATGAATGAGGATGCAAGAAGGAAGAGACAGGGAGAGACTTCGGTGTCATATCCTAGCAATGCCACACTGTTAGTTGATAACCGTGGTAGAAGTAACAATAGAGGAAGGTCGCAAAGCAAGAATCACAGGTCCAAGTCAAGAATCAGACATCGCAAAGGTGAGTGTTGGTACTGCAAGAAGCCGGAACACAGGAGGGACCAATACGAGGAGTATAAGAAAGCACAAGTAGGGTCACAAGTAGTTAATGTGGTAAGTATTGAACTCTATCTAGATGAATTGTGTCTATCTGCTGGATATAATATTATGCAAGATGGTTGGTGTATAAACTCGGGTGCTTCTTATCATTGTACACTCATGAGGAATGTTTTTGAGAATTAGAGGACAAGTGATTTTGGTACAGTTTCAGTTGGCAATGGGCAAATATGTTCAGTTGTAGGTAAAGGCACAGTGAGAGTGAAGGCTCGCAATGGTGGGCAATTGGTCTTGAATGACACAACATATTCCAAGATTGAAGAACTTAATCTCAACTAGCAAACTAGACAAAGAATGATTCACAACAATTTTTGAGTATGGAGAATGGAAGGTGACTACAGGTACCAGGTTGGTGGCAAAAGGAAAGCGTGGTGACACGTTATACTTACTCAGAGAAAGTGATTCAGGTGATATCATTGCTACAACATCAGCAGGTAGTTCATCTTCAATTCTATGACATGTCAGGTTGGGGTACCTTGATGAAAAGGGTGTTAAGCAGGTTTGTTTTAAGGATCTTTTGCCGGGACTTAAGAAGGCTGAGATCTAGGAAGCACGGTCTCTTCACGGAGGTGCTCGCACCCGAGTCGGACTCAAATCGGACTCGGGTGCGGCGGGACACGCACCCCTTTTTTTTAATTAAAATTTCAAAACGGGTGCATGTCGGGTGCGGGTTAATATTAAAAAAATCAAATCAAAAAGGGGTTGTGACGCTCTGTCTCTCTCTATCTCTCACGTTTCTCTCTTTCTCTCTCATGAAAACCTAAATCCCAAATCGAAAGATTTGAAACCCAAATCCGTCGCCTCCTCTCTCTCCTCCGTTGTCGCCTCCTATCTCCGCTGTCTCCTCCTATTCTCTCTGATGTCGCCTCCTTTTCCGTTCCTCTACGCCACCGTCGTCTTCCTTTCTCCACCGCCGTCGTCTTCCTTTCTCCACCGCCGTCGTCTTCCTTCGCCGCCACCCACTGCCGTTGCCCACCTCTTCCTCTGCTGTCGTCTTCCGGTATCCGTCGTCACCCACCGCTTCCACCGTCACCCGCCATCATCTATTTTGATTAAATGTACAAACCCTATGTATGAATTTGATGCTTGTTTTGCTTGGTGCTTCCCTGTTAGTTGATGAATTTTGATTGCCATGTTGTTTACCATGCTTCACTGATGCTTGCAAGATTGCCATGTTCACTGTTACACTATTGATTGCCATGTTCATTGTAACAAAATTGATTGCCATGTTCACTGTTACTTGATTGTAAGGCTGTCAATTGACCCGAGCCCGATCCGAGCCCGATCAAGTCCGACCCGTTTTTAGTAGGACTTGGGCTTGATTTTTTTTCATTTTTTTCGAACCCGGGCTCAACAAATAAGCCCGATTACATTTTCGGGCCGGGTTCGGGTGTGTATGAGTCCGACCCGAACCTGACCCGATTTATATAAGTCTAATAAATACTCCCCGTCCCTTCATCTCTCTCACCTTTTTCCCGTCTAATAAATGTTCTGAAATGAAGAGCAAGAACGGCACGCAAGGTATTTCAAAAAAAAATTAATTCAGGTGTCTGTGGCTAATAAGTTAATGCGCATTAATTCAGGTCTAATAAATGCACAAGAAAGCAGGAGCCCATTCCCGTCCCTTCATCTCTCTCCATTCTGGTTTTCAGTGTTTCAAAAAAAATTCCGTACTGACCCAATTCTCAAAATAATGACCAAACTGACCCACTTCCAAATTATATATCAAACACTGCATCCTTCTTCAAAGAAACACTGCATTCTTCTTTTTTGGCAATTGGGTAAATCGGGCCGGGTTTGGGCTTTTTTGGTTAATTCGGGCTCGGGCTTGGACCTGTATTTTGGAGCCCGATACAAAATCGGGCCGGGCTTGGACCCAAAAAATAAATTCGGGCTCGGGCTCGGGCTTATATAAGTCCGGCCCAAGTCCGGCCCGTTGCCACCCCTACTTGATTGCCATGTTCACTGTTACAAGGTGCTTGCAAGATGCTTGCCATGTTGTTGTTTACCATGCTTCTTTGATGCTTCCTAGTTAGTTGATGAAATTTTCTAATAAATGAACTGCCTAATAAGTGATCATGTCTGAAGCATGTGCTCAGTTGCTTATATTTGTGGGCAGGACTTAATTTTATGGCATTATAATGTGACTGTGATATATAGTAGACTTAGTAGTGATTACTCTTGTAAAATTAGAACTTGCATTACAGTAAGAAGTACTAGCACAACTTGCAATAATTAATCAGAGTCTAATTAATTAACTCCGATTGGTAGCTAGTTATGCCTCACTAACTAGATTAATGACACTTTGATTAATTTGTATTGATAAACTTGATAGGGATGGTAAGAGAGATAGAAGTTGTGAAAACATATATATATTGTATTGTGTACGATTTTAGAAAGAGAGACAGAAAAGAAAGATCTATCAGCCGTCAGAGAGAGAGGGAGATAGGGAGAAACCCTACACCTTGGTGGTGAGTTCTTGAGAGATTTGTAAACTTGTTCTTCATATTTCTAGTGAAAATCGCAGAAGTGCCGCTGCGCGGGGAAGTAGTCATTGCATTGGGTGAACCTCAAAAAATCTCGTGTGTTGCTTTTGGTTGTTCTTTGTTCTCTTGCTTTTGATTTTATTGTTCTTGCATCTCGTTGGTGGGTTATTCCGCAATTAAAACTCAACATATTTTTCCTTTTTTTAAGATAAGGGACCTCAAAACATATTAATGTAATCTTTGAAAAAACATTCAATACTGATGAGTTTGGTTCCAACCTACTAGATTGGGTAGAATGATGAAACTGAATTAGTTATATTGTAGAAAACTGGCAACAAGTTGCTTTATTTTTTTTTTATCGGCAATGGTGGGTTGCCCCCCCCCCCCCCCCCCCCCCCCCCCCCCCGGCGTGCGTTTCATTAAAAAGAATTTAACAAAACATACAAAAAAATAAGCCTTATGAAATTCAGATTCCAACAGGCTGGGTCCTGAAACTCATACATCCCAACCACCAAACAAAAAATACAGTAAAATCTAATTCTACTGATCGACCGACCTCGTCAGCGCCAATTTGAGCTCATTCTCTCTTAGTCCCTCACTTGTACACCGTTTATCCTCGCCGTCATTTGCAACAACACCTCTGTCGCCCTCGACAATGACCCATACGCCAACTTCAAACACCATATGAGAGACACCGCAGACACTTTACCAATCTAACATCTCCCTATACAGATTGAGTCATTGTTCTCATCCCCTCGCTTGACCCTCATTGACTCTCACCGCTACCTCGCAACGAAGACTGTCGTCGCCCCCTGATGACTCTTCAAATGCCACCACCTCCTCCAAGCTCCTTGACATGAGAGAGACCTTAGGCACTCCTCACATTGACCTGAATATGCCAAAGTTGAGCCCAAACTAAAAAATTGTCTCTCTACCGTCGCCCACGCCAACTAGAATGCTTTTCACTGCTAATTGTAAGCCAGTTGTAATTTGGATATTAAGGAAGAAATCTATTTCGATTCAAATTTCAAAAAACGATTTGAAATTCGAATCTCCCCCTACCGCAACCCTCCCAAATCGAATTTTGAATTTCAAACACAATTTCAAAATTCAAAAATCAAACCCCCCCTGTCTCATCGGCAGCACTCATCCCCCCACCATGGTCACCGATCACCTCCGCTTCGCCAGCGAACAACATCCATGAGAGCCACTTTCGACCCTCCACGCTGATGCCAGCCCCGGCGACATATGCCACACCTTCCCAACCACAGTCCCGATGCTGCCACCCCCGACGCTAGCCCCGACGAGGGCGACCGATCGACGAACGCCCCCAACGCGCCCGCCCCAATACCAGTCGCCAACCCCCGCCATACAGCCTCCCATCACATGGACTACCGTTGTGCTCACCGGCAGGCAGTCCCGCACCCGACGTCTCTCGGCGACACCTCGTCCGCCCTCGACACCAACCTTCATCCCACCTCCAAGACACCCAACCGAACCCTCGTCGGTGCCTAACGACCTCGCAGGGCCGGCCCCACCATTGAGGCGGGTGAGGCGACCACCTCAGGCCCCCGGCATTTTCGCAATTTTAGGGGCCCCAAATTTGTTATTTGCTTGTAAATATAGGCACGTATTTTGCGCGTAAAAGAAAAATACTGTTCTTAGGGGCCCAAAAAATAATTATTTGAGGTTTTAAATTTTTTTTTAAAGATTATTTGGGTTTATACTTGAAGACTTGAATTGAATTTGAGACTTTAAATTTGAGTGATTTAAAACAAATTTATATATTTTGCATATTTTGCTTTTAACAATGTGCAAATTTTTTGTATACATTTTATTTTATTTTATTTTATTTTATTTTTGTGTATGGGGAGCCTCATTTCGAGAGTTCGCCTCGGGCCTCCGGGAACTCAGGGCCGGCCCTGCGACCTCACCATCTTTTCAGTGGGGGGGGGGGGGGAGTCCTCCCCCCTCCCCCAATCGGAAATCTGATGCGCCTCTTCCTTTGTTCTTGGCCATGGCTATTAGGGAAAACAGAGGAGGGAGAATCAAGAAGATGGAATTAGAGGATTAGAGCGAGAACATAAGAAGAGGAAGGAATGAACATCTAAATTTCTGATCGATCAGTGAACCGATCGACCTGTATTTATAGAACAAAAGCATATTACAAGTTGTTAGGACAGTTACAAGTGGACCCCACCTTGATCAAGGGCCATTAACAACCTAACTAACCATACAACGGCTGAGATTAGAAGATACCGATTCAGTATACACTTTTCTCACTTAAGCCCTTCTACTTCCTACTTATTACATCCTAACTGATACTCTATATCAGCTATATCAGATACATTTCCTTGATCATCAATTCCCCAGCTGCTTCCGACTTCTTCATTGCTCTTCTTCTTCATTCAGCTTGTATCAACTCCACCCCCCTTATTTTGAGACCTTGCCTCAAGGTCGAAGAGGGGAAACTTGCGAACCAGCTCCCAATAGGGTTCCCAGGTAGCTGCGCTCACATCCTGATGCTGCCACTTGATTAGTACCTCTGAAATCAACTTCCGACCTTTGATAACTTGTCTGCGATCCAGTATCTGCTCTGGTTCAAGCAAAGAAGTGGATAAAGGTATAGGAACACTTCGCTGCACTTCAACTTGAGGACCCAAATGCTTCTTAAGTTGGGATATGTGAAAAACAGGATGAATTTTGGATTCTGAAGGCAAATTGAGCTTATAGGCTACAGCTCCTATTCGTTCCAAGACTGCATAAGGGCCATAATAAAGAGGGGATAATTTTCTGACTGTCCTGGTTGCTACGGAGACTTGGCGGTATTGTTGCAATTTAACATAAACCAGATCTCCAACCTGGAACTCTTTATCACACCTATGACCATCCGATTGCTTCTTCATTCGATCTTGTGCTCTCTTCAAATTATCTTTGAGCAGTTGAAGTGTGACATCTCTTGAAAGCAATGCTTCTTCTACCTGGAGATTTTTAGCTGTATGAGGAATATAGGATAGTAGTGTCGGAGGAGGCCTTCCATAAACTACTTGATATGGGGTTGTCTTAGTGGCACTGTGATATGAAGTATTATACCAAAACTCCGCCCAGGGTAACCATCTACTCCAATCACTGGGCTTGTGATAACAAAAACACCTTAAGTAGGTCTCCAAACATCTGTTTACAACTTCTGTTTGGCCATCCGTCTGCGGATGATAAGCAGTGGAATAGTGCAAATTTGTACCTTGAAGCTTAAGCGACTCCTTCATAAGCTGACTAGTAAACACAGCTCCCCTATCGCAGACTATGGAGAGAGGCATTCCATAGAGTTTAAAAATTCCTTCCGTAAGCACTTGTAAGATAGAAGATGCAGTGTATGGATGCTTTATAGGGATGAAATGAGCATATTTGCTTAATCTGTCGACAACTACTAGGATTACGGAATATCTGCAGCTGGAAGGAAGACCCTCAATGAAATCCATACTCGCTTGTTCCCAAATTTGCGCAGGTATTGGAAGAGGTTGTAAGAGACCTGCTGGTGTTTGACAGATATACTTACTAGTTTGGCATGTGGAGCACTCCTTCACATAGTTTTGAACATCTTTCTTCATCCCTTTCCACCAAAATGACCTGCGAAGCCTTTGAAGAGTCTTATCATACCCTGAGTGACCTCCTATGGGTGTGTCATGATGCTCCAAAATCATCATTTTCCTAAGATCTGATGTTGGACTCAACACCACTTTAGTACCTTTGTACCAAACACCCCGAACCCTGGAGAACCTACTATCATTGGTCTTCAAGACTCTATCTGATAAGTTCTTGAAATAAGGATCAATCTCATTCATATGCAGAATATCTTCCCACCATTCTGAGTGTAAAGAACTCAATTGAACCAACCAGCAGTCCATATCTCTTCTAGATAGTCTATCTGCAGGTATATTTTCACTTCCTTTCTTATATTCCACTTCAAAATTGAAGCCATAGAGCTTAACCAGCCAAGAGTGCTGTGCTTCTGTTGACAACCTCTGATCTAACAAATATTTGAGTGGCTTATGATCCGTACGAATAATGAATTTCTTCCCAAATAAGTATTGCTTCCATTTCTTTATTGCCAACAATATTGCGAGCATCTCCTTCTCATAGGCCGACCAATGCAAGCATTTCCCCTTAATTCCCTGGCTAATATAGGCAATAGGATGGTTCTTTTGCAAGAGAACAGCTCCTATACCCAATTTACATGCATCGCATTCCACAACAAAAGTCTCTTTGAAGTCTGGCAGCTGCAAAACTGGGGCTGAGGTAAGTGCCTTCTTCAGCTCTTCAAAAGCCAACGCAGCAGCTGCAGTCCAATTGAATCCTTCTTTCTTCGTCAATTCCGTTAAAGGAGCAGCAATCGACCCATAATTCTTAATAAATTTCCTGTAGTACCCCGTAAGTCCAAGGAATCCACGTAGAGCTTTAACATTCTTTGGACATGGCCACTCTTGTACTGCAGCTACTTTCTTTGCATCGACAGAAATTCCTTTATCAGAGACTATATGGCCCAAGTACTCTACCTCCCGTTCTCCAAATGTACACTTGGATTGCTTCACAAACAGTTTATGTTTCTTTAGTATCGAAAAAATCTCCTTGAGATGTGTAATGTGATCTTGCCAAGAGCTGCTAAAGACCAAAATATCATCAAAGAAAACTAACACAAACTTCCTCAATTGTTGCCGAAAAATATCATTCATAAGAGACTGAAAAGTAGATGGCGCATTACTTAAACCAAAGGGCATTACTAGAAATTCGTAATGACCACTGTGAGTACGAAATGCAGTCTTGGGTATATCATCATTATTCATTCGTATCTGATGATAACCTGACCTGAGATCCAGCTTAGTAAAGAACTGAGAGCCATGCAGTTCATCTAATAAGTCGTCAATTATCGGAATGGGATACTTATCTTTGATGGTTTGCTTGTTTAGCGATCTATAATCTACACAAAATCGCCAAGATCCATCATGCTTTTTCACAAGAACCACTGGTGAACTGTAACTGCTACTACTTGGTTGGATAATACCCTGTTTTAACATGTCTTCCACAATACCTTCAATCGCATTCTTTTGCTCAAAAGAGTATCTGTATGGTCTAATACAAACCGGTTTAGAATTGCTCTCTAGAGGTATCCGATGGTCACAAGCCCGTGTGGGAGGCAGCTCCTTTGGTTCTTCAAACAATTCATGGAACTCCTCCAGTAACTGCTGAAGGTCTGGTGGCTGATGCACTGCTTCTTTTGAAGACTGAAGCTCATGACCGGAAGACATTAGATACAGCACAAAGCCTCTATGTGTTTGTAAAGCAATCTTGTTTGCTTCTTTATCTGAAAGTACTTTTGTTGGACTTGGAGTCAATCCGTGCAAAACCCAATCAATCCCTTCGTGCTTGAACTTCAATTGTTTGCTGATTAGATTGATTGTAACCTCAGAAACTTGCTTGATCCATTTGGCTCCAAGAACCACATCATGACCACCAATGGGAAACACCAAGAAATCATCTACAAACTCATAGCCTTGACATTGTAAGTGTACATTGGAACATAAACCACTTCCCTCCACTTCTTTTCCTCCCGCAACTCTTACATTAAAAGTTTGCTTGATGGAAAGTGGCAGCTCAACTTTTTGGAGAATAAATGGGTCAATATAATTGTGGGTAGCACCACTATCTACCAGGACATGCACATCTACACCTTTAAGTTGTGCTTTAAGAATCAGGCACTCAGTGTTTACTCCAGTGCTTAAGACTGCAGCGTTGAGATGATGGGGAACTGTGCTAATACTGGATTCTATCTTCTCCTCATCTAGTATCAATTGGTTTAACTCTTCCTCCTCTTGCAGGCTGAACAAATCCCACTCTCCTTCTATACACATATACACCTTTGTTTTACACAAATGTCCTGGGATATACTTTTCATCACAATGGAAACACAACCCTCTCTTCCGCCTATCCCACACTTCATTAGGTGATAACTTCTTTAAAGAAGGTCTATCGGAATTACTAGCACTTGTATTGCTGGAAAGAGGCTGTGCTTGGACAGCAGGTTGTGGTTGCTGAGACCAAGAATTGCTTCCATAGGTTGATTTATAAGGAGTCTTGTGAAATTGCCTTAGAGAATTGAATTTCTTCTCAAATTTTATTGCAATCTTGAAAGCTTCACTCAATGAATGAGGTTCTGCCATAGCAACATCATATTGTAATTCTTGCTTGAGGCCACTCACAAACTGATGCACAAGATATGGCTCACTCACCCCTTCTACCAAACATTGTAACTTTTCGAACCTCATTTGATAATCCAAGACTGTCGAATTTTGTTCCAGTCGACATAAAGATTTTGCTGCATCCTCGTAGATGCCTAATGCAAATCTGTTACAGATGCCTTCTTTAAACTCCTTCCAAGTAACGACATTGTCATTGGTCTTAAGAAACCATCGACACCATTGTATTGCATCATCTTTGAGGAAAAAAAACGCTACTCTCACCTTTTCTTCCCCTTTGATTCTATACAAATCAAAATAATGTTCAATTTGAAAAATCCAATTAAGCACATCTCCCGACCCTGAAAATGGATACACATCCAATTTTGGGGGTTTCAAAAAAAAAATTTTCACCAAATGAGTTTTCTCCTTCAAGAACTCCTTCACTTCTGGCATTACGAAGCCCCCTTCCTTCACCAGTAAACTCAAAGTTCAAATTCTGCTTACCAGCATTCTTCAATGGAAGAACCACCTCTGACGACTCTAGATTAGTTTGAGATTCTCCAACACGTTGAACCAACAGCTGCAACTGCGCCAGGATTAAAGGAATTTGAGCAGTTTGTGACGCCATTTCTTTAACTTGGCTTTCCAACCTCACAACTCTACCATTCAAGAACTGATGACTCTTTTGCCACTCCAGATCTGGCGCAGTACCAAGAATTCCCTCATCCTCCAATTCTTGATGAACTTCGTCTTCCACACTTGTCGCAGGTTCGATTGGCTCTGATACCATTGATGCGCCTCTTCCTTTGTTCTTGGCCATGGCTATTAGGGAAAACAGAGGAGGGAGAATCAAGAAGATGGAATTAGAGGATTAGAGCGAGAACATAAGAAGAGGAAGGAATGAACATCTAAATCTCTGATCGATCAGTGAACCGATCGACCTGTATTTATAGAACAAAAGCATATTACAAGTTGTTAGGACAGTTACAAGTGGACCCCACCTTGATCAAGGGCCATTAACAACCTAACTAACCATACAACGGCTGAGATTAGAAGATACCGATTCAGTATACACTTTTCTCACTTAAGCCCTTCTACTTCCTACTTATTACATCCTAACTGATACTCTATATCAGCTATATCAGATACATTTCCTTGATCATCAATTCCCCAGCTGCTTCCGACTTCTTCATTGCTCTTCTTCTTCATTCAGCTTGTATCAAAATCACCTTGCTTGCTCTCTTTTCTGTTGGGGGTTTTGGGTGGAGCTTCTCTCTCTAGGAATTCTAGAGAGAGAAACTCGACTGCTTTTATGTTACAATTTTCTTGTTAACAAGTTGCTTTATTATGTACACCTCCCATGAACTTTCACTTATATTTTAAGAAAACTACCATCTGTGACAAAACCATCAAATAAGCGGTCAGTTCTTTCTACATGTTTTCTTTAGGGTGAAAATACCTTAATTTTCATCACAATACACTCAAATGTGATGTTTGAAGGGTGTATAAGTATCAAAACGGGCATTTTACATGTCATTAATTGCGTAGTTATTTCGAAGTAAGTCATGCTTAATTTGCTACTAAATGACTATGTTTCAGAGGGAGCATTTCAGAATTTATAAACATTTATATTTACACTAATGCTCGATCTCTTTGTACTTCCTATCTAGCATAGATACTTGATTATGCATACCGTAGATGGAAATCTATCTACTTGGTTTATGCTTGGCTGATTGAATGCAAAACTGAATAAAGCATTAGGACCCACGCCCCATTCAACTCCTTTTGAAGTCTAGTCTAGGGACTTAATATTCAAACAGTTGTAGAGCCTTTACAAGTTTTGCAACCAACCATCTCTTGATTAATAAGGGGGAAAACCCAGTTTGCTTGACAGGGCTTTAGCTCCACCCTTGAGGCGGGCTGAGGCGATCGCCTCAGGTCCCCGACATTTTCGCAATTTTAGGGATACATTTTATTTTATTTTATTTTATTTTATTTTATTTTTGATATATAACAAAAGGTGTGCTTGGTGAGTGCAAAAGAAGAATTACCTTGGTGTAGAGGAGAGGCTGAGTTTTCCCACCTTTACTCCCAAATAACTTGAACTTGTCGATCAAGTTGAGTTCAATCCAAGATATTTCTTAGTTTTGTATTCAATCTATACTAGGTTTTTTTATGGTTTGTTTCTACTGTTGTAACTGCAAGGAGGGGATAGTTACACCATAGCGCACATTACACCTATATCGACGATTTTGCGAGAGCATATAAAACTAAAATATCACACCCCTTTTGTATCGAAAATGGTAGTGTCCCCATTCAACAAATATTTGCTTGGTTAGTAGCAGGGCCGGCCCCACCCATGAGGCGGGTGAGGCGACTGCCGCCTCAGGCCCCCGACATTTTCGCAATTTTAGGGGCTCTAAATTTGTAATTCGCTTATAAATATAGGCACGTATTTTACACGTAAAAGAAAAATACTCTTATTAGGGGCCCCAAAAATAATTATTTGAGCCTTTAATTTTTTTTTGAAGATTATTTGGGTTTATACTTGAAGACTTAGAATTGAATTTGAGTGATTTAAAACAAATTTATAAATTTTACATATTTTGCTTTTAACAATGTGCAAATTTTTTGCATACATTTTATTTTATTTTATTTTATTTTATTTTATTTTATTTTTGTGTATGGGGAGCCCCATATCTATTTTCCTTTATCTTTGTTTTCCTCTAGTTTTCCATTTCGATGTTGTCCAAGTTTTGCATTGTGTCTTGATTTCTTTGAGTTGTATTAGACTGATTTCCTGATGGCACCCCTTACAGCTCAAGGGAACCCATCATAGCTATATATAGGTCCCTTTCTTTTTTTTCTTTTTTGGGTTGACCTGTAGCTATATATAGGAAAGAGAATTTGGTTTTTAATAAAATGATAATTAAAATTAGTTATTAATTAATTATTTAAATCACATAATAATCTATTTAGATTATAACTAATTATATGACTAATCACTCCCACAACTCCTATAAAACCCCTACTCTCTCTCCTTCTCTGTTCAAAATCCCCTTCTCTCTCCTCTTATCTGTTCAAAAGCCCCTTCTCTCTCCTTCTCTGTTCAAAATCCCCTTCTCTCTTATTCAAAACCCAAAATCATCCCGTCGCAGCTCCGAGGATGCCTTGTTCTTGTTTTGGTTTTGTTGGCAACAAAAAGCTGGCGGTGCTTTTGCGGCCAGAGACAGAGACAGAGAGTGGGGACCGGGAGCGGTCAAAGGCAGAGAGGCCAAGGACTAACCTGATGCCGTTGAGGCTGATCAATCTTTTGCGGCCAGAGACAGTGAGTGGGGGCCGGGAGCGGAGGCAAAGGACTAACCTGATGCCGTTGAGGCCGATCAATCTTTACATTCCCGACGACGACAACAACTACAATGAGTCGTCTCCACAGAGAAAACAAAGACAGTTAGAAAAGAGTTGTAACGATTGAAATTAGTTCCAACAAAGAGGTCGTCAACAATGTGCAAATTTTTTGCATACATTTTATTTTATTTTATTTTATTTTATTTTTGTGTATGGGGAGCCCCATATCTAATTTCCTTTATCTTTGTTTTCCTCTAGTTTTCCATTTGGTTGTTGTCCAAGTTTTGCATTGTCTCTTGATTTCTTTGAGTTGTATTAGACTGATTTCCTGATGGCACCCCTTAGAGCTCAAGGGAACCCATCATAGCGATATATAGGTTCCTTTCTTTTTTTTTTTTGGGTTGACCTGTAGCTATATATAGGAAAGAGGATTTGGTTTTTAATGAAATCATAATTAAAATTAGTTATTAATTAATTATTTAAATCACATAATAATCTATTTAGATTATAACTAACTAGTATCATGCACGTGCGATGCACGTGGAGGAAGAAGGAAAAAGAAAAAAAACCTACCAACACGTGCGCTGCCCGTGTTTTTTTTCGCACGTGTGGAAAATGGGGAGGGGAATGAAAAGGACCCAAAAAAAAATCTAGTATTATACACGTGCGTTGCACGTGGAAAAATGGGGAGGGGGAATGAAAAGGATAAAAAAAAGCCAACACGTGCACTGCACGTGTTGACAAAATGACAGTTGGTGACAAATGACACTAACCCCTTCTCCCATTATAATAGTAGAGATTATACGACTAATCACTCCCACAGCTCCTATAAAACCCCTACTCCCTCCTTCTCTGTTCAAAATCCCCTTATTTCTCCTCTTATTTGTTCAAAAGCCCCTTCTCTCTCCTTCTCTGTTCAAAATCCCCTTCTCTCTCCTTCAAAACCCAAAATCATCCCGTTGCAGCTCCGAGGATGCCTTGTTCTTGTTTTGGTTTTGTTGGCAACAAAAAGCCGGCGGTGGTTTTGCGGCCAGAGACAGAGACAGAGAGTGGGGACCAGGAGCGGTCAAAGGCAGAGAGGCCAAGGACTAACCTGATGCCGTTGAGGCCGATCAATCTTTTGCAGCCAGAGACAGTGAGTGGGGGCCGGGAGCGGAGGCCAAGGACTAACCTGATGCCGTTGAGGCCGATCAATCTTTACATTCCCGACGACGACAACAACTACAATGAGTCGTCTCCACAGAGAAAACAAGGACAGTTAGAAAAGAGGTGTAACGATTGAAATTAGTTCCAAAAAAGAGGTCGTCAACAATGTGCAAATTTTTTGCATACATTTTATTTTATTTTATTTTATTTTATTTTATTTTTGTGTATGGGGAGCCCCATATCTAATTTCCTTTATCTTTGTTTTCCTCTAGTTTTCCATTTCGTTGTTGTCCAAGTTTTGCATTGTCTCTTGATTTCTTTGAGTTGTATTAGACTGATTTCCTGATGGCACCCCTTACAGCTCAAGGGAACCCATCATAGCTATATATAGGTCCCTTTCTTTTTTCTTTTTTTTTTTGGGTTGACCTGTAGCTATATATAGGAATGATGATTTGGTTTTTAATAAAATCATAATTAAAATTAGTTATTAATTAATTATTTAAATCATAATAATCTATTTAGATTATAACTAATTATATGAATAATCACTCCCACAGCTCCTATAAAACCCCTACTCTCTCCTTTTCTGTTCAAAATCCTCTTCTCTCTCCTCTTATCTGTTCAAAATCCCCTTCTCTCTCCTTCTCTGTTCAAAATCCCCTTCTCTCTCCTTCAAAACCCAAAATCATCCCGTCGCAGCTCCGAGGATGCCTTGTTCTTGTTTTGGTTTTGTTGGCAACAAAAAGCCGGTGGTGCTTTTGCGGCCAGAGACAGAGACAGAGAGTGGGGACCAGGAGCGGTCAAAGGCAGAGAGGCCAAGGACTAACCTGATGCCGTTGAGGCCGATCAATCTTTTGCGGCCAGAGACAGTGAGTGGGGGCCGGGAGCGGAGACCAAGGACTATCCTGATGCCGTTGAGGCCGATCAATCTTTACATTCCCGACGACGACAACAACTACAATGAGTCGTCTCCACAGAGAAAACAAGGACAGTTAGAAAAGAGGTGTAACGATTGAAATTAGTTCCAAAAAAGAGGTCGTCTCTCTACGGAGGAAGGACCATAAACCGATATAACAGTGAGAGTGTAGTTAAATGCCGTCCAGTTCAGTTGGACAATAAGGAAAAAGTTTAGGCGTTGAACCGAAATAAGAGAGAAAGCCGCTTCCTTGAGTCCAAGAATGATACATCCCTTAGAACCTATCGCGTATAGGGAGATCCAATTGGAGATAATGGAACCTCCTAAGGAGCGCAAGGTTGAGGGGGGCGGAGAATCGATCTTCGACTCTTGGATGGAGATAATGTCACAGTGAGAGGAAGTTATTAAATCATAAACAGCCCTCTTTTTATTGGGGCAATTGAGTTCCCGAATATTCCAAGAGATACTAATCATTACGAGATTGATGCTCCTTGACTTGAATAAGTTCTGACTGCCTAATGTTATGAATGATGGTCGAGTTATTTGGGTCGATCAAGAAACCCATATCCTGAGCGATGGAGGCCGGCTCGATATACGTCATTATTTGGGGACCAGTATATGATTCTAGACTCAGCTCTTTCTCTTATATCATGAGAAGATCTCTTATGTTGACTCTAGCTTTCCTCCACCAGGAATCAGGATGGCACAACTATACGTCATTATTTGGAATTGGAAATAGAATCGACAACAATAAATTGTTTTCCTGTGAAGAGCATTAATAAATTTTGGATTAATTGAATTTTTTTAATTTTTATGTATTGCTTCCATTGTCATTGTGACAAAAATATTTTGAACCCAAGACCTCTCACTACACATAGAAGACTTCTTATTGCGTGAGCTATACTCAACTGGTGTGATAAATAAGACTTATCAAACTGCCCTACATGTTACCCTTTTGGAGACTAAGACCCATAACTTCAAACTAAAGTAGCAGATGAGATGGGTCTGATGAGGTAAAAAAAACGGAAAGTGAAGATGGCGGCTCCAGCCCCGAGAAAAAAAAATTAAGACTCAAAGATACCATTAGTTGGCGTACGCAAGGCTGGCATCCACTTCGGCGGGCTTGGCGGGAAACACCAATCCTCCACTTTATCGTCGTTCATTTTGCTGGCGTGGAGAGATACCATTAGTTGATATGCGTGTTTCGTGTTTTTTAAGTTAGTAGTGGATTGTTGCCACGTGATATGTGTCTCAAAGAAAGGAAGAAGAGAGAGACGGTGAAAGAAGTGGGCTGACGTGGCGAAAAGAGAAGGAAAGAGAAGGAGTGGGCAAAAGAGAAAGAATCTGTTCGGTTTTCAAGGCAAAAGAGAAGAAGGCGACGCGTTTACGTGACCTGTAGCTAACTCGGCAACTCCTCCCGTAGCTTGATGCAGTCAAGCTAGCTGTATCTTCTTCCCCAGGTCGAGCTTATCAGTCATGTATCAGTCCCCTGGCAATTAGCAATCTTCTGGGGACTTGAATGCAAATAGGCACTGGTTAATAAACAAAGATATAAGAGCATACATTGTTCTCTGTCTTTAACCTCAGGCTCTTCCATTCCCTTGTGTTTTTTCTTGTTCATCACCAACACTTCTCTCTCCTTATCTGTTCAAAATCCCCTTCTTTCTCCTTCAAAACCCAAAATCATCCCGTCGCAGCTCCGAGGATGCATTGTTCTTGTTTTGGTTTTGTTGGCAACAAAAAGCCGGCGGTGCTTTTGCGGCCAGAGACAGAGACAGAGAGTGGGGACCAGGAGCGGTCAAAGGCAGAGAGGCCAAGGACTAACCTGATGCCGTTGAGGCCGATCAATCTTTTGCGGCCAGAGACAGTGAGTGGGGGCCGGGAGCGGAGGCCAAGGACTAACCTGATGCCGTTGAGGCCGATCAATATTTACATTCCCGACGACGACAACAACTACAATGAGTCGTCTCCACAGAGAAAACAAAGACCGTTAGAAAAGAGGTGTAACGATTGAAATTAGTTCCAAAAAAGAGGTCGTCAACAATGTGCAAATTTTTTATATACATTTTATTTTATTTTATTTTATTTTATTTTATTTTATTTTTGTGTATGGGGAGCTCCATATCTAATTTCCTTTATCTTTGTTTTCCTCTAGTTTTCCATTTCGTTGTTGTCCAAGTTTTGCATTGTCTCTTGATTTCTTTGAGTTGTATTAGACTGATTTCCTGATGGCACCCCTTACAGCTCAAGGGAACCCATCATAGCTATATATAGGTCTCTTTCTTTTTTTTTCTTTTTTGGGTTGACCTGTAGCTATATATAGGAAAGAGGATTTGGGTTTTAATAAAGTGATAATTAAAATTAGTTATTGATTAATTATTTAAATCACATAATAATCTATTTAGATTATAACTAATTATATGACTAATCACTCCCACAGCTCCTATAAAACCCCTACTCTCTCTCCTTCTCTGTTCAAAATCCTCTTCTCTCTCCTCTTATCTGTTCAAAAACCCCTTCTCTCTCCTTCTCTGTTCAAAATCCCCTTCTCTCTCCTTCAAAACCCAAAATCATCCCGTCGCAGCTCCGAGGATTCCTTGTTCTTGTTTTGGTTTTGTTGGCAATAAAAAGCCGGCGGTGCTTTTGCGGCCAGAGACAGAGACAGAGAGTGGGGACCGGGAGCGGTCAAAGGCAGAGAGGCCCAGGACTAACCTGATGCCGTTGAGGCCGATCAATCTTTTGCGGCCAGAGACAGTGAGTGGGGGCCGGGAGCGGAGGCCAAGGACTAACCTGATGCCGTTGAGGCCGATCAATCTTTACATTCCCGACGACAACAACAACTACAATGAGTCGTCTCCACAGAGAAAACAAAGACCGTTAGAAAAGAGGTGTAACGATTGAAATTAGTTCCAAAAAAGAGGTCGTCAACAACGTGCAAATTTTTTGTATACATTTTATTTTATTTTATTTTATTTTTGTGTATGGGGAGCTCCATATCTAATTTCCTTTATCTTTGTTTTCCTCTAGTTTTCCATTTCGTTGTTGTCCAAGTTTTGCATTGTCTCTTGATTTTTTTGAGTTTTATTAGACTGATTTCCTGATGGCACCCCTTACAACTCAAGGGAACCCATCATAGCTATATATAGGTCCCTTTCTTTTTTCTTTTTTTTTTGGGTTGACCTGTAGCTATATATAGGAAAGATGATTTGATTTTTAATAAAATGATAATTAAAATTAGTTATTAATTAATTATTTAAATCACATAATAATCTATTTAGATTATAACTAATTACATGACTAATCACTCCCACAGCTCCTATAAAACCCCTACTCTCTCTCCTTCTCTGTTCAAAATCCCCTTCTCTCTCCTTCTCTGTTCAAAATCCCCTTCTCTCTCCTTCAAAACCCAAAATCATCCCGTCGCAGCTCCGAGGATGCCTTGTTCTTGTTTTGGTTTTGTTGGCAACAAAAAGTCGGCGGTGCTTTTGCGGCCAGAGACAGAGACAGAGAGTGGGGACCGGGAGCGGTCAAAGGCTGAGAGGCCAAGGACTAACCGGATGCCGTTGAGGCCGATCAATCTTTTGCGGCCAGAGACAGTGAGTGGGGGCCGGGAGCGGAGGCCAGGGACTAACCTGATGCCGTTGAGGCCGATCCATCTTTACATTCCCGACGACGACAACAACTACAATGAGTCGTCTCCACAGAGAAAACAAAGACCATTAGAAAAGAGGTGTAACGATTGAAATTAGTTCCAAAAAAGAGGTCGTCTCTCTGCGGAGGAAGGACCATAAACCGATATAACAGTGAGAGTGTAGTTGAACGCCGTCCAGTTCAGTTGGACAATAAGGAAAAAGTTAAGGCGTTGAACCGAAATAAGAGAGAAAACCGCTTCCTTGAATCCAAGAATGATACATCCCTTAGAACCTATCGCGTATAGGGAGATCCAATTGGAGATAATGGAACCTCCTAAGGAGCACAAGGTTGAGGGGGGAGGAGAATCGATCTTCGACTCTTGGATAGAGATAATGTCACAGTGAGAGGAAGCTATTAAATCATAAACAACCCTCTTTTTATTGGGGCAATTGAGTCCCCGAATATTCCAAGAGATACTAATCATTACGAGATTGATGCTCCTTGACTCGAATACGTTCTGACTGCCTAATGTTATGAATGATGGTCGAGTTATTTGGGTCGATCAAGAAACCCATATCCTGAGCGATGGAGGCCGTCTCGATATACGTCATTATTTGGGGACCAGTATAAGATTCTAGACTCAGCTCTTTCTCTTATATCTTGAGAAGATCTCTTATGTTGACTCTAGCTTTCCTCCACCAGGAATCAGGATGGCACAAATATACGTCATTATTTGGAATTGGAAATAGAATCGACAACAATAAATTGTTTTCCTGTGAAGAGCATTAATAAATTTTTGATTAATTGAATTTTTTTATTTTTATGTATAGCTTCCATTGTCATTGTGACAAAAATATTTTGAACCCAAGACCTCTCACTACACATAGAAGACTTCTTACTGCGTGAGCTATACTCAACTGGTGTGATAAATAAGATTTATCAAACTGCCTTACATGTTACCCTTTTGGAGACTAAGACCCATAACTTCAAATTAAAGTAGCAGATGAAATGGGTCTGATGAGGTAAAAAAAACGGAAAGTGAAGATGGCGGTTCTAGCCCCGAGAAAAAAAATTAATACTCAAAGATACCATTAGTTGGCGTACGCAAGGCTGGCATCCACTTCGGCAGGCTTGGCGGGAAATACCAATCCTCCACTTTATCGTCGTTCATTTTGCTGGCATGGAGAGATACCATTAGTTGATATGCGTGTTTCGTGTTTTTTAAGTTAGTAGTGGATTGTTGCCACGTGATATGTGTCTCAAATAAAGGAAGAAGAGGGAGACAGTGAAAGAAGTGGGCTGACGTGGCGAAAAGAGAAGGAAAGAGAAGGAGTGGGCAAAAGAGAAAGGAGCTTTTCGGTTTTCAAGGCAAAAGAGAAGAAGGCGACGCGTTTACGTGACCTGTAGCTAACTCGGCAACTCCTCCCGTAGCTTGATGCAGTCAAGCTAGCTGCATCTTCTTCCCCAGGTTAAGCGTATCAGTCATGTATCAGTCCCCTGGCAATTAGCAATCTTCTGGGGGACTTGAATGCAAATAATGCGCAATCTAGCTCTTTCCACCCTGCATTTGCTTCTCACGGTGAGCCCCACAGTACACGTGGATCGCTATGAGTAGAGAAGAGATGAAAGGGCAGTTAGTACTGTTTAAAGCACGCGCGTAGCGCATGTTTCTGTTTTCAGCACGTTTCTACTTTCCAGCTTATAAATAGACTGATGTAAAGAGGATGAGGCTATGGATGAGAAGAAATATCTAATTTCCTTTATCTTTGTTTTCCTCTAATTTTTCATTTCCTTGTTGTCCAAGTTTTGCATTGTCTCTTGATTTCTTTGAGTTGTATTAGACTTATTTCCTGAAGGCACCCCTTACAGCTCAAGGGAACCCATCATAGCTATATATAGGTCCTTTTTTTTTTTTTGGGTTGACCTGTAGCTATATATAGGAAAGAGGATTTGGTTTTTAATAAAATGATAATTAAAATTAGTTATTAATTAATTATTTAAATCACATAATAATCTATTTAGATTATAACTAATTATATGACTCAAAGATTATAACTAATTATAACAATGTGCAAATTTTTTGTATACATTTTATTTTATTTTATTTTATTTTTGTGTATGGGGAGTCCCATTTCGAGAGTTCGCCTTGGGCCCCCGGAAACTCAGGGCCGGCCCTGGAATTAGGATGGCCTTAATAAATTTTGGATTGATTTTTTTTATTTTTATGTATAGCTTCCATTGTCATTGTGACAAAAATATTTTGAACCCAAGACCTCTCACTACGCATAGAAGACTTCTTACTGCATGAGTTATACTCAACTCGTGAGATAAATAAGACTTATAAAACTGCCCTACATGTTACCTTTTGGAGACTAAGACCCATAATTTCAAATTAAAGTAGTAGATGAGATGGGTCTGATGAGTGATCCCACTTACTGTCAGATCTCTTCTGAAATCACTATTGAGCCACATTCTAGAGACCTCTTCTACCATATAATAATAGTGCCCACCTATATTCTGCTAATGAAAGCAGACTCACATGCTCATATTTAAAATCAGAAGACCCACACATTATATGAAGAGTAATATGGTAACAATACAATTGTTTCAATACTAATGGAGTAGCCTTTAAGATTCCCATACTTGATAACACGAATTTTTTACCTTTTTACCAAACTATCCCACTTTTTGTAAGTATGTACGAAACTATCCCTATTTGAAAATTTAATACCAAAATATTCCTGTCGCTAACTGAGTTAGCGCGCTTTGTGATTTTCTTCACGCTAACTCAGTTAGCGTGCTGTAGGAAATACAACTTTCTCCTCTGATTTGGGTGTGGCAAAAAACTCACCCGATATAGACACGCTAACCCCGTTAGCGCGCCTCTTTATGCCAAGGTCGTTAACTGGGTTAGCGTGTGTCGATTATTAGTCTGTTTGTGAAGATAGGCATACACGTTAACTCAGTTAACGGCTTTGGTAAAATAAGGCACGTTAACTGAGTTAACGTGTGTGAGTATCTCCAATTTCTATAAAGTTTCAACTTTCTGAAAACTTAAAATCTTCACGGTCGTTAACTCAGTTAACAGCCTTGGTAAGAATAGGCACGTTAACTGAGTTAACATGTGTAAGTATCTCCAAGTTCCAGAAAGTTTCAACTTTCTGGAAACTTGAAATCTTCACTGTCGTTAACTCAGTTAAAGGCATTGGTAAAAAAAAGGCACGTTAACTGAGTTAGCGTGTCTATACTTAGTGATTTTTTATCCACATCCCTCTTTGAAGTAGTGCCCCATACTGTCCTATCTACGAACGCTAACTCCGTTAGCGCGAGTGGTTATTAAACACGTTAGCGTGTCTATATTGGGTGAGTTTTTTGCCATACTCAAACAAAAGGAAAAAAGTTGTATCCCCTGCAGCACGCTAACTGAGTTAGCGCGAAAAAAATAACTAGGCGCGCTAACTCAACAGTTAGCGACAGGAATATTTTGATATTAAATTTTCAAATAAGGATAGTTTCGTACATACTTACAAAAAGTGGGATAGTTTGGTAAAAAAATTCTGTTAACACTGGGGCTCTCTGCCTCTCTCTGTTCCTGTTCCTTCACTTCTTTGTCTAGTTGAGAAACAATAATTCAAACAACTCATTCACCTTGTGATTCTAAAACTTTACTATTAAGACTAAGAGACCATGTCTTGATCTTTATGTTTGATATATTAGATTTTGAGCTCTAGCACTTTTGTCTATATCCCTCAAAAGATTCCTTCTGTGAACTTTACAGACCTGACTAACAAACTTTTTTTAAGTTGGATGTTGAGACCTTGGTTAGCAAGAAAACAATGCCTACTAACCAGGGCCGACCCTGAGTTCCCAGAAGCCCGAGACGAACTCTCGAAGTGGGCTTTCCATACACAAAAATAAAATAAAATAAAATGTATACAAAAGATTTGCACATTGTTAAAAGTAAAATATGCAAAATATATAAATTTGTTTTAAATCACTCAAATTTAAAGTCTCAAATTCAATTCAAGTCTTCAAGTATAAACCCAAATAATCTTCAAAAAAAAATTAATGGCTCAAATAATTATTTTTGGGGCCCCTAATAAGAGTATTTTTCTTTTACACACAAAATACGTGCCTATATTTACAAGCGAATTACAAATTTGGGATCCATAAAATTGCAAAAATGCCGGGAGCCTGAGGTGATCGCCTCACCCGCCTCAAGGGTGGAGCCGGCCCTGCTACTAACCAAGCAGATATTTGTTGAATGGTGACACTACCATTTTCGATACAAAAGGGGTGTGATATTTTAGTTTTATATGCTCTCGCAAAATCATGAATATAGGTGTAATGTACGCTATGGTGTAACTATCCCCTCCTTGCAGTTACAACAGTAGAAACAAACCATGAAAAAACCTAGTATAGATTGAATACAAAACAAAGAAATATCTTGGATTGAACTCAACTTGATCGACAAGTTCATGTTATTTGGGAGTAATAGTGGGATAACTCAGCCTCTCCTCTACACCAAGGTAATTCTTCTTTTGCACTCACCAAGCACACCTTTTGTTACATATCAAAAATAAAATAAAATAAAATAAAATAAAATGTATCCCTAAAATTGCGAAAACGCCGGGGGTCTGAGGCGGTCGCCTCACCCGCCTCAAGGGTGGGGCCAGCCCTGCCTGATTCCTGGTGGAGAAAAACTAGTGTCAACATAAGAGATCTTCTCATGATATAAGAGAAAGAGCTGAGTCTAGAATCTTATACTGGTCCTCAAACTAGGAATCCTCATCTGCTAGTTGTGGTCGTGTATATATGAAATAGCTATAAGAAAATTATTTTTTTTTAAATATATATATATATATATATATATATATATATATATATATATATATATTTGAGTTAAAAGGTGGAATAAAGCCACCCTGTTTCATTAATAAGAAGTTAATAAAACAATCCCGGTGAACCGGGGGACAAACAAAAATACAAAGCAGGAAACAAAATACCGTGCAGAAAATAAAACATAAACCCCCAACAAAATCCTTAGGGGTGGGTCAAATCCTCCATACATCAACCCAATCAAAAGTACAGTAGGCCAGGAACGAACTCGTAGAGACTGTAGCGATTGGGGATAACGTCGTCCCTCAATCCAGTGTCGGCCCAAAGTCTACCTTCTCATCATCAAAATTCTCTACCTGGAAGACTCTGGCGATCCTTCCTCTCGCTCCTGTGGCGGTAGCTGCAGCCCAAAAAAAGATAAGATGCATGATAGGAGTAAGGTTACCAAAAATACTACTACATGAAGCACGAAAATAAAATTTGTTTCTGTCTAGCCATAACACCTATGTAGTTGCCGCAATGGCAATGTACTACGCATCCTTCATTTCGTGGCGGATCGAAGCGAATTTGGGACCGATCCACAAATCCTCATACTCATTGGGGTAGTCACTTGTACCTAGGGCTCTTAACACCTCAACCATAGTTGCCTTGCTCCTTGGGGCATTGGAGAAAAAGGTGGTTCAGCGTCTCCGTTTGCATGTTACAGAACCCACAGGCAGTTGCAATCTGGGATTGTCTTTTTGCAAGGTTTTCTCTCGTAAGGATAGCATTATTGAGCACTAGCCAAAGGAATACTCTGACCTTCAGTGGTGTTTTTGCCTTCCAAAGCACTTGTGTCCAGTTGGGCCGGCATCCCCGGAAGTGAACACGATGGTAAAGGGATCTGACCGAGAAAGAACCCTTGGGCTCTAGTCCCCAGTACAGTTGGTCTGGTCCTTGGGTGCACATCGATCGAACCGTGCGATGTATGTTTGCAGTTCTAGCAGTTGCTGCTGTAGTCCTGGGGTAAGAACTCCTTGAAACGCCGGTTTCCAATTTTCCCTCTTTCAGGTTTTCTCCACAGAGATATTAGGGCGAGTTGTTTTGGCAAACAGCTCCGGGAAAGTTTCTTTCAGTGTATGGGCACCACACCACTTATCCCACCAAAATCTGGTGGACCGTCCATTTCCGATATTCGATGTCACTGCTGAATTGAACGGACCACTTGCTTTGGAAATTCCCTTCCAAAAACGGGAGACCTTAGCTCCTAATCGAAAGCCCAAGCTTCTCGTACCTTTTTCCCGTAGGTACGGTTGAATGAAATCCTGCCAGCCTTCCCCCCGTGGTGGAAAACCTTCCACCACCATTTCCCTAAGAGGGCAAGATTCATATCTCTAAGGTCGATGATTCCTAGTTCTCCATGCTTCTTCTTCATGCAGGCAATACCCCATTTGATTAGGTGGTAGCCTCCCATATTCGATTCTGCCCCTTTCCAAATGAATCTTTTACGGATTCGGTCAATCCTTTGGATGACCCACTTTGGGAGCTCAAAAAAGGACATGTAGTAAATGGGTAGGTTAGACAGTACTAAATTAATGAGTATCACTCTGCCTCCCAGTGACAGCGATTTACCTTTCCAACCAGATAATATGTCCTCCACTCTATCTATTATAGGCAACCAGTTCGACTTAGTGAGTTTCCCCGGTCTGAGTGGGAGCCCTAAATATTTGATTGGGAACTCATTCGTCATACAGTTTAGTATGGTGGCATGTGCCCGAGCTTCTTCATCTGATAGAGTAATGGGGATCAGTGCACTCTTGTGAAAATTTATCTTGAGACCTGACCATGCTTCAAAGCAGTAGAGGGCCCCTTTAAAGCAGACTGTTTCTGATCTGGTTCCGTTCCCAAAAAGTAGAGTGTCATCAGCATATTGGAGAATCGTGCACCCTTGATTGGAGTTGCAACTGGCCACCGGCTTAATCCAACCTTGTCTCCGACAATTTTTTAGCATTCCCCTAAGCACATCTGCTACAATAGTGAATAAAAGTGGGGATAACAGATCCCCTTGCCGGAGTTCCTTCTTGCAGGAAAACGATGGTCCTGACCTCCCCTTCACTGATATTGCCGTTTTACTAGTCTGTAGGCATTGTTTGACCCATCTAACCCATCTGTCCCCAAATCCTCTCCCTCTGAGAGCTTCCAGCAAACACTCCCAGTCGACGGAGTCGTATGCTTTTTCAAAATCCAACTTTAGAAGGAAATTCTTCGAATTGCTCATGTGATAGTGGTGTATAACTTTTTCAGTAGTGGCCACACAATCCAGGATACATCTGCCCTTGATGAAGCCTGTCTGGGTTTTGTTGATAATGTTATCCATTAAACTCCCCAGGCGGATGGCCAGAACTTTTGTGATGATCTTCGCTAAGCAATTAATGAGGCTTATCGGTCTGAAATCCCCCACACGTTTAGGCTCCTCCCGTTTGGGAATCAGGACAACTTCCGCAAAATTGAACATGCCCAATCTGAGGCTGTTATGAAAAAATTCCCCTATTAGTGCTATAATGTTCTCTTTAATTTCTTCGCAGAATACTTGGTAGAACATCATTGGAAAGCCGTCTGGCCCAGGTGACTTGTCAGCGCCCATTTGGTTGATGGCCTTCTTCACTTCCATTTCCGAAAATGGCTCCTCCAGACTGGAGAGAGTTTGCGCTGAGTCATCCTGGGTCTCCTGCCAGAAATCCTCCGCAAAGGAACCTTGAAATCATTCTTTCTTCCAAAAAGGCCTTTATAGTAGTTCTGGAAGGTTGAGGAGATCGCCTTCTCATCCTGCAAAGTACCCGACTCCGTCTAAATTGAGAGGACGAGATTGGATCTGCGTCTTGCGCTAGCCACCCGGTGGAAGTAGGCCGTATTCGCATCTCCCTCTTTGAGCCACGAAATCCTTGACCTTTGATGCCACTTGATCTCTTCCAACTTATAGAGATTGGCGATATTTCCCCGGAGCTCTAATAGCCTGTTCCTTTCTTCCTGAGACAAAACTCTCGTCTCTTCAACCTTTTCCAGCTCATCGATACCTTCCAAGAATGCCTCTTTGGAGCGCCAGATGGTCGAGAACCTAGATCAATTCCATCTGCGCAGCCGTTTTCTCAATCGTTGGATTTTCTCACACCATCGGGATGCAGCGTTCCTGCCAGCGGTTGGGAGCGCCCAATTTTTCATAACCATGTGATGAAACCCCTGAATTTCCAGTCAGGCGTTCTCGAATCTGAATTTTCGCATCCTCTGCGCTCTGCGTACCCCCACGTCGAGCAGTATCGAGGTGTGGTCTGACGTGAGCCTAGGGATCGATCTGGCTGTAGTTAATGGGAATGAAGCTTCCCACTCCATTGATACTAGTACCCTGTCTAGCTTGGCCAGGACCGGAGTTGCTTGCATATTGGACCATGTGAAAAGTCTGTCATTAATAGGGATATCGATCAGCTCTAGTTCCGTGATCACCATATTGAACTCCTCTCTGTGTCTATCGCTGGACCCTCGACCTTTGTGCTCAAAGGCAAATCTGGTGATATTGAAGTCCCCCCCAACAATCCAAGCCCCAGATCAGCGTTGTCGGATATTGATCAGCTCTTGCCAAAATGCATCTCGATCTGAAGCCACATTCGGTCCGTAGACGATAGTCACCGTCTGCAGCCAGTCATCAGACCGTCGTTTCAATCGAGTAGTCAGGGAGAACGTTCCACTATATACCTCAGTACAAGAGAGAATATCCGAGTTGAATCCAATAGCGATTCCACCAGAGGCTCCTGCTGATGGGCGTAACACCCATTCCTTGATTCTGTTACCCCCGATTCTTTTGAGTTTGAGCCCGTGCTGGAGCTTGGTCTCCTGCAGCCCTACCACTTCCGCCTTGGAGTTGCTAATAACGTCCCTAACCATGTCTTTCTTACCCCTATCCCCCAGCCCCCTAACATTCCAGAATAGAGTATTCATTGGGGTACTATGTCAAGGGTGATCGTTGGAGTGGGTGTGGGGCTGGCTACATCCTCGAGGATGTCCGTCGTCCCAACGCAATTTCCTAGAGTGGTCTCAAGAGCCTTAACCCTCTCAGTTTCCCAACCCCTAATTTTGTTGAGAAGTAAAGCATTGCGCTCTGTGTCACACACCTCTAACCCACATGTTTTAGCAAGGAAAAAAACTTCAGAGTCCGACATAAAATTTAAAATAGAAGCTAAAAACATTTTTGTACCTCCGTTGTCGAATTTAGCGGCTTTAGCTGCCGCTGCAACCTCAAGATAGGCATCCAAGGACTCTACATGAACCCTCTTGGGCGAGTGCCGGACTCTAAAACCAACTGCCCTGCTCGTCGCTCCAGTACTATCTCCAGGTACTGAATCTGAAAGAGTGGACAAGACCATCTCTGGCGATATCTCCCTCTGTGTGTTACCGATGAATTCTAGGTCCTCTGATTCTTCATCAGTGAAAGAGAATTCATCGTCAAAATTTAGTCGCCCTTCCCGGTCCTCTTCACTATTCGAATGGTGAATTTCCCCTTGCAGGGTAGGTACAGTTATAGCAGACTCCTCATTGAGCCCATAGACTGGAGACTCATCAATAATAGCTGCACTTTTCTCTGCGGACCCCTCAATGGGCCCACATTGTGACTGAATGTTCAAAATTGTAGACTTGCAATTCCCAGAGACAATTGACTGCGATTTGGACCCCTCTTTGGGCCCATTAACATCAATAAGAAGCAACTCCCCCGATCCACTCCTCACATTAAAAGTTGCATCATAGCGGCATGATACTCCGCAAGCCACCATACCGCTACTCTCGATCTCCGCGTTCGCTGCTTGGATTGATTGGGCGGTATTAATTACCCCCCTGCCAGCTGTCACCGATTGATTGGGTGAGGGAGCGGTTGGCTCAGACTGTGCGGAGCTCGAGGTCTGCTGCGCTGTAAAATACGAAGAGATGAAGACCCTCTCTTCCTTCCTTATTTTGCCAAAAGCTACCTTTCCCTCTTCTCCTTCTTTGTTTTCTTTACCAAAATTGCCATCTCTCACACGATCTGCTCCGCTACCCACTCCCTCAACGGCACACTCGCTCGCCTTTGCGTGCTTTTCACAGGGGCTGAGCAGAGTTGTGCACGTTGCTTTTTCCAGTCTGGTCCCTGTCTCTTGTCTCCCTTGCTCCAAAGCGGCTTCTTTTTCTAGCTCTGTTGAGAACCAGAGTTTGGTAACCCACTCTCTGGTGGAAAGCGTACCCTCGCTTGTCTTCTTTCCCAGTTTGTTGGTATCCTTCACCAACCCCCATTTCGAAGTCTGCATGCTATTTTCTAGTGTAGCTTTGCCATGTTGGGGCCTGCAGGCCCTGACCTACCCCTCTGAGCCACATTGCCCTCCTCTACTCCAGTACCCAGAGGTAGATCACCATTTTGGGAAATTTTTTTGGCTCTTTGTGTGCGGTCGGACTCTGTCTCTTCTGGCCTTTCCAAATCTGGGTGACAGAGTAGATCCACCGTTCGTTCTGAAGAGTTGAGGGTTCTTGTGGACTTTTAACATTTGGATCTAACGGTGAGGTCCCTGTCTGAATCAGTTTGGAACAGCGTAGCTGTTCGGCATTGCTCCTCCCCCCTAGCAGCCTTGATGATCTCCCGATGAGCCCTTTCAACATCGTGCGAGCCATCAATAGTGAGGTCCCTTGTTGGCGACACCACCTGCCTGTATGATCTTCTGTCTCTGATAGCTGATGTAGGCGCGGTAGGGGGAGGGTCGCCTGTGTACCCTGTGCTTCATCTATTATGTCGAGAATGAATCTAATCAGATAGGATTCTTCGAATGAAAACACCTTAGCAAAGCACGGCATTAAGGCGATGTTGGTGCTTCTGATGAGAATTCTTGCCGATACCAGATTTGATCGGCGCACCGTTTTCTCGTCCATCTCCTCCACCGTCCCAAAATCCGCTAAAATCTCTTGAAGTGCTTCTCTATTCCAGAAGTGGAGGGGGACGTTATGGATCCAGATCCAAAATTTGTCTCCCTGAGGGAGCTCCGCTCCGAAGTTAGGCGTCCACGCGCTGAATTCAACTTGGAAGTGTCCAAAGTCGACAACTCCCAAGCCCACAACTTCGACAACTTTCTCTGGTGAAGGAAATGAGACTAAGAACTGTAAGTGGCATAGCTTCTTCACGACCCAATCTTTATGAGCTTGCATAGGCCATCTAGCGGTCAGGGCCTGCATTAAGTGCACCTCTGATGGCATCCCTTTTCTGATCTTGGCAATGGCACACCACTGTCTCAACCAACGTTCTTCGTTTTTTATCGTTTCAAGGCTATTTGCCAGTCGAATCACCGTGGGGCTTTCAGGCGATCTCCCCCGACTCACCGGGCGTTCTTCGTCACTGTGGGTTTTCACCACATTGGTGCAAACGTACGATCGATGTCCCCATTTCATGCACTTAAGGCACCTCACTTCTTTGGTACATTCACTTCTGTAATGGCCGAGATCACCGCAGTTGAAGCATGGCGCCGGCTTGCGCTTGCCCTTCCTCTGTTTCTTGCTAAGTGGGAGTGGTTTGGATTGAAGGTTAGAATTTTGCATCTTGTTTTTCTTCCCTCTGACTTGAACCCAATGCCCATCCTCTTCCACTTTGCCGGAGTCCACTTTGCCGGAGTCGCCTCCCACCGTAAACCCTTCCGGTGCTGCTCCTTTGAGAGCTCGCTGATTGCTGGCTTTAAGTGGGGGGCACTCTTGAGCAGATGGACTGGCAGAGTCGTCGGCGTTTGGGTTTAGGTGGGATGGTCGGAGTCGTTTGATGGGGTTCACGAGTCACCCTGAGGTCATTGCGGTGCTTTGGTGGGTTAGGACCTCTGAAATGTTCACCTGAGGTCCTATGTAGAAAAGCTGATTAGAATGTTGATTGGGGTGTTGGTGTAGATGAGACGGTTTGGGGTGTGTGTTGGTAGGTTGAAGTTGTTGTCTGTGAGCATCATGATCAAATCCCCTCTGAGTGGCTCCCCTGTGTTGAGGAAGACGTTGTTCTGAGGGCGAGGTTCTCCTCCGCCTATACTGGTTGGATGGAGGACCCTGTCGTTGGGCCCTTCTCTCAACCTGCTCTCCTTGTCGGCTATGGAACCCAAGGTCCCTGACCAATCCCTCAATAGAGTGGTGATGATCACGTCTCCTCCCCTCAAGGCATTGATGTGCACGTTGGTGTGCACGCGTCGGGGAGTGAGTGTGTCTGAGCTCTTGGTCTCTTTCCTCAATGGGAAGTGGGATCACTTTTGAAGAGGGCAACGCGGGGATGGAAGGGGAGGCCACTGCCACATTGGGGGCAAGGGGGGGTAGCACAGAAGTGTTGATCATGGTCGGAGAAGGGGGTGTAATTGGTTGTTGGTGTTGTGGTGGAGGGTGAGAAGTCTCTAGAGGAGAAGTCGGAGCCGGTGGGTAGCGGACCCTCTCATTGGGCCTGCATCCACTGAGTTCTAGGACGGAAAGCATGGTCGGGAGTTTGTGGAGCACCGGAGGAACACGGTGGGGTAAGAGGATGACGGGGTAGAAGGTGGGTAAGGGTGAATTTGCTGTTGAGCACCAGGTTGGTGTGGAGAAGAAGGTGGGGAAGAGGAGGTCAGGGAAGGGCATGAAGGTCGAAGAAGGAGTGTTAGATGGCCGCCCCGGGGGGGGGGGGGGGGGGGGGGTAGCTGGGGATGACGTCGGAGAGGGCTCAGGGATAGGGAGTTGGTGAGAGGACTTCATCTTTTCATCTTTTCATCTTCACTTAGGGAAGAAAAGTTGTTCGGTATTATACATGGTTGCCTCTTGTTCGTTTTTTAAATATATTTTTTGCTATCATAAAAATGAACGTTTTTATAGCTAGTTCTAATCATGCATTTTAATGTTTGTTCGAAGGGATTATTGTGACATGCATGAGAAGGAACTTTGTTAGATACCATTAGTGCAATTCAGTTAAGAATAAGAGAAAACTCAATCGAGAAGAGAGAATTATGAGGAGAATAACAAATGCCAAGATAATTTATACTTTATAGGGGAAAATAGTGAGGATGTGAAATATTTTATTATTTTAGGGTACGCTTTGTTAATGGGTAATGTGGGAGGGAATATGAGATTTCCTTATTGTGGCAAAACAATTGGTATGCATTCCCTTGTGCATAGATGAATTTAGATGGAAATTTCTCCATTTCCATTAATACATTATATTTTATAGTTAATTAACTAAATATTTTATTTGTACTTTATAATACTGTTATTCTAGAATAATTTCTAGTAAAATACTTTAGTTGTCTTTTTTTTTTTGATGTAAACGAATAGAGTCGAATGACTCCAGCCATATCAAAAGTATATTAATGAAGCAAAGTACAATGTAAAGTATATGAAGCGAAGTACAAGGAGGTTTTACAAGCCGTAAAACCCAATAATAAAAATAATGCGCAATAAACCAATAAACGAACACATAACAGAAAAAACACAGATGAGGTCCAGAAGCAGCAGCGATCAAATCCGGGAAGGAAAGCGACCGCGGACAAGATAAAGCGACCGAGATAAACGACGAGCAGCCATTAGGGACCTACGGAACGAGGGGAAACGAAGCAGGGAGGCAGACAGACCGACGCGACCAGCCAAGCTCAACGGGGAAACCTGGGCGCCCGCCCTCGTCAAAACAACCAGGAAGCGCGCCGCTGGGGCTCGTTGGGAAACGATCCGCAGAGAAGAAAACAACCATCGACGTATAAGTAGGCAGAGAAGAGCTAACGGTTTGACAAAACAGAGCACTTTACTCACGATGAGGGAACACCATCCCCTACAAACGACGGAGCCTCCAAAAAATCCAGACAAACAAACAAGCTAGCTACCCTGTCCTCAAAAGCACAGAACATCCACAACAACACATCCAGAATAAAGAAAGCAAACACCACTAACCAACATCCATAAGCCAAAAGGACTCTAAGAGAGCCAAAGAAAACATACTCATAGGCCCCTAATAAAACCTGCTAAGGCAAAAGACGGCACCAAGGCACGTCCAAAAAGCAGCCAAAACGGTAAAGAAAGGACGCTGTACACGCTAGATAATAGGACCAGAGTCCAGCCTAACAGCATCGAGCAACAAGATAAAACAGTCAAAACAAAAGATAGAGAGGGAGAACGAAAAACTACATCCACCGGTGAGAAGAAACTCAACCGGAAGTCACAAAACAGTAGAAACCAAAAGATAAGCTTCCCAACGCAAGAAACCAGCATGGTCCTCACACCTGCGAGAAAAAGAGAAATTCATCAAAAACAACATAGCAAATTATAATGCATTAAGATTTCTAAGGCAGAGAAAAACTTCATCTAATCTGTGAGCAAAGAGAGAGTTCCTAGCTTCAGGTTTTAACTTCAACGCCCAGAATTTAAAAAGAAATATAAATTCGTCAATAATAGAAGCTATCGACGAAGAGTTATGATTGAACAACCTTTTGTTTCTTTCCCACCAAACTAACCATATAATGATATGAATCGAAAGGAACCACCCTATGCGAAACTTCGGATTCGAACCCGGCGAAGACCAACACGAGTCTAAGCTGAACGGAATAGTCGGATTTTCCCAAGCGAGGGAAATAATTTTCCAAAGAGGATAGATGAAGGAGCATTGTACAAAAAGGTGATTAACGTCCTCCCCTCCTTCCGAACACAGGGGGCAAAGATGTCCCCAGGCTAAGTTCCTTCTGTTAAGAACTTCCACTGTTAGCAATTTGTTGTTCAATGCTAGCCACGAGGTGATCTTAACCTTGAGAGGAGCGCAGGAATCCCAGATGAATTTAGCGAAGGGGGAAAGAACTCCTCTAAAGTTGAGAAAGGCATAAAAGGATTTCACTGAGAAGGTCCCGTTTGAGGTCCATTGCCAAGCGACATCCTCATACGCCTGCCACTCGAAGTGATTAAGATCTAAAATGAGATTATTAAAAGAGATGCTAGCTTGAGGGGACAACTCTTCAGAGAACGAGATGGTCCAGACCTTAATAGAATTAACCAGGGTGAATGACTCTGCTACTGAAGCGGCGGGGTTGGCAGCCAAACAGAACAGGTGAGGGTAAGCCGACGAGAGTTTAGAGTTGCCGATCCAGAAATCGGTCCAGAATTTAGTCTTGGAACCATCGGCGCAAACACGGGTTAAACAGCATTGGAAAGCCTCCGCCGCTTTCCAAACCCCTTTCCAGAAGGGGGATGCGAAACGGTAAGTGGAGGGGTGGAATTCCCATCAGTTGCTAGAGGCAAAATAAGATCCTTTGATGTATTGGATCCACGGTAAATGGTTATGTTTTTGAAATCTCCATAGCCATTTACCTAAAAGAGCGATGTTATACTGCCTGAGGTTTAAAACGCCCAAACCTCCACTACTTTTGGAGGAGCAGATGCGTTGCCAGTTGCAGAGGTGGGAACCTTGCTTGAAACAGGAGGATCCAGACCAAAAAAAATTACTCCGGATTTGGTCTAGCCTCTTGATCACCCAAGAGGAAAGATAATAGAAGGACATCATATACAGGGGGATTGCGGATAGAACGGAGTTGAGAAGGATCAATCTACCTTCGCGGGAGAGCAATTTACCCGACCACACGTTGAGTCTGGCTTCAATTTTATCAATGAGCAGAAACCAGTCGGGTTTATGTAATTTGCCCCATCGAAGCGGAATACCCAAGTACTTGATAGGGAAAGACGCAATAGGGCAATTAAATAGAATGGAGGCCTCGATTTGACGATTGGGAGAGCCTCCCAGCCAGAGGACAGAAGATTTTTGGAAATTGATAGATAGGCCCGATGCCATCTCAAAGAAATAAAGGAGTAGCTTAAGATTACGCATGGAGTGACCGCTAGGTTTAGTGAAAATAATAGTGTCATCAGCGTATTGAAGGTTTAGGACGCCGTTGAAACGAGGGGAGGAACCCAGGCCTTCAATGACCTGCGCTTCGCAAGCATTCGAAAGAAGCTTACTGAAAATGTCGGCCACCAGGGAAAACAGGAGGGAGGAGAGAGGGTCCCCTTGGCGGAGGCCGCATTTAATCTTAAACTTGTTCCCTTCCAAACCGTTGATTAAGATAAAGGACGTGCCTGAGAAGAGGCTGGATTTAATCCACGCAATCCTCTTAAGGCCAAAGCCCCTATGGAGGAGGATATCAAAGAGAAATTCCCAACACACATTGTCATATGCTTTTTGGAAATCAAGTTTAAGGAGAATGCCTTCCGATCTGGAATGATGGCAATGGGAAATAATTTCTTGGGCCAAAGCTACGCTATCCAGGATAAAACGATCCTTAATAAATTCAGATTGGGACGAGTCAATGAGGGGCGGAATCACCGCGCTAAGCCTAGCCGAGAGCACTTTCATAATGATTTTGAAAGTAGTGTTGATCAAGCTAATCGGTCTAAAGTTGGATAAAGCATGCACTCAGGCCAATTTGGGAATGAGAACGATGTGCGCATAGTTAATACGGTCAAAAGAAAAAGAGCCCTGATGAATATCCTTAAACAAATTAAGAAGGTCATCCTAAAACCAGGGCCAGAATTTTTGAAAGAAAAAGGCCGGGAAGCCATCCGGCCCAGGCGCCGCATCGCTTTTCAAAGCGAAAACAGCAAATTTGATTTCTTCCAGGGAGAAGGGAGCTTCGAGAGGAGACAGGTCTATGGCTGGAGCACCGTAGAGCTGATCCCAGTCCAGGGAAAGAACACGAAGCTTATGCGAACCGATAAGGCTTTTATAGAACGAAAGAAAAGCGCGGTGGATATCAGAGTTAGAGTTAAGATCCACCCCGTTATCGCAGATAGAGGAGATATGGTTACAACGTTGCCTGTGGGAAGCGAAGTTATGAAAGAACGCGGTATTGCCATCACCTTCCTTAAGCCAATTGATTCTGGCCCTTTGAGCCCATTTGATATGATCTAGATAAAGGATGTCGACATACTCACGCTTACAAGCGCGCCGCTCGTTGCGAAAGGATTCCAACAAAGGACTCTGTTCTTCCATTTTATCTAGAGTTTCAATGGTAGAAAGGAGAAAGGATTTCAGAAAGATAGAGTTTTGTTGCCTTTCCTTACGCCAAATCTTACACCCATGCTTAATAGCATGGAGTTTGAGAAGGATATTGTCAAGACCGGAAGAGCCGGTGACAGAGGCCAAGCATTCCTTGACCAGGTTGACAAAAAGTTGGTCTTGCAACCAAAATTTTTCAAACCGGAATTTGTGAAATTGTGTGAACTGAAAATTAGAGTAGAGGGCGATAGGGACGTGATCGGAGGCTGGGTTGGGTAAGGCTTTGGAGAAAGAATTGTGGAACTGGGTGATCCAAGCTTGAGAGACGAGGAACCGGACAAGCTTGGCTAGCGTCGGGGATTGATGCTGATTAGACCAGGTAAACGATCTCCCGTTAAGCGGAAGATCGGTTAAATGAAGATCCCTGATACAGTCATTAAAGGAGCAAGATTGAGAGTTAGAATAAACCTGGTTCGACCTTTCGGAAGCGAACCTGGTAACATTGAAGTCACCACAAAGAAAGCAGAGGCCGCTAGTGTAAATGTGTAATGATTGAAAATCGGTCCAGAATAGCTGCCTATTCAGAGGTGAGGATGGCCCGTAGACCGAGATCACGGTCAAGTCACAATCCATGGGCACCCAGCGCAGAATGACGATAAGGAAAAATTCAGACGATGAGTAGCGATCGGAGCAAAGACCGATTCTTTAAAACCAATAAGGATGCCTCCCTTAGAGCCAATCGCATCGAGAGAAATCCACTTGGGGATAATGGAACCACCTAATGATCTGTAGAGTCCAGGGGAGGGAGAGTCGACTTTCGACTCTGGAATAGAAATGAGATCGCAATGGGAAGAAGCAATTAATTCATATATCGCTCTCTTTTTGACGGGGCAATTGAGGCCCCGGATATTCCAAGAGATACTAATCATTAAATAGCTTGTGCTCCCGGACTCTACAACGTTCCTCTTGTCTAAGGGAAACCAAAAGGTGGGAATTATCTGAGTTAATCCGGAAGCCCAAATCCTGAGCTAGGTCTACCAATTCGACGTCGGATAGCGAATCGAATTGGGTATGAAAGATGGATGCTAAGGGAGTAAAGAGAGAAGACTGGGAGGAGGGAGTAGTGATGACTCCCGAGGAGTCCTAGTGATGACAATACTTTAGTTGTCAAATGTGAATCTTAATGAGTCTATTTTATATTAAAAAAAGATGCACATGTAATTTTCACTTCCTAATAGAAAATGACATTTCTCTGAGTCAGATTGTATTCTCTGTCCCCGCAACAAACTAAGCAGGACATAATACATCACACATGTGAGTAGGTTACTACTCTACCTCCTTGATTTTGTCTCTAGTCAAATTCAAAAATACAAGGATGTCTTTTTTGTTTGTTTTAGGAGCAGTTTTTTTTCCCTGAAATAAATAGTGTCTTTTAAAATTATTTCAAATTACTTGCACAAGTATGTTATTCCTCATTCTATAAGATGGCAGGAAAGATAGGAGATGTGAGAAAGACTACCATCTATGTTTATGGACTTGTTTTGTCAAAACCTCTGTTCTGAGAAGAAAGCTCTATGCACAAACGAATTTTCTTTCCTCCAAAATTTCTTCGGAAATGCATGCAGATGTATTTTTCAAAATCTCTTCGTAAATAGCTTAAGATATTTGTTATTCTTAAATTCGTATAAGCTCTAAGTTATAATTTTCTGTATGTATTTTTATAAATTGCATCAGTCAGAAAAAGAATAGGATTAGCACTAACTACTTTGTTCCCAATGTCAATACCTAGATGCTTGATTTACTAAAGCTGAAAGACTGGATTTTTTTTTACTCATTATTACTATTCCATTTGTTAGATACCTATCAATAGTGCTTGCTATTAAAGTTCTCTATAGATGCAAGGTATGAAAATCAATGAAGAACCCACCCTTCAATTTAAAGAGAAATCTAATTATTGCATGTTACCTCTACCTACTCCTTCTTAGATTCATCCTCTTCAAATGGTCCATGCTCCTTAGCTCATGCTCCATATTTTCCTCTGCTTGCTTCTCACTTTTGGAAAATCTATCTTGTCCCCTGTATAAAGCAATTTGGCTTCTTGCTTTCTTTCTCTCTTTTCTTTCTTTCTTTCATTCCTTTTGGTACTTGCTTCAAAATCACACCTTTAGATCAATTAAAGGAAGGAGGGACAACTGGCCTAAATATGTCAAACTTAGAGGCTATCTTTTGAATTTAGATGACAGAGTTTGAGAGCAATGGACCTAATGGTGGATCTTATTCTTTCATATATGAGAAAAGCAGTTATATTCCTTGTGGTTTGTGGGTCATGTTCTAATTCTTTTGTTTAAGAAAAAGAAGGCTATATTTATTCTTGCATATGAATTCAAGGCATAGTGTGACATTACTGATTCTATCACTACTATAATTTAGTGTTAAATGTCAAATATAAATGATTGCATTCGTTTTTATAACTATAGAGTTTGTGTCTGCAACCGACATTATCCTACTAATTGTGAAGAGCCCTTTTTAACTTTAGATTTTCTATCCGAGTGCATTGCATGTGTTTTATTTTTTTGTCCTTATATAATTATATTTGAAATATTTTTCTGAGTGAGTTTGGAATTGGTAGCAAAATATGAGTTCTTTCCATATCGGTTGAGAATTAGTAAAATTTAATTGCATATGATGCTCACTATGTTTGTTATTCCATTTGGAAACATAAAGCAAAATATTTGTGAGGTACATAACCTATACAAGTAATGGTAGATTAATCCCTAGCTACCAAAAGTAAGTACATGGCCTTAATTAATAAGGAAACAAAAGTATCACTATTATAACTTTTGTAGGACACCAATAATGTAGCTCTTTTTGTTATTTAACTGAGGATGGGGGTAAGTAAATTATTAATTAGTGCTTATGAGGTTATTTTTAAGAGTTAAAGACAGTGGGATCAATTTCCCCTTGTATCACTGAAATTAGTTTTGTACAGGATCACTAGTAGTAATAATTGGAAGATGTTTTTTTTTATTGTTTTTTTTTTTTAAAGATGACCCCATCATCGCTTCATTAATGGGATATTAAAGAAACATAGTAGTACTAATTACAGAGATCCAAATTCCAAAACTACAAAATACATCCTCTATCCAGCAGAAAAGCATAATTTAAGATACACCCATAAGTACAGACACGAGCAACAACATCGTAAAGTAGAAATGCTGAAAAAAGATACAGATACAGGTACAGATACAGAACACCTGGACAGCAGACTCTCTAGCAGACAGAGCCTTCGCTACCTAAAGACTTGGAATGTGCTCATGCTAATTATCAAGGATAATCCTATTCCCTTTTAAAGCACACCATCTTGGTTCTTTGTGTATAGAATGAGGGTAACTTCTTGGTAATTAAGAAGTGAAGTAATTTATCTGATAATCTTGCATGATTTTAATCAATGCAATATGATGCGTATGTATTGGCCTTTAAAGAGTAGTGATTTATGAACTACTTGTTCACCATGAGATCATGCTAATTCTCTCATTCTAACAGTTCACATTTTTACTTGTTCTGCATTGATCTTTTTCCTTTGCTCAAATATAAGAGTCCCAAACTCTTCTAGCGTATTACGAAAAGGAAGAAAAAGAATGATTAGCTTTCATATTCTACTATCTTATTGTTATTTATATGTTCTGATATTTTTAAATGCGTTAGGTATGTTAACAAAATTATAAGTGAACCATTCTTAGGTGCCTAGGAAATTTCCATGATTGTTGAACATCTATATCATTTGATTTTAATTTAATCGGTCCTATCATAACTAGAGAATTTGGAGAACAT
Organism: Hemerocallis citrina; assembly: GCA_017893485.1. Taxonomy (NCBI): domain Eukaryota; kingdom Viridiplantae; phylum Streptophyta; class Magnoliopsida; order Asparagales; family Asphodelaceae; genus Hemerocallis; species Hemerocallis citrina. Next base: position 7,367,035 of record CM030363.1, on the reverse strand, counting down.
TGTCTCCTCGCACACAGGCCCTAAGTTCCCGGGGGCCCTAGGCGAACTTCCGAAATCGGGGCCCCTAATAGCATATATATATTTTTTTACCCGCAAAATACGTACATATATTTACAAGGGAAGTTCAAATTTGGGGCCCCTAAAATTGCGAAATCTCCGGGGGCCTAAGGCAGCCGCCTTACCCGCCTCTAGGGTAGGGCCGGCCCTGCTCGCACATATCTTGTACTTGGTTTTCATCTATAGCTGTTATACTAATGCTAATCATCTAGTACTCTTCTATAACTTCCTCCTAAATGTTGCTTGTTCAGCTGGCAAGTTTCTCTAGTAGTGCATGAAAACAAGATGATAAAATTTGTTCACTATGATTCTGACTAATACTAATCACCATCTAATGAATGAACAGTAGATAACAGAGAGTGAAATGAATTCACTTGCATGGATGCTGATGTACTTTCTTTCCTTTCTCTCGTAAGCATCTTGACTTGCAACGAGATTTCATTATTTTCTCATTAATGAAACATGATGGGCTAGTCGTAGAGGGAACTGCAAAGCCAGTTCCTAGAGTGGAACACACTATTATAAATTGGTTAGGCATGCAATCCCAACTAAAATTCGGTAGTGATTTTGTCTAATTAGCCCCAAAAACTACACTGTCGTTCAATAGTTTTTCATAGGAGTCACTACTGATTTGTGGACTCTTCTCTGTGATTATAATGCTTCTATGTTCTTTTGTTTGTTTGTTTTTTTTTTCTCGTTCTAGCTGTTTCCTTGATTGTCCTCTTCTTGCTATTTTATGGTCAATGATACACTTTATTGTAGACCTCAGTCAAGTTAGCAGCCTAGTAAACCACATGGTTAGCCAAAAAAAAAACAAAAACCAAAAAAAAAACATGATGACCTAGTAAAGCACATGCATGTTTCATCTCTGAGTAACTGTTTGGTTTAGCCTTTTTTTTTTTCCCAAAAACCAAAAACTTGTTTGGTTAGGGTGTTTTGTGAAAAGAGTTTTCACAAAACTCAACTTCTGTCATTCTCTCTCTACACGAGTGCAACATTACATTTTTAGAAAACTGTTTTTCAAAACTCCAACTTGTTTAGTTAAGGTGTTTTTAGAAAACTGTTTTCAGAAAACTGTTTTCAAAACAACAAACCAAACTGTTAAAGTATCAAACTTGAGATTTTGTTTGATTTTGATTGTAATAGTTTTGTTGTTACTTCTGATAACAGGCATTGCTCGTAATTGGTTGGAGGATGAAACACCGTCAAGATAGCTAAGGTAAAACTTATTTATTCTCTCATTGCGTTACTATATTACTCATGTTAAAGATCTTGAATGAGATCATCTGTACTCGTTGTCTTTATTTCCAAAATTTGAAAATTTTGACGGAAAAGGTGCTACAGTCGTTTCCTATATATCCAAAAATTGAGATTTGAGGAACAGTAGGCTCCTTCATTTGAGAGAAGATATAGAAAATTTTCAAATATAGGACTCGCAATATGATATTGCGTCCAGAATCATATGATTCTGTGTAATATATATATAATTGAAACTCTTAGACGCAAGATCATCTTGCTTCCATTTTTTTTTAAAATTAAAAACTATGGGACCTAAGATCATCTTGCGTCCCAAAATTTTTAATTTAAGGTCAAAATTACGTCCCAAAAATATGGGACGTTCAAATTATTATTATTATTATTTTTTAAAACAACTGCGAGATGAGATCATTTTGCGTTTAAGGTTTTAAATTTTTCATTTTTTTTAAACTTGATCAGACACTAGATGATTATGCGGCCGATTAAAAAAAAAAGAATACAACTTTTTTTTGGCCTGATGCAGGATCATCTCCATTCTCTTTTTTTTTTAAACTAGTATTATACACGTGCTGTGCACGTGGGAAAAAAATTGGGTGGGGGAATGAAAAGGGATTAAAAATTTACCTGCACGTGCGCTGCACGGGTTGGGTTATGGACAAAGGCCTTTTTCCATTATAGTAGTAGAGAAAATTGGGATTTTTGAGTAGAAACAACTATAGCATACTCAAATTTCTTATTTCTAAAATTTAAATATAAGAATTTTGAGTCAGAACGACTGCAGATGAGAAGCTATATATATGCAAAGTTAAGGGATGCACGCTTCTTAAAGCATCGACCCTTCAATGGAGGATGCTCTTTGTAGGTAATCTAGAGTGCATATATATTAGACTGAGACTGGAATAGATAAGAGCATCTCCAACGGCTAGCCAAAATGAAGAGGCATAGCTATATTTGGAGAGTCACACTCATTTTGCATCTCCAATGGTTAGGCATAATGGCTAGGCATTTTGCCTAGCCATGAACATGAAGAGGCAAAATGGAGAGCAAGAGGCAAAATATAAAGGAAGAAGCATGGTTGGAGATGAAGCAAAATAGCTAGCCAAATTCACTAGGCAAAAACACTATTTGAACAATTTGGCTAGCCATTTTAGCTAGTATGGTTGGAGATGCTCTAAGACTACACAGCATGAATCTATGTAGAGATTTCCATCGACGTAGAGTTATTAATTTCCCATCGAACATTGGCATGCGACTTAACTCCCTCGTTGTAGTTCGACGTACGTGCACCCCCTGCTGCATTCACTGCCAATGTTCCCACCCTCATTATTTATTTCTGATCAATGCACTTCAATGATGGACCTAGCTTGCACATTGTTCAGTCACTACAACAACACAAAACAGGTAAGGCTTGTTTTAATTTTTTTTTATGAAAAAAAACTGAAGTATATCCTTTCTACAGAAAACCACCTTAATTTTTTGTGTGCAAAAAAACCCTCCTGAAGTATATTTTGCAAAAAAAAACCATCCCGTTAGGGTTAGAATTTTGAAGAATTTCAGACAAAAATGAGAAGATATATGATGTTTCTGAACCAACTTGCAAGACTGAATGTAATTATCTAATACAAGCAGAAAAATTTGATGTGTTTTTTTTTAACAAAAGCCTCCAAAACTCTAACCCTAACAGACTGTTTTTTGCAAAACATACTGCGAGGGGATTTTTGCGTTAAAAAAAGTTTAAGGCGGTTTTATGAGGTTTTTTTAATATAAAATTTAGCCAACTAGTCAATTATCATTGAACTATTGTGAAACATTTGTAATCGAGATTCTTACAAACAGCTCCGGTTTTGGCATTGAATCTTTCTTGAATCAGTTATGACCCAATATCTATTGGTTAGAACATCAAGTGCTATTTTTGTGCAAAGTAAAAAAAAAATTTAACCTGTTGGGGTTGAGTTTGTGGTGGCACTGAGAAAAGCAGGAACAAGGGTATACTGTAGAAGGATTCTTTGATCCATTACTTATTAGCAGTTAGCACGCTTATTAAAGCGACTGCTTTTGTGTTTGGGTCTGGCTGTCTCACACTAGACACTGGCCAGCTTGGCTGGCATCAATAGGCGTGCAGTGCAGCCTGCAGTAGTACCTTCAGCCTAAAATATTCAAAGTTGGTAACAGCTATAACAACACCAATTATTACCCTCCTACAATAAAAAACACTAATAATTATTCATTCATAAATTGGGTAATGATATACCTACTATCAAATTTATTATTTTTCTCTTTACTGTCTTAATGGTGTAAGGCTGTAAATCGGACCGGACGAGATTGGATAACCATATGTTCAAGCTCCGACCGAAATTCTATTCGGACGGGTTTATGTCTGGCTCGGTCCAGGTCGAACAAAATTTTTATTGTTCGGACTCGGTTCGGTAAAGCATTGGACCGCAATAATATTCGGAAGGACTTATGTCCGGCTCGACCTCGGTAAAACATCGGACCTAATCATTTGTTCAAGTTCGCTTCGTATAACAGTTCGGACGGTTCACGGCGGATCATTTCTCGAGTCAGACTCGGACGAACGACGGACTGTCCCGTTCATTTTACACCCCTGCTTAGTGGCACATTATTATTGGATGTTTCAAAATTATGAACACTTTCAGAATTAGAGAATTCAAGTATGAGTCATTCTTGTGGATGAATTGGATTTGGATTCTGTACTTTTTCTACAGCTGGTAGATATGGCTACTTCAATTTGTAACAGACAACTCATTGAGCATGCAAATTGAGGATTCATAACATCATCACTAAATGCAATCCAAATTATAAATAAAAACTTGAAAAGACAAAAATACAATTACATAAATAAAGTATTCTTAATTAGCTTAGTTTAGGAGCACTAAACTTATTATGGAGTATTAATTAATTACTAAATTTAAAAAAAAATTAAATCCAATCTCCCAAAAATACTCCCCTCCCACCACCACATATATATTCTACCCATCCATTGCACATCCCTCACTCACTCACTCACTCTCACTCCCACATTTCCCATAATGGGGCCCACCCTCCTCCTCATTCTCCCCCTTCTCCTCCTTCCCGCCATTGCCGACGATCTCAAAACCTACATCGTCCAGGTGGACCCCACCCTGAAACCCTCCATCTTCCCCACCCACTCCCACTGGTACCAGTCCACCCTCACCACCCTCCAAGCCCAAGAAAATCAGCAATGGCTTTCTGGTGGGCCCCTCCTCCACACCTACTCCGCCGTCTTCCACGGCTTCTCCGCCCGCCTCACCCCCTCCGCCGCCTCCTCCCTCTCCTCCCTCCCCTCCACCCTCGCCCTCTTCCCGGAACTCACCCGCCACCCCTCCACCACCCACTCCCCCCAGTTCCTCGGCCTCAAACCCTCCCCCTCCTCTTCCCTCCTCTCCCTCTCCGACTTCGGCTCCGACCTCACCGTCGCCGTCATCGACACCGGAATCTCCCCCCTCCACCCCTCCTTCTCCAACCGCCGCAACGCCCTCCCCAAACTCTCCCCCTCCTCCAAATTCAAAGGGTCCTGCATCGTCACAGGTTTCTGCAACGGCAAGATCGTCGGGGCCAAGTACTTCGCCAATGGCTACGAGGCCACCTCGGGCAAGATGAACGAGTCTGCGGAGACTCGCTCGCCGTTGGACACTGACGGACATGGCACCCACACTGCTTCCATTGCTGCGGGAGGCTACGTCTACCCAGCTTCCACTTTGGGCTACGCCAAAGGTGTGGCTGCGGGGATGGCTCCCAAGGCTAGGATTGCTGTTTATAAGGTTTGCTGGGCTGCTGGTTGCTTTGATTCAGATATTCTGGCTGCTTTTGACGAAGCAGTCTTAGACGGAGTTGACGTTATTTCGCTGAGCGTGGGCGGGGTTGTGGTGCCGTATTATTTGGACGCAATTGCTGTCGGCGCGTTTGCTGCGGCGGAGAACGGAATTTTTGTGTCGGCTTCTGCAGGGAATGGGGGACCGGGGGAGCTGACCGTGACGAATGTTGCTCCGTGGGTGACGACGGTGGGGGCGGGGTCGATGGATCGGTCGTTTCCGGCGGATGTGAGGTTGGGGAATGGGAAGGCGGTGCCCGGAGTCAGTGTTTATGGCGGGGGACCTGATTTGGTGAAGGGGAAGATGTATCCGTTGATTTATGCGGGGGAGAGCGGTGGGGAAAGTAGTACTGGGGGGAGTGGGGGTGATGGGTACTCGTCGTCGTTGTGTTTGGAAGGGTCTTTGAATCCCAAGTCGGTGGAAGGGAAGATTGTTGTTTGTGATAGGGGGGTTAATTCTCGGGAAGCGAAAGGGGAGGTTGTTAAGAAAGCTGGTGGAGTTGGGATGATTCTCGCGAATGGGGTGTTTGATGGGGAGGGTTTGGTGGCGGATTGTCATGTGCTTCCGGCTACTTCTGTCGGTGCTGCAGCCGGCGATGAGATTCGCAAGTACATTGCGGCTGCGAAGAACCCAACCGGAACAATTCTGTTCGGTGGGACTCATCTTGGTGTCCGGCCAGCTCCTGTAGTGGCTTCATTCTCCGCACGCGGCCCTAATCCACAATCCCCTGAGGTTATCAAACCAGACATCATCGCTCCCGGGCTGAACATTCTGGGTGCCTGGCCTAGCAATGTGGGCCCTGCAGGGATCCCATCCGATTCCCGGAGAACTGAGTTCAATATTCTATCAGGTACTTCCATGGCATGTCCACATGTATCAGGCCTTGCAGTGCTTCTCAAAGCAGCGCATCCGGACTGGTCACCTGCTGCGATTAGATCAGCTTTGATGACTACTGCTTATACCCAGGACAACAGAAAGCTCACCATGCTCGATGAGTCGACTGGCAGTTCATCAGATGTGTTTGATTTTGGATCTGGTCATGTGGATCCACAGAGAGCAACGGATCCAGGGTTGATCTATGATATATCTCCCATGGATTACGTCAACTTCTTGTGCAATTTGAACTACACTGGCCAGAATATTCGGGCAATTACGCGGAGGTCAGCTGATTGCAGTGGAGCAAAGAGGGCTGGGCATGCAGGGAATTTGAACTACCCATCTATTTCTGCAGTATTCGTCGGAGGAGGAGAAGGGAGGAAGAGGATGAAGACACATTTTATAAGGACAGTGACGAATGTAGGAGGGAAGGGTGTGTATAGAGTGCAAGTGAAGGAACCAGAAGGGAGTAAGGTGACCGTAGAGCCTAACGCGCTTGTGTTTAGAAGGGTGGGACAGAGGCTGAGCTTTTTGGTGAGGGTGGAAGTGCAAATGGTGGAAGGGGAGGAAGGGAGGTTGCCGGCAGGGAGCTCGACGGTAAAGAGTGGCGAGATGGCGTGGACCGATGGGAAGCATAGGGTGAGGAGTCCTATCGTAGTGACATTGCAAGCTCCCTTTTGAGGATTGGGACGTTTTGTTTGCATAATGGAGGGGGAAATAATCGAATCAAACGTGGGGAAGTAATATGTATATGTTTTTGCTTTTCTTCGTCTTCTTTAGGTGCTTTGAAGGGAGGGGTGTGGTTTCTATCTTAGAAATGCATGAGCCCTTGAAAGAAGAGCGATGTCAAAGGGGGTGTAGTGTACATTTCTAGTGGAAGATAAATGAAGAAGGATGGTTGGTTTTCCATCTTTGGCATGCTTTCTATCATGTATTTGAAATTTTGTGTATTAGTAAAACATAAGTTTCTATAAACTTAATTTGGCCCTTTCAATCTTATGGCATTTCCGCTTCCGATATGTAGTTGGTTGTATTTCTGTTTTGTTGTTGCTATATTTCTGAACCGTGCAAGTGATTCTTGAAATCTATTTACTTCTTGAAGAAGCTCAAAAGCACGAGCCCTAAGATGGTATTTGACAATGCAGGATCTGTTATATTTATGAAGTTTCTGTGCATTTACTCAGATATCTGAGAATACTGAAATGAGGTGTTCTAGTAACAACATGAGAATGCTGTTATGTATCTGTTTTTGTGTATTATGACACACAAGTTGTTAGGGATTTCTAGTGAAAACTCCTCTTAGAATCTTGTTGAGTTATTCAATGCAGTCAACACAAACCACCAAGCACATATGAGATCATACCAAACACACCAAAGCACACAAATTTGTCCCGTTTGGGATTTTCGCCTTAATCCGGGGGAGAAGAAACCCAATATGTTATTCAAGTAGAGAAGATACAAGAATATTATAGTTCTCACCACAACCCTCTCTTAAGCCTCACCAGCAAGTACTAGTTGTTTACAATTAGAGAATCACTCAATCTCTCCTTCAATGAAGTAATCTCTCTCTCTCTTGGCTCTCAATGGTGGCCAATAACAATAATATAGAGAGATCTAGAGAAAACCTAGTTTGATATCTTGATACAATAGCCTTTGGATATTCCTGAAGAGATTATCCTACGATAAGAGCCGTCAGATCTGACTTGAAGATCAAGTTGGGCTTCTCACGAATCACCAAGATCCGACCCAAATTATCCATCAGCGTCGTGCGCGGTCGACCGCACCACAAGGTCGATCGACCGTCCCCCTCTTGGGAACTTCTGCAGAGTTGGGCGGTCGACCGCACCCCATGTACGGTTAACCGCGCAGTCGACCGCAACTCTACCTGCTGCTGCTGACTATTTCCCTTACTTCCACTCCTTTTCCGATCGTCTTGATTCCTCCATCGTCTCATCGTCTTCTTATCCAACATAGTATGCAAGACATAAACTCAGCACTTGCAAACTTGTGGCACTGCAATTTTTGATATGAATTAGTTGGATCTCTGTTTTGTTGTTGTCGTTTTTCTGAATTCAGATTTGTGCAAAATATTCCTAAAACTTATATGTTTTGATTAGTTATTTGATTTCATTCTAGGGCTCCAAGCTTAGAAGCACTAGCCCTGGTGTTTCAGAAAGTGGGTTCTGTTGGATCGAAGGAATTGCTATACACTTTTTTTTTTCCTGAAATTTTTTAGAATCGTTGAATGATTATACAAGCATTCATCCAAGTTACGAAACTGCAGTCTCTAATATATATAATTTCCGAGTTTTGCAAATGACTCTTGAAAATTCTTTTGTTTAAGGACTGATTTGATATCGATTTCAATATGGGAGAAGCGCAGAAACATATTTTGTTCGAGAATATGGGTTCTGTTGTATTTGGATTCAAAGTAGTCTGTTGTATTGACGGAATTATTGTGCAATTTCTGATCTTTCACAATAATGAAACGAACGACTATAAACGTGTGTTGGTTTGTATCGTCGAGATTTAATTAAGATTATATAGGTAGTTCATACAACTTGAACTTGAAAATTGTTCATTTTACATTCTACTTCTCTCGAACATCTCAGCCACACCTTTATAAAAAAATTCTTCGTGTTTATCGATATGTTCATCATCAAGAACATGTACCTATCAATCAAAAATTCACTACAATCATAGAAACTTTACACAAGTCATACATACATACATACATACATGTTTGATTGTCACCGACAAACAATGAGGAGACATGATCTCTTCTTGGTACATGGAAGGGCTTTTTATGCATATTTAATTAGCAAGTACAAAATGAAAGTGGAAATTAGGAAGACAAGAGCATTGGGGGATGTTGATGAGTGGTACAGTGTATTTTGTTTATCCTTTTTTTCAGTACACAAACACCTCTTTGATTAAAGTTTAGGTTTTTGTTCAATGGAGCTGACAAGATTGCATGTTCCCCATGGCTTGTGCTGTGTGTATGATGCAGGCTGTGTATGATACTAAAAGGTTTTAAATATATATATATATATACTAGGTTTGTCCGTTGACTGGGCACGTCTTCGGAATGGTGCACCTTATTTGATCATATAAAATAGTTTTGAAGATCCAGCAAATTAATTGAAATAACAAACATATTATATGAGAAACTTTTGGGGGTCCAGAAAAAAACATATTATATGATTTTTTTGATTTTTTTGAATTATTTTTAAAGTTTTTAAATTACTAATTTTTTTAGTTTTTTTTTTAATTTTTTTAATTTTTTTAATTTTTTTAATAGAAGAGGGTGGGAGAGAGAGAGGGAGAGAGAAAAAAATAATTAAATAAATATAGGAGTTGTTTTGGGTGGGGGATTTGAATTTGAGTTTTGGGGAAAAACTTTTGAGAGGAAAAATATGTTTTGTGATGTTAGATCTGGGTCTTTGATTTTTTGGGGATTGAAGAAGAGCCACTTGATAGCTTTCTTTGTGTTTTATTATATAGACTAGATTTGCCCATTGATACGTGCCTACGGTACGTCTTCGAAACGGTGTACCTTGTTTGATCATATAAAATGGTTTTGAATGTCTAGCAAATTAATTGAAATAGCAAACATATTATATGAGAAACTTTTGGGGGTCCAGTAAAAAACATATTATATGATTTTTTATTATTATTTTTTTTTTTGAATTATTTTTAAAGTTTTTAAATTTTAAATTTTTTTTAGTTTTTTCATTTTTTATTTTGTAAAAAATTTAAATTTCTTAATTTTTTTGAATAGCAGAGGGAGGGAGGGTGAGAGAGAGAAAAAAAAAATTTAAATAAATATAGGAGTTGTTTTGGGTGGGGGATTTGAATTTGAGTTTTGGGGAAAAAATATGTTTCCGTTGTTTGTTCTTAATCAAATACGAATACCAGTTAAGCTGCTGAGGGAAATAACAAATAGTAAGAAGACCGAGTTCAATCTTCACTATTAGCCTATTTCTCACAGTGAACATACACAAAATTCTACCCGTTAATAATTATACAATGTGTACTGAATAATGAATAATATAATTAAACTCGAACAATAAATAGGTGTCCTCCTACTTGTCAGCATTGGTATATATACATTTATTCATTTGAAACAAAATTCAGTACTCATGGTGCCAAGCTATACAAAATATGGTATACAACAGTCCATTTGAACGAAAGTACTCGGAATTATATTAGGCTTCACGCTCCGCATTACTGCCTCTCGTTGATCATGACCATTGTGTTAGAATACAAGTGCAATTTTCCTTAACCCTTCTATAACTTCGAAGTTTTAGCATAGTGGCAGGGACTTTCACATGGTATCAGAGCAACTCAGGTTCAAATCTCACTGGCTACGCAATTTAAATGCGGATGAAAAAAAAAAAAACCGCTGCGTATTGTCCAGGTTTCGGCCCACAAATGGGCGCTCGACCTGAGGGGGCGTGTTAGAATACAAGTACAATTTTCCTTAACCCTTCCATAACTTCGAAGTTTTAGCATAGTGGCAGGGACTTTTCGCATTTCTTTTCCTATAGAAGTTGTCGAGAGAGACAGTTTTTGATCCTGTGAACATGCAGTGATCTCCCAAACTTTGAACTATCTCCCATGCCTTCGACACTTGGTCAAAACGAAAAATGTGAATTGACTTGCCATGTTTTCCAATTTGAACTGAAAGCAGCTCACTTCTTGATTCAATTAAAGAGCTGCAACAAACATTAAAAAAACGGTCGAATTGCACTGGGCTATCAAAAACAGTCCATGTGTCTTCATCTGGATCATAGACCCCTACATTTCCTTTTGTGCCTAAGAAATACATACGGCCAAATATATTACTGGTCGAGCATAATCGATCAATGATTTTTTGAATTTACGAAAGATTCCAGTGAAAGGATTGATGAGTAAGCAATTTAAATCGTTGCAAACTAATTAACAACATCCGTCGCTTGCACAATAGAAATTATACCTGGCCCTGATATGTCAACTGGACAATCCACGATGAAACCCTTGTTTGCAGAAATATACTATAACTCGGTATGCAATGTGTATAAAACTATAAATACATGCTGGCATATTTGATGTCCGTGGAGATAGGTAATAACATACTTTTTTCACCAACTAATTTTAAAAATATTGGTTAATTCGCAGAATTGCAGTGCAATTACAGTGTACATCCGAAGCAATTTCTGATGCAGAAAGGTTTGATGTTTAATATACAATTTCCTTCTTCTTCATATTGATCCTAGTGCGTTAAGATTGTACTATAATTAGTAGTAGGAGTACTATCATGAATTAAAAACAGAATATCGACAAATTAATTAACCCATCAAACTTCAACCCCAACCCTAAAATTCATGAAAATAAATCTTGGAAAACATACCGGGCATATAAGGGATTTTAAGTTTTAACTCCTCCAATGCTATCTGCTTATAATTGATAGAAAGAGAGGCGAGGAGAACTGAGGCTTCTCTTAATATATTTATATTTGATATTAATGTGGGAATTTCTTATCTAGATAAATCCTAATCTTCATGGATAGTTATTTCTAATGATTAATTTATTGATAATTATCCTATTTATTGAGATATATATATATATATATATATATACATATATATATATATATATATATATATATATAGGAAAGTCTTCCGTTGTGCACCACCCCTCCGTGTGCACACGGCGTGTGCACTCGGCCTTCCCGCCTGCGTATCAACTATCCGAACCGTTCACATTGATCTACACATTTAAATTAATATAAATATGTAAAATCAAATCATTTGAAATTCATTTGCCCATCCATTATGTGACTATAAAAAACAATGATTTTCAGTCATACAATTTTGTAACACTTCAATGGATGGACAAATGAATTTCAAATGATTTGATTTTACATATTTAGACTAATTTAGATGTGTAGATCAATGTGAACGGTTCGGATCGTCAATACGAAGGTGGGAAGGCTGAGTACACACGCCGTGTGTACCATAGGTGGTGCACAACGGAACGGAAGACTTCCCATATATATATATATATATATATATATATATATATATATATATATATATATATATGTTACTTTATTGCATTGTCGGGTATGTTAATTCGTCCTTAAACTCTGCTATACATTGTTTCTTGTTTATCTTTGGTAACATTTCTACCCCTTCATTTATGTTGTTATGAATGGACAGGAATTCTGAGAACCAGAAAGAAGATGCAAGTGGGAGAGGAGTAGTTGCTCCATCGGAGGTTGGGAGATTTCCTCCAAAAGATGGAGTTGGAGACATCGAAGCTTTTGGTGTTGTTGTGTTGATGTTTGTTTTTCTTTGCTTAGATGTTGTATCGTAGGTGTGGGATTGTTCATTTTGCCGGCCGACGGGCTGCTTTTGTATCTTTATGTACTGTTTCGTTAAGTTCTCTTTAATGAAGCGATGACTTAGTCATCTTTTTATCAAAAAAACATTTCTACCCCTTGTATGTTATTGATAAGACAGAGATATAAACAAGGAATAATTAAGATGTTTATCAATAAATCTAGTCATTAGAAATTAACAATCCATCCTAGTCATAGATTAAGATTTATCTTAATCTCCAAAAAAACAAATTCCCACATTAATATTAATATAAATATATTATTATAAGAAGTTTCAATTCTCCTCGTTTCTCTTTTGATCAATTAAGCAGATAGCATTAGAGTTAGACCTCTCTCTTTCTCTTCCTCCTCCTCCATATACATACCTGGTATTTTTATTTCTCTTCTGAATCTTCTTCCCTTTTTACTGTTTATATTCATGAATTACAGGGTTAATTATTAGGGCTGAAGTTTGATCGGTTCGTTGAAATTTCATAGTACTTTGACGATTAATATATAATTATGGGCAAAAGCCAAAGTACCCCCCAACGTTTGGCCCGAGTACAAAATGCCCATACAACGTTTGAAAAAGTACAATAAACTCATTCTTCCGTTAACTTAACCATTTCCGTTAAGTTATAATTATTAAATTACTTTTGTACCCTTACCCTTTCATATTAAATCTCTTTCTTTTCTTTCTTCATTCTTTTTTTCTTCCTTAATTTTGGACTCATGTATCCCTCGTCTTCATTAAAAATCTCATTCTCATCCTACCATCATTTGCACTTCTTGACTATAACCAAAGAAGGGGTAGGTTAAAACATAGATATCTATAGGGAGACAATTAGGAGCTTATTCTAAAAGCACTTGCGCAAGTAAGAGAAGGTCTTTATGCTATCCTATGAACTTATCATAGTTTGAAGGATTGGACAGATCAGATTGGTTTTGGACGGGGCAATTGGATCCTCCTAAAAAAACCAGGTTCGGCGAAGATGAACGTGGGATCGATGGGATCATATTCCAGGGCAATACCATTGATCCAGCTAATTAAAAAAATAAATTGAATTATTTTTTTAAAATAAAATAATTTTTGTGTATGTGTGTGTATATATATATTTAAAGGCTTTGGTTGCGAACGGACTTTTGGTGCGAGTTGGCGTGGCGAGCGAACCACTGATGCCACTACTGGGAATAGCGGCATTAGTGCAAATGATGCGCTATTGGGAATAGCGGCATCAGTGTATGTTTCTTTTTTTTTTTGAAATTTGCACTGAAGTAGCAGCATCAGGGGTGTACCCCAGTTCGCACCAAAAGTCTGTTTGCAACTGAAGGTCCCCCCCCAAAAAAATAAATAAAAAAATAATAAAAATAATATATATATATATATATATATATATATATAAGAAAACACCTCATACCAAAAATCTGATCCATTGATCTGATCTGATACTGTTGACGTGGCAAATACCGATCCCGATACCAACAATTTTAGCAACCCAATACTGTTCCGTATATGAGAACTAGAAAAGATGTTGGTTAAATTTTTTTATTGCTAGAGGCCTTTCTTTTATTCGTGAAGATTCTTATGCTGTAATGGAAGAGTTTTTGTGTGAGGTACTGCTTGGAAATATGATGTAATGCCACTAAATTGCATTAAGTTTGTTAGCGGATAATTGTAGATATGCGAAGTGTGAACACGTTGTGCTTTGCAATTGTACAGATGTGCTCTCTTAGTAATCCTTTATCACATTTGTTGATGAATCATGTAGTCTTCACCTTTATCAAAATGGTCAAAGTCACCTTCACCTCCTCACGAAGATCCACTGCTTTCACCAACGTAGGGATACATGACGCAGCCATTTGTCATATGTCCAAAATTAAGGAAGAAAAAAAAATGAAGAAAGGAAAGAAAGAGATTTAATATGAAAGGGTAAGGGTACAAAAGTAATTTAATAATTATAACTTAACGGAAATGGTTAAGTTAACGAAAGAATGGGTTTATTGTACTTTTTCATTTGAAACAAAATTCAGTACTCATGGTGCCAAGCTATACAAAATATGGTATACAACTGTCCATTTGAACGAAGGTACTCGGGATTATATTAGGCTTCACGCTCCGCATTACTGCCTCCCGTTGATCATAACCATCGAACAGAAGAGATTTGGATTTGAAATAATACTGGTCATTACTTAGTGCACTCCACATCTGCGGAAACAGTCTCAAAATTAATCTTCATGATACCTTGGAACATACACTTTGTTTCGCATTTCTTTTCCTATAGAAGTTGTCGAGAGAGACAGTTTTTGATCCTGTGAACATGCAGCGATCTCCCAAACTTTGAACTATCTCTCATGCCTTGGACACTTGGTCTAAACGAAAAATGTGAATTGACTTGCCATGTTTTCCAATTTGAACTGAAAGCAGCTCACTTCTTGATTCAATTAAAGAATAAAGAGCTGCAACAAACATAAAAAAACGGTCGAATTGCACTGGGCTATCAAAAACAGTCCATGTGTCTTCATCTGGATCATAGACCCCTACATTTCCTTTTGTGCCTAAGAAATACATACGGCCAAATATATTACTGGTCGAGCATAATCGATCAATGATTTTTTGAATTTACGAAAGATTCCGGTGAAAGGATTAATGAGTAAGCAATTTAAATCGTTGCGAACTAATTAACAACCATCCGTCGCTTGCACAATAGAAATTATACCTGGCCCTGATATGTCAACTGGATGATCCACGATGAAACCTTTGTCTGCAGAAATATACTATAACTCGGTATGCAATGTGTGTATAAAACTATAAATACATGCTAGCATATTTGATGTCCGTGGAGATAGGTAATTACATACTTTTTTCACCAACTAATAGGGTTTCTTTAATTTTAAAAATATTGGTTAATTCGCAGAATTGCAGTGCAATTACAGTGTACATCCGAAGCAATTTCTGATGCAGAAAGGTTTGATGTTTAGTATACACTTTCCTTCTTCTTCATATTGATCCTAGTGCGTTAAGATTGTACTATAATTAGTAGTAGGAGTACTATCATGAATTAAAAACAGAATATCGACAAATTAATTAACCCATCAAACTTTAACCCCAACCCTAAAATTCATGAAAATAAATCTTGGAAAACATACCGGGCATATAAGGGATTTTAACTCCTCCAATGCTATCTGCTTATAATTGATAGAAAGAGAGGCGAGGAGAACTGAGGCTTCTCTTAATATATTTATATTTGATATTAATGTGGGAATTTCTTATCTAGATAAATCCTAATCTTGATGGATTGTTATTTCTAATGATTAATTTATTGATAATTATCCTATTTATTGTTATATATATATATATATATATATATATATAGAAAAAGGCTCCGTTGCACACTACCTTGGTGCTCACGGCGTGAACACTACTAGTTCGGGCGTTCAAATCGAAAATCCGAACCGTTCACATTGATCTACACATTTAAATTAGTCTAAATATGTAAAATCAAATCATTTGAAATTCATTTGCCCATCCATCACGCGACTATAAAAACAATGAATTTCAGTCATACAATTTTGTAACACTTCAATGAATGGGCAAATGAATTTCAAATGATTTGATTTTACATATTTAGACTAATTTAGATGTGTAGATCAATGTGAACGGTTCGGATTTTCGATTTGAACGCCCGAACTAGTAGTGTTCACGCCGTGAGCACCAATAGTAGTGTGCAACGGAGCCTTTCCCTATATATATATATAGGAAAGTCTTCTGTTGTGCACCACCCCTCCATGTGCACACGGCGTGCACTCGGCCTTCCCGCTTGCGTATCGATGATCCGAACCGTTCACATTGATCGACACATCTAAATTAGTCTAAATATGTAAAATCAAATCATTTGAAATTCATTTGCCCATCCATTATGTGACTATAAAAAACAATGATTTTCAATCATACAATTTTGTAACACTTCAATGGATGGACAAATAAATTTCAAATGATTTGATTTTACATATTTAGACTAATTTAGATGTTTAAATCAATGTGAACGGTTCGGATCGTCGATACGAAGGCGGGAAGGCCGAGTGCACACGCCGTGTGTACCATAGGTGGTGCACAACGGAACGGAAGACTTCCCATATATATATATATTTTACTTTATTGCATTGTCGGGTATGTTAATTCGTCCTTAAACTTTGCTATACCTTGTTTCTTGTTTATATTTGGTAACTTTTCTACCCCTTGTATGTTATTGATAAGACAGAGATATATACAAGGAATAATTAAGATGTTTATCAATAAATCTGGTCATTAGAAATTAACAATCCATCCTAGTCATAGATTAAGATTTATCTTAATCTCCAAAAAAATAAATTCCCACATTAATATTAATATAAATATATTATTATAAGAAGTTTCAATTCTCCTCGTTTCTCTTTTGATCAATTAAGCAGATAGCATTAGAGTTAGATCTCTCTCTTTCTCTTCCTCCTCCATATACATACCTGGTATTTTTATTTCTCTTCTGAATCTTCTTACCTTTTTACTGTTTATATTCATGAATTACAGGGTTAATTATTAGGGCTGAAGTTTGATCGGTTCGTTGAAATTTCATAGTACTTCGACGATTAATATATAATTATTACAATCTAAACCCTAGAATCGGCGATTTGCTATATTTCACTTTTCATTGATGTTAGAAATCCCTCTCAGCTAGCTTTTAGTGCAAAAGTCATGGAAGTTTTCTGATGTTAGAAATATATTGATACAAATTTCTAATGATGTCAAATATGCTAGTATGTATATGTACTTATGTACACACATTGACATTTTAATAACCATACAAATTATTTTATGACAGATAGAATTGATTTTATTTGAACCTTGCCAACGTAAATAAAATGGCATCACTTGATAATGAAGATTGTTCAGAAGTAAGACCTTGGTCAGACCTGCCTATTGAGCTACTTGAGAAGATTGCTTCATCAGTTGCATGCTCCGACTATCCGTATTTTGCTTCAGTTTGCAAGAGTTGGAGCCGCTTAAATCGGATTGTCTTTCCCGTTAGTCAGGGCCCGCTTCTGCTTTATTATCAAAGATTTCAGAGTGGTTTGTGTTGCTACTACAGCCCTTCTGCGAACAAGAGTTTCATCGTGGATTGCCCAGCAGTTGACATATCAGGCTATAGTTTTTAGTGTGTACACTATGGATGGTTGTTACTTTGCAGCAATGCAGATTGCATACTCATTAATCCTTTCACTGGAATCTTTCATAAATTCAAAGGTCATGGCCGATTATGCTCGACCAGTTATATATTCTATGGATGCCCTCCCGATGATTTCAAGATTTACTCCTTTGAGGGCTATACCGACAATTTTATAACCATATCCGTTGGTGATGAAAAGGATTGGGATTATACAAGCTACGACAACAATAAACCCTTCATATTATTTCCATCTTCAAATCCTGTGTTGTGCAGTGACCTTATTTATTGCTTAGGCACAAAAGGAAATCTTGGAGTCCATGATCCACATGAAGAGACATGGACTGTGTTTGATAGTCCACTAAAATTCGACCGTTCAAATTTCTGTAGCTCTTTAATTGAATCAAGAGGTGACCTTCTTTCGGTTCAAATTGGAAAACGTGGCAAGTCAGTTCACATTTTTCGTTTTGATCAAGTGTCCAAGGTTTGGGAGACACTTCAAAGTTTTGGAGATCGTGCCTTGTTCATCGGAACAAAAACGTCTCGTGACAATTCCAACAGAAAAAGAGAAGCAAAACAGAGCATATGTTCCAAGGTATCATGAAGATTTTGGGACTGTCATCGCGGATGTGGAATGCACTAACGGCCAATACTATTTCAGATCCAAATCTCTTCTGTGCGATGGTTATGATCAACGAGAGGTAGTCATGCGAATCGTGGAGCCTAATATATTATGTTATTCTTTAGAGAATGGTGAGTACCCTCAGTACTTTGGTTCAAGTGGTCCTTTGTACCGTATTTGGTATAGGCTATAGCTTGGCACCATGAGTACTGAATTTTGCTTTAAGTGAGTAGTGAAACATTATCTTGAATTTTTTCATTTGATTCAAGGATTGATATTATAGTATTGATAAATGAATGAATGAATGTATTCTATCTTTACAGTTGATATTCTGCATTCCGATAAAAACTTTCTATTAACTGTGCCAAAATAGGTCATGAAAACCAGATGCAGAAGCCATCTTAATTGGATGCGTTGAATGCTTAACATATGTGTGCTTTTAAAACCTGCAAATTAAGTATGACGGATATATAAAATGCGGTAGAAGACATGGTTTTTTTTTTAATACTCAATGATGGCTCGCCACAGTGTTTTATTAATAAGAAATAATGAAACAAGAGTTCATATTATATAATATAAATTACGAATGTACAAATAAATGCATGTATTCTTACTTATTCTTCATCGTCTTCCCCTCCTTTATCTGCCTTTTGCATTTTCTCCCTCCCTCGATCGATAGGCCACGAATTGTTGGGGCTCAAGTGTTGCGCTCATTCGGCTCAACTAAAGAAACTAATTAGCCATCTTTCTGATTGGAGTAAGACCTAACCAACAGAAGAGAGAAAATTTTGTTAATCACCAACCTTATTAAGGCCACAATTAATTCTATCAAGCCAAATAACTCAAACTGTAGTGGCAACAATCATATCCCAAGCATCCTGATATGTATAAGTAATATCAGCATTACGCCACACGCCACATAATCCTCCCACAAAATTTGGTTTATGACATAGTTTAAAACTAGTGGTCACCCCTTCCCAAATAGACTGACTACGTGCACAGTGAAAAATAGGTGATCAATAGACTCCGCTGAATTCCCACATCTTGTGCAAACCGTATCAACATGAATTTTACGACGGTTAAGATATTCTTTTGTCAGAATTGCATTGTTAAGAACAAGCCAAATGAACGCTTGACCGTATTCGGAGCATGAGTTTTCTACACGTCACTACTTGCATTTCATAAACACCCTCGTCGTTAAGAAGTGTATATGTAGATCTCACCGAATATGAAGGGAGGTTTTTGTTTTACACCAGTTCTTCATGCACTATATTGTATTCTCTGTTGGAACCAAGTCTCTTTTTGGTTGTCGCATGGTGTATTTGGAAGTGTGGAATCTGTGCAAGTGCCCTTGAGTGAAATTGCATGTAACACTCTTCCTTAATTTTTCAAAGGACTGTTCTACATAGCATTAGCAACAAGTTTTTTTTTATTGTTCGAGGGCTGATTCGGATTGTAGGCGCAAGAAGTTTGGTGAATGATTCCATTTTAAGAAAAACTATTGAAAATGAGAACTCATGTATTGCTTAGTATTATCCGAACGAAAACATTTAAGAGTTGTTCCAAATTGTATTTGTATCTCGAAGAAAAATTCTTGAAAAACTTTAAATATTTCAGAACGATATTTCAAAAGAAACAGCCATGTTATTCGAGAGAAATCATCAATAAACGTAACAAAATAACGAAAGTTATTAAACTTGAGAAAAACCAATAGGACTCCAAACATCAGAATACACTAAATCAAACAACCGTTCACTACGTTTATTGATGCGGCTTGGGTAAGAAACTCTATGATGTTTACCTAACTCGCATAACTCGCATGATACCTTAAATGAAGGCTCACAACCTGAAACCAAGTGTTTGAGGGTCATAGAAAAAGGATGTCCTAGACGTCAATGCCACAATTTAGGTTCAGCAGAAAAATCAAAAGTCGAGACTGGAGAATCTAAGATATATAACTCATGTTGTTCACGAACGGTGCCAATCACTTTCCTCGTCGTATTATGATGAACCACACAATGAGAAGAAAATAATGTCACTTAACAGCTTAAATTTTTGCAAAGTTTAGAAACTGATAATAAGCTATTTGAAAAGTTAGGAGTTCGTAAAACTGATTTAAGATGAAGGTCCGGAGTAAGAGAGATATGTCTCACCCCTTCAACAGGGACAAGTGAGTCATCAGCAATACACAATACGCACATGATAATTTAAAAGCAAAGAATATGAAGAAAGCAGTAAAGGGGTGATATGTTCAGAAGCACCTGAATCAATTATCCATTGATGTGAGGAAGCATTATCCAGTAAACAGAGTTACTAGAAGGAGTGGGTAGCATGTTGCGGAAGTCCTGATACTCTTCAGCATAAATGATGGACTGGGTGGAGGTTGACTCATTCGTAGGAGAAACAGTGGAAGGATAAGGGTCCACCGTTGAAGGAGAGGAGGTCGCCATTGGAGGATGAAAGAGGTCACCGTAGTAGTAGTGAAGGTCACCGTAGTAGTAGTGAAGGTCACCACAGTAGCAGATCTAGATTAGATCTGAAGGAGAAACGGGTGAGAGGGATAGATGATAAGGGAGGAGGGCATCAACCATGGGCAGACATTCCAGAACAATGCGGATCACATGGCTGCATCATTTTTTTTTGCTACAGGAGAGTGTTGCGAGAACCAGGTTTTAGGTGTAAAGAGTGCAAGTCTGGACAGTGGAGGATTAGAGTTGGGAGAGGAAGTTTCGGGTGCGGGTTGGGAGAGGAGGGGACGACGGCGGCCGACAGAGAGGAGGGCAGCAGCGGGATATGGAGGAGAGGACGTCAAGAGGTGGAGATGGGATGAGGGGGCTGTGCGAGGTGTAGGCGGTGGCGTGGAGAATATAGAGGGATGTCGGAAGGCAGCGGGCCGAGGGGTGGCGGCGGGCGGGAGGCACAGGGAAGAAGGAGGTAGCCATCGGGGTGCGGAGGCGGCGACATGGTGGGGGAAGAGGGAGGCAGAGTAGGGTTAGGGTTTTTCGGAGGAGGAGAGGAGGAAGATGAACAGTTTTTTTAAAGATAAAGAGATAAAGAAAACCCTAATTTTTGTGTATACGTTTCCAGCTCTGATACCATGTTGATATTATAGTAAAGAGGCTGAAAGAATACTTTATTGGATGATTATAACTGAATACACTGTCTCCTATATATATGAGAGAACAAAAGCTAATCTGAGTTTATTTCAGATGTGGGACTAAACTTAAGACTACTTTAACAAAAGACATGGAGAAGAGAGCGGACATGTATACCTAGGTTTTGTGAGGAAAGGATGGGGGCCTTATTTGATAAATTAGAGATTGAGAGAAATATTACGTTGAATTGGGAGATAATAGACTTATATAAAGTGCACCGGGAGAAACTACACACTCGCCTCTATATATGAGATTAACAAAAAGTAAAACTTCTAATACTCTAATTATCTAATATGGATTAATCTTGTAAGCCTGGGCTTAATAATGCTTGTGCTTCCATCTGCACGAATGGGAGAAATACCTCCAGTAGTCCAAACCTACAAAATCGTTTCTTCAAACAAGAAAGAGATTACTTGGAGCAAACAGTAATCATCAACAAGATGACATTTGCAAAATACATTAGGTACTACTACAAAACAATTTTGACTTCTATTCTGTAATCTTGTAGAATGCATTCTTTTTTGTATGGGAGGCAAATGGTTAGAAATATGTCTTATGGAGATGATTGGTCATTAGAACTTAGGACTAATGTCTAACGATCCAAATAAAATAATCAAATGAATTCAAATGAAAAGCTAGAGGCATTTTCCTTTCCATTTCAAGGGAAAAATTAACATAGAAAACACTTCTTTGCTTTTACTATTAGTCAGCAGCACTACAGCATTCGAATAAATTTCCAAGTTTAATCAGTTGGATGGGAATTGTAATTTCCACATAGGTAAATTACCCCCAATGTCAGAGTATATACAAGAATTAATCAGATGTCAAAAGTAGTTTGAAAATATTTATCAACAATATATCTCACTGAGTTATGAACATGTGAGGAAAACTATATTAATGTTCACTTTCTACTCATCATCACAGTGATATATGTAAATACAAACAACCCTTATTTATCTTGTAGATGGAAATAACTTAAGGGAAAAACCTGCAAGAATCAGATATCTTATTTTGGTGAAATCTAAATCTGTCAACTTTAGCTAATAGCATTTATTTATAATGGCACCGACATTACAAGTTACACAGAGATGACCTATTTCAGATTAAAGAAGATAAATTATTGAGAGATAGTACCTCAGTGTATATCACACTTCAATGATGAATGAGAAGACTCAATCTCGAAGTCCAAGTTAGACTTCAAGCTCATCATCTTCATCGAACACAGCCTACGGAAGCAAGAACACTGTTCTTCCATCCTCTTTGCCAGCCAAAGCTTGACAAGCAAAAAATCCGATAGCCACAACCGCCCTTATTCTTCCTCCTACCATCACAAACCAAAACGCAACAACCAAATTACACACAACTTGCATCATTATTTAAATTCTCAAAAGGGTCAGTTAGTTAAAATCTCATTCTTCCTCCTATCATGATATAACCCAAAACCCATAAACCAAATTACACAAAAAATTGCATCATTATTTAAAATTCTCAAAAGGGTCAATGAATCAAATCTCATTCTTCCCCCTATCACATATCCCAAAACCCATCAACCGAAGTACACAAAAATTGCACCATTATTCAAAATTCTCAAAAGGGTAAATGAATCGAACCTCATTCTTCCCCTATCATCACATAACCCAAAACCCATCAAACAAATTACATAAAAATTGGACCATTATTCAAAATTCTCAAAAGGGTCAATGAATCAAACCTCATTCTTCCCCCTATCATCACATAACCCAAAACCCATCAACCAAATTACATAAAAATTGCACCATTATTCAAAATTCTCAAAAGGGTCAATAAATCAAATCTCATTCTTTCCCCTATCACATATCCCAAAACCCATCAACCGAAGTACACAAAAATTGCACCATTATTCAAAATTCTCAAAAGGTTAAATGAATCGAACCTCATTCTTCCCCTATCATCACATAACCCAAAACCCATCAAACAAATTACATAAAAATTGGACCATTATTCAAAATTCTCAAAAGGGTCAATGAATCAAACCTCATTCTTCCCCCTATCATCACATAACCCAAAACCCATCAACCGAATTACATAAAAATTGCACCATTATTCAAAAATCTCAAAAGGGTCAATGAATCAATGAATCAAGCCTTGTTCTTCCCCCTATCATCTAATAACTAAAACCCACAAACCAAATTACACAAAAAATGCATCACTGTTCAAAATTCTCAAAAGGGTCACTGAATCAAACCTTGTATCTTCTGGGTTGTCATATGTTTGTCCACGAACATGAACAGCCACTAGCGAGTGCCGAAGAAGTCTTCCTTTTTGTTCTTATGTTCTTCGATTTGGTTTGGTTTGAACCCAGAAGGAACGAAATATGAAGAAATCAAAAAGATAAAAAACAAGAAATAACGGTGGCAATTGGCCCGAACCCCGTATAGGTCCATAATTAGTGGGTCTTTTTTTTTATTTATGATAAATAACCTACTTAACTCAGTGGTTAGAGTATTGCTTTCATACAGTGGGAGTCATTGGTTCAAATCTTTAATAAGTTGAAGTTTTTCTACCTATCTTTTTTTTTCGTTGTATCATCAGATTCCATTTGATTGTGTTCAATTGGCAGAATCAAAATGTAGTGTATACTAAAGAACTTCTAAAGAAGTTCTTTTGATTATTTTGATGTATTTGACTAGTAGGAAATAACATTCACAGCATCTACTCGTGTTTATGTATCTCTTCTCTGTTGTATTTTGTTTTGATCTCGAGTAGGTTCGAGTGCTACTGTTGTACTGTGATGCTTATCGCTCACAGGTTTCTATTATGTTGTACTTCTATGTTTCGTTACTGCTTATTAATGAAACGATGACGGGAGTCATCTTTTATCAAAAAAAAAAAAAGCATCTACTCGTGTTTAATTCTCATCTCACTTCTCCTGTGATTTATGAGTGACCTTTCTAGATTCATCCTCCAACAAATTTCTGATTATCATGGCTACTGTAAAGCATCCACGATGGTGTTTCTCATTTATTTAGAAAATGACAGTTACAATAATAGAAAATAGGGTATTTTATCTGCAGTGGTTATTTTCTAAAATTTTGCTAAAATTTGATAAATATGAGACATGTTGATTCGTCCGGTTGGTTTTTGTTTTTTAGAATTAATAATTAATTAATGATTAAATATTATAATAGGTTAATTAAATAATATAATAATGCCTAAAACCTAATTAATGAAACACTAAACCTAATTAAAGCACCCTTAATTATGCCACCTATGCTGGACGGGACTTGTCCCGTCCCAATCAAAATTGCTTGAAACAAGACAACATGTCTCGCTTCAGCATTTTTTTTTTCCAGACGGTACAAAAAAATAAAAAAATGTCAGATGAAACATGTTGTCTCGTTTGATCCTATTAAAAAATTGAAGAAAAAAAATTTGGGACGAAACATGTCTCGTCTCTTATGATATGAGAATCGCAAATTCATTTCTCAAAAATGAGAAGCGACTGTAGCTATTTTGCTAAAATATAGCAAAATAGCAAACGACTGCATCACCTTGTTTGCTAAAAAATGAGAAATTGACAAATATAGCAAACGATTGTGGATGCTCATTAATGTCTCCATGGCAGATTTTTTTTGTAACATGATAGTTATCAAATGATCATAAGAAACTAGCACTGAATATATAAAGTTGAAAGATTTATCCTCTTCGTTTAGATCATCCGTGTTGATCACCTATAGTTCAGATATTACCTTATTGAACCCCACAATATGATCTTGAAGATGAGTATCTTCCTTCATTGGGAAACGAAACAACTTTCTCTTCTAGTACATCCGATCCAACAACGACAATCTCGAGTAGTCAGTTTTGAGTCTCGCCTACAGACTCGACGCTCTTTTCTTCTCAATGATATTACACATGACTTCGTCCGCCAATTGCTGTCGGACTAAACTCAAGGCCTTTAGACAAAACTAATCTCACTTCTCCTGCTTCATGTCAGTTGGCTTCTTTTATTCTCTATCTAGGGCAATGTGCAAGCCCTTTTGAACTAATGTGTCATACATGTCCATCTTCTAGTGATTGAAACTGATCTTACCATCAAACTGCTTGATCTTTGTGCTATGATTTGCCATCTTCTCTAAGTAACTCGAACAAACCTACAAACCTAATACTCTGATACCACTTGTTAGGGATTTATGCCCTATATGTTCTTGTTGAGTCTTCGACATGATCAATACAAACTACCAAGCAAATAGTCAATCACTCCAAACACACAGAGCACACAATATTTGTCCCAGTTTGGGCAAGCCCTAATCCGGGAGAGGAATTAAAACCGAGATATTATTCAAATTGAGAAGATACAAGAGTTATAACTCTCTCCACAACTCTCTCTCAAGTCTAATTGGAAATTCTTGATGTTTACAATGGAGAGTTCACTCACCTCTAAGATGAAGTACTTTCCTATTCTATTTAATGTTGGATATATTGGTATATTCTCCCTATATAAATATAGCACGTGCATATGTGTAACACGTATAATGAACGTACAATTGATTGGATATTGGAACGCGGGTTTGTGGGCTTATAACCCGATACCCAAACCAGTATTTAGGAATAAATACTGGCTTGTGATAGCAGTCTAGGTATTCCAATTTTTGATACCTAGGATGAATATTTCAAGCAACTTAGATCTAGAGATAAACCCTAATTTCCCAATTGTTAATTTCTCACAAAACCTAACATTTAACACTCAATAGAATCATATTATGCTTTGGAGCCATTACATTGATTATATAGAGATCTAGACAAACCCTAGGTTTAACCTTGATACAATAGTCGTACGATCTAACTTGAAAAATAAATCGGGCTTCAAACGAATCCCCAAGACCCACAGCCCGAACACAATTAGACGCGACGCGGTCAGTTGGCAGTCGACTGCAATGTTCTTTGTCCTAAACATAGAGTCTGGGCAGTCGACCGCCCACTGTGCAATCTACTGCCAGATCCTCTTGACTACTCTACTGTTGCTTCTCATCTTCCACCCAAACATTGCTTCGATTCCTCTCTAGCATCGCTATCTTCTCAACTATATTAAACAAGTATGCAAGACATAAACCCAACAGAGAAAATAAGGATGCACAT
Organism: Hemerocallis citrina; assembly: GCA_017893485.1. Lineage (NCBI taxonomy): Eukaryota > Viridiplantae > Streptophyta > Magnoliopsida > Asparagales > Asphodelaceae > Hemerocallis > Hemerocallis citrina. Next base: position 7,340,534 of record CM030363.1, on the reverse strand, counting down.
GCAAGTATCATCATGAGACTAGTTGTATCCAGTAGACACCCTTAGCTCCTCCCAACCTCCCTACGTGCTACCTACCTACACAAGCGGAGATGAAGAAGAATATCACAATTGCATGCTACATTTTTACTCCTAAGTCGAATTATTACACAAGGAACTTGTTGACGCCCTAAAGTTCATTGGGCTGCGGTTCACCGAAGGGTTTTTTCTATAGCTCAACATGATCATTGTCTGAAATTGTATTACACTTACTTTTAACCTCTATTTTTAGTATGGATTCAGATAATAGATAAGCACACTGCCATTGAAGTTCTAAGTGACAGTAGTGGTCTTCTTCTCTGACTCTAGAAACAGATTTAGTTGATATATCATTTCCTTGAATTACTTTGAACCATTTACTTTCTAAGCAAATTAACATATGGGTCACGGATGACCGATCCGTCAACTTTCCAAGTAAATGTTGTTATATTTTTTAGCTATATTTAGGATGAAATGGCTTTATCCATTAGGAAGAATACTAGTATTGATGCACTTTTTTGATAAAGAGTTGAAGTTAAATATGCGATACACGTAAGTGAATAGTAATTAGCACGTCCGATGAAAACCTTAATTTTTAAGAAATGGAACTGAACGGGTGATACACGTTTTTTTAAAAATTAAGAAGGAAAAACTTTGATGTGTACGTGCGATACACGTGTTGAAAAATAGATTTGGAGTTGCACGTGCTATGCATATGTTTGTTTGGTGACAAAAGTATTATTTCTTTTGGTGACAAAAAAATATTGAAATTTATTTATTTGTAACAAACCCTTCCATTAAACAGTATGTACATATATTATATTATAGATAGATAGATTGATAGTAATTTACACATGTATTATATTATATTACATATTATATTGATAGTACATATATTATATATTATATTATTGATAGATAGATTGATAGTAATGTGCATATATTATATTCGGAAGTGGATGAGTTTGGAAATTATTTCCTTTTTTTTTCTTTTTTTCCTTCTTCCTCCGCGTCCGCAAGTGGACCAGTTTGGTAAATATTTTTGACAGTGGATCAGTTTGCAAATTATTTTCCTTTTTTTTTTATCTTTTTCCTTCTTCCCCACGTGCATCGCACGTGCATGATACTAGTTATATTATAGATAGATAGATTGATAGTAATTTACACATGTGATGCATGTTTAATATATAAATAATTTAAAGTAAAAAAATTGACATAGTGAGGACTCGAACATGAGATCTCCTTCATATTATTTATGTATGTGCAATGCACGTTTCGGTAGATTGACAAATGACACTAATGCTTTTTCCCAGTATAATATTTGAGATATATGGACATAATATTACGTACTTCAGCTCATTAGTAACAATTAAAATGAAGGGTGAATTATGTAATTTAAAACCGTTATAACCAACCAATGGCCACCATACCTACTCTCTCTCATCTCCTCTTCTCTTCTATAAACTACTAATTACACGTGCAATGCACGTTTTAATAAATATATATATTTTAAAGTAAAATTTCGATGTAGTCTGGTTTATAACCTGAGACATCTTTTATATTAGTTAAGCACGACTTAGTGAAGACTCGAATCCAAAACTTTCTTCATATCAGTTATGTACGTGTGTCATACGCGTTAATAGATTGACAAATAACACTAAGACCTTCTCCCATTATAATATTAGAGATGTATGCCCACTCATACTGCATTCACTCAATTAATCTTGCTAAATTCTTAATTAAGGTATTTTATTAGTTGTGTTTTTTTATATATCTTTTTAATATTTTTCAATAAAGATTATACCATATTACCATCCTTAACTATACTGTCCCTTTTTTAAGGTTTCTGATACTAAGATCAAGATGTTTCATCAAAAAAGATACTAAGATCAAGACTGTTATACTTCACTAATCATTCTAGAATTTTCAAGGTATTTTATTTTTTTGTTTGTTCTAAATTGTAACTTTTAAATCTTTTCAAGAAAGGTTATACCATCCTTTACTGTTTATTTTTCAATTTTTCTCAATTCCTTAGCGACAGTGATACTGAAGATAAAGATTGTTAGAGCATCTACAGTCGTTTGTTATTTATCCATTAAATACATTTTATAGCATACGACTCGCTTCAGTCGTTTGCAAGTTTATGCATTTTTTGACAAAAACGCAACACTGGTTTGCTATAAATGGAAGAAGATATAAGAAAAATGCATAATATAAAAGACGGATCTTCAAGATCTGTCTCACTAAAAATAATATTTTAGTCCCTTATCGGACTAAAAAAAATATTTTCGTCCCATATCGGAACTAGACTATTACTTCTTTTAATTAAGGGACTAATTTATAATTACTGATTTGGTCTTATATTCCGGTCCAAATTCAAACCAACATCAAATCTAACCGAACCGAATCAAACTGAACCGTTGTCCTCTTCGACAAGAAAGAAAGAAAGAAATCCGAAGCCACTTTTTAAAAAATATTTGCGATTATGGGGCCAGTTTAGAACCTATTAGTGCTCGTGGGCTACTTGCTGCCACATTAGCAGTGACCGCTATTTTTATTAGTGACATCTTTATTTTGAAAGTCGCTAATAGGAATATCGATTTCTGTTTTAAAATATTTTGAATTTTTTTTTTACTGTCGCTATTCCCACTGGGGACCAAAGTATATATGAGGTCGCTAATAGGACTAGCAATCTCAAATGAATGTATTGAGACTCGTAACGATTTCTAGAGAGCTTTTGCTCTTTCGGGATTTTTTTTTTAAACTGAGGCCGCTAGTCCGAATGTCAACCTCAATAGACCAAATCTCCTTACTCTCTGTAAGATTTGCAAAATAATTACCCAACTAAGGTCGCTTTTGGGAACAGCGACCTTAGTATACTTCGGTTGCTATTCGCAATAGCGACCTCAGTAGAAAACTCAATTTCATCGTCATTTGTAAAATTTGCAAAATAGTCACACAACTAAGGTCTCTATTCGGAATAGATGTCTTAGTACAACTTCAGTTACAAAAATAAATTGATTGTAATTTTTTCAAAGAGCAAAAAACTCTCTGGATTTTGCTAAGTATTGGAATACAGTTTATTTAAGGTCGCTAATCCCATTAACGACTTCATATATGCTTTGGTCGCCAATAGGAATAACGACAATATACAAAAATTTCAATTTTCTTTTAAAAAGAGCCCGATATTCCCATTAGCGACCTGTAAAAGGAACATGCCACTAATGAGAATAACGGGCACTGACGTGGCACCAAGTAGCCCACGAGCGCTAATAATTTCGAAACTAACCCATAATCGCAAATATTTTCAAAAAGTGGTCTATTACGGCAAAAAATTCAAGAAATTTAGAGTTCGATATTTCAATTGAAGTCCCCAAAATTTTTTCAATTCAATTTGCGATTCTCATTTTGTGATCCGAATTCCGATTCCGAAGCATGGATTCTGAGAATTCAGTGATGGAGGAGCTCCAATCTCTACAGAAGAAGCTTGGGAAGAAGCAGTCTTTCGAAGATGCGGTCTCCTCCATCCAATCTCTTCTTCTTGATCGCTACTCGTCTTCTTCCCTGCCTCTTCGCAAATTGGTCGGTATCCTTTTCGTTTACTGAAATGAGTTTTCTTTCTGTGATTGATTTGATGTGAAGAAGGTGCATGTCGGTGCTTTTTTGGATGTGAAACTAGGATTTGTAATTGTGTAGGTAATTATAGGTAGAGGTAGCTATGGTTTGATTGGAATTTAGATTCTTATAATTATCTTATGGTGAGATAATCGAAAGGCAATGTGAATCAATGGAGGTTTTACCTTACCTTTGGGTATGTTTGGAAAGTTTTTAGGCCATAGGAAGGTTAGGTAATGTTTGTGGAGGCACCGGGTTCGTGGAGGTAACTTGTGTACCTGTATTTATCTTAACTTTGGATACGAAGGTTAGTGGAGGCGACTTGTCTACATTGTAGTTATCTAAATTTTGGTCTGTTTGGATCATATTTTGGATAAGCTACCTCCATGTTTTTCAGCTCAAAGTTAAGAAAAAAAAACGTAGGTTATAGTAGGTCTCTAAACCCGAATCCAACAAAATTTATTTTTTTAAGCCAAAATGAAGGCATCGCCATGCAACCTATATTTTACATTCCTCGGTCTTAACGTAAAAATAACCTATATGTATTCTACCTTTGTATCAAAACATGATCTAATCCGTTTGGATATTTTTTTTGGTGTTTAGATACCTGCAATACCTACAGGGTAAGTTAAGGTACCTCTGGGTATCTAAACTTTGGTCTCACCAAATTTATTTCCGTTATTATAAAACAAAGTTAGGCTACATGTGTTTGTACCTAACACCTTTTTCAAGGTTGAGGTGTAGGTATAGGTATGCAATCCATAGGTTGCTGTGAAATTTTTTGCCTCTAAGCTAGAACTTCGAAGTTGCAGAGGGGTTGAGAAAAATTGCACTTGTATTCTAAGACGCCCCTCAGGTCGATATTCCATTTTTTATGGGACAAAGAAACGAGATAAATGCCCAAGCGGCCGAGACCTGGACAATATGTAGCGGTATTTTTTTTAAAATCCGCATTTATGTTTTGTAGCCGGTGGGATTCGAACCTAGGTTGCTCTTATACTATATGAAATTTTCTGCCACTAAGATAAAATTTTGAAGTTGTAGAAGGGTTGAGGGATATTGCACTTGTATTCTAACAGTTGCAAACCTGTATCTCTACTTAAAAAATACCTATAGGTATCTTAACTTTATATCGGGTCTTAGAGGTAAGATAACCATATATATCTTAACCTTTTGAGCCCAAAGAATTATGATGCCTATGGTTCCGACCTCAAAAAAACTTATCTTACCTCTAAATCCAAATGCTCGCTTTGTAAACTAGATGTAGGTATCTAAACTTTGTAGGTAAAGTCAAAGCAACTTATAGGTTCCATACGTCTACCTTCTCTTAAAGATACATATAGGTATCTAAACTTTGTTTTCAAATAGGGCCAAAGTATATATAATGATAGGTATAGAAGTCACCTCCACTTATCTTACCTAACCTTTGTATCTAAAGCCCTCTTGGTAACAAAGTTAAGATAACCAAGGATACTAACTTTGGTTTTCTTGACTTTGGAGATACATGGTATCATGACTTGAACTCTCTTACCTTTACCTCTAACTTAAAGTTCTTTTTTAACATGGTGTTTGGGAATACCAAAGTTCAGAGAAGTTAGATAAGGGTGGCGTTAAAAATACTGCAATTATCTCAATTTATGGGGTGAGAGAGCTACAGTTCTCTTAATTCCAAAATAAGTCTCAAATAGGTTAAAGTTAGGATAACTAGAGTATTGAAAAGTTAAGTGAGATAACTCTAGTCAACCTTGTTAGGATCGAGAGAAAAACAACAGAGATAAATTTGAGAAGAAAACAACACAAATATTATTTCTCAATCTCAAAAGATTTACAAAAAAAAAAATCTCAATACTTTATAAGCTCTGTGTGGCTATCAATCTCTATTTTTCTCTTCAGTTGAGTGTATCTTCAAATGAAGAAAATAGTGAGAATTTATAGGAGGGGAAGAGACACCATGCTTTCGAAGAGACACCATGCTTTTGAAAAGACACCATGCTTTGGAAGAGACCATGCTTTTGAAAAGACACCATGCTTTGGAAGAGACACCATGCTTGCATCAAACGTTATCATGCATCAGCATGCACCAAACGTTGCATGCATGAGTGCATGCTCTTTTGTGGCGGGACCTACAATTCTTCCCCTCACGCCACATCTGCACCAATCGTCATCTCTCATCCATTCCAGTTATGTCTCTGCATAACTCTAGTTTCTCCCGAGACACAATCTTTGTCAACATGTCTGCTGGATTCTCCTTCGTGTGGATCTTCATCAGTTTCAACAATTGTTGATCCATCACCTCGAGTATCTAGTGATAGCGAATATCAATATGTTTTGTTCGGGAATGGTACATTGAATTCTTGCTCAAATCCAGAGCACTCTGACTGTCACAATGTACCTTGTAGTCATTCTGCTTGATCCCGAGTTCTTGTAGAAATCGCTTTAACCACAACATCTCCTTGCTAGCTTCAGCGGCAGCAATGTACTCTGCTTCTGTCGTAGATAGTGCAACGCACTTCTGCAACCTTGACTGCCATGACACAGCTCCCCCTGCAAAAGTGTAGATAAAACCAGAAGTCGATTTTCTACCATCAAGATCTCCGGCCATATCTGCATCTGTATAGCCTTCCAAAACCGGATCAGCTCCCTCGTAACACAAACATATCTTTGAAGTACCCTTAAGATACCTGAGAATCCACTTAACAGCCTCCCAATGCTCATTTCTTGGATTGGAGAGAAATCTGCTTGCCACACCCACTGCATGTGCAATATCCGGCCTCGTACACACCATTGCATACATCAGATTTCCAACCGCTGAAGAATAAGGCACAACTTCCATTTTCTCGATCTCTTTCCTGGATGAGGGACACGAACTCTTGCTCAACTTGAAATGATTAGCCAGTGGGATGCTAACTGGCTTGGCACCCTCCATGTTGAATCGCTTGATCACCCGTTCAACATATTTCTCTTGAGATAACCACAATCTTCGGGCCTTTCTGTCTCGAGAGATGTTCATACCTAAAATCTGCTGAGCTGGCCCAAGGTCCTTCATATCAAAGACCTTAGAGAGTTCTATCTTCAGCTGTCTGATCTTCACTGCATCTTGTCCGACGATCAACATGTCATCGACATATAGTAACAGTGCAATGAAATTTCCATCAGGGGACCTTTGAATGTAGACGCATTGATCTGCAGCAGTCCTCTTGTAGCCTTGACTCACCATGAATGAATCAAACTTCTTGTACCATTGCCTTGGTGCTTGCTTGAGGCCATACAAACTCTTCTTCAGCTTACATACGAGATTCTCTTTTCCTGGAACCTCGTATCCCTCTGGCTGCTCCATGTAAATTTCTTCATGCAGATCACCGTGAAGAAATGCAGTCTTCACATCCATTTGTTCAAGCTCCAAGTCTAGGCTAGCTGCTAATCCGAGCATGACTCGGATTGAAGTCATCTTTACAACTGGAGAAAAAATCTCACCAAAATCGATGCCTTTCTTCTGAAGGAATCCTTTGACCACTAGTCGAGCTTTGTGCTTCACCACCTTTCCGCTGTCATCTTTCTTGAGCTTGAATACCCACTTGTTCTTTAGTGTCTTCTTCCCTCCTGGAAGCTTAACCAAATCGTAGGTTTGGTTCTTCTCTAAAGAGTCCATCTCATCCCGCATAGCGTGCAGCCAGTTGTCTTTGTCTGGATGAGACAATGCTTCCTGAAAATTCTCTGGCTCCCCTTCATCAGTAAGAAGAATGTACTCTGATTCTGGATATTTAGTAGACGGAACATGGCCTCTTTCAGATCTACGTAGCTGAGGCTCACTCGTCTCAGGCGGTGTATCATTATCTTGTATTGGTTCTGCAGCTGTGAAAGGTTGCGGCTCCCCAGGCTCATCAATCCCTTCTTCCTCCTCCTCTGGTTCTGCTTCTAGTTCTTGATCAGACACATCATCATCTGCGGCAGCTTGTACTGGTACTGTATCTGGAACAAAGTCCTGAGTACTGACAGGTCTTTCAGCAATTGTAGGCTTTTCAGTGTGCCCATATGTCTGATTTTTATGGAACACCACGTCTCTACTTCTGATGGGCTTCTTTGTCTTTAGATCCCATAGCCTGTATCCAAACTCCTCGTCTCCATAGCCTATGAAAATGCATGGAGTGGTTCTCGCATCGAGTTTCTGCCTGAGCTCCTTTGAGACATGTGCATAAGCCAGACATCCAAATGTCCTCAGGTGAGAGTAGGAGGGGTTTTTGCCGGTCCATTTCTTCTCCGGGATGTTGAAATTCAGCGGGACTGATGGAGATCGATTGATCAAGTAGCAGGCGGTGCGAACAGCTTCTCCCCAAAATGGCTTTGGCAGCTTTGCTGTGCTGAGCATACTTCTGACTCTTTCCATGATTGTTCGGTTCATTCTTTCTGCTACCCCATTGTGTTGCGGGGTACGTGGAACCGTCTTCTCGTGCCGAATGCCCTGACTCTTGCAATAGGCATCAAAACTCCTGGATGTATACTCGCCTCCGTTATCTGAGCGGAGGCACTTCAGCTTCTTCCCCGTTTCACGCTCTACCATGGCATGAAATGTTTTGAAGCTTTCCAAGACCTGATCTTTTGTCTTCAGAAAATACACCCACACCTTTCGAGAAGCATCATCAATAAATGTCAGAAAGTATTTGTTGCCGCCTAGCGACTCCACCTCCATGGGACCGCAAACATCAGAATGTATCAGACTGAGCAACTCTGATCTCCTTGTCGAAGAGGAACTAAAAGAGACTCTTCGCTGCTTGCCAAATAAACAGCTGCTGCAAGGTTGAAGCTCTGCATTCTTGGTAATGGAGATAAGATTTTCCTTCATCAAGGTTGATAAACCTTTCTCACTCATGTGACCGAGTCTCTGGTGCCACAGTTTCTGCGAAGCTTCATGTTCAACAATATTGAGACTCTCCACATTGATCTTCACATGAGTCTTGTACAAAGTGCTGCAGAGATGTCCACGAGCGATCACCATTACACCTTTCAACATCCTCCACGAGCCTTTGCAAAAACGGTTATCATAGCCCTTTTCATCTAGGGCTCTCACCGAAAGAAGATTTTGTCGAAGTTCAGGTACATGGCGAACATCCTGCAGTGTGATTGTGCACCCGGCATCAGTCTGCATCCGAACGTCACCAATTCCGACAATCTTAGCAAAGCCAGAATTGCCCATCCTCACCGAGCCAAAGTCCTCAGCTTTGTACGTCGTGAAGATGTCCTTTCGAGGAGTGGCATGGCAAGATGCTGCAGTATCTACCACCCATTCTACGTCCTGATTCGACACATGGAGGCATGTCTCATCCTCATGAGAGCAAAGAGCACATCTTCTAGTACTGTGACTTGTGCATCTCCTTCCTTCTTTGGTTGTGACCTTCCCTGACCGCCTTGTTTTTGTAACTTCCAACAATTTCTTTTCATGTGGCCTGGTTTGCCACAGTGATGGCAGTTGTATGCAGGCCTCCTCCCATCACTTGATTTGCCTCTCGATCTGTCTCTGCTTTGGCTCCTGCCTCTCCACCTGCCTCGATCTTTCTCTCGCTGTCTCCCACGGACTTCTGTGATGCAGGCTTGTGCTTCTGTGCCAACGTCCTTTCTCCGAGCTTCCTCATTGAATAGGGCATCCTTAACCATAGACATGGTAAGATTGCCAGTCGAAGCCGAGTTGCTGAGGGAGACCACCAATGTCTCCCAACTGTCTGGAAGAGAGCTGAGAAGTAGAAGTGCCTGTAACTCATCTTCAAGTGGTAACTCCACTGAAGATAGCTGATTCACCAGGCTCTGAAACTCGCTGGTGTGTTCTGCTACAGAAGTTCCTCTCTGTAGCTTCAGGTTCACCAACCGTCTCATCAGCAGGGCCTTATTTCGAGCTATCTTGGCCTGGTACATATCCGCCAGCTTCTTCCAAAGGGCAAAAGCATCCGTTTCCTGGGCAACATGATGGAAGACACTGTGATCGATCCACTGTCGAATCTGACCGATCGTTTTCCTGTTCATCTTCTTCCAGTCCGCCTCATTGGTAGCTTCAGGTCTTTCTCCCTTCTCCTCAATAGGATCAAAGAGATCTTTACAACTTAGGAGATCTTCCATCCGAGGTCTCCAAAGTGTATAGTTGGTGGCAGTAAGCTTGATCATGGCTCCAAATGATGATGATGATATTGATTCCTCCATCGACATCTTGATCTGCAAAGGCATTTGGCACTCAACAACTCAACCTGGCTCTGATACCACTTGTTAGGATCGGGAGAAAAACAACAGAGATAAATTTGAGAAGAAAACAACACAAATATTATTTCTCAATCTCAAAAGATTTACAAAAAAAACTCTCAATACTTTATAAGCTCTCTGTGGCTATCAATCTCTATTTTTCTCTTCAGTTGAGTGTATCTTCAAATGAAGAAAATAGTGAGAATTTATAGGAGGGGAAGAGACACCATGCTTTCGAACAATACTTTTTAAGCTCTCTGTGGCTATCAATCTCTGTTTTTCTCTTCAGTTGAGTGTATCTTCAAATGAAGAAAATAGTGAGAATTTATAGGAGGGGAAGAGACACCATGCTTTCGAAGAGACACCATGCTTTGGAAGAGACACCATGCTTTCGAAGAGACACCATGCTTTTGAAAAGACACCATGCTTTGGAAGAGACACCATGCTTTGGAAGAGACACCATGCTTTTGAAAAGACACCATGCTTTGGAAGAGACACCATGCTTTTGAAAAGACACCATGCTTTGGAAGAGACACCATGCTTTGGAAGAGACACCATGCTTGCATCTATAAATAGAGTTTTTCATCCATTGGGAGCCACATGCAGTGGGTGTGGCAAGCAGATTTCTCTCCAATCCAGAAAATGAGCATTTGGAGGCTGTTAAGTGGATTCTCAGGTATCTTAAGGGTACTTCAAAGATATGTTTGTGTTACGGGGGAGCTGATCCGGTTTTGGAAGGCTATACAGATGCAGATATGGCCGGAGATCTTGATGGTAGAAAATCGACTTCTGGTTTTATCTACACTTTTGCAGGGGGAGCTGTGTCATGGCAGTCAAGGTTGCAGAAGTGCGTTGCACTATCTACGACAGAAGCAGAGTACATTGCTGCCGCTGAAGCTGGCAAGGAGATGTTGTAGTTAAAGCGATTTCTACAAGAACTCGGGATCAAGCAGAATGACTACAAGGTACATTGTGACAGTCAGAGTGCTCTGGATTTGAGCAAGAATTCAATGTACCATTCCCGAACAAAACATATTGATATTCGCTATCACTGGATACGCGAGGTGATGGATCAACAATTGTTGAAACTGATGAAGATCCACACGAAGGAGAATCCAGCAGACATGTTGACAAAGATTGTGTCTCGGAAGAAACTAGAGTTATGCAGAGACATAACTGGAATGGATGAGAGATGACGATTGGTGCAGATGTGGCGTGAGGGGGAGAATTGTAGGTCCCGCCACAAAAGAGCATGCACTCATGCATGCAACGTTTGGTGCATGCTGATGCATGACAACGTTTGATGCAAGCATGGTGTCTCTTCCAAAGCATGGTGTCTTTTCAAAAGCATGGTGTCTCTTCGAAAGCATGGTGTCTCTTCCCCTCCTATAAATTCTCACTATGTAAATCATTTGAAGATACACTCAACTGAAGAGAAAAATAGAGATTGATAGCCACAGAGAGCTTATAAAGTATTGAGAGTTTTTTTTGTAAATCTTTTGAGATTGAGAAATAATATTTGTGTTGTTTTCTTCTCAAATTTATCTCTGTTGTTTTTCTCCCGATCCTAACAAGTGGTATCAGAGCCAGGTTGAGTTGTTGAGTGCCAAATGCCTTTGCAGATCAAGATGTCGATGGAGGAATCAATATCATCATCATCATTTGGAGCCATGATCAAGCTTACTGCCACCAACTATACACTTTGGAGACCTCGGATGGAAGATCTCCTAAGTTGTAAAGATCTCTTTGATCCTATTGAGGAGAAGGGAGAAAGACCTGAAGCTACCAATGAGGCGGACTGGAAGAAGATGAACAGGAAAACGATCGGTCAGATTCGACAGTGGATCGATCACAGTGTCTTCCATCATGTTGCCCAGGAAACGGATGCTTTTGCCCTTTGGAAGAAGCTGGCGGATATGTACCAGGCCAAGACAGCTCGAAATAAGGCCCTGCTGATGAGACGGTTGGTGAACCTGAAGCTACAGAGAGGAACTTCTGTAGCAGAACACACCAGCGAGTTTCAGAGCCTGGTGAATCAGCTATCTTCAGTGGAGTTACCACTTGAAGATGAGTTACAGGCACTTCTACTTCTCAGCTCTCTTCCAGACAGTTGGGAGACATTGGTGGTCTCCCTCAGCAACTCGGCTTCGACTGGCAATCTTACCATGTCTATGGTTAAGGATGCCCTATTCAATGAGCAAGCTCGGAGAAAGGACGTTGGCACAGAAGCACAAGCCTGCGTCACAGAAGTCCGTGGGAGACAGCGAGAGAAAGATCGAGGCAGGTGGAGAGGCAAGAGCCAAAGCAGAGGCAGATCGAGAGGCAAATCAAGTGATGGGAGGAGGCCTGCATACAACTGCCATCACTGTGGCAAACCAGGCCACATGAAAAGAAATTGTTGGAAGTTACAAAAACAAGGCGGTCAGGGAAGGTCACAACCAAAGAAGGAAGGAGATGCACAAGTCACAGTACTAGAAGATGTGGCTCTTTGCTTTCATGAGGATGAGACATGCCTCCATGTGTCGAATCAGGGCGTAGAATGGGTGGTAGATACTGCAGCATCTTGCCATGCCACTCCTCGAAAGGACATCTTCACGACGTACAAAGCTGGGGACTTTGGCTCGGTGAGGATGGGCAATTCTAGCTTTGCTAAGATTGTCGGAATTGGTGACGTTCGGATGCAGACTGATGCCGGGTGCACAATCACACTGCAGGATGTTCGCCATGTACCTGAATTTCGACAAAATCTTCTTTCGGTGAGAGCCCTAGATGAAAAGGGCTATGATAACCGTTTTTGCAAAGGCTCGTGGAGGATGTTGAAAGGTGTAATGGTGATCGCTCGTGGACATCTCTGCAGCACTTTGTACAAGACTCATGTGAAGATCAATGTGGAGAGTTTCAATATTGTTGAACATGAAGCTTCGCAGAAACTGTGGCACCAGAGACTCGGTCACATGAGTGAGAAAGGTTTATCAACCTTGATGAAGGAAAATCTTATCTCCATTACCAAGAATGCAGAGCTTCAACCTTGCAGCAGCTGTTTATTTGGCAAGCAGCGAAGAGTCTCTTTTAGTTCCTCTTCGACAAGGAGATCAGAGTTGCTCAGTCTGATACATTCTGATGTTTGCGGTCCCATGGAGGTGGAGTCGCTAGGCGGCAACAAATACTTTCTGACATTTATTGATGATGCTTCTCGGAAGGTGTGGGTGTATTTTCTGAAGACAAAAGATCAGGTCTTGGAAAGCTTCAAAACATTTCATACCATGGTAGAGCGTGAAACGGGGAAGAAGCTGAAGTGCCTCCGCTCAGATAACGGAGGCGAGTATACATCCAGGAGTTTTGATGCCTATTGCAAGAGTCAGGGCATTCGGCACGAGAAGACGGTTCCACGTACCCCGCAACACAATGGGGTAGCAGAAAGAATGAACCGAACAATCATGGAAAGAGTCAGAAGTATGCTCAGCACAACAAAGCTGCCAAAGCCATTTTGGGGAGAAGCTGTTTGCACCGCCTGCTACTTGATCAATCGATCTCCATCAGTCCCGCTGAATTTCAACATCCCGGAGAAGAAATGGACCGGCAAAAACCCTTCCTACTCTCACCTGAGGACATTTGGATGTCTGGCTTATGCACATGTCTCAAAGGAGCTCAGGCAGAAGCTCGATGCGAGAACCACTCCATGCATTTTCATAGGCTATGGAGACGAGGAGTTTGGATACAGGCTATGGAATCTAAAGACGAAGAAGCCCATCAGAAGTAGAGACGTGGTGTTCCATGAAAATCAGACATATGGGGACACTGAAAAGCCTACAATTGCTGAAAGACCTGTCAGTACTCAGGACTTTGTTCCAGATACAGTACCAGTACAAGCTGCCGCAGATGATGATGTGTCTGATCAAGAACTAGAAGCAGAACCAGAGGAGGAGGAAGAAGGGATTGATGAGCCTGGGGAGCCGCAACCTTTCACAGCTGCAGAACCAGTACAAGATAATGATACACCGCCTGAGACGAGTGAGCCTCAGTTACGTAGATCTGAAAGAGGCCATGTTCCGTCTACTAAATATCCAGAATCAGAGTACATTCTTCTTACTGATGAAGGGGAGCCAGAGAATTTCCAGGAAGCATTGTCTCATTCAGACAAAGACAACTGGCTGCACGCTATGCGGGATGAGATGGACTCTTTAGAGAAGAACCAAACCTACGATTTGGTTAAGCTTCCAGGAGGGAAGAAGGTACTAAAGAACAAGTGGGTATTCAAGCTCAAGAAAGATGGCAGCGGAAAGGTGGTGAAGCACAAAGCTCGGCTAGTGGTCAAAGGGTTCCTTCAGAAGAAAGGCATCGATTTTGGTGAGATTTTTTCTCCAGTTGTAAAGATGACTTCAATCCGAGTCATGCTCGGATTAGCAGCTAGCCTAGACTTGGAGCTTGAACAAATGGATGTGAAGACTGCATTTCTTCACGGTGATCTGCATGAAGAAATTTACATGGAGCAGCCAGAGGGATACGAGGTTCCAGGGAAAGAGAATCTCGTATGTAAGCTGAAGAAGAGTTTGTATGGCCTCAAGCAAGCACCAAGGCAATGGTACAAGAAGTTTGATTCATTCATGGTGAGTCAAGGCTACAAGAGGACTGCTGCAGATCAATGCGTCTACATTCAAAGGTCCCCTGATGGAAATTTCATTACACTGTTACTATATGCATGACAACGTTTGATGCAAGCATGGTGTCTCTTCCAAAGCATGGTGTCTTTTCAAAAGCATGGTGTCTCTTCGAAAGCATGGTGTCTCTTCCCCTCCTTTAAATTCTCACTATTTTCTTCATTTGAAGATACACTCAACTGAAGAGAAAAATAGAGATTGATAGCCACAGGGAGCTTATAAAGTATTGAGAGTTTTTTTTTTTTTTTTGTAAATCTTTTGAGATTGAGAAATAATATTTGTGTTGTTTTCTTCTCAAATTTATCTCTGTTGTTTTTCTCTCGATCCTAACAAACCTAACTTAACTTTCTTACCAAACAGGGCCTACACATGACTTAGTTCGTCTAGGTTTTGCTCAATAATGAGTGTGTTTTTATTTCTTTTCCAAAATTATATAGACATCTAGTTCGTGCTAGCGATTTCTGATAATTGCTTTTGCATTTTTAGATATATTCTACTGTATGTCGTGTTGCAACTCTCCTTCAAACCAGATATACAGCACCTAGTTTTTGGCTTGCTGGTTTGAGGCTTTTTGAACATGCTGGGAGCATGGTTTCGGATAATTCAGAAAAGGAACACTTGAAGAAATGCATTGCAAGGGCGCATGAGCATTTGCATGAGGTGGAAATCGTAGTTCCAGTTCCAAGTCAGCCAGGTATTTATTTGATTTTACGTTTTTATACTTATCTCTACCTTTCTCCTTTCTTTCGTTCTATTTGTATTTTCACTCTCAACAGAACCCTCTTATTTAATACTAAACAACAATTTGCAAAAGATAACAATTTATGCTCAAATGTACACACTTGACAATTATTACAATGCTAATACTAATTTCCCTTGTCCTTTGGTTTCTTTTAATCTTAATTACTTCAAAATGGACCACTACCATTGTCATTGTTACCACTACTGCCACCACCACCACCACTAGTAGAACTCTCCTTGTCATAATTCTTCTACAACTATGTAATTCCCATTGGATTAATTATTTATTTTTAAGTACCAACTTAATCATCATGAATTACATAATGAATTCATATTATAAGTACTATCTACTTTTATTGTTGAGTGGTGAATTAAAGAAAATGATTAATTAATTAATTAGTACCAAAATAATAGTTAGTTATTTATATATACTAGTGATTTACACGTACGATGCACGTCTTAAGAAATATATTTTTTTTAAAAGTAAAAATTCTGATGCGGTTTGGCCTCGAACCTTATGCACGTACGATGCACGTAAGTTGGTATGTTGACAAACTTCAACTCCAACTCTCCCATTATAATATTAGAGATGTCAACAATTAAACACTAATAAATACTCCAAAATAGCAAGAACATTTTAAAATAAATTGACAATTGAAGAGCATTTTGATACACATCAACAATAATAACCCTATGTCTCACAACAGTTACATCATTTATTTTATAAAACCATTGGAATATTATATTCATAATATCATCTATCAAGCCCTAACCTCCCCACAACCCTCAAAATGTAAATTTCAAAAGCAGTCACAAAGAATACATTAAAAGAATTTACAAGTTAAATTACTAGGTTTGGAAATCGAATAGGATAATGAAATTGAACACTTGCCGTATTTAAAAATGAAATGATAAGGAACAGGTAGTCTCATCATTCTCTTATATTCGTCTTAACAATGTCTTCTACTCTTCGTTGAAGTGATCAACATTGTCGAAGTGGTTGGCGGTGTTGTCAGATATATTCCATGCTTTTCAATTTAAATTGGGAGATGGACTTCTAAAGATATTAGAGAGGTAGAGTGGAGATGAGGAAAAAAAACCAGACAAGTCCCTTAAGAGTGAATGACATGGAGAGATTTGGTTCAACATACTTATATTTCTGTTAGTGGGTGCATTGGGAGATAGGGCAGACTCGATTACATTAATGCAATCCATATATCCTGTTTCTTTTACACGTGATCTTAAATACCTGAGCAGTTTGAACCCGATCTACATAGGGTATTTTAGCTGAAAACAGAGCTGTGACGTGCTCGAGACTTGTCCACGCTGTATCCGTGGCACATTATTGTCGGATAGATGTAGGAAATAGTTATCAGGTCAAATTTGTAGTATGGAGGTATTGTTATTACTTGTTTGCTGAAGTCGGAGGGGCTATCAGACATGTTAGTCAATATACTGCATCTGTGTTACTTCTGGTTGGTTGCCTGTGGTTGATGTATCATCCAAAAGCATTCATATTGATGCTTTATGTTAGTGAGAATCTTTAGACGTAGGACAATCCAGATGCAACTTGCTAAGCCCTTCTCTAGCAGAATTATTATTTCATGAAATGACAGAAATGAGAAGATCATATTTATGATTGCTGCAGCAGGGACTTAATGTTGGGTGTTCAAAAGCACGAGCGCGCGCGCGCACACACACACACACACAGAGAGAGAGAGAGAGAGAGAGAGAGAGAGAGAGATGAATAGAGAGAGATGAATAGAGAGAGAGAGAGAGAGATGAATAGAGAGAGAGAGAGAGAGATGAATATCCCGTCAACTTTTCTTTCTTAAATATTTTGTGGGTAGGCATTCCACTTATGAACCTAAAGTTATAGCTAGTTAAAGGTCAAATTGAAATAACTTAGCGGTGAGCTAGTTTGGACTGTATCGACAATTTTAGTGTAAAAATTTATTAGTAAGCTATTGTTTACGTATATATCTATGTATTAAGTGTTGGAATTAATTTTTGCAGTTTTCCGGGCCGGATTCCGGCAGGCTCCGGCCACCGGCGGCGCCGGAAAAGGAGTGGATTGTGATCCTCTCGTCGAGTACTATTCCGTAGTATACTCACTTGCCAAAAACGAATTCTGTATGAATGAGAAATGTTGATCCAAAGTTGGGTACTTGAAAGGTACTAACTTAACAAATGGATAGTCCCATATCGGAAATTGGAAAAGATTTTTACTAGTATATATACTAGAAAACTGGACTAGAGGGCGTGGCCCGGGGGTTACCACTAATGTGTAGTGGAGAGAGGACTTAGCTAAAATGACAAACACACGCGCGCGCGCCCGGCCCGGCCCCGGCCCCAGCTCGGTCTGGCTTAAATTTTTTATTTTATTTTTTTGCCCAGACAAACTCTTCTCCTACTGAACTGAAAAGGCTCTTCAGATTCAGTAACTGGGGCCATTACTCTGTAACAGCAGAGTAATGGCTCACCAGTTATGAATCTGAAGAGTCCCCATTACTCTGCTGTTACAGAGTAACGGCAGCTGCTGAACAGTCTCAGTCCAAGTTTCCTCTATAAAACCAGACAGAAGCTTACTTACAGATACATATTTTTTGACATTTTTCCTCTCTTCTTCCTCTACTCTGAGTCAGTGTCTGTCAACTCAACTGAGAGTACACACAGACAGCAGTTCGTTGTCTCTGGAGCAAGGGTGCTGCATTCTTCAGAGAAGGTACAGTTGTATCCTGGAAAGCAATTTGCCGGTAACCGTCACACTACGGGGCAAATTCTGCTTTAAGGACAGAGATTTCAAATCTCGACTCTGTACAAATCTTTCTACTTACTGTTTTCTTCAATTGATTTTGATTTCTTCACAAATTCTGTTGGGATTTTTATTATTTTATATTCAGGTTCTAACATTAAGAAGCCAATGTTGTCTGATTGGAACTGAACACCACTGAACTGGAAAATGGCTGGTCAGCTTTTTGGGTTTCCCCCTAGTTTACTTTAGTTGAATTGGATTTGTAATAGAGAATACATTTTTAGTAATGTAATCCATACATATATAATATGATGCTTTATACAACCTAATTACTATAAAGGTTTTTTTGTTAATAGACATGACTTTTATCTAGTTAACCAAAGTCCAAAATCCACTATACCTACATTTTAATTAAAAAAATTGAATGATTCTCTGAATTGGCCTGTTTACCTACTAGTTTGTAGGTGAACTGGCTGTTTCATTCATGTTCACTAGAGTTAGGATTCCTTTCAGTATGTTGCATTCGGACAGTATAGGCCGTGTAAGAAGTGTATGTGAAACTAAGCTGCCTTCGCTTATCGGTTTAGTTTCATTAAAACTCAGCTCACTTGAGGGTAGCTATCTGGGCTCCATTTGGCATAGCATTTGGAGAGTGCTTTTGGTTTTACAGGCACTTTTAGACTCAAAAGGTGTTTGGGAAATTTAATGAAAAGTGCGTTTAGCGAGAAGTACTTTTCCAGAGCTATTATTTTTTGCCTTTTTCTTAACACACCTAAAGTGGTGCTATTAGCTTTTCAAAAAAGTGTCTTTACTTAGAAAGTTTTGAAGTTAAGACATTATTTTCAAAGGCACTTTTCAGTGAAACACTTTTCATTAAAAGCAATACCAAACAAGAACCTTGGTTTTTTAATGATATTTTTTACATGATTGAACTTTGGAACAAAAAATCATTTTGTTGAATTTCTATCAGATTCAAGATACCTTTTTGAAGGGCATCTGACAGTTCAGCCTGAGCCAACACCCCCTGCATGGCTCATGGCGCAAAATTTACTTACAACACTTGAGGTTGCACAAGATTGGGCTTCTACTCCGGAATCTTCTAGAGGTAATGAGGAAAACAACAGGGCTGAAGAAGTACGTAGGAGGGCTGGGATTTCTGATTCTGTCCGAGAACTGATGAATAGTGCGCAAGGGATTGGTGACTTCTTAGATCTTGATCGTGTCATTGAAGCTTCATTGCAGGTATCTCATGTTGTTTATGGATAATTCAGTTAGATTTTGTTACTAGGCTAAGGTAGATGCTCATTGTTTATATATAGATATGTGTACTACTTGAGAGCAATGATACAAAAATTGTTCAGTCCTTTAAATCTAGATTTCGCTGTATGGTGTACCATCCTACACGTCCATCTGTGCTTGTGATAGTCATAAACATACTGAAAAATTAGTCAATTATGTAGGACAGGTACACTGTGTATGAAGAAAGGATTACTTCTAGCAGTTACACATCTTATGCTTAGGTTAATTATCTCTCACTTATTTTGGCATATTGTGAACTGTTTAACTTAGAAGCTACAAGGATCAAAATACATATATAGAACTGGGGTTAAAATCTTCGCGAGTGAGATGTTGACACTTCACTTGATTTATAAATGCTTTAATATGACTTGCCTCCTTTGCAATACAGAAGTGTGCTTGTTCTGAGAAAATATTAACTCGTATAAGTATATAATCTGAAAATATGGATTAACATTTAAGTAATTGTGATTTCAACTAGTGTGACCAATGGTTTCATGTTATAGATGCAGAACATTAACACACAGGCACACTTACATAGCTGCAAACTACTATGGAAAAAACAAGTTGTAGGAATATTGCATGGGTTCTGTTCGTCAGTTTTCTCAAGTGTAATAAATGTCAGCTCAGTGAGAACTTACAATACAAAGATGGAAGGATTTACTCAAGTACTTGTAATTCTTGACAAATTATATGCATCACTGATATGGCATGCTATGTATGCCTTCCCATGATGGTTTGCTTATTTGTCCATATGAATTGTGTCCTAAGTATAGATTTCCATGAATACAAATTCAAGATCTTTCCATTCACTTTTCTACGTATTCAGGATATTGGTGCTGGGCCCCAACGGCCACCTCCAGCATCGAAAGAAGTTGTTGCAAATCTTCCCATTGTTGATGTCACAGAGGAAGTTATTAGCAGGCAGGGGAGTGAGACAGAGTGTGCTGTTTGCCGAGAAAATTTGGTTGTAAATGAAAAAATGCAGGAGTTGCCTTGCAAGCATCTCTTCCACCCCCCATGTTTGAAGCCATGGCTGGTAACCTTAACATTATGTTGGTTATTTGTTTTAAAGCAATTTGCATCACCAGTAGCTATTGTTATACCTCCTATAATATGACATGCCTTTCCTCCTTGATATAGGACGAGCACAATTCCTGTCCTGTTTGTAGGCATGAGCTGAGGACAGATGATCATGCATATGAAAGCTGGAAAGAGAGAGAAAGGGAGGCAGAGGAAGAAAGGAAAGGTGCAGCTAATGCTCTTCGTGGAGGTGAATTCATGTATGTTTGATAGCTCCATAGTGATCGTGACTTAAATGCATCTGTTTGTAAACTTCATGGCTATTTGTTTTCATTTGAGATTGCTGACACTTCAGTTCTAAACATGTCCATTTCTATTGTTATTACTCTTATTGAAGTTGCATTACTTAAATGCGTATAGAAGGAAAATATTTGTTAGAAAATAAAGTACAAAAATATAAACCATTAATTGTGAGACCAGGCATTGCTTTTCATAGAAAAAGGTTACAGAATCTTGTATAGAAAACCGGGACACGGTTTGATTATTATTGTTGAAGTTAATCAACATTTGAAGCTTTATCATTTAAATTGACTTTTTTTACTGTTCTACAATTATATTTAATATTTTGCAACAATTATGTCGATGATTTCTCCTTATTTACTATACCTGTGATTCTGTGAAGTAGGGCTATGTGTTTCCAGTAAGCAAATGCACATATATTAGGATTAATTACATAGTGCTGCATGCCCATGTGCAATGATTAGAACTTAAAATTGATAGGCTCATCTCTCGTGGACTAATGTACTCCTTTTACTTTCTTGCTCCTCTTATCCATCACCCATAGTAGAGCAAATGTGAAAGCAGAAATTCTTGTAGTTGCTAGTAAAAGCATCCACTCAATTATAGCTGCTACGCTAGAGAGATACAGAGCATGTATAGCTCAAATCCAGACTGCAATAATTAATGATAAGAAGTTGATGGAAGATGTAAATGGTGGAAGTCCATAGAGGCATTGCAAATGTGGAGGCGGAGGCGCCATCACAAAGCAGGTTGAAGAGAGAGGCATATATATATTGAAAGTGGGTTAGAAAGGGATAGTGTTGTCAGTAAAACTAGTTAACAATTACACAATGTGTGTATCTCGCACCTGCATCATTCTCCAACCTATAATGCTCTAAAGCCCAGAAGGGGACACTTCAACCCACTGGAAAAGCACTTAATACTAGGACTTTTGCCTTGAGCGAAGTGGCTCAGGACCAAAAACTGGGTTTCTCTGGCTTCAGGCTTTCTGATAGGAAGTGATCTTTGATCCACAATTTGCTAGTTGGTCTTATGTGTCCATGGTTTGGTATGCATGACTCTATGATTCCATGCGATCTTAGTTTGAACTTTGTTTATACCAATAGCTTCTCTTTCGTTTATGATTTTCCAAGTTCACATGTGCAAATGATTTTTATTTAGCATGCAGCATGTGAATATAGCCACAGGTCTGTTGGCATTTCTGAGTAATATACCTTAAAAGAAAAGAATTTGGACGAGAAAAATGAATTCGATAATCTTCTGCTTTGATTTTAATGATTATAAATTATATCATCGATTTCTCCACATAGGTTTTGCATTCGGGTGATGTTTTCGGTTGAGAATATTCTGGGACACCTTCTTAGCCTCAGAACTCCACACTACCACAAGTTTCTAGATCTAAAGCTCTTTTCACTTCATATCTGTTCATATCTTTGTGATGCTGACCTCTTTCTTTGCACATTTTAGTCGGATACAATAGTGGCAGTGGAATTTGGCATGTAATTTTCACCAGTTAGAATTGAATTGATATCAATGTGTTCCTTTTTGGTAGAATTAGTGCTGTGGTAGATATATTTTATTATAATTTTTTTGGCAATTGGCCGTAGCCGCCCACATTGGGGGATAGAGATTGCCGTGGTAGATTGTTGTGTTTCTTCCTTGCACTTCATACATACCAGTCTTACCCTTTGGTAGCGTGTTACACGGCTGCAATCGAGCCGAGCCGAGCCGAATACCTTAGGCTCGAGCTCGGCTCGTTTACGAAACGAGCCGAGCCGAATACCTTAGGCTCGAGCTCGGCTCGTTTACGAAACGAGCTAAGTTTTGAGCTCGAGCTCGGTTCGAGCCGAGCTTTAACCGTATTCGAGCCGAATAGCTCGCGAGCTTAGCCTAAAAAAAAAACCCAAGATTGAGCTTGGCTCGTTTACGAAACAAGCTCAGTTTTGAGCTCGAGCTCAGTTCGAGCCGAGCTTTGACCGAACTCGAGCCGAATAGCTTGCGAATAGCTCAATTCATTTGCAGCCCTAAGCGTGTATAAGCTAGTTTTTTCATGGGAGGGGTAAATTAACCACTTACTGATAGTTGTACGATTCTGAAGGATACTGAGGTGCATGCTTGCAAACAGTTTTATTCTAGATTTATATAATATGGTTCCTATAAAAGTGATACTATATGAGGTTTAGTTTTTGTGGGTTGACTTAGATTTTCTTTTTCTCTTTTTTTGCTTTTTGGGTGATAAACAGCATGTAACATGTATCAGCGCGATATGAACCCCAAACCTCCTGCCTACTGTAAGAGATTTTTACCACTGTACAACAATAGCACACGCCGAACAATTAGAGTTTGTTCTTAGGGTTGAAAACAGATTGAGCTTGATGTTATGCCTGCAGTTTCACCCACCAAAGAAGCCTATCCTTGGTCGGAGATGGTTGGAATAAATGTGCAGTCAACTGTGTATCTCTGTAGTCGACTGTATAGGCTGCGTATCTGTTTTTTGAGTGTATCTGCTTTGTACGTGCTATATGCACCTTTTCTTTTAAATAGGTTGTTGGCGGGTTAATTGGGAGTGCACGTTGCACGTGCTATCTTGTATTGTCCTGTAGCTAACCGCCATCTCTATAAATACCTCATTGTAATAATTCTGGAAAAGGCAATAAAAATCAATATGTTTCTTCCCCAAATTCCCAATCTCCTAACCCTAGTTCTCAAGTTTCTCATTACTGGCGAAATCAGTTTCAGCCAGTCAGGAATCCAACCCCACCACTGTCTGTTAGGCTAAACTTGGCGTAGGCCTATGGTTTAAACCCTAGCAGCATAGACCGTCCCCTGGCCCTGATCTTAGAGCTTGAATTTTATACACACACACACTTTGGAAAAATAGGATTTTAACTTGAAAATATTACAGGTAAAGAAATCATTTATATGTATATACTAGATTTGCCCGTGGGCACGTGCCTACGGTACATCTTCCGAACGATACAGTATATGAAAATCCTTGTAAACAGTAAATCAACAATTATGTAGCTCAAGTTTGAATAGTATGACAATCCATAAGTGTGTGTGTGTGTGTATATATATATATATATATATATATATAGTCATGCTATTATGAGATGGTGAGATGGAGTGTTTTTTTGTGAGATGAGCGATTTGAATCATCCAAATCTTGATCACACCGTTCACATCATTCTACATGTCATCTAGATGGTGTGTACAAAATTTTAAGCCATTTGGAGACCTCTAGCCTTTGCATCAAAGCGTTCAACACATCATGAAGATGATGCGAAATACATATATATGCATTTATTTGAACGTTTTGATGCATAGACTAGAGGTCTCCAAATCGCTTGAAATTTTGTACACACCATCTACATGATATGTAGAATGAAGTGAACGGTGTGATCGAGATTTGGATGATTCAAATCGCTCATCTCACAAAATACATTTTCTTCTCACCCATCTCACCATCTCATATTAGCATTTTTCTAGATATATATACTAGGTTTGCCCGTTGACACGTGCTTACAACACGTCTTCGAAACGGTGCACCTTGTTTGATCATATAAAATAGTTTTGGAGGTTCAACAAATTAATTGAAGTAGCGAATATAGAGCAAAAAAACATATTATATGATTTTTTTTTATTTTTTTAATTGTTTTTTGAATTTTTAAATTTTAAATTTTTTTTAGTTTTTTAATTTTTTAAAATTTTTATTTTAAAAATTTTTCGAATAGAAGAGGGAGGGAGAGAGAGAGAGAAAAATAATAATAATAAATAAATATAGGAGTTGTTTTGGGTGGGGGATTTGAATTTGAGTTTTTTTTTTTTTTGGGGGGGGGGGGGGGGGGGGGGGGGGGGGGTTGAACTTTTGGGGAAAAATATGTTTTGTGAGGTTAGATCTGGACCTTTGATTTTTGGTAGGATTGAAGGTGAGCCACTTGATAGCTTTCTTTGTATTTTATTAGATATATATATATATATATATATATATATATATATATATATATATCATACTTGATCAATCATCATCATATTCTACAAGTATATAATAAATCAAGAGATGAGAAGTATCACCCACCTCAAGGAAGATCAATGAAGAACAATAACAACAAGAAAAAAAAAGCTCCTCCCACTCCTTGCGAAAATCCAAAGATCCAAGTCTCGAAAACTCCAAGAATGATAAAGAAAAAAGTATTTTGTGAACAAAAGAAAAGAGATGCCTGCTGCTGTCTATTATAGGCCGGGATCTGAATTTTTAGGGTTTTATCACGGTTTTGCAAATTAATCCCCCACCAACCTCAAAATTGCGTAATTACATATTTATTCAATTTAATCAATTAAAATCAACCAGATATGGATATAATCTAATTCCTTAGAGCCTTCTACTTAATAGTCGGCCCTAATTGCAGTAAAAAAAAAAATAAGTTCAATTTCCACCCTTAAACGACTTTTTACCAAAAAAAACTCATTTCTTTCAAAAATTTACAAAAGTAGTTTTTCTCATTTAGAAAAATCCCAAAAATAAATATATCTAATTATGAATAATAGAATTTATTGTGCAACTCAAAATTCTAAAACTTGTATTTTGAAAATATTTGCACATGTTTTGCATGTGTGAAAATATCAATTTTACAAAAATTCAAAATAATTAAATAATTTGATTTAAAAATTATTTATTTATTCAAAATATAGTATTTAAAATCCTGGGGCGTTACATACTCCCCCCTTACAATACTTTTGTCCTCAGAACTACTACTAGCCAAGGGAAAACAAAAACAAAGAACGTATACAAACTGTTCAGGAAAATCACTCTTTCTTTTATTTTCTAATTACATTGGGTTGCTAACTAAAGAAACTAACCTATAATATGAACAGTAACGTAAATATGAAAACTGACAGTGCAACAAGTATAAACAAAAATCCATAAAGCATAAAACTAATCCCAAGAAGATATATAAAATGTATTAAATATATATATAAACTATGCAATAACTTGTTGAAAGCAACTAGATAATCAATTAATGCATACGAATTTCTACAACATAATTGTCATCAATAATATAAATTAGTCAATAAACTTCAAAGCACACAAAGGAATCAAAAGCTTCCTTAAAACTCGAATACACTATAACATAATGCACTATGAATTTAAGAATTAATGAAAATAGACAAACGTACGTAGCACAAAATTTAGACAAGGATGCAAGTAAAAGAAAACTGTCTAAAGTAACAAATAACAATAAATTTAGTTAGTAAAACAAAATATTAAGCACTCCAAAGTTAGTTAAAATATTTGTATAAAACCATAAAATGCAAAATAGATATATGAACAGATCAATCAAAAAATGATTACTGATCAATTAACATCATAAAAGATCAGTATAGTAAGAAAGATAATATGGCCAACCATGCAAAATAAGAAGCCAAAAGAGAAAAGTTAAGGACATAAATAATGGCAAAAGTAAATAATAATAAAAGTAATGCAAAGAATACAACTTAAAGATGGTAAAAAAAAAAAATCTGGGAAGATCGTTTATCAAAGACACGTCGAAACACAAACAAATTTAGTTAAGAAAAAATAATAATAATAATAAACGTACACAGAGGAAAATAAAAGAGCAGTGAGTATATTAAACAAATATTAATATTATAAGCAATACCTTAAGAGTACATTAAAAGAATCTAGCGGAATAAACAGAATATATATATATATATATATATATATATATATATATATATACACAAGAAGACTTAAAAGGAGTTCATTAAATATAACAAAAGGATCGAATCGTTAAATAGAACGTGGAAACAAACGTAAGTGAGAAAATTTGCAATTAAATTCCGACGTAACAAATCTAATATTGCATAAAAACATAAATAAGGTAAAACCAAGTAAATTAGTTCAAGTAATATGAAAATATGAAGTAGAATAGTACACAACAAAATGTCGTAAAGGAAGAAATTATATATGAAACTTAATTTTTAGTTAAATTAAAATCTTGAATTTTAGAATAGTTCAAAAACAAATATTACTTAAGTGAATCTATAAACATGTATTAACATTTAAATTTGAAGCAAACCAACTCAAAATCTAAAATTTGTACTCCTTAAAACTAAAATTATATGCTTTCAAATAAGAAATTACATTCACTTAAAATATAAATTTTTACCCTTTTCAAATCTATACTTATATGCTTCAATAATATTGAATTATATTGTATCAATCCTGAAATTATAAATCTGAAATCACATCATACCAAAACTGAAATATTTATATACTCAAATCTGAAATTTGTCATCTTGAAACTTAATAAATTCAAGAAATCTGTATCTAATCAATTTAAAATGAATTTAATCTAATTCGGTTATAGGGGTTAATCAATCTAAAATTTTCAAAAATAGCCGGTCAAATACGAATGTATCTCATTCTAAAAAAAATCAGAATCATTCAAATCTAAAACCAACAATAATAATATATGTAAAGAATCTAAAATCATACAAATTCTAAACTTGTTAATAATCTGAAACTAACAACACAAAAATTTAAATTCATGCGAATTTGAAACTTACAGAAATATGAAATTAATCATAAATAAATAAATAAAATCTGAAACCAATAAATTCTGATATTAATAATATTAAAATAAAAATCTGAAATCAATAACAATATAAAAATAAATAAAAAGAACTTGAAACAAATCCAACTTAAATCTTAAGGGTAAAACCGTTCAATATAGTATAACCATTATAAAATTTTGATTGTGTTACTATATAGTTGTACCTGTATACACCTCATTAACTTTCAAAAGTAATGTTAAAAAACAAATATCGTCATGGGAAACTTTTAAAAACTATTATAAATTGATCTAAATAGTTACATACAAAAAAAATATATGCTAAATTTGAAAAAAAAAAACCTCTTGAACTATCCTTTATGCAGAAAACCCCCC
Organism: Hemerocallis citrina; assembly: GCA_017893485.1. Taxonomy (NCBI): domain Eukaryota; kingdom Viridiplantae; phylum Streptophyta; class Magnoliopsida; order Asparagales; family Asphodelaceae; genus Hemerocallis; species Hemerocallis citrina. The sequence continues at coordinate 7,312,959 of CM030363.1, read as the reverse complement.
TGACCTTTTTTTATGCAGAAAATCCCCTTGAACTATGATTGTTGCAACAAAAAAAAACCTGAAGTATTTCAAAAAACCACATCTAACTTTTGTGCTTGTATCAAATAACCCCATTCATCTATGCAAGTTGGTTAAAAAAACATCATATAACTTTCTCATTACTGTCAGAATTTACTATCATTTTCAGAAATTCAAGTTTATCTCCAAAACTAAACAAGAAAGAGAAGTGGGAAAACCAATGGCGTCCTCCACAGTGCTCCCATGGCGTCCTTTCCTGCTCCCTCTCCCTCAACCTCTCCCCACCTCCTAAACTCAGCTGCTGTGTCCCCCCCCCCCATTGGCATCCCCCTCTGTCCCCAACCTCTCCTCTATGCCGCAACTTCCCCTCCCTCGTCTCCAAACTTCTAATCTCCGACCACTACTGAACTTCAGACCTCTGGCTCCATTCCCACATGTTGTCGGAGTTGGAACTGAGTGGGTGCGGACCCAACGAGAGGGTCCGCCACACTCCTACCACCCCTACACCTACACCTCCCCCCAACCTCCGATGCTCCTCCTCCACCCCATCAACCATCTGACCCTCCGACACCCACACCCTAACTCCCTGCCCCAAACCCAAACCCTAACCTACGACATCACCATATTGAGGGTGAACCCTCTAGGCTCAGAAATGCACTCTCCCCACCGCGGGCACATCGAAATGCACTTCATCGGCGGGAGGGGAGAGGCACGGATCATCATCGCCCTATGGAAGAGCTGCAGCTGAGAGGACGGACCCATAGAGGGGGTCCTCCTACCAGCCATTATCGGCATAAAAGAACCCCCCCCCCCCCGGTGGTCCAGCGTCACGCTCAACGACAGCTTTACGACCGGCGGTACAGCACAGAATTACAACATAGGGACAACCACAGGGCAAGTTATGCAAGAGAAAGGAGCTACCGTAGTGTAACTCACAACCCCCACCATCACAGAGAAAAACCTCAACAGGCAAGACAACAAAGCAATGACATGGAGCAACATCAATAGGCAAGACAATACCGTAGTGCAACTCACCACCACCCCCAACATCACAGAGAACAAGTTCAACAGGCAAGACAACACCACCGCTCAGTCACCCCACCAAAACCAACATCTCCCATGCACCACCACCTCTCTCCAAATGCTACCACACCCCCAACGAAACCCAACAAGCAGCACCAATACCACCCTCTTGCACCCTACTCTTCTCGCAACCCCCACCAATCACCGCCAAAGGAGGAGGTCCACGACCCTCTAAAGTCCATTGTTGTATGGGCCCAACAGAGGGGTCCAAACGATGAGTCTAAAGAGGGTGAGGAACTGGCTCCGATTGGGGAATCGTCGGAGGGATGGCAAGAAGTTAATCATAAAGGAAAAAGAAAATCCAACTCCCCACCTCCAACCCTACTGGATAACAGAAAAAATCAGAGAAAAGGAAAGCGCAAACCGGTGCCGTGCTTCAATTGCGGAGAGTTGGGACACTACCGAACGGAGTGCAGCAAAGAAGTGCGATGCCTGAGGTGTATGATGTGGGTTCACATGTCATGAAACTGCACAAATGTTATCACTTCCAACAATGATGACGAGCGGCGGGTATGCAGGGGCAGATCGCCTGACAACCCAGCGACGATCAAGCTTGCAAACAGTCTCACCACAATAAAAAAATAAGGAAAAATGGCTAAGCCAATGGTGCGCAGTGGCACGGGTGAGATCAGGACGACCATCGGAGGCCCATCTTCTCCAAGCTTTGAACGCGAGATAGCCAATGAAGGCACACCATGATTGGGTTGTCAAGAAAATGTGTCACCTCCAGTTTTTGATATCATTCCCTTCGCCACAAAAGATGATAGAGGTCACCGGAATGGCTACGTTGGACTTTGTGCATTTCAAGATGGAGTTCAAAGCTTGGTCACCGAGCTTTGGTGCAGAACGACCTCAGGGGGAGAGATATTTCATATGGATTCATAACGTACCCTTACATTTTTGGAAGAATGAGGCTTTGCAAGAGATAGTCTCCGACTTCGGCTCAGTGGATGACGTCGACGAGAAGACCATTCGCCGCTCGGAGATCGTATCGGCTAGGATACTGATCAGGAGCGGTGACATCTCCTTAATGCCAAGATTCGCAAAAGTTTTCTCCTATGAAGAGTCCTATCTCATCTGCTTTGTACTCGACAAGCGCACAGAAACGGAGACAGAACTCACCCCCATCACGTCCCCCACGCCTCCATCCTCTCTCAGAGATGGACGTACCTACAAGCAAGTTGGTTCACCAACATGGGCTCTCACCATAGACGGGACCCATGAAGTGGAGCGGGCTCATCGAGAGTTGATCAAGGCGGCGAGAGGGATGGAAGCTCACCGGGAGCCTGCGACGGAGGGATCAGAGCGGCATGCATCTGGGCAGGACGCCGATGGACGAGTACGAAGCTTGACCAAGGGATCCAACGGCCAAGATGACCCATTTCCAGATTTGGCTAATTTCACAGAGTTAGTGGTAAGCCAGAAAAAGGAGGAGCAGCAGATTGCTCAAAACGGCAATCAACTGTTACAAGTTGGTGAGGAAAGGCGAAGAGTGTCACGGAGAGGGGATCCTGAGCTTGCAGGCCCTAGAAAAGGAAACAACCAACTCTGTTACGGCATGTAGAGCTCCCCCCCCCCCCCCCAAAGGGAAAAATGTACAAGCTTTGGAGCAGGAGTTGGTAGAGGGCAGTAGCTTTAAGGGGAAGACGACGAAAGAAGCGTCACTTCTGACCACAAAGTGGGAACCAAAGCAAGTTGAATCTCTAAAGAAGAAAAAGTGGTATACTTTGGGTCGAGAGCTGGAAAAGGCAAAGCCTATTTTGGGGAAGACGACGAGCAAGCAGGTGCTTGTAGGTAGGGAGGACGCCCCAAAAGAGAGCAAAACCAAAAAAGGGCTTCATGCTCAGGGAAAGAGGAAGCACAAAAGGGATAAGGGGCTCTCAGAAGAAGACAATGGAACTAAGTGAGATAAAGAGACGCATGCATCGATAGGAGATTTCAACGCCTCGCTATCTGCTCCAACAGCTTCGATAAATGCGAATGCAGTGCAGTGTGTGCCAGCTGGCAGAGGGGTCAGAAGAGACGATAAGTTGCAACGGGGGCACAACTTAAGCTATTGTAAGCCACAGAGTGAAGAAATAATTGAAGTGGGTTTAGACGGGGAAGTGGGGAATTTATATGGGCCCAAAGAGGGGCCCAACCAAGAAGGAGATGATGTAGTAATGAGTCCAAACAATTTTGAGGGCGCAAACGAGTGTGTCCCAGTCTCACCTCGTTATGAAGATGACCGAGAGGATAGGCTTAACCTTGAGGATGACTGTGTCTACTCAGAGGGAGAGTTGTTGGATTCAGAAGAAGAGGCAGAAGAGCTCCCGAGTTCAATGCCAGATTTGGTACCATGCACTTTCCCCCCAACACAAGCAATGGGTACAAGCTCGTCTCAAAGTGATACGGGTCTCAGGGTTCACAAGAGGGCCATGGAGGAGTCCTTAGATGACTATTTGGAGATTGCGGCAGCCGCTAAAGCGGCTAAAATTAGCGTCGGAGGTACAGGCTCGTTCCTAGCTTCAGTTTTTAATTTCATGACCGACACTGAAATTTTTTTATCTAGCCGAAACCTGTGGTCTTGCAGTTAACGATATTAACAGAAACGCTCGGTTCCTTAATCAAATTAGAGGGTGGGAGACTGATATGGCTAGTCTTATTTTGGACTCAAACGTAAATACGAGTCACGTACCACCACCTAATAGTAATTAACGGAGGCCCTATTTTGGAATGTTAGAGGCCTTGGTGGGCGGAGTAAACGAGAAATGGTTAAGGAAATCGTAGCCAGATCTAAGGCTAACATCGTGGGTCTCCAAGAGACCAAACTGTCTCACATGTCTAGACTTAGGAGAGTGGGGGGTAGCCGAATCTCAGAATGGAGGATGCTACCATCAGTTGGGGCGGCTAAAGGCATCGCTTTAGGGTTTAACCCCAACATCTTCTGCTGTGTTGATGAACTACACGGGCAATTTTCTTTATCGGTATTGCTACAACGAAAGTCCGACCGACGGGTTCAATCGGTCACGGTGGTGTACGGGCCACACACGTCCGCCACTAGAACGGCTTTCTAGACGGAACTTCGAGCTATCAAAACACACTGGCCTCACCCTTGGGTGGTTGGGGGAGATTTTAACATCACAAGATTTGCCTCAGAACACAGAGGCAGAGGTTCCAGTGATCTAGACAAAGAAGCATTTAATGAGGTCATCACAGACCTGGAGCTGGTTGACATCCCCATCTCGGATAGGCTCTTCACATGGTCAAACATGCAGGCGACGCCCATTCTAGCTAAGCTAGATATGATCTTGGTCTCCACGGACTGGGAGACCAAATTTCCCCTATCATCAGCTAAGTCACTCCCTAGACCAACCTCGAATCACGTACCCATTTTCTTATCTTCGGGGGAGGACCAACCCAGGAAACCATCAAAATTTTGATTTAAGAAGGCTTCGTTAGAATTACAAGGTTTCCACCATATAGTAAATGAGAGTTGGTCCCGCCCGACCAGGGGCACTGAGGCGTCCGCTATATGGTGTGAAAAAATTAGCAGGCTCAGGGGCAAGCTGAGGAAGTGGAACCGGACCAGATTTGCACTAATATGGAGAGCAAAGGAGTCCCTTCTTGTAGGAATTGAGGAACTTAAGAAGACGAAAGAGGCTAGGGATCTTCTACAGGAAGAACGGAACCAATTGCTTCAACTCAGACAGGAAATTGACCAGCTCTACAGGATGGAGGAAATCAGATGGCATCAATGATCGAGAATTGCGTGGCTCAAAGAGGGAGACGCGAATATAGCATTTTTTCACTGAGTTGCCAGTGCCCGACGTAGAGCTAACCTCATCCACTCAATCAACTCGGAGTCTAGAGTAATACAAGGCGAGGATGCTATTAAGCTGGCTTTCCAATCCCACTACAAGCACCTTTTTGGGCACAAAGCGGAATTCAGAACCCCTCTCCAACATGACTTCTGGCAAGAACAAACAGGCACTTCAGGCCCTGGATTGCAATCCATCGAAGCACCCTTCATCGAAAAGGAGGTCTAGAAGGTAGTCGAACAACTGGGTAAGGATAAAGCCCCAGGCAAAGACGGCTTCCGGATCTTGTTCTATCAGATATTCTGGGAGGAAATAAAAGATGACCTGCTGAAGTTGTTCGAAGACTTCTATGAGCATAAACTCAAATTGGGGAGATTCAACTACGCGGAAGTGGTGCTGATCCCCAAACAAGAAGAATCACGACGTGTCGGTGATTTCCGCCCTATAAGCCTCCTTAATTGTTCGGTTAAGATCATTACCAAGACTCTCGCTAATAGACTAGGGAAGGTAATGGACGGCCTGATTAGTCAGGACCAGACGGGCTACATTAAGGGAAGATGTATTCAGGACAGCATCGCTACAGCTAAGAGACTATCCATCAGTGCCACGCTTCCAACGCTAAGAGCTACCTCCTGAAGCTGGATTTTAAGAAAGCCTATGACTCCGTAGAATGGGATTGTTTACTGGAAGCACTTGCTGGACGGGAATTCGGGGACAGATGGATCAGGTAGATCCACATGTGTCTTACCACTAGCAAGACGGCTATTTTGGTCAATGGGACTGCAGGTCACCCATTCGCCTACAAACGGGGGCTCAGACAAGGAGATCCGCTATCACCCTTACTCTTTACCATTGTGGCAGACGTGCTAAGATCCATGATGACCAAGTGCAGTAGAGTAGGCTGGATTGTACCAGTGGCAAAAGGGGTACAGCGTCAAGGTTTCTCTATACTACAATACGCAGACGACACCCTCCAATTCGGCAATGGAAATCCAGGGGAAACTACCATCTTCAAAGGAATTCTATATTGCTTTGAAGCTTGGTCGGGACTCAGAGTTAATTTCCACAAAAGTGCTCTAATTCCCATTGCTCTGACTCTAGAAAAGACGCTGGATCATGCCACAATCCTCAACTGCTCCATCGAGAGGTTCCCCATTCAGTACCTTGGATTGCCGCTAAGACCTGGGAAACTCAAAAAGGCGGATTGGCTACCTATCATTGATAGGGCCGAGAAACGGCTAGCAGGATGGAAAGGGAAAGCCCTATCCATGGGAGGGAGAGTCACGCTCATTAATGCAGTCCTCTCAAACCTTCCTACTTATTACCTCTCTTTCTTCGAGATGCCACGATGGGTAATACAAAGAATCGACTGAACTAGGAAGCATTTCCTATGGAAAGTGGCAGACCCAGACCGAGGAGGTTATCATCTCATTAGATGGGAGAAGGCATGTATGAAGAAGTTTCATGGAGGCTTGGGTATAATTGATCTTCGAGACATGAATCTAGCGCTACTGGGGAAATGGTGGTGGAAAGTTTTCCACCCTAATGGAGAAGGGTGGCAGCAGTTTGTTCAGGGATACATGCATGGGAATGGAACTAGAAATCTAGGCTTCAGGATAGGCCGTAGAGTATCCTGCTTCTGGAAAGGTATCACCAAGGCATACGAACCCTTTAACAGCTGTGTTAAATCAGCCATAGGTAACGGCAGACTTACTAGATTTTGGTGGGATAAGTGGTGTGCTGACCACACACTCAGGTCCATGTTCCCCCACTTATACGAGCAAGCGACACAACTACACTGCACGGTGGCAGTAGCCTGGAAAAGGGGCACATGGAACCCAGCTTTCAAACAACTGCTTGATGTAGGCTCCCAGCGTAGACTGATGGAACTTCAGACCTTCATTAACAATGCCGGAATTGGATGTTCTCAGGGGCCTGACAAGAACGCCTGGGTTTGGAGAAGAATGGTAGATTCACGGTTCGATCGATGTACAATCGCATCCATTTTAGGGGATGCTCACCAAAGTGGTCGGCCATTATCTGGAAAATGAAAGCACCTCTAAAAACCAAAGTTTTCCTATGGTTGGTGCTAAACGATGCGATCCTGACTAGAGAAAATCTAGCCAAGTGCCAACCAATCGTGGACTCCCAATGTGGGTTCTGCCAAGCCACCATGGAGACTAGAGACCATCTTTTCCTTTTCTGACCTAGGAGCAAAGCGATTATAGTTGAAGTTCTCTGTGCACTAGGAACATCTCAATAACCTAATACGTACGAGGACCTATGGGTAGGAACCAAGTTCGCGACGGAGAGAGGCGCTATGAGAGAGGCGTGGTATATCGCGATTGCCGCAATCACCTGGGTTCTCTGGCTAGACAGAAATAATCTATACTTTCGTGGAACTTGCAATAGTATTTTTGGCAATCTTAATCATATAATGCATCTAATTTCATTTTGGGCTAATATGGCAGCAGCAGGTCCCAGGGGCAGGATTGCGACTGTGTTCCAGATACAGGAGTTTGATGATGAGGAGATTGAGATCGGCCCGACAATTAACTGAGAGCCAGACAGTGATACCCACCACCCCAGGGTTTGTTGGGGGGAATGATGTATTAAGTTGTGGCTACCGTATGTTCTGTCTTTTGTCCCACCCCCCATGTTAGGGATGGAGTATGTTTTTATGTTTTATTTCTAGGATTTTGTTGTAAGCTCAGTACCCTGAGTTTCGTTTTATTAATCACTTATTAATGAAACAGGGTGACCAAACTTCACCTTTTCCTAAAAAAAAAACCTTTCTCATTATTGTCAAAAACCTCCCTCAACTTTAGCAGAAAGTCTCACACTGACAGGGTGGTTTTTTGCAGCAATAGTTCAGGGGGGTTTTCTGCATTAAAAAAAATGTCAGGGGGGATTTCTTCATAAAGGCCATAGTTCAATGTTTTTTTTCATATTTAGCCAAAAATATATTATATTCAAAGCAATAACCAAAAGAAAGTAAAATTTTAAATTATAATGTAATTATTATAGTATCCGTCACACAAAAGTGGCAAACGAAAATCAAACATTACGTTATTCAAAACTATAAACTGCAAACACCAATAGAAAAAGAAAAAGCTAGATTCGCCACATTACAAACTTCAATAACAAAAATTGTTTTTATAAAATACAAAACTTATACAACAAATAGACTAGAACTAGCAAAACATTCTTTAAAATTAAACAATTATAATTAGATTTGTACTAAAATAGATAAGTTAATAACTAATAAAATTATTCCAATTTAACTTCAATAAAAAAATAAAAAATAAAAAGTAATTATAACAGCAAGAGAATAAAAATTATTCATCTCCTATTTACGCGAAAACAATTAACCCACTTACAATAAAAAAATAAATAAAAATATTTGAATCTAGACATACAAATAATTCAAATTTTACTACAAGCATTCATGATAAAACAACTAACTCACGCCTCTAATGTTCACCTAGGTACACACACCTCTAATGTCCAGCTAGGTACTCACGCTCCAGTGTCCACCTCGGTTCATTCCCTTTACCATGTTTAACATTACTAATTGAAGCAAGCAGTGATACCAACTTGTAGCGTCCCAAATTTTTAATAAATAAAATTAGAAATAAGTGGCACAATTTTCAGAATTAACTTCAATTGTAATCATAAACACAGTATCAAATACAAGAAAAATTAAAACTTTTTATTACATCTTCTCTTTTTACAAAAAAACACAGCGAATTAAATACATTAATTACAATTCTATTATAACACGGTGAATTTTCAACTTTCATTTATACTCCAAGTTTTACTTAAACCGGTGTTATCCATGATTGAAATCCCTACAAAAGTCTATTGAAAGTGGGCACGTCAGTTAAATGCAACTGACGTCAACTATAGTAATAGTGATACTTCTGAATCTCATAACCACAAACTTGATGCATATTAATATAGCAATAATAAATGATGCATAAACAATAATACATTGAACAACAAGAGAAACATATTAACACAATAATAATAATCTGAACATGAAATAACGATAAATGAAGCGTAAAACAAGTGAAGTTAGGGTAAGTGTCAAATGTATGAGATGAAAACAGAAAGCAAGCATGCATAAAACAAGTTAAGAAACACAAATGCCTATGATAATTTCTAATGCATACTTATCGAATTCTATGCATCAAATACTACATAGGTCTGGTGCAAGCCCTTATCGTTCTCCACTTTATAGGGTTCAATCCCTCGTTATGCAACTAATCTACCACGGCAATTACTTTAAGATTTAAATTATTCTATGAGTATCTAGTGTCATGCCCCGATTATTCTTGAGAATCAACTTCCCACCTCAAAGTGATTTTGGGTACACTCCCCCACACCCCGATCATTCTGGAATTTGAAACCCACACCGCAAGCCAAATGGTACCTCATCACACGAATATCCCATGAGCGTCGCCTCGATCCCGATAATTCTGAAGACGCATCCCACACCGCAAGTGATCACACCCCGATCATTCTTGAGAACCAACTTCTCACCGCAAGTGATTTTGGGTACACTCCCTCACACCTCGATCATTCTAGAAATTGAAACGCACACCACAAGTGATTACACATCGATCATTCTTGAGACAAGCAGCACCACCTCTTATGCCCCTTACAAAATCTCCTTCTCTGATCTAGATCTGTGGCTGAAATTTGTCTCTCCCTCTACAAATAACAAGATCTCACATATGTTGCTCCCACCACTAAATCACCAACATCAGTATGATTGAAATTTATATACCTACAATTACCTTTACTTTTAAGTAAGAAAAAATTAAGATAGTCTACCTTTAAAATATCATTCAGTTTCAAACGGATCAAATATAAAAGTTATCTCCACTAACTTCTAATTTCCATACAGGGCCTTAATTTTTTGTGACATTGTTCTTGATGGTCAAAGTTCGTGCATGGTTTCGGTGTTCATGATGGAGGCCCCTTTTTGGCAAAAGAAGTATTAATACAGTTGTTTGATATCCATAAAAACACAAATGATTGACTTGAAAATGAAAAATCTATAGACCCTAAAAAATACCAGATTGTAAGAATACTACTTTTGTTCAAGAGAATAAATCAGGACAAACCAAACTTTTTATAAAAGATAGGAAATACATTTTCATTTAAGCGAGAATCACCAGAGGCACAAAAACTGGGAAGAGAACTTACATTCACATTCATTGCTGTTCATATTCAGGAAATACTCACAAGTCACTTGTACAACAAACACCGATACAGTATAAAAATCTTCGAGGTACATTAGAGGGTGAGACCGATACAAACAATAGCGAACGAATATGGCATATTTCTAAAGAGAACCTTGTGGACTTGAGGTTTATACGCCATTCTGCTAGTATTACACATTTGGAGATCTTCGGTCAAAGACCATAACGCTGATATGTAAGTGAAAACTATCAGATCCAGCTTAAGTTCGAGAAAAGAGCGATGTGAAGCTTACCCTGTAGTTTCCATGCTAAAAGAATGCTACAATTATACAGTAGCAGTGCAGATATACTTGGTTGAGTAACCGGACGAGAAGGATACTCTATACATTTCGTCGGGAAAAATCACAGAATGATGAACGTCAACGACTAATTATGGATTGAACGAAGAACCAGGGGAAATATTTTCTTTCTCTACGAGTGATGAATCTTCGTGAAGCAGAGGTTCGGTATCAGGGTTTAAATATGAAACGAGTGCGGCCATATTTCTTTCTTTGTAACGGGCCCATGTCACCAGGTACAAGCCACATATAATTAGAATCCCCCCTATAATGCTGCTTGCAAAACGAGAAAAGAGAGTTAGAACATACTGACGATTTTCTATTATACATTGCAGCATATACTGTATTTGGAGAGTCGAGTTAAATTAAACAAAACAATCATAGAAATTGCTATGCTTGTTTTTCTCTTTTGGCTGGAGCTCATATGAGCTCTATCTATTTTTTCAAAAAAAGGGAAAAAAAGGGGAAAAAAGGGGGCATGAACCTTCCGAGATATATGGGGCTACCGAGGAATATTGTTGAGAGGAATGCTGACATTGCTGGTTGAAGTGGATTATAGAGAGCTACCAGTGCTGGCCCTATAATTTTATTGGACCAGGTGATTAGCCCATAGTTTAGAGCAGATGCACCAACCCCCTGGATAGAAGCAACAGCAAATAAAGAAAAAATCATATTCTTAAATATAACATTATACTCCCATATAATTCATGGTTCTTAATCTAACATGTGAGGTGTCAGTACTATGAAAACCCCAAAACAAGAATGTCATCTCGCTAACATATATTTGGAATTATCCTTCTATGTCTCAGCAAACTAAATTTTCTGAACTGCTATTATCCGTCACAAGTAATGCGGTAGAGATTTCAGAGCATATTATCAAATGACTCATAATAGTGTTCTACCTTTGCATGAATCTGGTTCTTTTTTCTATACATGCAGAAACGAAAACTAGTATTATACTCAAGTATGTTAGACTTAATTTAATACGGATGACCAATTTCCTACATATACCTGGACTTGGTAACATGAACATAAAAAAATATTACATGCAAGGCACATGCAACAAATCTACTAACGTTGTCCAGCGCCCTTGGTCTAATGGTCGGGGTGGCGTTGCCTTTGTCTGTTGGCTCGGGTTCGAAACTTAATAAGCGCAATTTTGAAAATGAGTAAGCTGAGCTCCTACCTACCCCGCTCCCTCTCCTCACCACCAGCCTCCCTCTCCATTGTCCTTCTCCCCTGAACCCCATTACAGCCACTTTAGACCTGCATCCTCCTCTACCCGAAGGTATCCCCAATCCTCTCTTCCCCCTTCCTTAACACTTCTGCCTCACCACACCTTCTCAATACCTTCAAGCCCTTTGTAGTTTCACCAATATGACATCCACCTTCCTATCGATACTTGAGCTCAGTGGGTGCGGGCCCAACGAGGGGGTCTGCCACCCACCGGCAACTACAAATGCTACTACAACCATGGCTGTACAACCGGAGCTGATCACCTCTACAGCAGCTCTAGCACAAGCATCAGAGACACCAACACTTGCCAAAGGGGAGTTTGCTGCGGCTCAACCTCAACCTCTGCTACCTCTCAATCAGGTAGTCTCTCACCCCCATGGGGATGGTGAGCGTGAGCTCAGTCGTGCTCGCTCCCCGACGCGTGTACACCAGCGTGCACAGCACCGTCGTGAAGGGAGGAACATCGATCATCATCGCTACGATCATCACCATCAACATGAGGGGCGGTACGGGGGGAGGGCCCAACGATGGGGTCCCCCTACCAGCCATTATAGGCGGAAGGAGACCCCAGCATTCCAGCCACATCACCACCACCAGCCCAGGGACCATCCTAAGAGAGATACAGAGATTGGGTATCACAACCACCAACCAACCAACCCCAACAGCATTCCAATCACCAAACCAATGGCTCATACTTTCCCTCGTCCACAAAAACCCCCTCCGCACCACAAACATATCTCAGCCAATCCCCCCTCCATCACAACAACCAACTTACCCATAAAGACTCAAACCATTCTGCCACAACCTCCCACCCAATCCACACCACCTTACTGCTCTCCGATCCTACACCACTTGATTTCCCTGCTCCGAAATCCTGCGACAAGCGAGCCCTGGGGGCAGCGCGAGTCGGGATTAGTGGGGAGGGGAATTCAGGCAGTGAGGAGGGAGAGGGGCAATGGGTCCAGATTAGGGGTAAGAAGAACAAAGCACAAGACGGGAATTCTTACCTTGCGACTGAGCAGGTCCACCACAAGAAGAAGCAGAGGAAGGGCAAGAGAAAGCCAGCTCCGTGTTTCAACTGCGGGGACCTTGGACACTTTAGGAACGAATGCACCAAAGAAGTGCGGTGCATCAAGTGCTTGAAATGGGGACACCTTTCATATGATTGCACCAATGTGATAGAAACCAACAGCGAGGAAGAGCGTCAAGTGAACCGGGGTAGGTCCCCAGATAGCCCCACCATAGTGAGATTGACTAAAAGCCTCGACATTATCAAAAGCGAAGAGCGATGGCTACGGCGGTGGTGTGCAATTGCCAAGGTGAGAGCTGGTAGACCGTCTGAGACGCATCTCACGAAAGCCCTCACCGACAAGTGGCCGTTGCGAGCCCATGGGGATTGGGTTGCTAAAAAATTTTGCCACTTACAGTTTCTGGTCTCCTTCCCAACACCGGATAAAGTCGAAGAGGTTGTAAGCTTGGGGGTTGTCGACTTTGGGTTTTTTCAAATCGAGTTCAGCGCTTGGACACCGCACTTCAGAGTGGAGCTCCCGCAGGGTGATGCTTATTGGATTTGGATCCATAACATCCCACTTCACTTTTGGAAAAGGGAAGCTATTCAAGAAATTGTGGCGGAGTTTGGGACAATGGTTGAGCTAGATGAGAAAACAGTTCGCCGATCGGAGATAATCTCGGCAAGGGCTCTAGTCAGGAGCGCCAATATCTCCTTGTTGCCGAGATTCGCGTAGGTGTACTCTTTCGAGGAAGCGTATCTGGTTAGATTCGTGCTGGACAAGAGAGAAGAATCACACAAGGAACAGACGATTGTCACCTCCCCCAAGCACTCCAACTCCATCAGAGATTGCAGATCATACAGACAAGTGCTATCGCCTTCAAAGCCCCTTACGCTAGATGGATCCCATGAGGTAGAGAGGGCTCACCGGGAGATCATCAAGGCGGCGATGGGGGTTGAGCAGAGCCGACGTGCTACGGCGGAGAGCCCTCCGTCCATGGATGATTGACGCAGTTATCACTCCTTGAGATCCACTGGTCAGGAGCCTGGTAGGACCCTCAACTCAGGGGATCGGTCAGAGGACCAGCTCGATTCGTCCATGTTGGAAGGCAGCGCTGCGGCTCAGAGGGGAGGCCCAGGGACCACACTCTTTTCAGGGCAAAGCTCCAGTCTGCACCAACATGCAGGCTAAGCGACAGGAGTTGGTGGAGAACACCCACAGTCTGGGGAAGCCTACAGGTGCACAGCCACTGTCGACCAAAGAGTGGGTGGAAAAGAGGTGGTTTGCATCAGATAAAGAAGAGGAAAAAGAAGGTCAGTTGAGTCAAGAGCGACAGGAAACTGTGCCAACTCTTGGGAGAGAGAAGCGCGACGAGCTGCACGACCCCAGCAAAAAGAACCCAATAGAGCTCCTGGTTGGCTCTGAGGGAGTGGGTGGCAAAGAGAACTTTTCAGAGAGGAGATTTGGGGAAAAAAGACAGGACTTTTGGGGCGATTGTGAACAACGAAAGGGAGGTTGAAGACGAAAATGGGAGGAGTAACGCTTTGGTGTTATCGAAGGGATTTTCGAACCCCACGCCTTCTGAGGCCACCGCTCAAGCCTCCACCCAGACGCTGCCACCTGGCAGAGGGGGTAGCATTACCGCTGCCCCCATCAATGCCGCTTGCGCTCTTAACGAGGCAAGGGGTACGATGGATCGCCAGAGCACGTTAAAGCATTACGATGGGCCTTCGGAGGGTTTGAGTCTATTTCCTTCTTTTATAGGCATTGGTGGGCCCAACGAGGGGTCCACAGTGCAATCTACTGCCTCTAAAATGTGTTTTTCGCTACAAACAGGTATTCAGACAATCTCTCAAACGGGGAGCGGGCCCAACGAGGGGACCGCTAAGGAGAGTACTGACACTACTATTGATTCACAAGTTTGCGGGCCCAATGAGGAGTCCGTAATAGGCAAGCAGCAGCTACAGCAGGGAGCTCAGCATTTAGACAGCGATTGTAATGAACGCCTAAACCTTGACGTTGAATTTGACTTCACAGATGAGGGCTCAGAGGACTTAGAATTTATTGCTGATACGCAAGAGGAGCTCTCGCCAGAGATGGTGCTGTCCACCTTGCCAGAGTCGGCCCCACGACTCAGTAATGGATCGTCTCTCAGAACGGTTGGTTTTAGGGTATAGCAGTCGCCCAAGATGGCTCATGCGGAGTCCTTGGATGACTATCTGGAGATAGCAGCGGCCGCCAAAGCGGCTAAACACGACGACGGAGGTACAAAAATTTTTCTTGCTAATATTTTAAATTTCATGTCAGACTCAGAAGTTTTTCTATTAGCTATGACTTGTGGTTTGGAAGTTTGTGATAAAGAACGCAACGCGTTACTTCTCAACAAAATTAGGGGTTGGGAAACAGAAAGGGCTAATTCTAGTGTTCTTAAGGAATCAGAAGCCAATTCTAGGGGGATTACGGTCTCTGAGGGTGAAACCCGACTGAGTCCCTCACTCACAGTCACTTCGGACATGGTTCCCCAATGAATACGCTATTCTGGAATGTCCGGGGGTTGGGGGATAAAGGCAAATGAGATATGGTTAGGGACGTTATCACTAAGTCCAAGACGGAGGTGGTTGGGCTTCAGGAGACCAAGCTTGTTCATGGGTCCAAACTCAAGAGAATAGAGGGGAATAGAATCAAGGAGTGGGTATTTCGCCCTTCGGCGGGAGCCTCCGGGGGAATTGCCATTGGCTTCAACTCGGACCTGATCTCTTGCTCCGAGGTTTATAATGGTACATTCTCCCTAACCACTCGGATGGAACGACGGTCTGATAAGTATTTGCATACTATCACTGTCGTTTATGGGCCGAATGTGTCCTCGGAGCGTGACGCTTTTTGGCAAGAGTTGGTCAATATTCGACTACGTTGGTCGGGGCCCTGGATTGTCGGGGGAGACTTCAATATTACCAGGTTTGCTTTCGAACACAAAGGTAGAGGTTCCAGTGACAGACACAGAGCAGAGTTCAATAGGGTGATCACGGACCTAGAGTTGATTGATATCCCTATTACTGATAGACTATTTACATGGTCTAACATGCAGTCTGCTCCGATAATGGCAAAACTGGACAGGGTTCTAGTATCGATGGAATGGGAGGCCCAGTTCCCCTTAGCAGCTGCCAGATCGATTCCTAGACCCACGTCAGATCATATTCCAATCCTTCTGGATACTGGGGTACAGGGAGCCCAAAGGTATAGGAAGTTCAGATTTGAGAAGGCCTGGCTGGAGATTCAGGGGTTTCACCATCTGGTTATGGAAAACTGGGCGCTTCCAGTGACTAGCTCTGATGCTGCGGGACAATGGTATGAGAAAGTCCGAAGATTAAGAAAGCGCCTACGTAAATGGAATCGATCTAGGTTCTCGACCATCTGGCGAGCAAAAGATGCCTTTTTGGAAGGCATTGATGAACTAGAAAGAATGGAGGAATCGAGAGACCTATCACAGGAGGAACGAAACAAACTGCTTAAGCTCAGAGGGAACATAGCCAATCTCTATAAGCTGGAAGAAATCAAATGGCAACAAAGGTCTAGAATTTCGTGGCTCAAAGAGGGAGACTCTTGGGAAAGAAGATTGGCTTCCGGGTACCACTTAGGGAGGATTTCTGGCAGAGTTACCAGATTGAGTCCTCGCCTTCGCTAGATTGCCTGGAGTCTCCTTTTTCGGAGGAGGAAGTTAAAAAGGCTATCAGTCACATGGGAGCAGACAAGTTGCCAGGGCCAGACGGCTTCCCAATGATGTTCTTCCAAGTTTTCTGGGAAGAAATTAAAGGGGACTATATGGCAATGCTGAATGACTTTTTTAACAACAAACTCAGATTGGGTATGTTTAATTTCGCGGAAGTCGTCCTGATACCCAAACGAGAGGAATCGACGAAAGTTGGCGATTTTAGACCAATCAGCCGAATAAATTGTTCGGCGAATATTATTACAAAAATCCTAGCTATCCGCCTGGGGAGTATTATGGACAACCTTATCAACAAATCTCAATCGGGTTCATTAAGGGCAGAAATATTCTAGATTGTGTGGCAATGGCAGAACAAGTTATTTACCGCTGCCATACGACCAACTCTAAAAACTTCCTCCTTAAGCTGGACTTTGAGAAAGCTTATGACTCGGTCGATTGGGAGTGCTTACTGGAAGTGCTCAGGGGAAGGGGCTTCGGGAATAAATGGATCTGCTGGATCAGGCAGTGCTTGCAAACTAGCAAACGGCCATATCAGTTAATGGACGGCCGGGGCAGCCGTTCCCCTGTAGGAAGGGCCTCAGACAAGGGGACCCGCTATCACCTATTCTGTTTACTATCGTAGCGGATGTTCTGAGGGGTATGCTGGAGAATTGCCAGGAAAAAGGTTGGATCACGCCGGTTACCAGGTCCGCGTCGAATCGAGGGTGCTCGATCCTGCAGTACGCAGATGACACCCTACTCTTTGGGAATGGGTCCAGGCGAGAAACAATCTGCTTTAAAGGGGCCCTATATTGTTTTGAGGCATGGTCAGGCCTTAGGATTAATTTTCATAAGAGTGCGCTCGTCCCAATCTCTCTGTCTGATGAGGAAGTATGGGAACATGCTACCATTTTGAACTGTATGACGAATGACTTCCCTATCAAATATCTAGGGCTACCACTCAGACCAGGAAAATTGTCTAAAGCAGACTGGCTCCCCATCATAGACAGGGTGGAGGACAGACTGTCTGGATGGAAAGGTAAGTCGCTGTCTCTCGGGGGCAGAGTGGTACTCATCAACTCAGTGCTATCTAACCTGCCAATGTACTACATGTCATTTTTCGAGCTTCCAAAATGGGTGATCCAAAGGATTGACCGGATTCGAAAACGATTTCTATGGAAGGGGGCAGATTCAAATAAAGGAGGTTACCACCTTATCAAATGGAGTATCGCTTGCATGAAGAAGAAACACGGTGGACTAGGAATCATCGACCTCAGAGACATGAACCAAGCCCTGCTGGGGAAATGGTGGTGGAAGGTTTTTTACAACAGCGGGGAAGGTTGGCAGGACTTCATTCAACCTTATCTAAGGGGTAAAGGCACGAGAAGCCTTGGCTTCCGAGTAGGGGCGAAAGTTTCGCGACTCTGGAAAGGAATCACCAAGGCGAGTGGCCCCTTCAATTCCGCGGTTACGTCGAGTATCGGCAATGGACGCTCCACCAGATTCTGGTGGGATAGGTGGTGTGATGACCATGCCCTGAAGGACACGTTCCCAGAGCTGTTTGAGAGGTCGAGTCGACCAAATATGTCCGTTACCGAGAGTTGGAAGAGGGGTAGTTGGAGACCGGCATTTCGAGGAACGCTCTCCCCAGCTCTACACCAACAATTGCTCGACATGCAAGCACACATCACGCGGGCAGGCGCAAGGTGCGCCCAAGGCCCAGATCAGTTGCGATGGGGACTAGAGAGCAAGGGAGCTTTCTCGGTTAGATCTGTGTATCATCGGATCCACTTTCGAGGATGCAGACCCAGCTGGGCACAGGTATTGTGGAAGGCAAAAACCCCCCTTAAAGTCAGAGTCCTCTTATGGCTAGTACTTAATAATGCTATCCTAACTAGGTAAAATCTTGCCAAAAGACAACCACATGTGGCGACCAACTGTGGTTTCTGCGACGTGCATGTGGAAGATCTTAATCACCTCTTCATTCACTGCCCTAGAAGTAAGGCAACTTTGGTTGAGGTACTCAGAGCCTTGGGAACAGGTGACTACCCCTGCGAATATGAGGATTTATGGATTGGCCCTAAATTTGTCTCAATTCGCTATGAGATGAAGGATGCATGGTACATTGCAATTGCGGCAACTACATGAGTGTTATGGCTTGATAGAAATAATTTTTATTTTCGTGCTTCATGTAATAGTATTTCTGGTAACCTTACTCACATCATACATCTTATCTCTTTTTGGGCCACAGCTGCGGCAACAGGAGTACGGAAAAGGATTGCCAAGGTTTTCCAGGTAGAGGAGTTTGAAGATGAGGAGATAGAGTTCGGGCCGACGCTGGACTGAGGAACTGGCTTCACCAGTCATATCAGAGTTTATGCCAGTTTGCGTGTTGTTCCAACCTACTGACTCTTTGGTTGCTTGATGTTTGGGTAGTTAGACCCACCCCCCAGGGTTTGTTGGGAGAGTATGTTTGTTTTCTTTCAATTTCTTCCTGCATTGTACTTTTGTTTTCTCCCGGTACGCCGGGGTTGTTTTATTATCCCCTTATTAATGAAACAGGGTGGCTTTATTCCACCTTTTACCTAAAAAAAAACAAATCTACTAACGTCGAAATCAGAAATTACTATGCACCATAAACTTACAGCATAGAGAATTGCAATGATTTCAGACTGCGACAAAGCCCAGTCCTCAGAACCATTGCTTGCAATGAACCCTGACAAGACCATGAAGAGCGCTCCAAAAGTAAATGAGTATGCCGTTAAAGATAAGCTGGCAGGATACTTTGTTAAGACTGGAGCCTGGAATTTTTAAGCATGATAAGAATAGAAAGACAAGAGAAAGGACTCCAAAAAAGAAACAGTAACAAATTAAGATAGTGACAAGTAATCAAACTTTCTCAAAATGTAAGACAATAAATCTTAAATCTTACAAGTAAATAAATGATTAAAAAAAAAAATCTTACAAGTAAATAGCTTTGCAAATGAACGCCAGTTATCAAGAAATGTTAGCTTAGAAACTAAAGCTTGAATGCTTCCAGTAACTCACTTAACAAATGACACTTTGTTATCAACCAAGTATTAAATTTTTTGTTGAGACTTGGCACCACTTCAGAATATAAATGAGTGGTCACATATTTAAAGTATGAGGTGTAGATGGGAAAGGGCAGAGTTTCCACCTTTATTCTATAACAGAAGTTTTCAAACAAATAACGATTAACACTTCCTATCCTGCAAAATCTCAAACATGCAGGATGCCATTTTTGAATCATAATCGTCTGGTGTGAAATTTGTCAGATAGTATAATGTAAAATAATAGTTTCAAATATCAGTTGGACACTTGTTTTACATGATCACGATTTTTCCCAACACTAATTTCAATATTTCTGATATTGCAAATAAATGACGGGCGGATTCCCAATCCTTTTGCCGAGTTTTCAAATCATGTTTGAATATTTATATTAAAGGTGTACATGATGAGTCATAACATAACATCCATGATAAAAAATTAAATGTCTGAATCAATTATGAACCTACATTTCCTTTATTATTATTTTTATAAACATATTAAATAGGTTAAGAATATAAAGAAAAATAACTGTCTTTGAATTTCCACTACCTGTAGAGCAAGATAAGCCCCCATGCAAAAGCAATTTCCTATCAGACACAAAACCCCAACATGCCACGGTGCAAGACCAAACCGAACCAACCGAGAAGCTAACCATCCAATATTCTCAGTCTGAGCTGTAAAACTGATAGCATTTTGAGCTGTAAGGTCTACACTGCTGTCTCCAATTATAGATGGGCCTCTGTAAATAACCATCAGAACTGCACCAAAAACACACACAAGGGTTCCCGCAACCTTCAGCTGCCCTTCATTAGTAAGCACATTCACCGTCTCAATACTGCACTTTGTATAAATTTAACTGAGATCAGAAAGGGAAGACAAAAAAAACTAGGGAAAGCCAACTTAGGTACTCACCGCATAATTGCTGCCAGTATGAATGTGAACACGGGAATTGCAGGCTGAACTGCCGCAGCATAAGTTGGGTTTGTGTAGGAAAGACCAATAAGGAACAAAAGCTGATTGCCAAATATGCTGACAAAAGTGAACAGGCATTAAGTGAATTGAAAAGAAAGAAATTTGAAGAAGTTCAGGCAGTTGAAGGAGCTTACCCAGTAAGCCCAAGAACAAAAAAAGATGCTAAGAGGCGAGGAGTTAAGGGAGGACGGGCCCTTCTGGAAACGGAAAGTATGCTAATTAGTTATTGCATTCTTCTACATGATGAAAAAGATGAATTTATTCACAAAGTGAGCACTATTAACTTATATTACGGGTCGGGTGGTGGGGGGGCGAACTAGAATGCAAAAGAAAATCATATATTGAAGATTTCAGTCAAATTCAACAATCAGCATACTTATTGGCATAAGCTGTTGCATTATTCATCAAGAAGTATTTTTATGAGAGGAGGATCATGATCAATGGTGGATCATTCATTTGGATGGACTACCATATGTGGCAGCCACGGTACAAGGAATTTTCCTACATTTGCAGTGTATTAATCATCCAATATAATCCTCCCACTGCACATCCTTTATAACTACGGAACATGTCCTATATGTCAAATACACGTAGGCACTGGGTACTTGAAGTTGAAAAAGAAGAGGAGACAAAGAAGCAAGAGAAGACAAGCAGCAAGTAGAAGAAGAGTAGCCTGGAGGGTTGCGGTCGACCGACCAGGGGGTGCGGTCGACCGACCCTAGGCTGAGAGTTCTTCGAGTGTATAAGTCCAACGGTCGACCGATCTAGGGGGTGCAGTCGACCGGTCAGCTCTCAGGGTTGGTTCTATACGTTGCAGTCGACCGTCACTAGGGGTACGGTCAACCGACATCGGAGGCTGATTGTTTTTGGGCTTACGAGTTTAAAGGCCCAATTGCTATATTTGTGTTTATTTTTTAGGGTTTACTTGGGGGCTATATATATGACCGTAAACTCTAGGGTTTAGTTAATTCTTGACCATCCAAAGAGAGAGATTTGGTGATCCGTTATCATTGTCCAACTTCAAGAGAGATTGTGCCGAATGTTTCAAAAGTGAGAGAAAGAGAGATTGAAAGTTGTAATCTCTTTTGTAATCTTTGTATTTCTTTAGGAATAAGAAGTATTGGTTATCTCTATATATTGGTTGTGTTCTTATGAGATCCATATATTATGGTGGCCTGTTCTTGGTTCATCTAAGTCTTGAGAGTTTCTATTGCTTGTGGTGCACTTCCGCTATTAGCACTACGAGTTGTGAGTAGATTTCTCCGACAAGTGGTATCAGAGCAGTTGGTTCGAGATGGCCGATAACAAGATAAAGATGGAAAGATTCGATGGGAGTGAATTCGTGATGTGGAAGATTCAGATGATAGCGTATCTTCATCAGAAAGATCTTGATGGTCCGTTGTTTGATAAGAAGCCGGAAGGTGCAGACCAGGATGCGAAGGTCTTGACGGATTGAAATCGTTTGGATCAGAAGGCGCTGGGCAAATTCAGTTGGGGCTGAGTAGGAAGGCGTTATTTCATATCTCGAAGACAAAGACCACAAAGAAGACTATGGAGATTCTCATGGATATGTATGAGAAACCGTCGGCATTTAATCAAATTCTTCATCTGAAAAATCGGTTAATATAAAGTTGAAGGAAGGGGGTTCATTAGCAGAGCATGTGAACAATTACTGTATGGTTTACAACCAGATGTAAGCTGCAGGTTTGAAGTTTTCAGAGAGGGGGCAGTCATTGTTACTTCTATTTACTTTACCCGATAGTTATGGTACGGTGGAACAGACTATTACAGGCACTATGACAGATTCGACGACTCTACAGAATGTGGTGAATAGCATTCTGAACGAGGAGGTGAGAAGAGTGAGAAACGGGGGATATCCATCAATATCTTCTAGGGATTTTGCCATGTACGTTGAGAAGAGATGTGGGAGATCTAAGAACAGTCGAAGAAGAAAGGATCAGAGTAGTTCATCTGAGAGTGGGTCTGATGACAGAGATGGGGAACATGGGCCTGAGTGTTGGTATTGTCACAAGAAAGGTCACATGATGCGCAGTTGTAAGACTTATATGAAGAAAAAGCAGGAGAAACCGAAGAGAGATAACCCAAAAAAAGTCCAAGGAGGGCTTGTTGAGGAGTTATGCTTATCAGCTCGGGAGGAGTTAGGCACTCAAGATTGGTGTATCGATTCGGGAGCTTCATTTCATTGCACTCTGAGGAGAGAGGTGTTAGATGACTACGAGGAGGGTTCTTTTGGAGTTGTGATCGTGGGGAACGATCACCGGTGTCCTGTACGTGGGGTTGGTACTGTTCGCGTGAACACCATTGATGATCAAAGTGTTGTCTTGCGGGAGACAAGGCATATTCCAGACTTGAAAGAAAACCTTATCTCAATTGGAAGGCTAGACAAGGAGGGGATGTCTACTATAGTTGGTAGTGGGGAGTGGTGTATAGCTGCAGGTTCAAGGTAATTGCAAAATGGAAGCATGAGGAAACGCTGTATTTACTTAGAGACGTGAGGGGAGTTTCTCATGTAGTTGACTCTCAGCCGGAATCGAGTAGTAGATTGTGTGGGGTGCAACCGAGTTCTTTCAGTTGTGGAGGGAAGGTTACTAATTTAGTGGGAGCTGCTGGCCATGGAAGTGATCCTAGAGGACAAGGCGTTGCTGCGGTGAGGGTAGTTTGCGATATGGCAATTGAAGCTTCAAGTCGCTCTTGTGTGATAGAGAGCACTGATATCGATATGTGGGGTGATGTCGATGAAGATAACCGAATTAGGACTAGGAGTTGAACAATCTGCGGAGTTTGTAGAAGTGTCGTCCACGGAGGTTTCTAGTGCAGAGGGTGCATTGAGAGACTTTGAACCATGTCCGGTGTTGATGGAGATCTTGCGAGTTAGGGAGTCTCATAACACGGAATCCGATACGGAAGGTTGTTTCTCCGGTATTCGTGCTCTGTGCGATTGGTGGAGCACCCTTCATGAGGCAATGAGGGGTGGTTGGCGCACTCCACATGATGGAGTGGCGGAGGTGCTCTTTATGAGAATGGAGAGTACTTGGATCTTCCATGAAAGTGGGAGATGGCAGAGATAATGCAAGGAAAGATTACAATAACTTTGAAGCGTGGTGTATTTGATCCAAGTGGGAGATTATTAGGAATTGTGGCCTCAAATACACTTAGGCACGGGGTACATCGAGAGCCACTCTGGTAATTACATGGTATCCACCAAAGATGACCTGGGCAACCACCATCCCTGTATGTGCCCTCACAGTCTCCCCTCCAAAGCCGAAATCCATCGTGCAATCCAAAGCACTTATTGTTTTCCCTCCCGCCCAAAATAAAGGGGATTATAAAGAAACAAAATAAGGTAATACTAAATCAACGCTTTGTTCCCTTATAAGAGCATCCACACTCGTTTGCTATATTTGCCATTTTCTCATTTTTTTTTTAGAAACAAGCCGCTGCAATCGTTTGCTATTTTGCCAAGATTTGGCAAAATCGCTACAGTCGCTCGCTTCTCATTTGTGAGAAACGAAATTGCGATTCTCAAATTATAAGAGACGATACAAGTTGTCTCGTCCCAATTTTATTTTTTTTTAATCGCGTCGGACGAAACAACATGTATCGTCCCATTTTTTTTTTAATCACGTCGGACGATACAACATCATGTATCGTCCTAATTTTTTTTTTTTTTTCAAATGATCGAACGGTCAGGTTCGTCGGAAAAAAAAAATCGATTTCACCTCGGACGAGACAAGTTGTCTCGTCTCAAGCTAAAAAACTTGGGACGGGACAACATGTCCCGTCCTGGTTTTAAGGACAAAATTAGTGGTAGGTTTAGTCTTTTAATTAGGTTTAGTCTGTGATTAATTAGGTTTAGATTATACTTTAATATTTAATTTATTTAATTAACATATTTTAATTGTTAATCAGTTATTAATTAAATCTATAAAAAAAATAACGAACGAAACAAGTTGTCTTGTCCTACTCAAATTTTAGCAAAAAATAGCAAACGACCACTACAGAAGATTCGACTATTTACTATTACTATAGCTACCATTTGCGCAAAAATGAGAAACACCATTGTGTATGTTCTAAGGCAAAACTAAACCAGACATGACTTCTGTTCCAATTTTAAATAAACTTTCGTACGTAGAAGACATTGGAGCAGCTGAGATGATAAGGACCTATTTTGATAATGAACTTATTTATAATACATATCACTAAATTGTAGTGTAAGCCTTGTCTCCAAGCTTATATAAAGAAGACCAAGTGAGGTGACCAAGACCTAAAATATTTTTTTCCTTCACAAGGAACCCCACAAGTCACAACATAGGACAAATTAAAATTATAGATTGCAGCAAAGCCCAGCTCTTAAAATATCTAACTTGTGTACAAACCAGTCACTGTCAGCAAGAAAATAATTGTAATCCAACTTTACAGGTTAGCACCTGAATTAGGTACAGAAACCAATCCATGAGTTTATGATGCACAAGGAATTATCAACTACCCCTCCAATGAATGCAAGAAATAAAAATTACTTTGATTTAGGTCTATATATATATATATATATATATATATATATATATATATATATATAAAAGAAGAAAGGAGTTGTAAGAAAAGCTACAAAACTTGTATCCATTACACTGTAACATATGGCTAAACACCAAAACCAGCAGTTTGTGACTAATTCAATGACCATATACTCAATGAGTACAACTAGAAAGTAAATTATTTATACGTTCAATTCTAAGCACATAGATAAGCAAGCACTTATGCAACTACCATCATTATTGTGTTTGTTACATATTCAACTGTACGCTTAAGAGATGAAAAAACTCAAACACCGAGGGCATTGCCATCATTATTAAATTTTTGGTATTTTCCTAAGCTTGCTGAAAAGATAGATGAATTGTGTGCAAGTAAAGAGAAAAAAAACATGTTGGCTGTGGTATGAAGAGATTGGTTTCTAACATAATTTGGGTTATAATAATAAAGATACCAAATGCCTAAAAGCTTTCAAGTAATACCATTTGCGAACAAACTGTAAAGAAGCCCGGTTTTTTTTTTGTGCTTACAGAAGTGGAAATATACCTTTTCTATCATTATTCCCCTTATTTTAGATCATTTACCACGGCCTACAAGAATTTGGAATTTGGAGGATGCCCACTCGTCATTTCACGGATTATGACAGGTCTCCCTCGTGTCTGTTATTTGGACAAGAATTTGGCATTAAATATGACGAGTTTGATGTTGAACCACAAACTAGTTAAAAAAAATTGTCATCTCTTCCACAGAGCCTTGTGCTTCATAACTAACCTAGCTTAACGAGGAAAGACATAGATGTCGATGATTTTCTCTATCCAAGGGTGTTAATGGTCCTAATAATCCAAAATGAACTCAACTTTGTACTCGTATCTTGAATACTGTAATAATCAATTTGTTTATAAGGATACCACTGTGAAACAATTATTACTCAATAATACTTGGTTCTAACTTCGATCTATATTTAAATTTGTTTTTATCAAATAGTCACTTTTTCAACATCAATATCTGAGACTATCCATATTTGTATCTACATCCATTATAAGAAAACAAATGCAGATAGGACAATATCTATATCAACTCCTACAATCCTTACATGTATTCTTAGTCCATTCGTTCTACTATTTATTTTCATTTTCCATCTTTAATCTAATTACTTCACATGAATCTAACCCATATTTCTATCATTTATTATAATTTTGGATTTTTTAGCTGTTAGAAACTTGAAGTCATTCATTCACAGGGGCCTAAACAATGGTGAGCAGAAGTCACCATCTTACGAATTGAACTAGAGGTTGTTATCAATGGTGAAACTATGATTCAAATGCACAAGTCACAACTTGCAGTAGAATTTGATTTGTTTTGATACACAAAACACCAACAAGGAAACAAGGGTATTAAGGGCAATTTACCACTAATACCGCACAGTGTACAAGCCTGTATTAATAGCGGGAGATATAGCCTATGCACAACCCGTTTAGGATCAGGTCAAACCAGAGAGGAAGCCAACTTCAACACCGCACTTGGACCAAGTCAACGCTCTAATGGGCCTGCTTCGCCTATCCACGCCTTTATATACACTCATTTGTAATTGCTGTCAGATCTTTTTTGACCTCCACTCTTGTAGACTTTAATCATCTAATAATAGGAGGTCTCTTCTCCTACCTCTCTCTCCTAAAATAAAAAACCTAGCTAAGATCTTGCAGAATTCTTCTTAGTTGAAAACTTGAAATCCCATGTTTCAACAATTTGTATGCCCATTATTAAGTTGGAAGCTCAAGCACGACGAGTTCCACAATTGGTAAATGCAGACTCAAGTGCAATCCCAGGCTGCCCAATAAGCCTAAGGGTTATGAATTCAGGGTTACCTTAATCTATGACTGAGAACAAAACGGGTTTGGCCCAAATCATCACTGGCTCATTAGTGTCATCCGCCAACAACGAAGGTTTTTTGGGTTACTATGAAATTCTAGAATTGGCTACCTTTGCATTCACATAACATCAGAACAGCTAAAAACACCCACAATGTTTCATGCTTGGCAGGTTATGTCCTTTCCCTACCAGAATTCACATGGTCTAACGATATAGTTAATTCACATCAATGGTAAATAAATGTCTTTTCGCTAAAAGATTGTCAGCAAAATGACCATCATCAGTGACAACTGCAGTTGGATACGGAGTTGTCGTGATAACTGGATGTAATTTCTGAGTGGAGGTTACTTCCAATCAAAACTTAATGTAAGTCATCTTTTATTTATGTCTATTAAGAGCATCTGTAGTCGTTTGCTAAATATCGATAATATGGATATTTGGCTAAAAAACGAGCTGCACTCGTTTGCCAAATATCCATATTATCGATATTTTGCTACAGTCGATTGCTATAAATGAGAATCGATATAACTTTTATCCATATTTGAGCGACGGCACTCGAAGTGCCGTCCCACCAAAAAAAAAAAAAAAAAAATTCGTCGGACGGCACTTCAAGTGCCGTCCCTTGAAAAATAATTTAATTTTTCCAAATAAAAATCGCCAAAAAAGGAATTAAAAAAACCCTTTTACTTCACTGTCACTCTTAAAAAAACCCTCCTATACCAAAAAAAAAAATCCCTTCACGGTAGGACGGCACTTCATGTGCCGTCCCACCTTCCAGGTGGATTTTTTTTTTTCTTCTTTCTCCGACGGCACTTCATGTGCCGTCGCTCCAATTATTATTATTAATTTTTTATTTTCGCGCTCCAATGGTACTTCGAGTGCCGTCTCACAAAATTTATTGTTTTTTTAATTTTTTTTTTCTCCGACGGCACTTCATGTGCCGTCGCTTATTATTTTAAGATAGAAAGCTAAAAAATAGCTTTAAACGACTGCAGCAAAAGTTGGATTCCTATTTCCATTTATCCATATATCCATATTTTTACATTCAACGACTACAGATGCTCTAAGATAGGGAGGGAGAAAGGGAGATTGGAAGGGGGAAAAATAACATTTGAATGGGTTTAGATATGTTCAGTTATTTCAACTTTGGAAGTAGGATGATGGAGGTATCCCCACCTCCTAAGAACCCGTTTGTGAACATAGGTTAGGTTAGATAACTGTAGATAACTAGAGTATTTGGAGGTATCTAAGATACTTACTAGGGAACTGTAGAAAACTGGAGGTAATGGAGATATCTAAGATACTTACTGGGGATCCGTTTGGAAACTTTCTTTGGAGGCAAGTATTTTAACTTTGTATTCAAACGGTGCCTAAGAGCATCTATATTCGTTCCATATATTCCAAAAATTTGGAAAATATAGGGAACGAACTGCTGTAGTCGTTCCCCATATTTCCAAAATTTGGGAAAAAAGTAATAGTAGCCTCCTATATTTGAGAGACGATACAGGAATTTTCCAAATATAGGAATCGAAAGATCATCTTGCGTCTATTCTAAAAAAATAATTCTCGGATGGAAGATGATCTTGGGTGTGATCACTAAAAAATAAAAAATAAAAAAAACATATCGGACGCAAGATGATCTTGCGTCCGATCAATTTTTTTTTTAAATGTGTCGGATGCAAAGACCATTTTGCGTCTGACCCATTTTTTTTTAAAAAGTTCTGTAAAGAAATCAGACGCAATATCATTTTGCGTCCGACGAAATTATTAAAAAAACAGAAAAAAGAAAAACCAGAACGGACGCAAGGTCTTGTGTCAGTGATTTTTTCCCCCATTGTTTTTTTTTCTATGGAATATAGCCTATATGAATTCTATGCATATAAAGTTAATTTGAGATTGGTTTGATTTTTTTGATCAAGGGATGAGATGGAATGAGCCTATAAAAATTGTTATGTGTTGCAATGCGTACAATTTTTTTTATTTTCAAATGTGTTGGATTCAAATTTTTTACTTTTTTTTTCAATGGCTGAGATTCAAGATTAAAAAGATCATCCACCGTTGGACCAAATTTTGGGTTTCAACGACTACAAGCACAACTCAAATTTCCTATTTCTAAAACCCAAATATGGAAATTGATGCGGTTTGTTTTTGGGAGGCATGTGGATGCACCAGGTGTGAGTTCTTACTCGATTTGTATTGGTGGAGGAAGCTCCTATGCGGACGACCCTGAGCTGGGCGAACGGTACGGAAGTGGGCTCGAGTAGGGTGGATGCTGATGCTCGGCTCGGATCAGGAGGCTCGGATCCAAGGTCTCGTGTACCTGCAGACGGTCTAGAAACACCGGGGTTGGTCCCGGTGGCAGACCCTCCGACGATCTAGTTAGCTGCTGTGAGAGTAACAGTAACTAGGGTTTGAGTGGGAGAGAGATTGATTACCTGGATCAAGGGGTAGGGGTCTGGCATTTATAGGAGAAGCCAACCGGGTCTGGACCCGGTTGACCGTGGGACTGAAGCGGTGGAAACCCGAGCGGTATAGGGCTGACGTGGCAGCGGCCCGGGCGGTTTCCAGGCTGACGTGGCAGAGCCCGGGCGATTTTCCGATGCTGACGTGGCGGATCCGGATGATCCGGAGGTGCACGTTTCCTGAGGGGATCCTGTGGCCCAGGAGGGGCCACGTCATCCGACCCATATCAAAAATTTTGAGTCTTAATGACTACAGATGACCAAAAAGGATCCAAAGCAACCCATTTTTAAATAAGTAGCTAAAAGCATGTTAGATTACCAAACCTACCAAAAGAAAATAATCTAAACCCCAAATTACTCCATTTACAAACCAAATTGACTTGAGAAACACAATACACCCAACTGAAAGCAATGAAATGAAATTCAGTCCCTTGATTACCTGGTAGGAGCTGTAATGGAGTTGTTCTTGTTTCTTGCCATGGCTAAAACTCAAGATCAACTGAGAAGAAGAATGAGACTAAATTGGAAACTTTATTAATTCTTGATTGATTACAACTGAATACTGGCAGCTTTTTTATAGACACCAACCAATACCAGCACGTGATGATTACAATTATAACTCCCCAACTGCCTAACAAACTCACTCACTAATACTCCATAACTGCCTAACCGCCTAACAACTCACTCACTAATACTCCACTTACACAATACAAAGACCACTCCTACATTTGTTCAGAATGAACAGTAACAGCCCCCTTACTTCCTTATGTATCTGTTCAGATATGAACAGTACCAAACGTGCACACTGATACCAACTAACAATGGTTACTCATGGACTCAAAAATCCTTCAACACCTTCATTGCAGACCAGTCCAGTTCTTGTCCCCTAACAATTCCTCCTTGCTCACATTGAGCTTGACCCAAGCTCAAAACTGGGAAAAGACCTTCTCATATCGTCAGCATCCTCCCAAGTCGCTGAACTATCAGATTGCCCCACCCACTTAATCAACAGCTTAACTCCTGCCCCATTTCCTTTCTTATAAATTCTTCTATCAAGAACCATCTCTGGCACCATCGAAGTATCGTCATTATGCCACCACTCAGGAATAGCTGCTGGCTCCACTGCTGAAGGATTCCCCCAAAACTTTTTAAGTTTTGATACATGGAACACTGGGTGAATCACAGCCTGAGGAGGTAATTCCAATCTATACGCCACTTCTCCAACCTTCTCAATCACTTTATAAGGTCCATAGAACCTAGGTGATAACTTCTGTGGATAGGGATTTCTCAAACTTACTTGTCTATAAGGTTGTAACCTCAATAAAACCCAATCTCCTACAGCAAAACTATTCTCCCTCCTCTTCTTATCTGCAAAGATCTTCATTCTTTCTTGTGCTGTCTTCAAATTATCTTTTAACAACTTCAAAATAGCATCTCTAGACATCAATTCATCCTCTACTCCCTGGTTATTAGCAGTACCTCTTACATACATTTTAGGTGTAGGAGGGGGTCTTCCATATACTGCTTCAAAAGGAGATATTCCAATAGAAGAATGCCAACTTGTATTATACCAAAATTCTGCCCAACAAAGCCACTTCACCCAGTCTTTTGGTCTTTGCCCACACATACACCGCAGATACATTTCTAAAGCTTTGTTAACAACTTCCGATTGACCATCAGTTTGTGGGTGATATGCCGTAGAGGTTTGAAGCTTACTACCTTGCAACTTGAAGTACTCTTGCCAAAATGAGCTGATGAACACTGGATCCCTATCAGAGATAACACTTCTAGGCATTCCATGTAGCCTACTTACATTCTCAGCGAACATTTGAGCTACTCCTTGAGCTGTATATGGATGAGATAAAGCCATAAAGTGTGCATACTTTGATAATCTATCCACAACCACCATAATCACTGATTTCCCCATGCTCTTGGGCAATCCTTCTATAAAATCCATAGCTATATCTTCCCAAATCAACTCAGGTATAGGCAATGGTTGAAGCAATCCCGCAGGAACTTGATTTTCACTTTTATTTCTTTGACAAACACCACATTCTCTGATAAACTGCCTTACTTGTTTACTCATTCCCCTCCAAACAAAGGATCTCCTGATCCTACTCAAGGTCTTATGAAACCCTGAGTGACCCCCTTCTTTCGAATCATGATTGTCAGTAATAATTTGGAGTCGCAAGTTTGCAGTAGGACTCACTAAGATCTTGCCCTTATAATACCAAATACCTCCCAATAACTTGTATTTAAGAGGATTTAATTCACCATTACTGCATCTATTAGAAAGAGTATGAAAGTAAGGGTCATCACTTACCATCAACCTTACTTCATTAATCCACTGAGGTACCACAAAAGTGAGTTCCAATGCTTGAGCTTCTTCATTTAAATGTGGTCTGCGTGAGAGGCTATCAGCTCCAACATTTTCCTTTCCCTTCTTATATTCTACTGAGAAGGTAAACCCCAATAGTTTCCATAACCACTTTTCCTGAATCTCAGTGTTTACCCTTTGCTCCAAAATATATTTAATGCTCTTCTGATCTGTCTTAATAACAAACTCCTTGCCCATCAAATAATGTTTCCAATGCTTCACAGCCGACAGAATTGCAAATACTTCCTTCTCATATGTGGATAAAGATAGAGACTTTCCCTTCAACCCTTTACTCATGTACGCAATTGGATGAGCTTCTTGCATCAGCACAGCTCCAATTCCCTGCAAACAAGCATCTGATTCAACCACAAAATTCTTAGAAAAATCAGGAAGTTGCAATACCGGAGTGGTAGTAAGAGCTGTCTTAAGTTTTTGAAATGCTGTAGAAGCCAATTGAGACCACTGGAACCCATTCTTCTTTAAGAGCTGAGTTAGAGGAGCTGCAATGCCTCCATAACCTTTCACAAATTTCCTATAATAGCCGGTGAGGCCTAGAAACCCCCTTAGTTCCTTCACAGTCCTAGGTTCTGGCCAATTGGAAACAGCTTGGACCTTAGCTGGATCAACCTTAATTCCCTCAGAGCTGATTATGTGTCCCAAATATCCAACAGATTGAACACCAAAGCTGCACTTACTTTCTTTAGCTATCAGCTGATGTGTCTTCAAAATTTGTAAGGCTATAGTCAGATGTTGCACATGGCTCTCCATAGTAGGGCTATAGATCAAAATATCATCAAAGAAGACCAATATAAACTTCCTCAAATGATCTTTGAAAATCTCATTCATGAGACTCTGAAAAGTGGCTGGCGCATTTGTAAGCCCAAAGGGCATAACGATGAACTCATAGTGACCTTGGTGTGTTCTAAAAGCTGTTTTGTGCACATCAGACCCATGCACCCTGATTTGATGGTAACCAGACCTTAAGTCTATTTTTAGAAAAATATTTTGCCCCATACAACTCATCTAACAACTCATCAATCATGGGTATAGGAAATTTAGCCTTAACTGTTTGTGAATTAAGAGCTCTATAATCCACACAGAGTCTCCAACTTCCATCAGATTTCTTCACTAAAATGCAGGGTGAAGCATAGGAGCTAGTACTATTTCTTATGAGACCTGTATTCAACATCTCCTTCACCTGCTTCTCAATTTCATTTTTGTGATAATATGGGTGTTTATATGGTCGAATACAAACTGGCTTGCTGCCTTCGACAAGGGGAATTTGATGATCAACAGCTCTTTGAGGAGGCATCTGAATAGAAGTATTGAACACTTCTGGAAATTGCAACAAGACCTGCTGGATAGAGTCCTCTTGAGCATCCATCTGCATAAGAGAACTAACGGTTTGTTGGACAACTGGAGGGTTGGTGTTGTGTTCTTCACCAGGATTTATTTGTAACATATAAATTTGGCTTGCATTCTCTAGAATTCTTGGTAATTTTCCACCCTCAATCAGTTGTAACTCCCCATCCCTCACGCCATGCAAGACTCTTAATTTCTCTCCTTGTCTAAACTCCATTGTCAACACATTAAAATCCAAAGTTACCTTACCCAATGATCTTAACCAATGGGCACCAAGAACCATTTGAGATGGTCCTAATGGCAAAATTAATAGCTCTGCAGAGAGGTTAATACCTTGAACACAAAACCTTGCTTCAGCCACTCTTCCTTCACTATGCATCACCTCTCCATTAGCAACAGTCACCTTAAATTTGGGCTCTGAGAGTACTTCCAATCCAGCTTTAATGGCTGTCTGAGGGTCTATATAATTGTGAGTGGATCCAGTATCGATCAGTATGTTAACCTCCCTTCCTTTTATCCTACCCCTCACTCTTAAAGTCTGGGGGTAAAGAGTTGATCCTATGAGTGCATTGAAAGAGATTGTGGGTAACTCAACATTCATACTCCTTACAGTAGCTACATTCTCTCCTTCTTCACTCATCAACCCATTCTCTTCATCTGTTTCTTCTTCAAACATTTCAATGAAGTAAAACTTTTGAGACTTGCACCGATGACCAGGAGTGTAATTTTCATCACAATTAAAGCAAAGTCCTCTAGCTTTTCTCTCCTTCAATTCATGTGGCAACAATTTCTTAGGACCGTTACTCACATTTTGTGGTACTTCAACTATTTTAGAGGAAGAAGGAACTAACACAGTAGTTCTAGGAGTAAAATTTGGCTTGGAGAACTTCCTCACACAAAGAATCTTCTCTTCATAACCACGAGCCAAACCAACGGCTTCATTAACATTCTTAGGCCTTTGAGACTTCACATCCCACCTAATCTCATCACGCAAACCACTTACAAAGGCACTCAAGTAGTGTTTTTCAGTCCATCCTTCCACAAAGTTGGATAACCTGTCAAATTCTTGCACATACGACTCTAATTCTCCTTTTTGACTAAGTTTCGACAATGTTCCTTCATAATCTTGAAAGTCAGTAGACCCGAACCTCGTTATTAACTCCTCCAAGAATTGAGGCCACAAAATAGAATCTAATCTACTCTTGATGTGCCTTCTATACCATTGTGCAGCTTTACCCTTAAGATTCAACGACGCAAATCTTAACTTTTGGTTGTCTTCCACCTCATAGAAATCAAGAAATTGATCAGCACTGCAGATCCACTCAGTTGGATCCCCCTCAGTAAATGTAGGAAACTCCATTTTGAACGGTGTTCTAGGAGCATTTCCAGATCCAAACAGATGCCTAGAATGAAGAGAATTGCGATTTGTTACCTCATGAACAGAATCAGTACTTGGATTCACAGGAGATCTTGGAATGTATGGGTTCTTGCGATGAATGGCCATCTCCCGCAATTGTTCAACTACGAATTCGAGCTGCGTTTGGACTGTCGCCATTTGATTCTTCAACTCATCAATCTCTGCCTCCACCACCGATGGACTTCCGACATCACGATCGTCTTCTTCACCAGTGGTTGGCTCTGATACCACGTTGGTAGGAGCTGTAATGGAGTTGTTCTTGTTTCTTGCCATGGCTAAAACTCAAGATCAACTGAGAAGAAGAATGAGACTAAATTGGAAACTTTATTAATTCTTGATTGATTACAACTGAATACTGGCAGCTCTTTTATAGACACCAATCAATACCAGCACGTGATGATTACAATTATAACTCCCCAACTGCCTAACAAACTCACTCACTAATACTCCATAACTGCCTAACCGCCTAACAACTCACTCACTAATACTCCACTTACACAATACAAAGACCACTCCTACATTTGTTCAGAATGAACAGTAACAGCCCCCTTACTTCCTTATGTATCTGTTCAGATATGAACAGTACCAAACGTGCACACTGATACCAACTAACAATGGTTACTCATGGACTCAAAAATCCTTCAACACCTTCATTGCAGACCAGTCCAGTTCTTGTCCCCTAACATTACCTACCCCTCAAATTGCTACAAACCCACCAATAATTCAGCAATCAAACCCATGAAAATCATGAAAAACCCACATAGGTAACTAAAGTTGAAGACAAACAAAGTCAGCAAATTACCTCTCACGAAAGAAAGCCAAAGGGGCAAGGATGCAGATTGCAATAAGGTCCCTGAAAACACAGAAGATAATCTGATTCATGCCCACGTTGAGGGCAACCTTTGTAATTACATGGTACCCGCCAAAGATGACCTGCACCATTGCCATGGCTGCATGGGCTCTTGGAGTATCTCCACCTCCAACCAATCCAAAGCCTGAACCCATCATTGATCCAAAACAACCCAACACCATTTTTTTCCCCTCTCTCTATGTGGAAATTAAGAAGAAGAGGATAGAGATGATTAAATGAGAAGAGGACAAGAAATGAAAGCAGATGAGGATATACACTTGTTACTTTCTCCGCTTCAACTAGATTTTTTTCCGAAATAGGCAACTTTTTGAAACTAATTTCCAAAATAAACTATTTTCAAAACTATTTTCGAAAATAGATCACTCGCACTACAGAATTGCGGCCTCTTCGATAACGATGCTGCAGTACCCTACTGCGGCCCCACGTACGTACCATATAAATCTAGATTTCATGACTTTGTTTAAAAGTTCTCAAGTTCAAAAAGGTTCAAAGGAGATTTCACTTAGGACGCAGTTGTATACTACGACCTCAATAATACTTAGGCCACAGCTCACAACTGCGGCCTTAGTAATCGATGGGGTCCAGTTCTTAAAACCCTCTATCCCCCCTTTTCTTCACTTCACTTCTTCTCCCAAGTTGTTTTTCTCCACTTGCGGCAACTCCCACGAAGCCGAAATCACTTTCCTCCTACTCCCTAAAATATCTCCCAAATCCAGGTCTCAACTTCACTTCATCTTCCTCTCTCCACACCCATTCAATTCCCGAAATCCCCAAACCCCAATTTTTTTTCAATTTTGTTCAAAACCACGCCCAACTGCTGCTGCCCACCTTCAATCCGACAACACCTACGAAGCTCTTCCTCTCCATCATCAGCAATGGATATCATCTTCGCCGTCACCTGAAGTTCTTGAAGGTATGTCTTGGTTGGTTAGCGTGTGTTGTTTCATGATAATTGCTATGAATTGTTAGTGAATATTTTGAACTGTTAGTGAGTAATATAGATATTGTATACTGAGTTTGTGAAGTATTATGAATAGTTAGTGAATATTATGAATTGTTACTGAATATTATGTATTGTCAGTGAACTGTTAGTGAATATTATGAATTGTTACTGAATATTATGTATTGTCAGTGAACTGTTAGTGAATATTATGAATTGTTAGTGAATTTTTGGTAAATATTATGAATTTTTAGTGATAATCGCTATGAATTGTTAGTGATATTTGCGATCGCGGAAATTAATTTGAACGATGACAAGGTTGAGTGGTTTGCTGGTCGATCTGAATAGTTTGGTATGGTATGGTTGGTTGATCTAGGTTGTCAGATTTGTCAAGTTGGTAATAATGTTTGTTTTCATTATCGTTTATGGCTACTTTAAGAAAGATGGAATATTTATGTGGTCTTACAAGTAAGATGAAATGCTTGCCTACTTTGTGCCAAGCTAACAACATTTTGTGGTGATGGGATATGTATGTTTCTCATATTCTCCTTTCTGTTTCAGTTAGATTGTGTGAAATTGTATGTTTTTCGTTGTTGCTACTATAATGAATTTTTATCTTCTTTTTTGTTAGTTTAGTTGGTGTTTGATTGCACCTATACTTGATTAGATATGCTTAATTATAACTAGTATGTTTGCTTTATTATAGGATTCAGGGTTTCCATTTCATTGATGTACCTTTATTTCAGTATAACAATTTTAGCATACTATTACCATTTGTATGCATATGATGTAATTATATGTGAAAGTTGGTCATATTTCGCAAATAATTTGTATTCGAATTTCGGAATCATACATGTAGCAATTTTCCATTTTCATACCACTATAAATTTTTGTGGCCATGTATAGGGTTGGAGTCTCATCAGTCACTAGAGTTAGCTTTTGTAGGTGAGAACCATTTTGGCAAACATAGCTATTATTACTAACAATGGTAAAATCTCTTAAGAAAAAATGATGCTAAGATGGGCAAACTTGATATTGTTTGAATATTTGCAGTTCATTGGTTAGTAATAAAAATAATAATTGCAGTTGACAATAGACGGTTTGAATTTTACATATCATATAATGTGTTCGTTATATATTAACATTGTCTAATATTTGATACTATCATGTGTAGTGATCATGCAAGAAGATAATGGCAAGAACGAGGGGTCTAAATGACTTAGGTCGGCAACCAAAAAATCGCGGTGGTATGCCCCATAGTAGTAATGAAGGAGGAGGCCATGGTCCACCACATACACATGTAAGAACTGTTCATTAATTTTCATTTTTATAATTTGGTGTTAAAATAAATTTGTACCTAAAACAGGATTTAATCCATGGTTTTATAGGTTCCCTCATCTTTCGACGTGGCCGAGCCTAGCTCCTCTTCCGTGGCACGTGCAGGTTCAGGTCTGTTAAACCCTAATCTCTTAACTTTGCAAAGTGAACATCGATCACAATCTGTTGGGAACAGTGTATCGAATGAGTGCATGTTCTGTAGACATCCTCCATATTTGCCACTACACACATGCACACACGATCTTTTGGTTGCAGTTGGGTTTGGAATAATCTTGATGGGGACTATCAAGCTTGATCGGTCCCTTCTTACTTCTATTCTCGAAAGATGGCGACTGGAAACCCATACTTTCCATCTACTCGTAGGAGAAATGACGATGACGCTCCAAGATGTTGCGATGATATCGGGTCTTCATATTGATGGTGTAGCCGTAACCGGGAGTATGGGTTTTGATAAAAAAAGAACTTGTTCGAGAGTGCCTCAGAGTAGAGCCGGACGATAAAACCTTTGTTGGACAATCCATTAAACTATCATCGTTGGAGGAAGTGTTCAAAAACTCTTTGAACGATGATTCATCGGAGTT
Source organism: Hemerocallis citrina (assembly GCA_017893485.1). NCBI lineage: Eukaryota > Viridiplantae > Streptophyta > Magnoliopsida > Asparagales > Asphodelaceae > Hemerocallis > Hemerocallis citrina. The sequence goes on along the minus strand of CM030363.1, from coordinate 7,274,752 downwards.
CCATGTTGAGTGCTACACTAAGGCATACACAATGACAAATTTTGGTGGTGTAATATTCACAAACTCGACGGGTGATACTGTGCCATCAATGTACCTTCTGTTGATCGTCGATATTAGGAAAGCCGGCCAGTACAGTTGGGCTAGTGCAGCGTTAGCCACATTGTATAGAAGTTTGTGCACTTATGCATTGAATGTGGTTCATATGACGAAGCTGTTGGTAATACTACAAGTGTGGAGTTGGGAGCACTTACATGTAGGGCTACCCCGCATAAGCCGGCAATCTCAGTGGTGGATGACCGTTCCAGATGATGAAACGATGTTGACTCCCATTAGGGTCTACTGGATGGGTTCACACACGTGGAAAGATAACTCACTTGGTGTGTTGGCGTATTATAGGGACGAGCTAGATCAATTGCGATAGGAGTTTGTTAATTGGTCTCCTTACAATGTCGAGAGAGATGGCAAATTGCCACCTGCATGTAAGGCGACCCCGCAGCTTTGGTTGACGAGATAACCACTAGTCAACTTTGGTATTGTTGAGTTCTATTTCCGGACTGAGTGCTTCGACAATTCAGTCTTCATCAACTCATTCCGGTTACAAGAAGTTATGACACCAAATTGCACAGTGTTAAGCGAATGGGTCGGGTACCTGATCACAACTGGGCATTATATTGCCAACAGTATGTCAACCATTGGAATAGGAGCGGTATGAAGCAGTTTTAGACCCTTCTCCTCCTTTTGACCCAGATTTACATCACCCATATATGTTTTGGTACCGGAGAATGACACAGTTATTAGTTGCACCTCCCCGATCTACTCCAGCGGGCGTTCAAATACCAATTTCAAAGAGAGAGATCGAGCCAGCTCCGGGGCATTCTAACTTGTAGCCAATGTACCAACCGAGGGCACTGATGCACCAATCCATACTAAGTTTAAATTTTATTACAATTCTTTTGTACGCAATTCATTAAATTATTCACGTTTATATCATATATGAATCATATAACATTATCAATTCATTAACTTATTGTTGTAGATCGAAGATGCATGGGATATTGCGAAGCAGTGTGCCCGTACCCTGTCGAGCAATGTGGCCGATGCGGTGAAGGATTTTGCAAGAGGCATTCTCAAACCGTGCAGGTCGCAGCTCGAACACGCTGGTGAAGGACTATTGAACGCTCTTCATGGTCTTGTCGGTGCCCTCGATGCTTCGGTGTCGAACACGGGGAAACGAAGGAAAATGTGGCATTTAAAAATAACAAGCAAGCACAACGACCCGATCCAGTACAACAATCGAAGACGCATCAAGAAGAAGAAGAACCACAACATGAACATCAAGAGCAAGATGACCCAGAAGATCATATCCCCATATCCCAACTGACTCAAGAATCTCCTAAGAGGTCAAAACGGATGAGAAAGAAAACAAAGTTATATACACTAGCTTGAATGTAATTCACACTCGATCGACACTTTTTAATGTCCTCTAAAATGTTAATGCTTTAGTTATATTTCTTGCTTGCCTAGTTACAATTGCAATATTTGTACTTGAATAGTAGTTTAGTAGTTTGCATGTTTTTGGTTGTTAGTTGGTGTGAGTGGGTCCTAGTTCCAAAATTACTTTTGTTGGTGTGTCTATGATCGTTTTTGAGTTTGTTTCATTTGATGGTCGTTTTTTATTTTTGGTGTTGTTTTAATATTATATCTTTTTGCTTGGATACATATATTGAGTAATTGAAGATGGATTGGTGGGGTTGAAATGAAACTGATATTGAGTAATTGGATACATACATTGACTGGGAAATTTGATGTGAATTGAGTGTGGATGAGTTGTAAATAGAGAATTCAATGCTTTGAAGTTGTTTTGCAACTGTCCTCAACAGAGGCCACAGTTGCCAACTACGGCCTATGTACAACGGAGATTGCAGTTGCTAAATGTGACTGTGAACTTTCCAAATTTTCAGAGAGCAGCAATCTCTCTGGAAAACTAAAAAGTTCATAGTCGTTGTTACCAACTACGGCCTATGTACAACGGAGATCGCAATTACCAATTGCGACTATGGAAGTTCCAAATTTTTAGAGAGCAGCAATCTCTCTGGAAAATTGAAAATATCACAGTCGCAGTTATCAACTGCGGCCTCTGTACAGCAGAGGCCGCAGTTGGTAACTGCGACCAACTGTGTCCTCCGTTGTACAAAGGTCGTAGTTGGTAACTGCGACTATGGAAGTTCCCAATTTCCAGAGAGCAGCAATCTCTCTGGAAAATTGAAAAGATCATAGTCACAGTTACCAAATGCAGCTTTAGGTTGTATAGAGGCCACAGTTGGTAATTTTGACTATGAACTTACCAAATTTCTAGTAAGCAGCAATCTCACTAGAAAACTGAAAAGTTCACAGTCGCAGTTTCCAATAGAGGCCGCAGTTGATAACTGCGACTGTGATCTTTTCACTTTTCCAGAGAGATTGCTGCTCTCTGGAAATTTGGAAATTCTACAGTCGCAATTGGTAATTGCGGTCTCCGTTGTGCATAGGCCGCAGTTGGTAACTGCAGCTTGTGTTGAGGACAGTTGCAGAACAAATTCAGAGCAGTTGTTTCCCTGTTTCCAACTCATCGACACTCAAATCACATCTAATTTCTAAGTCAATTCACATCCAATTACAAATATTCAACTTCATCTCAAACCCACCAATCGAAAATTTCAACTTCAGCTCAAATCACAGTCCAAGTTACAAAATGAACAGGGTAGCAATAACGCCACAATAATCATATTATAACGAGATTGCAAAATACAAAAACCCATAATAGAACAAGCTTCTTAGTAGTAGAAAAAAAACTCACATTAAATTCAAATATACACTACCCAGGTCCTACTCCTGTAGACCGATTGGTTGAAGAAGGCCCTGTACCAGATGTCGGGGGCTGTCCACCACGACCTCGTGTTCCTATACGTAGGGCACCTATTGCAGAAGTACCAATCGACCCACCCTATAAAATTTGATAACTTATTAATGTTGTATTAATGAAACCAAATATATAAACTTGAAAGAAAAAAAATTACAACTTACCCGTGAACCACTAGTCGTACCGGAGGCAATATCACTCTAACAACTACGCCTATTGTGTCCAATTTGATAACATTTACTGCAACTTAGAGTACTTTTGGAACTTGTTCTGATATCCATGTCATTGCGAATGCGTGTAGTTCTCGTCCGCCCTTTCCTACATCTTCTGAGTCTTACATCCACAATTAGTTTGGGACAAATATGTATAGGCCAGTACACTTGGTCTTGCACAGGATGAAAGGTGGGCGTCCAAGTTGCGGCTAAGGATACCAGAGAATAGAATGGATAAATATACGGTTGGTAATCGAGGGCCCGAGAAGCGCAAGCCGCCAATACATATAAACCTGGTATATGATGAAGCTGGAATTTCTGAAAGGTACATGTGCGCCCCCCCCAAATCAACAATCTGACATTTTCCACCCTTTCGCTTGGTACCAACAACTCGAATACCTGTTTTGACTTGAAATACCCCAAGATTATGATGAAACATTATAACATCATGCAAATTAGCTCTATCCCGCCATATATCGATTAGTTCTTGAACTCTTGGAGCCCAAACCCGCCCTTCACTTATCAATTTCTGTGTCGCTTGACGATGCTCGGAGAAGTAGGAATTGAGTTTGTAAAATATCATCTCCACGATTGCTGTTATGGGAAGACTACGAACACCTTTCAACACGAAATTAAATAATTCTGATGAATTTGTGGTCATCACACCAAATCGACGCCCTCCATCCGCAGCTAGTGCCCACTTCTTGATCTGTTTTTCCTTCAACCAATCGGCCGCCTCGAGTTTAACTTTTTCAATCTCTCTTAATTGTTTATCCAACTTTTTTGCCTTATTCTGACATGAAACAACCTTTGCCTTATTCATCAAGCTTTGCTATCAAATTTGGTGTAGATTATAGTAAAATGTCGCATACAATAACGATGGTATGCATGTGGCTCATTTCATGATCCATTTTCAAGCTCCATGCACGATAAGATTCCCGATCAGAAATAACACATAAGCCTTCACGATCGGTGATAAAATATCTAATACAACTCATGAACCAAGTCCAACTTTCTATACTTTCTCCATCTACTATTGCAAAAGCAAACGAAAATAAACTATTATCTGCTATCGGATGCAACCGTAATCAACAAATAACCCTTGTATCTTCCATACAAATGAGTTCCATCTATACTAATAACATGTCGACAGGACTTAAAACCTTCAATGGAAGTGCCAAATGCTCAAAATATCCTTTGAATGTTTCTTCGCCATGATAAGAAGGAATCTTATCCTAATGTATATAAGTTCCAGGATTTGAGGCTTGTATTGCTTATAGTAGAGCAGGCAACTTCGTATATGCTTCATCGAACCCTCCAAACAATTGCTCAATAACTCTATGTTTTGCAATCCAAGCTTCCTTGTAAGAAATCTTATAATTGCATTGTAGCAAGACAATCTCAATTATGGCCCTTGGTGTTGTTCCTAACCGTGCCGTAACAATATTCAAAATTATATTAGAAACTAGCTTCGAATCAACTTTACTGTGGTCCTGAGTTGAGGTCGGATTGGAACATGTATATGCCTGTAACACCCTAGATATTTAAATGATTTTTTTTTAGATTAATAAATGAATTAAAGTGATTTTCGGTGATTTAATAAATATTTTTCTGAAATTTATCTTCCTGCATGTGCAAAACACATGCAAATATTTTCTTGAGAAACACAAAGTCATAAATTATTATGGGGAAACCTAAAATTTATTAATATATATTATTTATGAATTTTATGGATTTTTCTGATATTTATTTGGCATATTTGCAAATATTACAAAAAGAGGGGCTTTTGTGCAAAAATTACCACTTGGGGTAAAAACTCCAGCTTTTTGGTTTTCTGGGCTGAGCATGATAGCTGGCTAACTCAGAGGTAAATAGTTTAATTCTTGTTCTAATAGATTTGGGTTATTTTGCTAATTTATTAAAGAAAGGTCTTTTAACAAAATTGCTACTTAGAGGCCAAAATTACAAAATTTATTTTTCTGGGTTTGAATCAGATGCCGTCCAAATCAGGAGAGGATATTTTGATTTAATATCAATTAAATTGTTTAATCTAGCTACCTAGTATAAATGATCTATATATGTAAAGATATATTCTAAAATGATATTTTGCAAAATCTTCTCAAAACCCTAATACTCCAGATTTCGGCCTATTTAGGGGGCTGTTACAGCCGTCCCTTTTCTGCACAAAACAAAAGTATATTTTATTATAAATTTTCTTGGAGTTTCAAAGCGATGATCTTGGATTTTTGCGAAAGGATGAGCTTTTTCTTATTCTTTATTGTCTTCGGTTGATTCTTCAATAAGGTGAGTGACATATGTTTGAGTTCTTGTTGTTCTATGCATGCTAAATATGATGATTTGTTTAGTAGAATGCATGTTAGATGATTATATGATGATATAATGAATAAATTGATGGTTGGATAATTAAAAATAGAACTTTGTGAATAATATGCAATTGGTGAATAAAATCACTATATAAATTGACTTAAGAATGTAAAGAACTTAGTAGGAATCATTTAATAAATAAATTGATGGTTGGATAATTAAAAACAGAACTTTGTGAATAATATGAAATTGGTGAATAAAATATCTATATAGATGACTTATGAATGTAAAGAACTTATTAGGAATCATGGGTATGTTGCTTCCTTCATGTTTTGCTGATTTAATGACATATAATGGATTGAAAGACTTAAAATGCATAAAAGTGAATAAAGATGGATCCTTTATTGTGTATGCATGTATACTCTCTGTTTCGATGTTGGATTGGATGGAACTTGACTAAATAATTGTTGTAGATGCAAGTGATCATGGGCAAATTGATATAACTAGTTGTATATGTGTTTAATGAATTGCAACAGAAAGTTTGGGGATCAAAGATTGAGTCTTTATGTGTTGAGAGAATGGGATTTTGGTTTTTGGGTCTGATGGTATGCAGGCCGAAATGAATTTTTGAAGTTTTGTAAAGTTCTCGATTGGATCTTGATGTATGTTGATACCGAAATTAAGCTGAACATTGTACTACTCTTATACCATGATTTTTATTGATTTTACTTATATATATATATATATATATATATATATATATATATATATATACACACGCGCGCGCGCGCACACACACATATATATATTCCTTATTCCTGATTTGAAGATTTTGATGGAAAAATTGCTTTTTGTGAATTTGATGAGAATTTGATTTGATTTACGAACTCCAGTATATTAGACAAGTTGTATTTGATCATCTCAGGATTTTTATTTTACACATTCATGATTTTAAAGATTATAAACTATATATCAATTGTGAAGTGGACGATTTTTACAGCTGACTGGGTATCAGCCGACAGTCGACCGTCCACTTTTTGAACTAAAATGATAGTCGACTGTCAATTGTTGGATTTTGGAAATTTAGCATGACTGTCGTCTTTTTGAACTAGCTTGACAGTCGACCGTCAGCTGTGTTGTTGATTGTTTTGTTGAGTTTTGCTGTTGTTTCTTGAACAATTATTTCTTCGAACTTATGGATTATTGATCTACTGTTTTAGATGAAGTTTTTGCTACAGATTACTGTATTTTACAGAGAGTTATATTTTGATTTATAATGGAATTTAATTGGTGTTTCGATAACTTTAGAAAGCGAATTATATATGGATTACGAAGGAATTGATGTTTTGTGATTTTCTACGACTTCAAAATACGAAACTCAGTTGTTTAAGAGGTTTAATCTCAGATTTTACTTCTGGAAATTTGTGGGTATTTTGTTGAATTTGAATTTGTTTAATTAAAGGAGTTTATATTCTTAATATAAGTGAATTGGTGATGGAACTAAGAGTTTTAATGAAAGGTTTTATGTTGATATTCGATTTGTGAGTCTCTAGAAGTTGAGTGGGATTCCTGTAAACCGGTAGATGAGATTTTGTGGATTTGGCTAGTTGGGGCCTTGGGGTGTTTTTGGTGCAATTAAGTTCGGCAGGGTACACCAACTCTAGGGAAGGGGGAAATTGTGTATTTAATTAATAATAATCAACCAAAGGACATGAACTAGTGGAGACGTGATAGAACATGGGAAACATAAGTATGAGCTCTGTTGTTAGTCCAACGGATGTATTCCAGGACTGTGTGTTTGTAACCCCTATTTTCCATTTTATGTAATTTTTGGTGTATTTTTCTTTTTGTGTATTTATTCTCATTGTATCTCTTTTTGGACCGTGTTTTGGATCTTCATTTTCTATATATTCATCGATTTGATTTGTCGTCTTCTTACATGAGTTATTGATCCTATTGTCTCCTATTATTTCATCTCCGTTTGATCGGGCCATTATTTTTTTGATCCCCATCCCCGCACCCTGTGCTCGTCCTCCCTCTTAGCCCCTACAGCTCCAGTCACCGACCCCCCCCTGTGTGCTCTCCCGCGGTGCCATCCAGCCGCTCACCCTCCCTGTCTTCGACACCCCACACCGCCGTCCCACCTTGGCCACCGCTCTGCAGACCAGCGCTGCCCTGCCCTCCTCCTGCAACGATGCCAGCGAAGCTCAAGTGCCATAGTCAAGACCCCTGTCGTGATCTCCCTCGGCACTGCCCTACACCACAGCACCCCGACGTCCCTATTTGTTGTTCCCGGTGTTGTCTCCGACCGACAGCAGCAACCGCAACACTGTGTCCCTGCCGCTGTCGTCTCGCCGTTGCCATCACTATTCTCCAGTGCACACCCCCATTGCCCTCTCTTGTGTACGGGTGTGGAGTTGTGTGTGCGTGTTGATCTCGATTGTGATCGTGCGTTCGTGGTGGTTCGTGTATTCGTTCGTTCGTTTTGTTCGTGCCCGAGAATCCGTTCCCATTATTCTTGTTCATGCTCCGTGCTCGTCGTCAGTTATTAGGCAAGTAACTTGTATTAATTTCTATTGCAAATACAAGTACTAAATACCGCCTGTAGTGTAGTTGTGTTCTAGAGACAATTCTTGTGCAAAACCCCTGTTATATCTTGTCTGTATGTGTTGATTTGCCCGTAGTTATCTCATTACACACACGACATGAAATAACTAAGAGAGAATCACTTCTTGATGTATACATGTTTGTTGTTCATGATTCATGACTTGTCGTATGACCTTATATGCTTGATATGCTAGTAGTAGTACAACCTGATGTAGACTTGTTAAACACCCTATACCATGTTGCTTAGACATCTAGTATACCATATTTCACACTTTTTATGATTTGGATGTGTTATATATGATCTAGTTGATTTTATGCATGAAGAATAATTTTGTCTTTGTTGTTACCCAATTTTTGTTCAGTATTTTAGACCCTATTAAGGTCAGTATATGAAACTTATTTGTGAATATGAATTATATAGAATTCTGTCTACTTTCTAGAATTTCTGACAGATCTCAGTTTCGATTTATGAGTTGCAAGTTATTGCTGTTTTACTACAGAGATGTAGAAAATTCCAGATTCTGTTTTATATAAATTCTGTATGGTTATTTATTTTTATACTGAGGTTAAAGATAATATTTTGATCCAATATTTTTTTGAGTACAACTAGACCTGATTGGAATTAACCCCTAACTTTTGTGGATTTAATTGATGACTTTTGGAAACAATTCTATACTTACAAACAACTACTACACTTGCAGAATTTCCATGCTGTTCAGTAAAGTACCTAAATTCTGGCCTGGTTCTATTTGCTGTTTACAAAAACATTGTGAATATTAATTGTAGCCTACTATATCTATTTTATCACCATTTTCACGGACCTGGATTTCAATTATTATTTTGTAATCTATTGCTGTTTTAGTACTGCTGTGTTTACGATTCCAGATTTACAAAACTGCTGTAACTTGTTGCTTTCTGATTTTACTTGAATTTTCTATCTATGTTGGAAAATCATGAAAATTTATTTTCTGTTACTAAACATACTAGGGAATACCCCATATTTTTCTTGGATTTAATCAATACGTTTTTATGCTGTTTTCTTGTTTATGAATACAGACTTCTGATTTCTGACTGAATATTTTTTCTGGATACAAATCTGTTTTGAGTCATGTTTTTTTGAAATACCATATGACTTATACATATTTGCTGGATTCGACCGGGAGTCTATTTTCTAAATTTTCTGACAGATCCCGATTTGCATGTTTGTGGCAACGGAAATTCCCGATTTTGTGCAGTACTGTCTTGTTGTCCTAAACTATAATTTTCGTTGGTCTACCCTGTTATGTGTTGTCTATCACCTGTGCATGTTTATCTTTCGACCTGAACCTGTCACTTGTTCATGCCATGTTACTCTTGCTCTATTTTGTGTATGTATATGCCCGTTTTTTAGTAATAACAAGTAATCAAGTTAGGGTTAAGGGAAAGACCTTAGTAGTGGACAATATAGGTATGTGTACTTAGAAGGAGGCCCATGTTTCCCATTTTATATTTGATTCATGTTGATACATGAACCTGTTGCACTTTATGTTTGATTCATGAATCCGTAGATTCGTGAACATTTTGTACTTTATGCTATGATGCATGGACCGGTTGGTTCGTGTACCTGTTACTTGTTGATTCATGAACCTGTTGATGCATGAATCGGTTGTTTTGTGAACCTGTCTGATTCATGAACCTGTTCCTGCTACCTGCTACCTAACGCCTGAGCACACGGCCCAATAAAAACTCACCACTAGATCTAAATGTAATTTGTATGTATGTAGAAACCATGTGGTAAAAACCTGCGACGCATGAAGTGCTTCCTAGATAGTAATAAATACAAGACTTGACATACATAATACCTGATACATGATTACCTATACATGCTACTTGACACATGTTATATGTTCACTTGCTTGCATGATACTCGTTACCTGTTACATGTTATATACACCTGTTATCTCACCACATTACTTGATTCTATTCATGATTCATGCTAGTTGTTCTATTTTGTTGCCATGTCTAATTCATGCTATGTTTGTTTCCGCTGTCACTCTGTATTTGTTTATTTCCCATGTACTTGTGCATGCACTACAAGCGGCCCGTAACTTGTATTGACGAGAGTTTTGTTTTCTTTTTCCATCTTCCTACAATTTGCTAAATTGCAGATTATGGAGATCCGCTGCCCGATGGAGTAGGTCATCTGAGATTTTAGTTGGCTGGAGTTCTTGCTATATCTATTTATTTCCTGTTGTTTATTTTGAATAAATGTATCTGTTACTTGAATTTTGTATTGGGCAATGTGACCCAGAAATATTGAGTTGTTCAGATCTGGTTTATTTGAGATTTATTAAATTTTGTTTCAAGTAAATTTTGTTGGTATATTGATTTATTTGTGCATGCATGGTTGACTTCTCCTGCTCCCTACTTTGGTTATTCCTATGAAATGTTGTAAAGATCCTGACAGCTTATGGATGATGAAAATCATTCGCTGGACTTAGTCACGTATCCGTATTCCGTATTCTCTTTTGGGAAGCGGGGTGTGACAAGTTTTTTAGTGGTATCAGAACCCAGGTTTGGCTAATTTATTAGTTGACTGATATATAAGACAAGCTGGGCTCGATCTAGGATTGGCTTAACAGTACATAGACCATGCATACATGAATTATAATTAACTTGAATCTGGATGCTGATTGTTTTTTATCTTTTGCAGACCATGGCTCACAGAGGTTCCACTTCTCATCCTCAGGATGATCAACCCGGGCTTGAGGCCGTTACCAATGTGTTGGAACAGTTGATCAATATGCAGCAAAACTACAATGACCTTGTGATGGCTGCCTTGGAAGTTGCTCGGGTTTTGCCTCCGGTTGTGCCTTTGCAGGAAGTTCTCCCTCCTCGTTCGGGTACAATTACGAATTCCATATGGCTGCATCTTGACAGATTCTCCGACATTGAGATGCCTTTGGAGGCCAAACAGTGGCTGATTCTGACTGAGCAGTTGCTTTTGGCAGCGCGAGTTGCCGATGCTGTTAGAGTGGATGTGGTAGCCATCCAGCTGGTGGATCTAGCCCACATTTTGTGGAGGTCCGAGTCCGAAATGCTCGAACGATAGATTACTTGGGCCACGTTCACTATGAGCTTTTTGGAGAAGTTCGTCCCTAGCAGCACTCGAGTGGAAATGGAGCAACAGTTCCTGGCCCTGAAACAGGTTGGTCGTTGTTCTATTTTTGAATTTTTGTTACATATTGTTTATGCAATGTTGTAACATGAGAATTTCTTGAAACAGGGCTCCAGGTCTGTGGATGAGTATGCAGCGAAATTTACCAGACTTAGCCGCTTCACAACCATTCTTGTGGCGAACTGGCAAACTAAGAAGACAGGGCTCGTAGATTCACGCTGGGACTTGAGCGAGATATTAAGGTGTAGCTCGTCCCCCTTCGCTTGCGTACTTATGCTGAGGCTCTTGAGGCAGCTCGAGCTCAGGAGCAGGCTCGTGGTGGGTTGGCTCCATCCCAGCGGACTGTTCTCGCTGCTCTTGTTAGGCCTTCGGGTGGGCCGATTCGGAGCTCCCTACCCACCTGATGTTCCTAGGGGCGATGGTTTTTGCAACTTTTACCAGATTCTAGGGCACGTGCACAGAGACTGCAGGTGCGCCAATCGCTGCTGTTTTGGATGTGGTGCTGCTGACCATTCAGTGCGGGATTACCCGCAACGGAGGATGGCTCTTCTAGCCGGGGGCCCAGTTCAGCAGGTAGCCCCAACTCGTGGTCCAATTAGGCCACCGCTTCCTCCTCAACGCCAGATTGTCAGTCAAAGGACCGCTGCCCCCAGAAGAGGTCAGGCTTTCAACCTGACTGCTACAGATGCTGAGACAGTAGAGGGTGTTGTTGCAGGTATATTTTGCATTTTTGTTGTTTTGTTGTTTCCTTTTTATTTTCTTTCATTTTTCTTGCATATTCTTTCATATTATCTTTCTGTATTGTGTTTTCCTCACCCTTGATCATAAATTCTGTTCCTCTTTCTTTTGATTCTATTTAGGTATTATCCTTGTTTGTTCTTTACCTGCTCATGTTCTCTTTGATTCCGAGGCAACCCATTCCTTCGTCTCTTCCCGTTTCGTGGCTCGCCATCAGTTGGAATGCAGCATCATGTCAGAGGCTTGGAACATTGTGACAGGTGGTGGTGTTTTCATTTATTTCTGGGAGTGCAAGCAGTGTCCCGTGATTATTGGTGGCGCAGATTTCAAGGCCGACCTGATTGTAATTTGGAATTCAGGATTCAACGTTATTCTCGGTATGGATTGGTTGGGTGAGTCCCACGCCATTATTAATTACCATGCAAAGAAAGTTGTATTCCGAGTCCCACGTTGCGCAGAGTTTGAGTTCCATGCCGGGGAGATGACCCTTGGCCGAGCTGAAACCGCAGTTGATCAGGAGGTTTGTGCGATGGAATTCCATTCAGGCTGTGAGGCTGCTCCTCTAGTAGTGCTAGATTTCCTGGATGTTTTTCCAGAGGAGTTGCCTGGCTTACCTCCTGATAGGGATGTGGAGTTCGGTATTGAAGTTCAGCCTGGCACGACGCCGATATCGAAGAGTCCCTACAGGATGACACTGGTTGAGTTAGCAGAGCTAAAGGTGCAGATTCAAGAGTTGCTTGATTTGGGGTTCATCAGACCCAGTGTCTCGCCTTGGGATGCTCCAGTCCTTTTTGTCAACAAGAAGGATGGTAGTCGTCGACTGTGCATTGATTATCGGGAACTGAACAGTGTTACTGTGAAGAACCGATATCAGTTGCCCAGGATCGATGACTTATTTGATCAGTTGGGTGGAGCAGCTATTTTCTCGAAGTTGGATCTCCGTTCCGGGTATCATCATGTCAAAGTGAAGGCGACTGATGTACATAAGATTGCATTCAGGACCAGATATGGGCACTATGAGTTTCTTGTGATGTCGTTCGAGGTCACGAATGCGCCAGCTGTATTTATGAGACTTATGAACAGGGTCTTTTCCCAGTTCCGGGATACATTTTTGGTGGTCTTCATTGATGGCATTCTGGTGTATTATCGGAACCGGGAGGATCATGTTGAGCATCTTAGGTTGGTTCTGCAGACTTTAAGAGAGAATCAGCTCTATGGGAAACTCAGCAAGTGTGAGTTTTGGCTTGACAGAGTTATCTTCTTGGGCACATTATCTCTGGCGATGGTATCTCAGTGATCCGTCCAAGGTTGAGGCTGTGAAGGATTGGCCATTTCCAAATTCAGTTTCAGAGGTGAGGAGTTTCCTTGGTCTAATTGGCTATTATCAGAAATTTATCCAAGATTTTTCGAAGATAGCATGACCATTGACTAAGCTGACAGAGAAGGATCAGAAGTTTTGTTGGTCTGAGGCTTGCAGTGGGGCTTTTGCTGAGTTGAAGAGCATGTTGACATCAGCTCCAATGTTGACTATTCCGGATGGTTTAGGCAGATTTGTAGTTCACTGTGATGCTTCGGGCAATGGTCTTGGAGCAGTTCTGATGCAGAAGGGCCGAGTCGTTGCTTATGCATCGAGGCAGTTGAGGCTGGATGAGAAAAACTATCCGACTCATGACTTGGAGTTAGCGGCAAAGATCTTCGCTTTGAAGTTATGGAGACACTATTTACTTGGGGACCGAGTGGAGATCTTTACAGACCACAAAAGTCTCAAGTACGTATTCACCCAGGAGGAGTTGAACGTGAGGCAAATACGTTGGTTGGAACTTATGGCCGATTATGACATCATTTTGCAATACCTTCTTGGTAGAGTAAACTTGGTGCCAGATGCTTGAGCAGGAGACCGGCAACTATGTTCCTGACTCAGTAGAGAGATTTGGTTAAGCAGATGTGAAGGTCGGAGTTGGATGTGTTGTTGTCGAGTTCTGATCGGAGTTGCTTGGTGCTTCAGCTTCAATCATCTCTTGTTGATCAGATCAAAGAGGCTCAGGCTAGTGATGTGCAGTTGCAGGGTTTCAGGGCAGAAGTTGAGGCTGGTTCCAGAACGGATATGGTTATTCATGCTGATGGATCACTTCGTTTTGGGTCCAGGTTGTGTCTCCCGAAGGGTGAAGTTCGTCAGAGGTTGCTTGAGGAAGTCCACCAGCTGTCGTATTCTATTCATCCTACAGGTACTAAGATGTATCGGGACTTGAAACTTCATTTCTGGTGGCACGGTATGAAGAGCGCTGTGGCTCGATTTGTATTTCAGTGTTTGATCTGCCAACAGGTGAAGGCAGAGCATCAGAGGACTACCAGACTTCTTCAACCGCTTCCCATTCCGGAGTGGAAGTGGGAACACATCACTATGAATTTTTTGACCGCTTTGCTGAGGAGTCCTAAGGGTGATAATGCCATTTGGGTGATTGTCGACCGATTGACGAAGAGTGCTTACTTCATTCCCTTCCGTGTCTGACAGTCTACTGAGATCCTAGCTAAGAAGTACATGCAAGAGATCGTCAGACTTCATGGGGGATCCAGTCAGTATTGTATCCGACAAGGATACGAGGTTCAGGTCTCAGTTTTGGGAGAGTCTTCAGAGTAGTTTGGGGAGTAAATTGAAGTACAACACATCTTTTCATCCCCAGACTGATGGAGAGTCAGAGAGGACCATCCAGACTCTAGAGGACATGCTGAGGTCCTGTATGCTGCAGTTCGGTGGATCATGGGAGGACCATTTGTATCTCGTAGAGTTCTCGCACAATAAAAACTTTCAGGCCAGTCTTAAAGCTACACCGTTCGAGGCACTTTATGGGAGGAAGTGCAGATCACCAGTGTGATGGGATGACATTGGTGAGAGGAAGTTGTTGGGTCCGGAGTAGATCACCAGGACAGTTGATGCGGTGACTCAGATCAGGAAGCATCTTCAGGCAGCTCAGGATAGGCAGAAGCGATGGGCTGATGTCCATCGGAGAGCTTCGGAGTTTTGAGATTGGTGACCATGTTTTTCTGAAGGTATCGCCTTGGCGAGGTGTCATTCAGTTTTGTGGTGGGGGCAAGCTCAACCCTAGGTTTATTGGACCGTTCGATATTATGGAATGAGTAGGTAAGGTGGCCTATCGTCTTGCATTGCCGCCAGCTTTATCAGGAGTGCACGATGTTTTCCATACCTCACATCTCAGGAGATATATCCGAGGATATATCCGAGATGAGAGCCACGTGATCAACTATTCTGAGTTAACCGTTCGGCCGGATTTGACTTGTGAGATTCCGCCAGTTTCTATTTTGGATCGGCGGGAGAAAGTGCTTAAGAACAAGGTCGTCAAGCTGGTTTGTGTTTCTTGGAATCCTCACTCACCGGGCGAGTCGACTTGGGAGTTGGAGGAGGACATTCAGCACAAGTTTCCTCATCTGTTTGAGTAACTTTTTGTTTTGTTCTTTCTTTTCTTTTCGGGGTTACCCTATGTACTTCTTGTTTGAATTTCGAGGAAGAAATTCTTCTTGTTAGGTGGGGAGGATTTGTAACCCATGTTTTCCGTTTTATGTATTTTTGGGTGTATTTTTTTTTGTGTATTTATTCTCATTGTATCTCTTTTTGGACCGTGTTTTGGATCTTCATTTTCTATATATTCATCTATTTGATTTGTCGTCTTCTTACTTGAGTTCTTGATCCTATTGTCTCGTATTATTTCATCTCCGTTTGATCGGACCATTATTTTTTTTATCCCCGTTATTTTAATTGTTCATGTCCTATCTTATTTATTTATTTTTGTTCCCACCTCGTTATTTTTTGGATCATCTCATTTTTATTTGGATCTATTTATGCCCAAATCCTATTCAAATACCCTATTGGATCCTATTTAACACCCCTTTAACCCAATACCCATATTCACTCCCAACCCGAAACCCTATATGCAATAAACGCTACCCGTATACAACACTAACCCATTACTGCCTCTAAAAACCCTAACTACTCACCTATATATCTACCCTTGCATACCCTATTCCCTTCATCTAACCCTAGCTGCTCTCCACCTCGGCAGCCCCTCCTCCCATTCTCCCTCTCCCTTCACCTCCCGACTTCAACCCATCCCCGCACCCCATGCTCGTCCTCCCTCTCAGCCCCTACAGCTCCAGTCGCCGAACCCCCCTGTGTGCTCTCCCATGAAGCCAGCCAGTCGCTCAGCCTCCCTGCCTTCGACACCCCACAATGCCACCCCACCTCAGTGCCGCTCTGCAAACCAGCGCCGCCCCTCCCTCCTCCTGAAGCGATGCCAGCGAAGCTCCAGTGCCACAACCAGCGACCCTTGTCGTGATCTCCCTCGGTGCCACCCTACACCACAGCACCCCAACGTCCCTATGTGTTGTTCCCGGTGCTGTCTCCGACCGACAGTAGCAACCGCAGCACCGTGTCCCCACCGCCATCGTCTCGCCATTCCCGTCACTATTCTCCCGTGCACACCCCCCGCTGCACTCTCTTGTGTGTGGGTGTCGAGTTGTGTGTGCGTGTTGATCTCGATTGGGATCGTGCGTTTGTGGTGGTTCGTGTATTCGTTCGTTCGTTCGTTGTGTTCGTGCCTGGGAATCCGTTCCCATTATTCTTGTTATTGCTCCGTTCTCGTCGTCGGTTATTAGGCAAGTAACTTGTATTAATTAATGTTGCAAATACAAGTACTAAATACCGCCTGTAGTGTAGTTGTGTTCTAGAGACAATACTTGTGCAAAATCCCTGTTATATCTTGTCTCTATGTGTTGATTTGCCCGTAGTTATCTCATTACACACACGACATGAAATAACTTAGAGAGAATCACTTCTTGATGTATAAATGCATGTTGTTCGTGATTCATGACTTGTCGTATGACCTTGTATGCTTGATGTGCTAGTAGTACTACAACCTGTTGTAGACTTGTTAAACACCCTATACCATGTTGCTTGGACGTCTAGTATACCATATTTCACACTTGTTATGATTTGGATGTGTTACATATGATCTAGTTGATTTTATGCATAGAGAATAATTCTGTCTTTGTTGTTACCCCATTTTTGTTCAGTATTTTAGACCCTATTAAGATCAGTATATGAAAATTATTTGTGAATATGAATTATAGAGAATTTTGTCTACTTTCCATAATTTCTGACAGATCTCAGTTTCGACTTATGAGTTGCAAGTTATTGCTGTTTTACTACAAAGATGTAGAAAATTCCAGATTCTATTTTATATGAATTATGTATGGTTATTTATTTTTATACTGATGTTAAAGATAATATTTTGATCCAATATTTTTCTGAGTACAACTAAACCTGATTGGAATTAAACCCTAATTTTGGTGGATTTAATTGATGACTTTTGGAAACTATTCTATACTTACAAACAACTACTACACTTGCAGAATTTTTATGCTTTTTAGTAAAGTACCTAAATTCTTATCTGATTCTATTTGCTGTTTACAAAACATTGTGAATATTAATTTTAGCCTACTATATCTATTTTATCATCCTTTTTACGGACCTGGATTTCAATTATTATTTTGTAATCTATTGCTGTTTTAGTACTGCTGTGTTTACGATTCCAGATTTACAAAACTGTCGTATCTTGTTGCTTTCTAATTTTACTCGACTTTTCTATCTATGTTGGAAAATCATGAAACTTTATTTTCTGTTACTAAACATACTAGGGAATACCCCAGATTTTTCTTGGATTTAATCAATACGTTTTTATGCTGTTTTCCTGTTTATGAATACAAACTTCTGATTTCTGGCTGAATATGTTTTCTGGATACAAATCTGTTTTGAGTCTTGTTTTTGTGAAATACCATATAACTTATACATATTTGCTGGATTCGGCTGGGGGTCTATTTTCTAGATTTTCTGACGGATCTAGATTTGCATGTTTGTGGCAACGGAAATCCCAGATTTTGTGCAGTACTATCTTGCTGTCCTGAACTAGAATTTTTGTTGTTTTACCCTATTATGTTGCCTGTCACCTGTGCATGTTTATCTTCTGACCTGAACCTGTCACTTGTTCATGCCATGTTACTCTTGCTCTGTTTTGTGCACGTATATGCTTGTTTAATAATAATAACAACTAATCAAGTCGGGGTTAAGGGAAAGACCTTAGTAGTGACAATATAGGTATGTGTACTCAGAAGAGGGCCCGTGTTTCCCTTTTTATATTTGATTCATGTTGATACATGAACCTGTTGCACTTTATGTTTGATTCATGAATCTGTAGAATCGTGAACCTGTTGTACTTTATGCTTTGATGCATGGACCGGTTGGTTCGTGTACCTGTTACCTGTTGATTCATGAACCTGTTGATGCATGAATCGGTTGATTCGTGTACCTGTTCCTGCTACCTGCTACCTGACGCCTGAGTACACGGCCCTATAGAAATCCACCACTAGATCTAAACGTAATATGTATGTAAGTAGAAATCATGTGGTAAAAATCTGGGGCGCATGAAGTGCTACATCGATAGTAATAAATACAAGACTTGACATGACATAATACTTGATACATGATTACCTGTACATGTTACTTGACACCTGTTACATGTTCACTTGCTTGCATGATACCCGTTACCTGTTACATGTTATATACACATGTTATGTCACCACATTACTTGATTCTGTTCATGATTCTTGCTAGTTGTTCTATTTTTTTGCCATGTCTATTCCATGCTATGTTTATTTCCGCTGTCACACTATATTTGTTTATTTCCCATGTACTTGTGCCTGCACTACAAGCGACCCGTAACTTGCATTGACGGGAGTTTTATTTTCTTTTTCCCTCTTCCTGCAATTTGCTAAATTGCAGATCATGGAGATCAGCTGCCCGATGGAGTAGGTGATCTGAGATTCTAGCTGACTGGAGTTCTTGCTATATCTATTTATTTCCTGTTGCTTATTTTGAATAAATGTATATGTTACTTGAATTTTGTATTGGGCAATGTGACCCAGAATTATTGACTTGTTCAGATCTGGTTTATTTGAGATTTATTAAATTTTGTTTCAAGTAAATTATGTTGGTATATTGATTTATTTGTGCATGCGTGGTTGACTTCTCCTGCTTCCTACTCTGATTATGCTTGTGAAATGTTGTAAAGATCCTGACAGCCTATGGATGATGAAATTCATTCGCTGGATTTAGTCACGTATCCGTATTCCGTATTCCGTATTCTCTTTTGGGAAGCGGGGCATGACAGTGTTATTGTGTCCCTAGAGGACAGTTGGTATGTTCGCGTGTCGAGGATCTGCAGGCCTATTCACGGAACATACGGTGCATTCGCATGTCGAGGGTCCGCGGGCCTATTCATGGGATGTACTGTGTATCTGCACGTTGAGGGTCGGCAGGCCTATTCGTGGGGTACACGGCAGGGAAGTGATTCACGGGTTTTAAAGCTATGCTTACATGATGCTTGCGCGTCGAGGGTTGTCATGCCTATTCGCGGAGTATTCTAGATCTTGTTTCTATCACCGTAGTAGGATTAGTTGCATAGCGAGGGATTTAACCCTATAAAGTGGAGAACGATAAGGGCTTGCACCAGACCTATGTTGTATGGAATGCATATAATCCGAAAAGTATGCACTAGAGGTTCATCATACTGCATTTGTGTTTTCTTGACTTGTATTATGCATGATTTTTTTTGTTTTCCTACACTTGACACTTAGCTTAGTTCACTTGATGTTTTCATGCTTTATTTATTGTTATTTCATATTCCGTTTGTTACTACTGTGGGTACGTGTTGATTATAAATTTATTCTTTATGTTTCATTTAAATTGTATTTTCTTTTGATGTCACTCACACCGTTATGGCTGACCCGTGTAGTTTTGGGGGTTAGGGTTATCTCTAACCTCATGTTTTAAAGGTAAGTATCATTAGCTTGGGATTTGGATGCATGTGGTAGAATGATAATGTGGCTTATGCAAATTGCAAAAGAATGTGTTGTAAAAGAAAGAAATTATAATTCAAGGTGTTTAATTTCCGCTGTGCTATGTAAAGAATTGATGTAATAAAAGTTAAAAAAATATTCTGTGTTTTGGCTATGTTTACTATTACATTGAGGTAGATGCTGGGAATTGTGTACCCCCAATCCCGTAAGTACATATTTTCTGAATATTTGCTGTATTTTGATTTTTTATAAATTTATTTTGTGCTAAATTCGTTTCGGATATTTTATTAAAGTATTTTCTAAACAAAAAAATTATTTATTTCGAATAATGGTGTATTTTTAATCCTACTTCTATTTCTGATTGATCGGCCATTTATATTTGAGCCTAAAACAAATATATTAATATTATTGGATTATTTTAACGAGTTCGTCAAACCCAAATACTATCTTGTTATGTAACTTTATTATGATTATTAATTGTTACTCCTGATTATTTAATTTATTTTTTGTTTACCGAATTAGTTCATTTTCGTATTTAATCTGATTTTTCCTAGCGAATTCCAAATTATTTTCTATTCTATTCATTTGTATTATTTAATTGCACTAGATTTGCCCGTGGGCACGTGCCTACGACACGTTTTCGGAACGATACAAAACACGAAAAATCCTGTAAACAGTAAAACAACAATTATATAGCTCAAGTTTGAATAGTATGACAATAATTAGTTGTAAATTAAAGTTCATGTTTCCATTAGTATTTTGAAAAATAATTATAAATGGGGTGTAAAATCTAACTTGTTAGAATTTTAAGTGTGGAAAATGATGAAATTTAACTGTTGAAGAGATATTTGCTATTTTTAATATAACATATGTAATTAAAAAAAACATAAAAATTCTAAAATTTACAAACCTGAAATCTTAAAATCTAAACTTCTAAGTAAATAAAAAAATAATGGGAGAGAGATATAGGGAGAGGGAGAAAGAGTGAAATATGAAAAGGTGAAGAGAGAAGATAGAGATAGTAATAAAGTAATGAATTTTTTAGTTTTGGGGGGGAAAATTGGTTTTGGGGTTTGAAATTTTGGAGGAAAAATGTGTTTTGTAATGTTAGATCTGGGCCTTTGATTTTGGGGGGATTGAAGGTGAGCCACTTGATAGCTTTCTTTGTGTTTTATTATATAGATTTAAATTTTCATTCATGAACTATTTTATCTTTTGTTGGGCTATATATATCTTGTGGGTTTGTTTTTATTAGATTGTGGTTATTTTTATTGGAACCCTATTGATTTTGATCTATCTCTTAATTGAACCCTAAAACCCCATTTCATTTGTTCTTAACCCAAATCCGCTATTATTGGACCCTAATCCGCCAACCCAGTATCCTAATTGTACCCTATAAATACAACTCTACTGCAAACCCTAAAAATTGCACAATTTAGAAACCCTAGTCACTTATTCTCTCTCCCCTATTCTCTCTCCTCATGTTTTCTCTCTCCCCGATCGTTTCCCGCCCAACTCAAAGAACCCAACTGTGCATCTTCTTCCCCAACCTTCTCCGGCGAGCTCCTCGCCTCTGGCGACCCCAGCCACGTCGTCGTCCTTCGTCGCGCCCCCTGACGCACGCGGGCACCCCACCCGACCCCCCGACCTCCTCCTATGGTTTCCCACCCAAACACAGCAGCCAAACCCATCCGACGCTGCTGTTGCTACTCGCCTCTTCCCCTGACGCCACCATGTCGTCGATGCCTCACCGCCGGACCCGCCTGCCTCTTGGTTGCTGACTGTTGCTGCTCGTATCTTGCTGTTCTTGCTTGATTCTATATTGCACGTATATTGCACGTGCTAATTTGCTAGTTCGTGGGTTCGTTGCTTAGGGATTCTTATCTCGTTATTCTTGGTATTCATTTTCACCGTCTAACATGCAAGTCACCGTCCACTTGAATTGTTAATTGTATCAAATTCAAGTTTTGTTGAAACTCTTGCAAGTAGATCTCTTTGTTACCGTATTATCCATTGTTCATCTCTTCGTTGGGTCTATTGAGGGTTTACACGAGTTAACACAATATTTTTGACATCGTGCCACTTTTGACTCTAAAGTTTGGATCTTTCATGAGTGCATATAGAATTGATAATAGGGTTGTTCATATAATGTCACACAGATAAATTATTGTAGAGACAATTGCTAGGTTGTATGTTGTTTGATCGATTGATGATTGATTGATGATAAATTGATGTATGAGCGTGTTCTAATTTTATTTATCATGTTTTGACACCCCTAATGTTGATTATACAATTTATTAACTAAAGAATCGATGCCCATATAGTCTAATTAATTTATTTTCAAGAAAACTACACCAAACCTGTATATTGCTTACTGACCTGAATATTGACTGCTGTTTTTGAACTAGTAAACGATCTTAAAATGAAATACTTTCTGAATAAGAATTGTAGCCTTATCTTTCTAGTTTTCAGAACATCTTAAATTTTTGAATTCCGAGTTGTGTAGCAAAAGTTATGCCCATTTTACTACAACTGTGTTTTTATTTCCAGAATTATACTTTTCAGATTTTCTTGAATTAATTATTCCTGTATCATTGTATTGCATGAATTAATGTGTGTATGTTGCATTGCATGATCCTAGTGTCATTATATCACCATTCTAATTGTCTTATTTCATGTTATCATCCTATTGTTTCCCTATTGATATTATTGTTCATCTCATGTCTTATAATTGCATATTGTATTGTTGCATTAATAAAATAATTAATAAGTCGGGGTTTAAGGGATTGATTGGAGTAGTTGATAACATAGTGAATGTACACTGAAGTTTGGGCCTTGTTTCCCAAAATATTGTGTGTTGGCAAAAGTTATTGTTATCGGTTTATTGTTGGACTACTGACACAATATCCCCAATTGACCGTGTACTGTTTTTTTTATCTAGCCAACCAGTGTGCACCAATGCTGCAAATACCGTTATCGTGACGTGTACATGATCTATAGAATCTTCCACTTAAGTCTAAAACGAAATTGATTGTATGCATCAAACCTGTAGTATGGGATGCAGTAGTACATGCATTAGTTAGGATTAAAATGAATAATTGACTTAAGGATTGACACAACAACGACATTGCATATTGTTCCTCATTGTTCCTATTGATATCGAATTGATCATTGATTATTGTTACCGAATATTGCATCATTGTTTATAGCCAATTGCATCGAGTATCATGATCGTCCCATGTTATTGATTCCTATTGATCTATTGACTTCATTGTTATACCGTTATTTCATTGTTACATCCTTTCTCTACTTTCTGTCCATGACTTGCTCTAAGGATAATTTTTCTCCTCATTTTAGATGAAGTGTTTACAGGTGTTGATGGAGAATTGCATGCTGGAATTGGAGAACAAAGATTCTGAAGATTTAATGCTTTTTAGTTGCTCATTATTTTATTGAACTATTGTGTTTGAGATTTATTATTGTATTGGGCTTATGTCCCGAATTTTATTGTTGTTTCTAGACGTTGGGTTATTATTATTATATTTGGATATTTTTATTGCTTAATTTCAAGTACTACTGTTCATGAGATTATTATTATTGCATGCGCAATTATTCTGTATTGATTATATTGTTGAGTTAATCGGATAAACAGCTTATGGATGACGTTAGTCATTTGCTGGGCCAATGTCATGTACTCGTATTCCGTATTTTTGGAAAGCAGAGCGTGACAAATTGTGCCACATATTTTCATATTTATTTAATGGAAATTCGGGGCGCTACAGAGTTTGGTATCAGAGCATGCTTCAATAGTAATGGTAAACATGATATAAGAATAAACCTAGGTGTGGACCTTAGAGTGTGAGTATCACATGGAATTAAAACAAGATGTTATGGTTTGGGGTATGATTAAGGTTTTGCCATAAGGTATTGATGTGAATACGAATTATGTTATGATGCTTTAACTTTTTCCTCATTTTGTAGTATTCAGTATAATAGCTGGACACAGGACCAGGAATGGTGGAAATGGTGATGGGGCTGAGGGTTCCCATTGGACCGGACTTGATCTAGAGAAGGAAATTGCCAGGGTATATCAGACCTTGAACACATTCATGGCAACTAACATGACTCGAAATTAGAATTAGAATCAAGGGGCTGGACCAGTGCTTGTTGATGTTGGTCCAATTAATCAGGTTGAGTCCTTCAAGCGGATGAAGCTACCTATTTTTGAATGGCAGTCTGATCCAAATGAGGCTGATGATTGGGTTAGACAGATGGAGGTAGTCTTCGAGGTTTTAGAAACCCCAACAACCAACAAGGTGAAATTGGCTACAATGCAGTTAGAGAAGGATGCTGACGTCTGGTGGCAGTCAATGAAGAGTACTTTTGGGGATCAACAGGTGACTTGGGAGGTTTTTCTAAGGGAGTTCAGGGATCGTTTCTTTTCTCTAGATATTCAGGAGAAGAAGACAACAGAATTCTTGAATTTGCAGCAAGGTAGCATGTCAGTGCGCGAATATGATACTATGTTCGCCCAGCTGTCAAGGTATGCACCAGAGCTTATCGTTGATGAAGCGAGGAAGGCCAAGAAATTCGAGTAGGGCTTGAGACCGAATTTGAGGTCTCGGATGATACCATTGGGCATCAGAAGGTTTGATAAGCTGGTGAGGAGAGCAGTTATGACAGAAGAAGATATGGATCAGTTCCAGAAGAAGCAGGAGACCTGGAACAGGAACAAGAGGCCAGCAACAAGTCAGAGTGTGAAGAAGTTCCCAGTAAAGCAGGGCAGGTTCAGTAGGCTAGAGCAGAAGGTACCCGCAATTCAAGGCATGACTTGTTTCAACTGTGGAGACACTGGCCATTATCAGTAAGCATGCACCAAACCACCTAAGGTGTGGTCTTATTATCAGTGTGGTCGTAAAGGGCATATCAGACCAAACTGTCCGCAGTTGAAGAAGGAAGGTGCGAGCGGAGGCAAATTCCAGAGGCAGGGGCGAGTGTTCGCATTAACTGAGGAGGATGCGGGTAACTCAGAGGATGTGATCCAGGTTATGCAAGAATTTTAAATTCATTTATTTGATGTATTAAGTAAAACTTTTTTTAAGAATAAATTGGAGATTCGAGTATCATTCTTTATGTAACAGGATTTGTCTTGATTAATGGAATAAAAGCAAAAGTTTTATTTGATACTAGTTCTTCGCATACATTTGTGTCGCTCAATTTTGCTAAAGTTTTAGGTGTGGAACCTAGGGTATTTCCAGGCAGAGTTTTGTCAGTAGCAACACCATTAGGGAAAGAATTGATTGCTGATCGGTATTACGAGGACTGTGATATCGAGATTGATGAGAGATTATTTGGCATTGATCTCATTGAACTGCAAGTCTTGGGTGTGAATGTGATCGTAGGCATTGATTGGATGGAAATATATGATGCCGCGATTGAATGCAAGAAGAAAGAGGTGTTGGGAGGTCCCGCAGTGACTTTTCAGGGGAAGAAGAAGAACCCGAAAGTGGCTACAATGGTATCTAAGTTGATGATACCAGATGAAGTCAGAAGTATTTCAGTTGTCAGGGATTTTCCTACGGTATCCTTGGAAGATCTACCAGGGTTACCGTCGTAACGAGATGTTGAGTTCTACATTAATGTTCTGCCCGAAAGCGCTCCGATTTCTAAGGCTCCATACAGGATGACACATGTGGAGTAGGATGAGGAGAAGAAGCATATTGAGGAATTGCTTGGTAAAGGGTTTATTAGGCTGAGTATGGGGAGCACCAATGTTGTTAGTGAAGAAGAAGGATGGGTTAATGAGGATGTGCATTGACTACCGGGAATTGAACAGGGTGACCATTCAGAACAAGTATCCGCTTCCACGGATTGATGATATGTTTGATAGGCTTCGGGGAGCAGCTGTATTTTCGAAGATTGATCTGCGGTCAGGGTATCATTGTGTCCGAGTTAAGGAGGAAGATGTAAGCAAGACAGTTTTCAGAACTCGTCATGGGCTCTATGAGTTTTTGGTGATGCCATTCGGAGTGACGAATGTGCCGGCAGTGTTTATGGACATGATAAACCAAATTTTGCGGCCGTTTATTGATTCCTTCGTAGTGGTATTCATTGATGATATTCTGGTATATTCGAAGTCGGAGGAATAACACTCTAAACACTTGGCAGAGGTATTGAAGAAGTTATAGGAGCATGACTTGTATGCCAAGCTGTCGAAGTGTGAGTTTTGGAAGTTTGAGGTAGCTTTCCTTGGTCATATCCTTTCTAAGGATGGAGTGGCCACTGATTCTCAGAAGGTTGAAGCAGTGAAGAATTGGCCTAGGCCGACGACAATGAAGGAAGTCAGGAGTTTCTTAGGTTTGGCTGGGTACTACAGGAGATTCATTCAGGGCTATTCACAGATCGCAGTTCCTTTGAGAGGTTTGACTCGGAAGAATGTGGCATTTACTTAGACTGATAAATGTAAGGCGAGTTTCCTAGAGCTAAAGAAGAGGTTAACGACTACACCTATCTTAGCTTTGCCACAAATTGGGAAGGACTATGATATCTTCAGTGATGCGTCGCTCAGTGGTTTGGGGTGCCGTTTGATGCAGTAAGGAAAGGTTATTGCATATGGTTTAAGGTAGTTTCGATCGCATGAGAAGAACTATCCGACGCATGACCTGGAATTGGCAGCTATTATCTTTGTCTTGAAGCAGTGGAGGCATTATGTGTATGGAGAGAAGGTCAACATGTATACAGACCACAAGAGTCTGAAGTACATTTATAGCAGAGGGATCTAAATCTTCGGCAGAGAAGGTGGTTGGAAGTGTTGGAAGACATTTGTCCTGAGATCAAGTATCATCCAGACAAGGAAAATGTGGTGGCCGATGGGCTTAGTCGGAAGAGCAATCTGTCGAGTTTGATCACTACTCAGAGAGAATTGGCAGCAAAGTTGGACTAGGAAGGTATTGAGGTTATACTGCAGGGTTTGGGAGCATCTTTGGCTTGGTTGAGGTTCCAGTCTTCTTCGAGAGAGAAGATTATGAAGGGTCAGAAATCAGATGCAGAGATTCAGAGGATGTTGCAGTAGGTTTCCAATGGCAAGTTATTTATCAGAGTTCCGTGTCCAAGATGGAGTTATATGTGTTAGATCCTGTAGGCAAGGCAAGAAACACTAGAGGGGGAGGGGGGGTGAATAATGTTGTATGAAAATTAAAAATGAAATTGAATTTGTTCTTCTATTCAGTCGACTTGAAAAGAGAAATAAGTCGACTGAGGCGTCAGATTAGTAAAGTATTTTAGACAAGTCTGATCAGTCGACTTGCCAGACAAGTTTTCGAAGAGTATGTTATACCAGTCTGACCAGTCGACTTAAATAAGAGAGGAAGTCGACTGTCCATACAAGTTTCACAGAGTAATTAACAAGCAAGTAAAGAAAATGCAAGTTCAGAGAAATACAACTACAGAGTACACACAATGTATCCTGGTTCGGTCCTCCAGACCTACATCCAGTCCCCAAGCAACCCACTTGAGATTTTCCACTATTCTTGAAAAAATACAAGAATACTCTACGGCGTTTAGAAAACAACCTTGTCCAACCCGTAGGCCTCTCTCACCACTAGAGAGAGCAAACCCACTCTTCCACCAAGAGTGAAAACCTGACTCTACAACCTAGAGCCCTACTCTCCAACCGAGATGACCACTCTCACAACTGAGAGTGAAAAGAAAACAATAAAAAGTTACAATCAACCTATAGCCTTGTTTTGTGATTATGATTTTTGTAAGTGGCTATTCGGTAAACTTCTGAATTCAGTCCAAAACGAATTCAGTGTTATATTGGACTGAAAATCAGAGAACCAAGACTAAGAAGATTAGAGTGCTAGTTTGAATACTTGTTCTTTTGAAACCAATAAACTTAAACTTTCTTTCAAATGCTTGGAACCTTTCAATGGTGATTCCTGGCTCTATTTATAGAGAGGAATCCCTTGAACGTTGTAAATCAGTTTATAAAACTGATTTAAAACGGATATAATCTTTTGAAAATCGAAAAACAACTTTTGAAATCAGAAAACTGTTGAAACGACTTGAACAGTCGACTGGGTTGCCATGATGAGTCGACTGGTCAGAGTTTGAAAGAGTTCAGACAGTTTCGTACTGATACAGTCGACTGGTACTCAACAGCTGATCTAATTCAAACTGTTTCGACCTTTAATCTTTTGAAAAACACTCAATTATAAAGATGTGTGTGTGTGTGTGTGACAATGCTGTTACATCAATCTAAGACTCGAAAAAGGAAAATTACAATTGTTTTACAAGACATGAAATATAACACATTAAAGCATAGGTCTTGTCTTGAGTCTTGAGACTTGAGATGGAGCTTTAGCCTTTGTCTTTGAAGCTTGCGTGAACAATCTTGAGCTTTGGAACTTTGTAGCTTTCTTGATCAATTTGCTTTGAGAGCTTCGTTTGAACACTTTGCCTTCGTGTATACATGGTATCTTCGTGTATACATGGTATTGATACAACCTACAATATATAAGAGGTAGCACAACAACTTTGCATTGTGTTGTAATCATCAAAACCAAGAATCAACATTCTCCCTCTTTTTGATGATGACAACACAATAGCTTACAATAATAGAAATATTACACATGCTCAATGCTCCCCTTAACTAATGTACAAAATTCGTATGTTGAAAAACATGCACCAAATACACAAACATACACAGGGAGCTATTTTTCTCCCCCTTTGTCATCAACAAAAAATAGGAGGAAAAAAATAGTAAACACAAAGGAGCATTTGCAACATAATAAACACATAGCAAAAGCAAAGTTATACATAGAAATTTGAAATACATTGTTCAAACGACTACATAAAAACAGAAAATACAAAAGAAGTAGAAACATACATAAAATAAAATGCAGCTAATCAGTCTTCTTCATCGTCATCTTGGGCACCTTGAGAGGGAGGAGGAAACTGAGAGGTGAACAAGTGAGTGAGATGGGAAAGACTGGCTTCAAAAGCATCTTGACGATCCATGATATAATTGACAGAAGTATAAAGACTCCTAGGATCATCAAAATCAACACGAGGACGAGATGAACTAGAAGCAGAAGACCGGCGAGCTGAAGTGACTAAGGGGATAGGAGGTGTATTCATACGAGGTGGAGAGGTGAGAAGTTTCATACGCGCTAGACTTGCACGATCAAAGGACTCATAGTGTTTAACAACACTCGTCTCCGAATCGAGATCAACATCATAAGTGTAGAAGATGTGAGTGAGTAAAGCACCAAAAGGAAGAAATGAAGAATGAGTCTTATTAAGATGATTAAAGATGATTTGACCCCAATTTATTTTTATATTGCCAAAAATTGCATAAATGGCTAGTTGCAACTCATGGGAATACTGGTCACAACTCCCTGTTTCGGGAAAAATATTATATGACAGTATGCGTGCAACTAACTTACCAATAGAAGTAATTGATTGATTGGTCATAGGAGGACCTCGAGTTGGCAAATAAATTCTTGACAATATGGTGTCATCATTCATCTCAACATCTCCTAAATCAATCCCTTCATCAGACAGACCCAAAATAAGACTTAATCTAGCAGGGATGATTCTCATGTGTTTATTTTTGACAGAAGATAGAATAAATATCTCGCTACCATCCTCCGATGTAACAACCTTCATATTTGTGTAAAACAAATATATAAGGTGAGGGTAGTAAGAGGGTTGGTTTACTAAAGACAATAAATCAAATAACCCAC
Source organism: Hemerocallis citrina (assembly GCA_017893485.1). Lineage (NCBI taxonomy): Eukaryota > Viridiplantae > Streptophyta > Magnoliopsida > Asparagales > Asphodelaceae > Hemerocallis > Hemerocallis citrina. The sequence continues at coordinate 7,245,139 of CM030363.1, read as the reverse complement.
ATTATTCAAACAATGGGGCTAGAGGAAACCTATCAAGATCCGGAAAGTTTACAAATCCACCCGGAAAAATGATAATTGAACAAATAATGTACCATTTATCAATATGACTAGGGCTTCTTAAGTACTAAAGATAGTCTCTTGTGGATTATCCCTCCTCTACATTAGAGGTACGAGATCTTTTAGGAGCCATTACTCAAAAACTCTAAAAATAAAGAGAGGGAAAGAGTCTAAGAAGATATACCAACAAAGAGAGTAAAATAGAGGCACTGATCTCAGGAAAGAGGACTTCGGAATGGGAAAGTCCACTGAAGTAGAGCTCCGATTTGGGTTCAAGATCTGAAATCGCCAAAGAGCAGCAGCACCAGCCGACTGGTAGACCTCGGAAGGGAGAGAGACAGTGAAGGGTAAAGTGAAAAGAAGGAGGTAGAAGTTAGGGTTTTTACACAAGGGTAAAGGGCTAAGATAAAATCTGGAGAATATCAAGGGACGAGATTGGTCAATGGTGAAAATAGGGTAAAAGAGTTGCCTAAAAAGAAGTGCTAAATTTCGAATATGAAGAAAACTGATTCGCGACAGTCGACTGTATGGTTAGGGCAGTCGACTTAGTCGACAGCAAAAATAGATAATCGAAAATAGCAAAAATACAACTGGCAGTCGACTGGATTACTGTTCACAGTCGACTTTCCAGAGCATAAAAACTCAGGAAAATAGATATAACGAAAAATACTTGGTCAGTCGACTGAAATAAAGTTTTAAGTCGACTTACCAAAGTTAAAATTTCAGGAAACATCATGAAAACTACAAATTCCTAGTTCTCTTCTTAAAGTGATAAAAGTGTCTTCCTTAAGTGGTTTTGTAAAGATATCTGCTACTTGTTTATTAGTAGAAATAAAGTCTAAAGAAATATCTTCCTTTAAAACATGATCATGTAGAAAATGATGTCTAATATCAATGTGTTTCGTACGTGAATATTGAACCGTATTTTTAGATAAGTTAATGACACTAGTATTGTCACACATTATAGCAGGTTTTGAAAATGAAATACCACAGTCCAATAGGGTTTGTTTCATCCACAAAATTTGGGCACAAGCCAAACTTGCAGCGATATATTCAGCTTCTGTGGTGGATAGGGATACCGAATTTTGCTTCTTACTGCACCAAGATACTAGAGAATGTCCCAAAAAGTGACATGTTCCACTAGTACCTTTTCGGTCAATTTTACTACCGGCAAAATCCGCATCGCTATATGACAAAAGTTAAAAATTATTGGTGCATGGAAAAAATAAACCATACTCAGATGTGCCTTTAATATATTTTAAAATACATTTCACAGCTTTTAAGTGACTCTTTAGGACTCGGCTGATATCTAGCACACAAACATACACAAACATAATGTCTGGTCTACTAGCAGTTATATATAAGAGTGAGCCTATCATACCTCGATAGAGTTTTTGATTGACACTCTTACCTAATTCATCTTTGTCAAAGGTAGTTGTAGTAGGCATAGGTGTAGTCTTACTACTTGTCCTAAATCCTTGAAAAATTTCATTTTGCTTGGTAGTCATATATTACACATGCATCTTTTTCAAACATGATTTTATAACCCTTATCACAAAGTTGGCCAATACTTAACAAGTTATGCTTAAGTCCACTAACTAGAGAAATATCTTCTATTGAAGGGTTAGTGTGCTTACTGACCATGCCTATTCCAATCACCTTCTCTTTGTTGTTATCACCGAATGTGACTGTTCCTCCATCAATTTCTTGTATGAAAGATAGGAGGTTGGCATGACCAGTCATGTGCTTTGAGCATCTACTGTCAAGTATCCACCGATCTCTTTTAGGTACCTATAAAATTTTCAATGTGAATATAGTACCATTTTCATTGCGTCCAAAAGAGATTAGTTTATGGAAAACCAAACCCAAAGAGAGTTTGATTTTCCACCAAATGCAGAAATATAATTAACAGAATTACAAATAGAAAGAATGTATGAATTAATGTAAGTAATTCTATCTTTCGGACTCAGATTGACTGGAACCCATATATTTTTGCTCTGTCTAGTTGACTTTATTGAACCTTTCAGTCGACTGTTAGTGAAATCCAGTCGATTGGGAGGTGTAATAGGTCAACTTATCTGAGGTTTTTGTTTCTTTGAATGAAACTCAGAACCTCTGGATAGGCGACTGTTACTTGGTTTCAGTCGAATGGTCTAAACTATAGATTTACCTTTATCATTAAAACTTACAGCTTTAGGCTTTTCAAAAAAACTCATACAGTTTATTCTTAACACTAGAAATAGATACAGATTTATTTACACTAGTGTTCTTGGAGACATGAGGTTTTTCAAGATACTTTTGAAAACCAAGTTCAAACTTTTTATTGGATTGCACTTGATTTTGGAGAACATCTTTAAATTCACTTTTCCTTTATTAAATTTAGATACATTTTTGGATATCTCTTCATAATTTTTCTTTAGAGACACAATATCTATATCTAAACTAGAAAGACGAGAATTTAAAGATTTCACTTCTTTATGAAGGTCAAGATTCTCTTGGGAAAGTGTTTGATTTACTTTCTCCAAGTTCTTAACTCTAATTTTTTCTTTCTTAAGCTCTAGAAAAATCTCGTTGAAGGTATCAAGTAAATCATTAGAATCATAATCATCACTTACTTGATTTTGAGACGCATAAAGCAAACGTTAGCAACCTCGTTTGTCTCTTCATTTTCTTCTTCCGATGATGAGTCGCTATCATCTCAAGTTGCTTGGTATGCCTTTTTGTTCTTCATGAACGTGTTCTTTGTGTACTTGTCATTCTTGAAGTTGGAAGCATTTCCTTTAGATTTAGCGTTCTCTAGTGGGCAATCCTTCTTCATATGACCTATTTTATTATACCTGAAACAAGTTGGAAGTTCATTAGTATCCTTAGATTTTGAATTAAACTTATCTTTTCTTAGGAACTTTTGGAACTTTCTCGTGAACATGGCTATCTCTTCCTCATCTTTCTCTTCATCCTCGGAGTCCGACATGGCTTTGAATGCTAGTGTCTTCTTCTTTGATTGTTAAGGTTCTAGATCCTTCTTGCGGTCTTCAAGTTGTACCTCATACGCCATGAGATATTCCACAAGATTCTCAAGAGAAAGTTGTGTTAAATCGTTGGCCTCTTCTATGACGGTGGTCTTCTTCTCCCATTCGGGGGTTAGTGCACGAAGAACCTTCCTCACCATTTCGGCTTGAGTGTACGTTTTTCCAAGCGCCACAAGTGAATTTGTAATGTCCATGAACCTTGTAATAATCTCAGATACAATCTCATTCTCCTTCATGCAGAACATCTCGAACCTGTGAACAAGAACAGATATTTTAGATTCTTTTACTTTATTTGTTCCTTCATGAGTTACCTCGAGTGTGTGCCAAATTTGATGTGTGGTTGTTGCATTGGACACACGGTTGAACTTCTCCTTTGTAAGGGCACAGAATAGCGCGTTCATCGCCTTTGCATTGTTCATTGTTTGATTCTTCATGTCATCGTTCTATTGTGCATATGGAATGATAGGAGCGGTGTACTCGACCTCCGTCATATTCAATATCTCATAGTTGATGGACTGAAGGTAGATCTTCATTCTACACTTCCAATAGTTGTAATTGGTTCCATTGAAGAGGGGTGGCCTTCGTATGGATTAGCCTTCATGGTATTGATTTGCATTAGAAGTAGTTGCCATTGCACTCAACCAGGCTCTAATACCAAGTGTTGGATCCTGTAGGCAAGGCACGGAACACTAGAGGGGGGGGGAGGTGAATAGTGTTGTATAAAAATTAAAAGCAAAATTGAATTTTTTTCTTCTGTTTAGTCGACTTGAAAAGAGAAATAAGTCGACTGAAGCGTCAGATTAGAAGAGTATTTTAGACAAGTCTGATCAGTCGACTTATAGCGGAAATCAGTCGACTTGTCAGACAAGTTTTTGAAGAGTATGTTATACCAGTCTGACCAGTCGACTTAAATAAGAGAGGAAGTCGACTGTCCAGACAAGTTTCACAAAGTAATTAACAAGCAAGTAAAGAAAATGCAAGTTCAGAGAAATACAATCACAGAGTACACACAATGTATCCTGGTTCGGTCCTCCCGACCTATATCCAGTCCACAAGCAACCCACTTGAGATTTTCCACTATTCTTAAAAAATTACAAGAATACTCTGCGGTGTTTAGACAGCAATCTTGTCCAACCTGTAGACCTCACTCACCACTTGTAACACCTCGGATTTTAAAATACCGAAAATATTCGTTTTTACATCTTGTAGGGGTGAGAATTATTTTTAAGTCATATCTTATTTTATTTATTTTCAATATTGATATTGGTATGAATATTTGTGGTAGATTGGTATTATTGATGTATTGGGACCATGAGTTGAGATTTTATGTGAATAAATATTGTTTATTTTATTTTTAGAATTTTGGGGGATTATTATAAGATAATTTTAAGGTATTTTGTATTGTTTGTATTATGATAGAAAAGAGTTGGAGTTTATTTGTAATATTTTGCATTTGGAGGGTTTATAGGTAAATATACCTTATTCTTATTATTATTATATACATTATTTTTAAAAAACCCTCCCCCATTTTCTTTCTTTCCTTCTCCTTTTCCCTTCCGTTCCTTTCTCCCAACCCAACCGAAACCCATTCGGTGGAAAACTCCCCAACCCCAAATCCACTTCATTTCTCCACTATTTCTAAATTAATTTGAGGGGTAAGCTAATTGAAGGATGCTTTAGCTCGTGACGGTGTCGGTTTTTCGAGAAAGTTTCGATAAGCTATATCCCTTTTTATTTTATTGTATAAAATTAAGTGTGGTTAGTTTTATTGAGTAGAAATATTATAGTAGGGAGGCTTGGAGATGGTAGGAGTAGAAGAGGTGAGAGATTAGTATATTATTAAAGAGTTGGCAAGTTGTTAATAAATTAGGATTTGTGAATTTGGGAAGGAAAAATTGGTTTCATTGATGATAGAAAAAATGATTGGAGGGTGAAAAATGTTATACAAGGTTTAATGAAAAATTTTGGTAATTTTTATAGGCTTCAAGCTCCATTAAATTGAGTGAAATGGATTATTGGTAAAAAGTGCGCGTCGGGTATTCGGTGAAATGCCCGAGCGAGATTTAGGAGAGAATTTGTTGGTCGGAGGTATCATTGAGTTTTATTACTATCATTAACCCTAATTTGAGATATTAGGACAAAGGCATTGAAGAAATTAGGAAATATAAAATTTTCTTATTAGGAAGCCTCCGATGTATATGTGAGTTCTTGTATCGGGGTTCGAAATTGAAATCCGTCGATGTAGCTCACCTACATATGTCATTTGTGACACGTGGGTGAAAACGGATTCGAATTTGGAGGTTTGTAGGTCACGTTATGAGTTTTAAGCTAATCGGTTCCGTAATTTTCCAATTAGGTGGGAAAAGTCGAACTTCGACTGACTACCGGGCGGACGTGGGACATCGTTTGCTCGATCCGTCAGGTGAGTATGTTGTATTTATAAATATTTTATATTGTGGCCAAATTTCGTGGCTTTTTGATGTATTTCGTAGAAGTTATGCTAAAAACTGATTTTGAAGGAAATTACAGATTTTTAAGGGCCCGAAACTGAGTTTTTGTGATATTTGAGGAAATTAACTATTTTAAGTATATAAAACCTATATTATGGGTTAATGTGACATGTTGAAGTTTAAAAATTAAATATATTGAACGGTTTATGCATATATTTACCCCGTGCATGTTTTGTGCATGTTTTTGGGTGAATAAGCCGATATAGGTGATTTGGTATATGTGGAGCCTTGTGTATGGGCTAGCATGCTATGGATGGATGCTATAAGATGTAATTAGACGAAATTAGTGATTGTGGTCATGTTTTGGAGACCTGCGTATATATAGTGCATGTTTTATGCTTATTTTGGGGTATATAGGCCCTTATAGGTGATTTTACTCACATAGAGCATTGGGTATGAGTTAGCATGCTATAATTGGTTGTTATGGAGTTTAATTAAATGAAATAAGCGATTATGGCCCTATCTCCTGGAAACCCGCAAATGTGATGTATAGGTAGATGATTATGGTTTGTGATGCAATAATTGATAAAATTAGTAAGTGGGTATATGTTTATAGTCTAATTATGTTCTAATGAATTAATGAGCAATAATATGATATTATAATGTGACGAATTATATATTTTGATACTCTTACGATATGGAATAACATAATATAGTTCTTTTATTAATATTATAACTTGGCGTATACCTATATCTGATACAATGAGATAATGAATATTATGGTATTCTTAATGTGGGATGTTATGGCAAAATAAATATTTTGGCGCATTAGTATTATTCAATAATATGATATGACGACTTTATATGTTGAATGACAGGGTGTATGCATAATGTGGTGATATGATAATTAATATCTTGGACATCGATTTGCATTAAAATGGTAAGATAAAGGGCAATATGGTACGTGCTAATAAAATGTATTATTAATTTACGTGACTAAAGTCAAGGTTGTGGCAACTATCAAATTAAAAAGTGAAATGCTTGTGTGATAAAGCAAGATGAAAAGATGAAATGAGTAATGCTAATAACAGATGGTTTTGTTGACCAGTACCTACAACAATCCTGGGGGTTTGGGCTATACCTCCTAACGCCCAAGAACCGGCTTGGGAATAGTGGACCCAAACTATGTTTGGGGTAAGTGGTTTTTATCGCCCAAGCTATCGGCTTGAGGCCCGGTTTTCCCTCGATGACAGCTGTCGCGAGGAAGTACCCAGTTTATCTGGGGTTAGTGGTTTTTCCCTCCTGGCTTCGGCTGGGAGGAAGTACCCAGTTTATCTGGGGTTGGTGGTTTTTCCCTCGACGACAGCCGTCGCGAGGAAGTACCCAGGTTACCTGGGGTCAGTGGCTTTTTCCCTCTTGGCTTCGGTTGGGAGGAAGTACCCAAGTTCTACTTGGGGTTAGTGGTTCCCTCGCTAGTTCGGCTAGGAGGAAGACGTAGCCTCGGACGAGTAAGACTCTGTGTGAGCATCGGGCCGCGTGTTTACTAGGCTGTCGGCTTTCAGTATGTTGGGACACTGTGGCTCACTGGTCGACAAACTAATAAAATAACTAAGTGTAAATAAAATATGAAAGCAAGGAAAGTGGTTGTGAATGAAATGATTATGAAGAGATACGAGTTATGAGTTGTGTGTGAAAAGAAATGATAATTTCAGTATGTGGTTAGTTTTAAATGAAAAAGTAGAAGAGGCATGTGTTAATATGAATAGTATGAAGTAACTATATTATGTAAATGACTATTAAAGTAAAATACAGTATGATATGAGTTGTACCTTGGAATTGTATCAAGGAACTACCTGCCCGCTATTTCTGTGGAAATGGTGAGAATTACCTGCCTTGGCATAATTCGCAGGGTGAGTTGGCATGTTAGTGATAAGGATTAATGGAAATGAAGAATTTAGTAAAATGAAGATGAATAGTGATTGAAGTGAATCAATAACCAAGCTATCAGCTTGAGATGTGATGTGATATTACCCAGACTATGTGTTTGGGGTGTGGTGATTATTACCCAAGCTATCGGCTTTGGGGTGTGATATATTATTGCCCAAACTATGTTTGGGGATATGGAGTATAAATTGATGTGAATGAAAGTGAAATTAATGGTAATTGAGATATAAGTGAAAATGAAAGTAAGTTTAATTCTCAATAAGATTGAGTAGTAACTAAGTGATATAATGAGATGTGATTGAGCTATAAAACATGCTTTTGATGCAATGTGAATAAGCATTCTAATTAGTGATATGTTAATGAAATGTGATGAATTGCAAGTACCTCGCAAAGTGAAAGGAAATGTGATGTTTGTGTTATACGACATAAATGAGTGCGGTATTCTGGGAATGAATGCATATGTTGATGATGCTATAAAAACAGATAAACGTGATGTTATAGAATAAAATAAATACTTGTAATGAGATGATGAGGTAGATGGTATTGTTGTTTGGATGTGTGCGATGTATGCAATAAGAAAATGGTTTTATTCACATAAATAATGAAATGCTGTTATGATGATAATTGTGGATAGATGAATATTCGTACTATGCGAGTGTAAGATAAGGATATATATACGAGGTTGATGTGAAGCATATCGCGAATGTGTGAAGTTATGGATAATTAAATAGTTGAATGCAGGTTGGCAGAGTATTTGATATAACATCGCATTGGTGATGTTGTGTTCAGAATTCAGGTTGCATTATCTTAACTTGATATTTGTAAGTTTAAACTATTTTCCTTATACCATTTTAATTTATTTATTAGATTAATAACTATACTCACACCAGAAATGGCTGACCCCTTAGTGTTTGGGGAGTTAGGGAGTCCCTGGACTATCCTAGATCCCCTACTATTACAGGTCCTCAGCAGCGCAGAGGTGAGGCGTAGGTTTGTAGAGTGGAGATTTATTTTTTTTAAAATTCTTGTATAAATTAGTTAGGTGAATAGTGAAATTCGTGATTTAAATTGTAATTTGAATGTAAAAGTACCTGGATGTCGATGATGAGTAAAGTATGGGGTGGTATGGTATGTTCTTGACCCGTACCCATCTCGTTGTGGCGTACCGGGCCCTGTGGTATGTTTTACAAAGATTTTTCTAAAATTTTTACTACGTTTTCAAAGAAAATTATGGTTTTTAATTGGTAACTGATATACTGTTATGAGTTTGGCCCCCAGAGCATGATATTATATTGCCTGTGTGATTCTGCTCATTTTGGCCTGGGGAGCCCGTGATATTATTGTCTGTGATGTGAGCTAAGGAATTTAGAGCAGAATTCCGTAAGCTAATTGTGTTTCGGGGTTGAAATTACAGGTAAAATTCTGCCCAAATTTTTATTGAAATATAACTATTTTAGTTTATGTTTAAAGTGATATAGAAATTGAAAAAATTGCATTTAGAGGTTTAGTTTTTTATATAAAAAAAATTTGGGGTGTTACAGTTTGGTATCAGAGCTTAGGTTAACTAGGAATTTGTTAATCTTAGTGATCTTGCCATGTGAGTATGGGTTCATTATTGCTTAGTCGGAGATAGAGAGTGTATTTTATGTGGGTGTTTTGTTAAGTATAGGTTATATTATAGAAGGGAGCGATCCTCATTAGATTTTTTTTCTGACTTTGAGTCAGCATTACCTTTCATGACCCTGCATATGGGTTGACCTCTGTAGAAATTCCGGTGTGACCTTGTGTACTATTGGAGTATTTTATTATATCGATTGTTGTGTGCTGTAAGGGGTATTCCCTGGAGATTTTGTGTGGGTCCTATGGGCGTATGTCCTATAGGTGTATATTCACAGGTTCGATGCACGCAAAACAGTGTGCATTTTAGACTTCGTGGTGGGATCTACAGAGCGTGTACTCGGTGTCAATAACAATCATTTACAATTTACAATTTACAATCAATCATTCACAATCAATACTTCTCCTTCCATGTCAATACGATATCACGATAAGGCCTTACCGAGTACATTTTCTGAGACTATCCACTACTAAGTCAACCCTTATTAACTATGGCTTGTTTAATATTTTATTATTAAGTCACTCATGTCCATGCAAGTGTGTATAAGAATATCAAGGGAACGATACGAATGCAACAAAATGATGCATTGCACAATAATAACATGAAATAGTAAATCTGAAACAGCCGACACAGTTACACTAAAACAGTGATAACTCATAGACTACAATTCAGAATTCGAAGTTTCAGGATGCTATCAGCAACTAGACACTTAGGGCTACAATTTATATTCAGTAAGTTTGTGTTAATTCTTATGGTAACAGGGTCGAAATCTCTGTGCAAAACAGTACAGGCAGCAAGAGTTCATAAAAAGCCATCACATATATATTCATCAAAGTGGGTAATTAACATGCTATTGTATCATGAAATGCATTACACTAATGTACAACAATTAGAATGTCCTTTACAGTGTACAAGTCAATTTATGATGTCATTGATCAAGTCACAATATCTCAATCAATCAATGTATTCAATCACCATTCATTTTCCTTATATGCAATTTCTAGTCATTTTATTCATGTCAAGTGTGTATGTAGGCTTGAGTTTGAGTCAATGGATAATAATATGATGTCAAGAGTACGTCGGGTTAGCTCGTGTAAACCCTCGATACTCCCAACGGAAAGGATACAAGGCAATTTTAGAATAATTGAAATGGAACTACTTGCATAAGAGGTCAAAAATCTTGAACTAGAATAATTAACTGAGTTCAAGTAAACTTGTCTTTTGTAGACGATTAGATTAGAATCACCAGAATAACGGGATCAGAATCCCGGGGAGGCGGCACGTGCGTTCTGCGTGCAAAATAGCAACAACAACAGTGAATTCGGCACACAACAACAACACATGGGATCGGATCTTCTACACACAAAACAATGATCAACACCCCCTTCTCCAAAACACCAAACGTAAGATCAAGATCCGACCTCCACAAAATACCAAACAACGATACAAACCCACTCTCCTTCACAAATGCCAATACAGATCCCCATCTCCTACTCCACAATACAGCAAACACAAACCAACCACTCTCAGTCCTCCTACTCCATACAACAGAGAACACGGAAATCAACCACAGAAGCACAATAGTAAATAGTGAATCCCAATCCCAAATAGGTTTCCTCCGATGGCCAAACAGCAAGTCAACCAACAGCAACCAGCGATGGCAGCAAGGTGTTGGTGGCTTTGGGGCTGACGGGGTCTGGAGGAGGCAGCCGCGGTGGTTGACGGAGCTTGGGCACAGCAGCAAAGCAAGACGACGACAACAGTGAGGTGGCTTCGGGGGTTCAGGCGCAGACGAGGGGCAGGGTCGGGAACCAGGGCGCGGCGCCGAGGGTGCAGGCACTGCGGGGAGGAGCACAGGCTGGCTGCGCTATGTCGGTGTCGGAAGGACAGGTCGAGGAGGCGACTGCACTGGCGCTGCGGTGCGGCGCTGCGGTCTGCAGGGCGTCGCAACACAGGAGCGCACAGGGGCATCGCGATGGGAGATCGGGGATCTGCGATGGTGGTCGTTGCGAGCGCAGCGACGGGGGAAGCTCGAGGATGAGAGGAGGAGCGACTGGTGGTTGTGGTTGATGACGGAGAGCAGGGAGGCAGGCGAGGTCGGCTCGACTTCGGTGGGGCTTTGGGGATGCGAGGGAGGTAGTGATCGGGAGTTGGGTTCTGTTTGGTTTGGGTTGAGCGGTTGGCGAAACAGAGAGAGAGGGGGAGATGAAGAGACGGGAGAGAGAGAATAGGCGGTGTGAGAGAGTGTAATGGGAGAGAGAGTGGGGGATTTGTTAAGTTAATAATAATAAATATATTATTAAATAAGGGGTAATTAGAGATAGTGGGAAATTGGGAGATACGGGAAATTGTGCAGTTGAGGAGAATGTGAACAAATTTGTATACGAGTGAGTGTATGGGTTTGTGGGCTTGGATTTAGGGTTAGAGTCCAATAGAAGATGGGCTTGGGTTTGGGCTTCAATTAAATATAATAAATTTAATAATAGCCGTTGGGCTTCTCATGAATTAAAAATAATCAATAAAATGATAGTATAAATTAACTTGGGCTTCAAAGTGAATAAATAAAAAGAAGAGAGACAAGATTCTAGTTGGAATATAAATTTGGGTTTCACTAGGAAATTCAAAATGATTTAAATGCATCGGAAGAATTTATACGGAAATTGAAATACCAGAATACATGGAGAAAAAGAAAAGAAATAGAAATCCGTATAATCGGAAACAGGGGTTACAGAGAGAGAGAGAATTAAATAAATAAATAAAGGAGTTGTTTTGGGGGAAAACTTTTGGGGGGGAAATGTGTTTTGTGAGGTTAGATTTGGACCTTTGATTTTGGGAAAATTGAAGAAGAGCCACTTAATAGCTTTCTTTGTGTTTTATTATATAGATTATACTGCAGTTTTTTTTAAAATCAATTTTGTGCTTCTCTCTTCTGCAATAGTGTTTTTAGCTCAAGAATAGTATCTTCCTATTTGAAATAATATTGGGTAGCTGATCTATTCGTATTGTCATGGATGCTAATTGATTCTCATAGTTTTCATTATCTGTAGTGTTTTAGGTAGTCTACAAAACTATTTGATAAAAGCAATAAATTTTTTTTTTAGGGAAAAGGTGGAATAAGGTCACCCCATTTCATTAATAAGAAATTAACAAAACAACCCCAGCATGCTGGAGCAAGTTACAACCTACAGACAGAAAAAAAAAAAAACATGAAGCGACATGACCGGTACATATAATCAGCTCTCACTCTAACCTACGAGGACCAACTAATTGTATGTCCGTCAAGCAAGCTTCGAGCACCCACCTCCACGGCACGCGCCCACCCACCTGAACCGAATCCTGTGGGGTTTGAAAATTTACCGCTCCCCTCCTTCTACCTCATCAACGTCACTTCAAACATGGCCCAATCGGAGTCGCACCCAAAAGGAGAGTCGTCGCAAAAAAATCTCACTAACCCTAATCACAGACAGTCTAAGAGAGCAATGAAGAACTTATACTCTCTCAGATGATTTCTCAAAAACACAAACAGACACCTGCATAGAGTAGTGATAAGCATTGTCTTCACTCTCTCACTCTCTCACTCTCTCTCTCACGTAAAACCCAACCAAATCACAACCAATTTGAAGAATCACCTTCACCTCTCGCCCCTGCGGGCGGTGGACGTTGTAGATTTCAGGGTCAATGATGAGGGCGTAGTGGCGGTGTTGTTGCAAAGTCTGTGGCAGTGGATTAAGGAATGTCGAGTTCAGTGTATGACTCCTCTACTACCGACCAAGAAGACAAACATCTCCCATCTGTGCACCTCATTGGGGGACCCTTCTGCGGGCCCAGGCCCCACCCTGTGCAGTAACAATCATGGGGGGGACCCCCGTCTTCAGGCCCTAGCCCCACAACTATACACCTCAATCTTCACACCGAATCAAATTTTCTTCCACCTCCTTTTTCACATCCTGGACGCTCCGCGACAGTTGAGACCAACACCCCGGAAGCTGCGATAAGTGAGCGCCCATCATGGAGGGACCCCGTCTTGGGCCCAAGCTCCACAATCGGTCTCATGGTGGTAAAATACTAGTATGTAATAAGCGGTCTCATGGGGGGACCCCGTCTTCGGGCCCTAACCCCACAACCGACCTACACCACAAACATCACAACTAGACATACCCAACCCAGACAACTCCACCAACCCCCCAAACCACAAAATACCCTGCCGTCTCACACCACGGCATAGCCAAGCACACCCCGACTTCTTCACACGCACTACCAACCCTCGAAAAACCAAAACATAGCTGTAATTGGCCCCAAGAGTGTTGGCATGGTGGCAAGCGCGAAAAGCAATCGGTGAAACACCTAGCAAAGCTAACCAATCTCAACCTAAACTAACCCCAACCCCAATAAACCCACCCCCAACTCCAAGTATCACAGATCTGGGTCGCTTCTTCAACTACAAACCCACTAGCAAAGATACTACTGTTGCTAAGATTGTGTGATTGATCGTTTTCTACTGATATCTCCTCCTCCACTGTTTCTGCATTGATTTGCTCGGAGGGGACTTGAGTTGCTCGGAGTGGAGGGGGAGATTCACCAGCGAGAACATCAAACTTGATCTGGTTTTCAACAACTTCAACTTCAATTTCACTCTCACCACCACCAAGAATAGTAGTAGATTCGTCGTCACTATCCCTATCCATCATCATCATCATCATGTTGTTGTCAATGTTTTCTGCCTCCATCTCAGCAGATCCCTTTGCTTCTTCCAGGATTTCAGTTACCACCTCTTCTTCCTCTTCTGCAATGATCTCACCAACTAAGTCATCATCATCATCATCCTCATCATCAAGTTATGATGATGATGATGATGATGATGATGGGAACTTGGAAGAGCTTGATGGGTTTGATGCTGATTTCGATGATGATTTCAGAACCTTCAAGATCAAGCCCATGAATGGGAATGGGAATGGGAATGGGAATGGTGGTGGTGGTGGTAACAATGGTGGGAATAATGCGAAGAAAGTTGAAGTTCCAATTCAGGGTAAAGGAGACCCTAAAATGGCAATGGTGGTGGTGGTAAGAATGGCAATGGTGTTGGAGGGGAGGGAGGGCCGCCCCGTTGGTGGAGGAGTGGTAAGGGGGGGACGACGGGGAGGGGGGCGGCGGCGCTGCGGGCAAGCCACCGCCGCCCCAGGGAGATAGATCTAGGGTTGGGTTCGAGAGTAGGTAGGAGAGGAAGAAGGGAGTAGGTAAGAGAGAAATTTGAAAACTTGATAAAAGCAATAGTTATGATTATGTCACCTTTGTTTCCATTATACTGGTATATTTTGCGGTGAAAAAAGTTGCTTTGTAACTTTGTCTGTTTGCTTAATTAAGAAAACAACATTCAGGAGTGATTCTGGTTTTGGTGAAATGCATATAGAATGTATATTATCACTTTTCTGTTTGTTAGTAGAAAGTTTGGTAAATGCTAAAAATTGTTGCCTGGTATCATTCTGAAATCTGAATCAGCTCCACATTGGAAATCAGATAATAGCTTTTGTTGCTATTCGGTATTATTCAAGATTTTCCCCAAAATAGGCCAATTTTTCAAACTAATTTCCAAAATAAACCACTTTTGAAACTAATTTAAAAAATAGACCACTTGACAATTGCGGTCTAAGTATATGCCACAATAGTCCAACTTCAACACTTATGTCAAAATATTGTTAAGGAGAAAACTATGTTCACTTTAGACCGCAGTTGACAACTGCGTTCTTGATTGCACTAAGCACGCAGTTCCCAACTACATTCTTAATTCAATTTTTCATAGGGTCCAATTAGGAATGTAGTTGGGAATTGCGAGCTTAGTGCAATCAAGAATGCAGTTGAAAACTGCGTTCTTGATTGCACTAAGGTCGCAGTTCCCAACTGCGTTCCTAATTCAATCTTTCATAGGGTTCAATTAGGAATGTAGCTGGGAACTTCGAGGTTAATGCAATTGTCACGCCCCGCTTCCCAAAAATACGGAATACGAGTACGTAACAAAAGCCCAGCGAATGATTTTCATTATCCATAAGCTGTTTCAAGAATTCTTTACAACATATCACAATAAAATCAGAGTCGGAAGCCAGAAAAGTCAACCACATGCACATATGAACCAAATACCAGCAAGAATACTTGAAATGAAATATATTAATCTCAAATAGTCATGATCTGAAATACACAATAAATCCTGGGTCACAATGCCCAAATACAAGAATAAATCCAGGTCTCAAAATACAATTATTGTTCAAGCAAACTACAAGAAATAATAATAGCAAGATTCTAGCATCTAGTACATCATGTCACCAATCCCGTCTAGAACCTGTATTCCAAAATCTGCAATTCAACGAATACAGGAAAGATGAAAAGAGAAAATACAAGTACCCGTCAATTGCAAGTCGCGGGTCACAAATAGAGTAGAATACAAGCACATGGAATGGGGAAACTAACTAGCACCTGGTATAGGTATAATGTCAACCTAGAAAAACTAGCATGGTAAAAGTGTCAAGTGTACACGGCATAAATCAAGTGTCAAGTAAACAAGTATCTTATAAACATACATCAAGTGTCAAGTGTCGTGTAATCATGTATCAAGTATCATGTTTCATGTAATTCAAGTCTCATGTATCAAGTCTCATGTTTCATGTAGTCAAGTATCAAGCAAGCAGGTATCGTGTCAAGTATCATGTTCAAGTATTAAGTTCGAGTCTTGTGTGATTACTATCTAGGTACCCTACATGGTTGCTACAACATAACAGTTTCGCTTTAGATTTCATAGTGGACCATAGAGAGCAGTGTACTCAGGAACAGTAATCCAAATTATATACCAAATTCTAAATAATCCAAATCATATACCAAATTCCAAATATGAAAAACACGGGCTTCCTTCCGAGTACACGTTTCTGAATTATCCACTACTAGATCTTTCCCATTAACCTCGACTTGGTTACTTTTATTATGATTATCAAACAGGCATGATTGTGTACGAAATAGTGCCAAATTAACATAATATAATCAGGTTTAGGTTCAGGGAAACAAATAATCATGCATAGATGATATACATTCACATATACGAGCAAAATAGTCTAGGTTCATAATCAGGACAGTAAGACCAATCAGTACTAAAACAGTGATTCCAAGAGGTACAGACATGGAAATCAGAATCCACCAAAGGATCTGGAAACTAGACATCCACACGCATCCAACGAGTATAATAAAGTCACATACTAGTTCACAACATCTCAGCTTAAAACTGATTTGAATACAGAATTTATGTGCAGTCAGAAAACAGGGGAACGACTTCAAAAGCATGAAAACAACATGAAAACATATCAAATAATTCCACGAAAAATCTGGGATAATCCCCTATAGATATAGACTCAAAATAACAAGTTTCATAATATTCCAATATGTATAGATAAGCCATCAAAAATAAGAAGTAACACAAAATCATAGTTTGACAAATCTGGAATTTCTCAACACTGTTGTACGAAAACAATGATATCTCGCAATCAGTGAATCGAAATCCAATTCCGCCAAAACGACATGAAAATAGATAAAATTTTTCAACTTTCATATTTCACAAATAATTTTCATACAATGTAAAGAATTAGGGTGAAAACATGGTTCAATACTGAACAACACGAAATTTACAGCACAAAACGATTTTAGAAAAGGATATGAAACACCACACATATCTTATCTTTAAAATACAACAGAAATCTGGGAAGTCCCTAACATCATGAGGAAACTCTGAGCAAAATATTATACCAAGATATTATGTATAGCCTAGTTCTTGAAAATAAATTGTTAACAAAATTTACACAAAACTGAATCTGGAAACTACCGACACGGTTGTACCAAAAACATCATAACTTAGTCATACGAACTCCAAATGCAGTAAAACCAGGTGTTTGAAAATAGACTAAATTATCTAGATTTCACTTTTAATTTCCAAGTTGAGATTCGGACCTTAGCATGGGTGAAAACAGCAAGCAACACAGAACAGACCGCAATTTTCAGATTTCACATCTCTTCTTCAAAACATCATAACTTCCATAATTTTGGTTCAAACCTAACCAAACTTGAAATAAAGCCTACCAATCATCTAAATATCATATTTTAGGGATTCTAACATGTCCAAGCCTAATAATTCTCACATGGACAATCAATCGAACACATAGCATGCAATATGACACATACACGAACAAAATCAAGTTTGGGTAAAACCTAGGGCATTAACCTATCAAGTTTCATGTCATAAGTCATCTATGACCAAATTTATCATAATAGAGGCAAACTCATCAAGAAAAATACAATATTTGATTGTCTCTAGACCCAACTACTCTAGGTGTGAACTTTTTGACTTGTATCAACCTAATAAAATTATGTACAAGTTACTTGCCTCTTAATGACGATGAACGCGAAGAACGAGTCCTAGCAACGAAACCCAAGAGCAAAAATCCTTCCAAGCGCGAATCCAAGCGAACCCACGAACTAAAAACGCCTTCACGAACAACTCCTTAATGCGACGCGCGAAGGGGAGAATACCCACTTCAAGGAACACCAAAGGAAGGAGTTTTGTGATGTTTTTGGATGGTGGTGGTGCTGGTTTGGGACAGCCGACCACAAGGAAGGAGAAGGGAGTTGTAGGGTTGATGTATGGAGAAGGGTTGTTTGTATGGTGGATGGATTGTTGCAATGGATGGAGAGGGGTGTGTTCGGCTGTGGGGGGAAATATGCAGGCCGGGATGAGAGAGGGGTAGGAGAATAAGGAGCCGGGATGCTTTGGATGAGAGGGAGAGAGATTAGAGGTTAATTATGTTTAGGGTTAGGGTTTTGGGGGTTAAGTGTATTATATATGGGTTAAATGTGGGCTAATGGGTTGTGGGTATGGGTATGTAGTAATAGGTATATGATATGGCTAAAAATAGGATTAAATCGGGACCGTTCACATCGGACTCGAATCTTAAAGCTCAGGGGTAAAACGGTAATTTCACATGCAAATGGGTCCGAAGCGGGTACTGGGTCTCCTACTCACAGATCCAATAACCCGCAAACGGATCCACCTCAGCTGGGTACGGGTTTCAACCCGCTACCAACCCGATCCGACAAGATACAATCAAGGTCCCTGATTAGATCTAAATCAACGGCCATGATTCACATCTATCTTTTCACTGGGGATTAGGGATTAAATTCCTTAACTGATTATAGGGGATATACCTTATCAGATTACATGCCTTATCTGATTACGGGGAATATTCCTTATCTAATCACGGGGATTACATTCCTAAAACCAGTCCCTAAGACGCCTATAAATACCCCTCACCCATCTCCATTAAGAGGTAATCAATCTTTTTCTAGTTAAACGCTCTTTCTTAATCATTTCTGATTACTGACTTGAGCGTCGGAGGGTGCGTCGCCGGGATCAACCCCGGTGTATCGCACTTCCTTGCAGGTGAACGGCGGGAGTCAACGGTCAAGCTCCGGCGGAACAGGTTAGGTGTTTGCTATTCAGGTTTTCTACGAACTCACAAATACTGTCTGTTTGCCCCCACACCGAATTTAGCGGCAACAGATTGGCGCCGTCTGCGGGAAAACTAAACGAATAGCAGCGCCTCTTCCCGTTGGTTCGACCTTCTCCAGCCATGCCTCCTAGAAAGGTCAGATCTAGGGGTCCAACCGTGGACCCAACCCCGCTGATCAGCAAGAGGTAGCTTCCGTCCAACCCGCTCCGCAGCAGGGACAACCCCCGCTTCAAGTGGAGGGCCCTCTTCAACAAGATCAGCCTCTTCTTCAGAATCAACAACCCCCCAAGGGTCCTTCCGGTCCACAGAATGCCGGTGTGGGGGGCTCTCGTATGAAGCAACCACTCAATCAGGACCGCGCCTCCATACACAATGCCTCTACGGATTCCATGGCCTCTCACAATCCCCAAAATCAGAAGAAGGAAGAGGACCTACGCCACCGTCCGGACGAGAAGCGGGCCCGAGAGGGAGCCTCCCGCCAGAAACGTCCGAGTGAGCGGTCCCCTCACCACTGAGATCACAGAAGAAGACCACGCTCCCCCGCGGGCCGGCAGCAGCCTAGAAACGAGGAGGCGCCAATCACCCGCGCCGAGACCCAACGAGTTTGGAGCACAACTCTCTCATAGAGTTCCTCCTCACACTCATCTCACATACAGCTCTTTCCCAGAGCCGGGCTCTTCCGCTCCGCTCACCTCCGAAGCGGACCTCCTCTCAACAAAGTTGGAAGCACAACTCCCCCCAAGAGTTCCTCCTCACACTCGTCTCACAAACGGCTCCCTTCCAGAGTCAAGCTCTTTGCTCCGCCCACCTCCAAGGCGGACCTCTTCTCAACGAGTTCGGAGCTCACAACTCTCACCAAGAGCTCCTCCTCGCACTCGTCTCACAAACGGCTCTCTTCCAGAGCCGAGCTCTCCACTCTGCTCACCTCGGAAGGGACCTCTTCTCAACGAGTTCGGAGCTCACAAAACTCACCTAGAGTTGCTCCTCAAACTCATCTCACAAATGGCTCTCTTCCAAGAGCCGAACTCTTCCCTCCGCTCGCCGCCGAAGCGGGCCTCTTCTCAACAGGTCCGGAGCTCACAACTCACTCCTAGAGTTGCTCCCCAAACTCTTCTCCCAAATGGCTCTCTTCCAGAGCCGAACTCTTTGCTCCGCCCACCTCCAAGGCGGACCTCTTCTCAACGAGTTCGGAGCTCACAACTCTCACCAAGAGCTCCTCCTCGCTCTCGTCTCACAAACGGCTCTCTTCCAGAGCCGAGCTCTCCACTCTGCTCACCTCGGAGCGGACCCCTTATCAACAAGTTTGGAGCGCACAACTCTCTCCTAGAGTTGCTCCCCAAACTCTTCTCCCAAATGGCTCTCTTCCAGAGCCGAACTCTTTGCTTCGCCCACCTCCAAGGCGGACCTCTTCTCCTCGAGTTCGGAGCACAACTCTCACAAAGAGCTCCTCCTCGCTCTCGTTTCACAAACGGCTCTCTTCCAGAGCCGAGCTCTTCACTTTGGTCACCCCCGAGGCGGACCTCTTCTCCTCGAATTCGGAGCACAACTCTCTCCGAGGGCTCCTCCTCACATTCGCCTCACAAACAGCTCTCTTCTAGTGCCCAGCTCTTTGCTCCGCTCACCTCCAAGGCAAACCTCTTCTGAACGAGTCCGGAGCACACAACTCTCTCCTGGAGTTGCCCCCAAACTCTTCTCCCAAATGACTCTCTTCCAGAGCCGAACTCTTTGCTTCGCCCACCTCCAAGGCGGACCTCTTCTCATCGAGTTCGGAGCACAACTCTCACAAAGAGCTCCTCCTCGCTCTCGTTTCACAAACGGCTCTCTTCCAGAGCCGAGCTCTTCACTTCGGTCACCTCCGAAGCGGACCTCTTCTCATCGAAGTTCGGAGCACAACTCTCACCAAGAGCTCCTCCTCACACTCGTCCCGAAAACAGCTCTTTCCCAGAGCCGGGCTCTTCCACTCCGCTCGCCTCCGGAGCGGACCTCTTCTCAGACAGTTCGGAGCTCACAACTCTCTCCTAGAGTTGCTCCTCAAACTCGCCTCCCAAATGGCTCTCTTCCAGAGCCGAGCTCTTTGCTCCGCCCACCTCCAAGGCGGACCTCTTCTCAACGAGTTCGGAGCCCACAACTCTCACCAAGAGCTCCTCCTCGCACTCATCTTCCAAATGGCTCTCTCCCAGAGCCGAGCTCTTCACTTCCGCTCGTCTCCAAAGCGGACCTCTTCTCATCAAGTTCGAAGCACAACTCACTCCTAGAGTTGCCCCTCAAACTCGTCCTCTAGATCGCTCTCTTCCAGAGCCGAGCTCTTCGCACCGCCCACCTCTAAGGCGGACCTCTTCTCAATGAGTTCGGAGCTCACAACTCTCTCCTAGAGTTGCTCCTCGCACTCGTCTCACAAACGGCTCTCTTCCAGAGCCGAACTCTTTGCTCCGCCCACCTCCAAGGCGGACCTCTTCTCAACGAGTTCGGAGCTCACAACTCTCACCAAGAGCTCCTCCTCGCACTCGTCTCACAAACGGCTCTCTTCCAGAGCCGAGCTCTCCACTCTGCTCACCTCGGAAGGGACCTCTTCTCAACGAGTTCGGAGCTCACAAAACTCACCTAGAGTTGCTCCTCAAACTCATCTCACAAATGGCTCTCTTCCAAGAGCCGAACTCTTCCCTCCGCTCGCCGCCGAAGCGGGCCTCTTCTCAACAGGTCCGGAGCGCACAACTCCCTCCTAGAGTTGCTCCTCGAACTCTTCTCCCAAATGGCTCTCTTCCAGAGCCGAACTCTTTGCTCCGCCCACCTCCAAGGCGGACCTCTTCTCATCGAATTCGGAGCTCACAACTCTCACCAAGAGCTCCTCCTCGCACTCATCTCACAAACGGCCCTCTTCCAGAGCCGAGCTCTCCACTCTGCTCACCTCGGAGCGGACCCCTTATCAACAAGTTCCGAGCTCCTTGCTCCGCCCACCTCCAAGGCGGACCACCCCTCAACGAGTTCGGAGTCCAGCTTCTTCTACATGGCTGCTCCCACAACTTGCTAAGCACCACACGATGGTTCGGAGTCCAGCACTCGGCTCGACTCTTCTTCCTCGGCTCGCCCACAGACGAGCCGGAAGTAGATCGCCGTTCGAAATTGCTCCTGCAGCCGTTGAATGGATCGGAGTCCAACACTTGGCTCGATTCTACTTCGCAAGTTCGCTCCTAAGCGGACCAGAAGTAGCTCGCCATTCGAAACTGCTCCTGCATCCCTTAAACTAACCACACGATGGTTCGGAGTCCAGCACTCGGCTCGACACTTCTTCCTCAACTCGTCTACAGGCGAGCCGGAAGTAGATCGCCGTTCGAAATTGCTCCTGCAGCCGTTGAATGGATCGGAGTCCAACACTTGGCTCGATTCTACTTCGCAAGTTCGCTCCTAAGCGGACCAGAAGTAGCTCGCCATTCGAAACTGCTCCTGCATCCCTTAAACTAACCACACGATGGTTCGGAGTCCAGCACTCGGCTCGACACTTCTTCCTCAACTCGTCTACAGGCGAGCCGGAAGTAGATCGCCGTTCGAAATTGCTCCTGCAGCCGTTGAATGGATCGGAGTCCAACACTTGGCTCGATTCTACTTCGCAAGTTCGCTCCTAAGCGGACTAGAAGTAGCTCGCCATTCGAAACTGCTCCTGCATCTCTTAAACTAATCACACAATGGTTCGGAGTCCAGCACTCGGCTCGACTCTTCCTCCTCGGCTCGTCTTCAGACGGGCCGGGGATAGATCGCCGTTCGAAATTGCTCCTGCAGCCGTTGAATGGATCGGAGTCCAACACTTGGCTCGATTTTGCTTCGCAAGTCCGCTCCTAAGCGGACTAGAAGTAGCTCGCCATTCGAAACTGCTCCTGCATCCCTCACACTAACCTCACGATGGTCGGGGTCCTATGGCTCGACTTTACTTCACCGGCTCGTCCTTAAACGGGCCGGAGGAAGATAGCCATTCCAAACTGCCCCCACGACCATCCGAGCTGAGTTACCCATCTACCGAGAAGCAAAGTTGCGGAAAATGTGCCCCGAAATCCGTGCTCGGATCTGCCGAACAAGATGCATCTACCGAGCAGCTAAGCAGATGAAGAGCAAGAAGAAAAAGAGGCTAACGGGTCAGGGTCGGATCCAATACCCTCGGTCCGACCCATACCTTTCTTGGCTCCTTCATTCTTCTCCTTCTTCAGTCTTCCCGCCAAAGGTACCCAACACTTCCGCTCTTCTCCACTGTGCGAAGGAACGGGGCAGGGGAGAGAACCCGAATGCCTCTCCTCCCCTTCCTCTTTCTTCTCAAGGCCAAGCTCTTCACTCCGCTCGCCTCCAAAGCGGAGCTCTTCCCAACGAGTTCGGAGCTCACAACCCTCCCCTGGAGTTGCTCCTTGCACTCACTTCAGAGAATGGGTCTTCCCAGCACCTCTTCTCCTAGGAGTGGAGCTCCTCTTCAAAAATCTCCAAAAAACCAAACAGAATAGAGACAACTTCAGAGCTCCTCACCTCTCCCATATGCTGACCCATCCTCCCGAGCCGAGGAGCAGAGCTTCATCGACCTATCCCCTTCATCAGCTCAATAAGCTTCTCCTCACGCTCGACCTACCGAACAGCTCAACCGAGTCTTCAAGGAACACTTCCTTCAAAACAGACAACTCAGCACCTCGGCCAATGGTACTGACCCTCCGAGCCGAGGTGCCCGGGTACCGACCCTCGTATATGGCAAAAAATCGTCCCGAGGCGATCTCACCGTTAGATCATCTCCAAATTCGCACTCAAGCGTGATGGACGGATCAGATCACACCACGTCATCGCAAAACGACAAGATAACGTTTTCTCGAAACTCGTGCCTCTTGTCTCGTGATTCGCGCTACGATCGTGATCAACCGTCCAGATCGAGCTGCGTAGCCGGGATCTGCCAATCTACCAACCTGCGGAGCGGCGAAAATGTGCCTCAAAATCCGTGCTCGGATTCGCCGAACAAAGCAAGCAGATGAAGAGGAAGAAAGAAAAAGAGGCTAACGGTCGGGGTCGGATCCGATACCCACGGTCCGACCCATACCCATCTTAGCTCCTTCATTCTTCTCCTTCTTCCCCAACACATCTCCTCTTCTCCACTGTGCGGAAGAACGAGGCAGAGGAGAGAACCCAATTGCCTCTTCTCCTCTTCCTCTTCTCCTCTTCTCCACCGTGCGGAAGAACAAGGCAGAGGAGAGAACCCAACTGCCTCTCCTCCCCTCCCCCTTTCTCCTCAGAAGTGCTGCCGATCCGAAGTGCTGCCGTACCGACCCTCGTTTATGGAGAAAAATTCGGCCGACCCCATCTAACCGTTGGATCATCTCAAAATTCACACTCAAGCGTGATGGACGGATCAGATCGCACCACGTCACCGCAAAACGACAAGATAACGTTTTCTTGAAACTCGTGCCTCTTGTCTCGTGATTCGCGCCACGATCGTGATCAACCGTCCAGATGGCTCTTCTACGAGTCAAGCTCTTCACTCCGCTCACTTCCAAAGCGGAGCTCTTCTCCACAAGTCCGGAGCACTACTTTCTCCTAGAGTTCCTCCCCAAACTTGTCTCTCAAATAGCTCTTCTCGACGAGGTTGGAGCACAACTCTCCCCTAGAGTTGCTCCTTGCACTCACTTCAAAGAATGGGTCTCCCCATGGCCCTTACGAGGGTCTTCCCAGCTCCTCTTCTCCACGGTGCGGAAGAACAAGGCAGAGGAGAGAACCCAATTGCCTCTCCTCCCCTTCCTCTTCTCCTCTTCTCCTCTTCTCCACTGTGCGGAAGAACGAGGCAGAGGAGAGGACCCAAATGCCTCTCCTCCCCTTCCTCTTCTCCTCTTCTCCTCTGCTCCAGTATGCGAAAGAACAAGGCAGAGGAGAGAACCCAAATGCCTCTCCTCCCCTTCCTCTTTCTTCTCAGAAGAGCTGCCGATCCGAGGTGCCGTGGTACCGACCCTCGTTTTTGGGAAAAATTCGACCGATCCCATCTCGCCGTCGGATCGTCTCAAAATTCGCGCTAAAACATGATAAACGGCTCGATCTCGCCACGTCACCACAAAACGACAAGATAACGTTTTCTCGAAACTCGTGCATCTTGTCTCGTGATTCGCGCCACGATCGTGATCAACCGTCCAGATTGAGCCGCGTAGCTCGGATCTCAAATCCGAGCTACCGAACTACCGAACTGCTAAGCAGCAAAAAATCTCCTCATAATCCGCGCTCGGATTGGCCGAACAAGAAGCAGATCCGACGAGCTCGGATTTTCCGAACAAAGAGAGAGAGAGAGAGAGAGAGAGAGAGAGAGAGAGAGAGAGAGAGACAAAAAAAAAAAAAAGGCCACAAGGGGCCGGGTTCGGACCCATCAAGGGGATCCGACCCGAACCCCAACCCTTCTTCTTCTCTCCCAATCTCCCGCCAAAACCCATGAGATCAAAAAATCCAGCTCGTCATCTTCAAGCACCGAGCTCCACCTCCGACGCCTCCATTCCTCGCCACCTCTACTGACGAGCTCTTCCTCACCGAAGCTCGGCCTGCCGAGATCGAGCAACACCGACGTCGAAGCTCCACTGTGCCGAGCTCTCCCTCCTTCACTCGTCGAGCTCCGCCAAACGATGAGCCGAACCCACTATCGAGCTCCCCACCTTCACTGAGCTCCACCATACCCTCACTAAACTCTACGTCGTCGAAGCTCCTCCATCGCCGAGCTCCACCCCGCTGCCGAGCTCACCTCCGAGCTCCAATGGTGGCGAACCGAACGACCCATCACCAAGCTCCGAGCTCCGCTGCCGAGCCCCATGCCGAACCGAAGCCCCAAGCTCCGAGCACTACCTTCGCGAGTTTCGTTCGTGCCGGGCTCCAATACCGCCGTCGAAGCTCCGAGCTCTATGCCGAACCGGAGCTCCAAGCTCCGAGCCCCACCTTCTAGCTTCGCCACCTTCGGGAGAGCTCCACTCCCCCATCGCCAGCTCGGCCCATCCCCTTCCCGAGCTGCCTCCGTCGTCGAAGCGCCGAACTCCACTCCGCGCGACGAGCTGATTCGCCGAAGCTCCTCGCCGTGCCTCTTCCTCGTCGAAGCCACGACGAGATTCACTCCGACGCGCCGAGCCCCTCGCCTCGCTCGCCGAACTCGCGAGTTCCTCGCCGATCGAAATCGAGCCTCCCACTGTCGAGCTCGCGATGACGAACAAGAAGCGAAGAAACGCGAAGGAGAAGAAAGAAGAGAAGCAGCGGAGAAAGAAAGAAGAAGAAGAGAAGCAGCAGCGCGAAGGGAAAGAAAGAAAGAAAAAAAAAAAAAAAAAAAAAAAGCCACGTGGCATGCCACGTGGCATCATCTCAGTAATCCGAGCCAATTCAGCCGAAGTGCCGAAGTGCCGAACTCGTAATTGGAGAAAAAAAGAGTCCGGGCCACACGATCCGTCCGATCGTTCCAAAATTCGTGACGCGACACGATCGACGCTCAGGAACGCGCCACGTGTCCCGATCGTGATCTGCCTCACGATGCGCGCTGATCTGATCATGATGGACGGCCAGAAACGCGCCACGTGTCCAGATCGCGATCTGCCTCACGATGCGTGCTCATCTGGTCATGATGGACGGCCAGAAATCTGCCACGTGTCCAGGTAATATTTAAATTATTTATTTATTTATTTAATTGTTTTTTTTATTTTAAAAATCGAAAAAATTAATTAAAAATTCTAAAATTAATTATTAATTCAGAAAAAATTATTTTTAAATTCTGAAAAAATAATTATTAAATTAGAATAATTAATTAATATTTTAGATAATTAATTATTTAATTCGGAAAATGAATAAAAAATTCAAAAAAATGAGAAAAAATTCAGAAAAATCTGGAAAAATCACCAAAAATCCAGAAAATTCTGAGAATATTTTTGGGCATTTTACAAGCCCATAATAACACTGTTACACCCCGAGCAAGATTCCAAACTCCCTTGAGAACACCAATAAAATCCCGTACGCCATTGAAACAGTAAAACTACTCCTCAAAGGCTGATCACACTCAGTCTTTAGGAGTGGGGGGCTCGTGATATGGCTAAAAATAGGATTAAATCGGGACCGTTCACATCGGACTCGAATCTTAAAGCTCAGGGGTAAAACGGTAATTTCACATGCAAATGGGTCCGAAGCGGGTACTGGGTCTCCTACTCACAGATCCAATAACCCGCAAACGGATCCACCTCAGCTGGGTACGGGTTTCAACCCGCTACCAACCCGATCCGACAAGATACAATCAAGGTCCCTGATTAGATCTAAATCAACGGCCATGATTCACATCTATCTTTTCACTGGGGATTAGGGATTAAATTCCTTAACTGATTATAGGGGATATACCTTATCAGATTACATGCCTTATCTGATTACGGGGAATATTCCTTATCTAATCACGGGGATTACATTCCTAAAACCAGTCCCTAAGACGCCTATAAATACCCCTCACCCATCTCCATTAAGAGGTAATCAATCTTTTTCTAGTTAAACGCTCTTTCTTAATCATTTCTGATTACTGACTTGAGCGTCGGAGGGTGCGTCGCCGGGATCAACCCCGGTGTATCGCACTTCCTTGCAGGTGAACGGCGGGAGTCAACGGTCAAGCTCCGGCGGAACAGGTTAGGTGTTTGCTATTCAGGTTTTCTACGAACTCACAAATACTGTCTGTTTGCCCCCACACCGAATTTAGCGGCAACAGTATACAAATGGATAATGGATATTGGGTAGATTTCAATTGGGGATATAATTTATAGTGAATTCTATGGCTCCTAAAAATCTCCTAATGGGTCAAAAATCATAATTTTGAGAAAACACCATCAAAAATCCATCACATCATCAAAATAAATAAATATAATGAACGAGGCCAAGAAAATGAGAAAAAAAACTCAAAATGGTGAAAACGAACAATATGGCGAACAAACGACACTAGGAGCTCAAATGAAAAGAAAAAGAATATATATTGAAAATAAATTCAATATACGGATCCGGAAAATACAAGAGATATAAAAATACATAAAAATAAAAAATACACCACAGAATACATAAAATGAAAAACAGGGGTTACAGTAATCAAGAATGCAGTTGGCAACTGCGGTTTATGGTGAACATAGTTTTCTTCTTAAAACTATTTTGACACAAGTGTTGGAGTTGCCAACTGCGTCAACAACAAAAAATAGAACGCAGTTGGGAATTGTGAGGGTCTATTTTGAAAATTAGTTTCGAAAGTGGCCTATTTCGGAAATTAGTTTGAAAAGTTGGCCTATTTTGGGAAAAAACGTCCATTATTCAATATAGGTTCGGTTTATTATCTGCATATCTTTCAGTTTTTACATTGTATATATTATATTGTTTGTAGATTCATACGATGTTGGCTGTTATCAATGTTTGGGGAAGGAGAGGATAATATCGTACCACTGACTCTGAAGTTTTCTCAACTTGCATTTACAAGATCGGCGGTCGGTCTCTGTTCTCGCCCTCGCTTGCTTGTGAACGAATAAAGCACATACAAATCAATTTGCACAACAAGAGTCTAGCACTTGTAGGCAATCTATCAAATATAGCTCGGACAAAGGCAACAACACGCCAACTTATTAATAGCTCCCGGGAAGCAAGTCTTTGTGCCAATTAACCTGATCAAAGTTCTTTCCCAAGATCAACTCAGAAATGACAACGAACAAATGGCTTCAACCCTCAACTTGTCCTCTAGACGATAATGGAATACCCAAGGCCGGCCAAAGCTCACGGAGACCTGAGGCGAACTCTCACAAAAATAAAATTTGGGGCTCCTAAAAAAAACAAATTGTAATTTGACTTCTGGCATATAGCCTACGGGCAAATCTAGTATATCTATATAATAAAACACAAAGAAAGCTAAGATATCAAGTGGCTCTGATTCAATATAGGATTGAAATCAATGGTTCAGATCTAACCTCATAAAACATATTTTTCTGCCCAAAAGTTTTTTCCCAAAACTCAAATTCAAATTCCTTCAAAACAACTCCTCTATTTATCTCTCTCTCTCTATATCTACTCAGAAATTTATATTTTCAGATTTCAGGTTTCTAAATTTTTAGATTTTTTATGCATTTTTTAATTGCTCATGTTACATTGAAAATAACAAATATCGGATCAACAGTTAAATTTCATCATTTCCACACTCGTAGTTTTAAGAAGTTGGATTTTACACCCTATTTATAATTATTTTTCAACATATACTAATGAAAACATGGACTTTTATTTACGACTAATTATTGTCATACTATTCAAACTTGAGGTACATAATTATTGTTTTACTGTTTACAAGATTTTTTGTATGCTGTATCGTTCCGAATACGTGTCGTAGGCACGTGCCGACGGGCAAATCTAGTATCTATATAATAAAACACAAAGAAAGCTATCAAGTGGCTCTCCTTCAATTCCCCCGAAAATCAAAGGTTCAGATCTAACCTCACAAAACATATTTTCCCCCCAAAACTCAAATTCAAATCCCCCACCCAAAACTACTCCTATATTTATTTAATTATTTCTCTCTCTCTCTCTCTTCCTCCCTCTTCTATTCAAAAAATTAAGAAAATAAAAATTTTAAAATTTTTAAAAAATTTAAAAATTAAAAAACAAAAAAAAATTAAAAAAACTTTTAAAATAATTCAAAAAAAATCAAAAAAAAAAAAATCGTATAATATGTTTTTTGTTGGACCCCCAGAAGTTTCTCATATAATATGTTTACTACTTCATCAATTTGCTGGACCTCCAAAACTATTTTATATGATCAAACAAGGTGCACCGTTCCGAAGACGTGTCGTGGGCACGTGTCAATGGGCAAACCTAGTATATATATATGAAGAAAAAAAATATGGGGCCACTAAAAATGTGCAAAAATTGGGGCCTCGAGGCTTCTCCGGCCTCTACCTCAGAGAGCCGACCCTGGGAATACTGGATACTTTCAGTGGCAATTTACCTTCAGCGATGCCGAGAATGTCCAATAACCCCCCTATTTTTGCAACACCCATCACTTAGCAAAATATGTTAGGCTTATCGCTTCTAGTTATTTTCGTCATTCAAAGAAACTAGTTATTCTACTACTAGTATTTTTCAGTGCGATGCACCGTTTTGATAAGAGTTGGAGGATTTTTACGTGCGATATACATGTTAAGCAATAGTTTTGGAGTTGAACGTGCGCTGCACGTAATTGGAAAAAATATTTTGAAGAAAAAACTACACGTTCAATGCACTTATTGATAAGTTAGAATTTGAGTTGTATGTGCAACATATGTGTATGTTTGGTATTTATAAAATATTATAAAATTATTTTATATGTGCGTTGCACGTTTTAAATAGGTAAAAATTTTTTATTTGTTTGTATTTGTTGCAACTAATGGGAGAGTTGGAGATGCACGTGCAACACACTGGTTTGTATGTTAACAAATGACAACCCCAACTCTCCCATTATAATATTAGAGTGATTAGTAATATGCACATTCTAATTAATTTTTTTTTATAGTAAATAATAAGACGTAATCTGGTAGCAAACATGAGACATCTCTTTACTTATTACATACACTTTACAAATTATCCATAGTGGTACAAACTTTTATTTTATATGAGTGACACTTTTGTAACTAATTATGTCATTAATAAATGTAAACTTTGAGAGTATTATGATAACTAACAACAGTTGAGTAAATAAATGGTTAATATAACTTTCACTTAAAAATAAATGGTTGTGATTAGATGATTGAATATTCACAAATTACAGGTTGTCTATAAATGACAATCCCAACTCTCCCATCTAATATATTATATTATACTCTCCCATCTAATATATTATAATATTAGAGATTAGAGATGTAACACTGTCTTTTATTTTATTATATGTAATTTATTGTTTTTATTTATGTACCCTATTTTTGGTTTATTTTTAATTACTTTTTTTGGGCTGATTACAAATATAAGTAACTTATGCAGATAAGAAATGGAGGCCCGTAATTGTAGGGCCCATAGTTCATATGATTTGGTTTAAGGAGGCCCATTAACTTTTCTACAGGCCCATGAATTGATTGATTTATATATCATAGAATATCTCTCTCTCTCTCCATATCATTCTATAATAGAAGAGTTGTGGTTGAATTAACTTGATTGATTTAATCTTCGACCACACTTTTTTTTTATGAGAATTATATTAACCATCAATTTACTTAATTAGTGTCAGTTACCATAATCTTCTCAGAGTACAAATTTATTTACGATATAATTATTTACGAAAATATCATTTATATAAAATAAAAGTTTGTACCACTAGAGATAATTTGTAAAAAGTAATGACTGAGTCATAGTAGTGGGTAAAGGAAGGTCTCAGATTTGATGTGAGATGACATCGAAGTTTTTACGTTAGAAAAATTTTGAAAAAAAAAAAGAGCTTAAGAAAAAAAGATGTGCATTGCACGTGCAGAATGCACAGTTATTATGCCCCTCACAAATATGTATTATCATATTTTTGTCCCTAACCATGTATGCTACATTTCTTAATTATCCCTCTAGTTAAAAAAACTCAAAACGATGGAGAATTTTTCAGTTTTTTTAATGGATTTGATGAAAAAAGACTAAAATATTATCTTCTTTACCATTCAAACTTTATTTTCTTCATCATTGTAAATCCGAACAATTGTTAATCCGATCGAGACTCATTAACTCATCTCAAAATTTTATTTTTTTCCCAAAAAATTGACAAACTAATGGTGCATCTTGGAGAACTACATATTATTTCTCACGTTTCTTCTCCAAATTTGTCATCAATCTTGTTTTTTTAACGATAGATTATAAGCTTCATCTTTTATTTTCCTTAAAACTCTTAAATCTTTTCTCGTTTGATTGTCTAATTTGATCTTTTAATTTGATTTCTATTTGTCTCGTAAGAATAAAATCATAATTAACGTAGTGATATCTAACAAAGGGATAAACATAAAATATAATCCAAATTATTAGGGATATATATGAAAATATACATTTGTGCGGGGTATATATATGATATTATCATATTTGTTACGGGTATGTATGTTAAAAACCCAAAAAAAAAAACGAATAATTGTAGATAGGACTTTTTACTATTTCCTCATCACTGAGTCATCATCGTCAACCTCCAGCTCCCTCAAATCCTCATGGCTTCCCCTCAAATCAAAGGCCAGTTCATCGACACTGATCAGGTCTTGCTCAAATTTTTTGGGATAAATTTTAATGGGTTTTTAAAAAAAATTTGTTACCAGTTCTAATTTGTAGGCAATTAACAAACCCATGTCAACTAATTAACAAAACAAGTAATTGAAGCAAACTAAGTTTAAAAAAATAGTGCATCAATTATTTGGTAACCTTTATTGATTGTTTGATTTGATTTCTGTGTCTAGGTTTTGGTGGAAGAGAGGGGATATGCAAGGATACTCACTCTCAACAGGCCTAAACAGTTGAATGCTCTCTCTTCTGAAATGGTATGTTTTATTGTTTTGTTGTTTATTTGCTTTTATTAGGGGATTTTTATTTGATATCGTTAGGAACCCAATTTAATCTTTGGTAGTGTTCGTTAGACGCGGTATACTTGCGCATATCTATCTTATCCATTTGGAGGAAAATATTCATATGACCAATGACAACAACAACACCATTTTGGATTGAGTCGGAAATACCCATTATTAGGTTTTCATCTTTCTTTTCTATAACCTATCATCTTCCTTATACAACTCTCCTACTTATACATACAATTATTACATATAATTATGAGGTATCATATGACGGGTATTCTCTGGGTCATACACAGATCCAAACAGTATAAGTGAAACGGAAAAAAGAAATCTTAAGTAAAAAAATCGAATATTCCAACAAATTTCATTTTCTAATACTAATAAAAGAAAAAGACACTGCTTGGTCAGTCTTTTATTTTATGAATATCCTCTTTGGACGTATACATCCAAAATTCAGTATGCGATTTGAATGAGAATAAAGCTTTTTTCCCAACTAGTTGGGGTCGGCTATATAAATCCTGCTTTTCCATTCTGTTAGGTTTAGCGCAGTATATTCTGTAAGGTCACAAGCTATCATAACAAAATCCTTATGAATATGAATCCAAAAAATATTCATATGACCACATGGGTAATATGATGTGATGCCTGATTTCGGAGAAATCATTGAGGATGTGTTTGGGAATGGAGTTAAGTCAGGATAACTGGAGTTCCGTGGAGGTTTTTTTTTTTTTTTTTTTTTTTTTTTTTTTTTTTTTTTTTTTTTTTTTTTTTGATTAAAAGATGACTAGAGTCATCGCTTCATTAAAAAGTACTTAACGAAATAGAGATAGCTAATACATAAGGAGCCCGTAGGCGAACAACTCCAAAGGACTTCTAATTAGGGCAATACAATCCTAATAGAGAACAAAATACATCAAAATAAGAGCATCTATAACAAAAGACCAGAAGCTGACTGTCCTAATCCCATGCAGTGTACAGTCCCCCAGCATGTGAACTACTCTTCCTCCTCTCCTACTCGCAGCTTCTTCCTTGATCTGATAAGCCCTGTCCAATCATAACAGCATAAGTGAATTTTTTGTAACAATGAGGAAAGTGTATGACGAACGCTATTGAAACAGAAATCATTACGATCTAGCCATAGGTTCCACATTACTGACGCCACAAGAAAATCCCAGTCTAATTTGACCTCTTTTCTAATCCTGTTTGATCTAATGTCCCCCCAGACCTCAGCACTCGACCCAGGACACTGTAAAACTCCAAACGTTGTACCCACTTCCCCCCAAACCCATCTAGCTCTATGACATTTGAATAAAATGTGGTTCGTATCTTCTTCCTCGGTCGAACACGTAGGACATATGACGTTATCCACGATTCTCCGCTTCCTCAAATTAACCTTGGAGAGAATTGCATCGTTCTCCACCAACCATAAAAAAACTTTAACTCTGGAAGGAACACTAATACCCCAAATAACATCCGTGATCTCGTTTCTAATACCACCATCGTTCAGCCTTTTGTATAAAGAGGCCACCGAGAACTTACCGTTTGCCTCCAACGTCCACCCTCTCTCGTCTTCCGACTGCTGTGTATAGTCGGCATGTATACGAATGTAATCATTAACCAGTTCTAACTGAGCGTTCGCTACCTGATCAAGTGTGTCTTTCACCTCCAATCTCAATTTATCGTTCCTCCAGACGTCGTGCACCAGAGAATCTTGGTTCAAAATAGCGCCTGCCGCTGCGGGAAAAAGACCCATAAGCGTGTTATTGCCGCACCACTTGTCTTTCCAAAATCTTGTGCTTCTGCCATCTTTCACCCTACATTTAGTGTTGTTGGGAGCCCTTTTGGAGTTGAGTTGACTATCAAATTTTAGAGTCTTACTCATAAGGAGGAAAAATACTGGTATGCCCACATGGGTTATATGATAGGATACACAATTTCATAGATATCATTGAGGGTGTATTTTGGGAATGGAGTTAAGTCAGGATAGCTAGAGTTTCGTAGAGTTATCTACGCATACTTCAGTTTTTTTTAACTTTGCATTGTTTGGGAGCACTTTTGGATTTGAGATGACTATCAAGTTTTAGAGTCTTACCCGTGAGGAGGAAAAATTACTCGGATGCCCACATGGGTAATATGATATGATACACAATTTTGGAGAAATCGTTGAGGGTGTGTTTGGGAATGGAGTTATGTAAGGATAATTGGAGTTTCGTAGAATTATCTCTTATACACAATTTTGGAGAAATGGAGAAATCATTGTGGGTGTCTTTGGAAATGCAGGTAAGACAAGATAACTGGAACTACGTAGAGTTATCTAGCAAGATTTAGTTTTCTTAACTTTGTATTGTTTGGGAGACCTTTGGAGTTGAGAATTGAGATAACTATTAGTTATCTCAACTTTTTCTGAGCAACTCTTTTATTTTTGATAACATAGATAGAGCTCATAATGATCTCCAACCCATGAAAGAAAATTAGGTACAAAGTCTCCAAACAAAGCAAAACATATTAGAGCTACTACCACAAGCTAGTAGTTAGCCAGACTCTCCAGAACTACAGAAATAGCAGCAAAAAACAACCAAAACACAATAGTTTAAAACTACCAAAATAAACTGACAACAAAACAAACTTTCTGTAGACCATGCTACTGCCCGAACACCACAATAGTAGTTGATATTCCCCTGTTTACAGCATTAGAAGCTCCATTATCATGAGCAGCAATGCAGCAGAATCAGAAACTGAGAAGAGTACCATCTCCTGCATCATCACCATCAATGTTGTTATCTGTAGCAGCCTGGCCTAGTTGGATGATAGAAAGAACAGCATCATCAAGTGGCTGAAGATCAAGTTTTGCCTCTTCGACGCAGGCAATAAATCTCACCAATGATGAACATAAAACTTTTCTAAGCAACTCATACCTAATTTATCTATACTTTGCCTAACTTTACTCTCTTTCTCTCTGAAGTATTGGAGTTTAGTTAAGTTTACTTGGCTTTCCAAACAACAAAAAGAAATGGAGTTAACTTTTTGAGTGTAGGTAAAGGTGTGATAACTAAAGTCGGCAAGCCTCTTTCTCCACTCAAAAAATTAAATAAACTTAGCCTTACTTAGTTTCCAAACCCACCCTGAGGAGACATGAGGTTGAGAAGATACAATGCCCTTCTGCTATGGGCATATGAAACTGGTTACTGAACTTGGTTAGCTTTTTCTTGTTGTCATTTAAGAATTCCATTGAAAACTTCTTTTCACAAGAAAAAACTAGGGGAATCCTATATCTCTCTAATTGTTATTAATGCTAGTTCAGAGCAAAATGTGGAGGTGCAAAACTGTGTGTTATCAACTTGACTGAGAGCTCCGTTCTGGTAGATACTGAAGAAACAAATAGTAACAGATATACTTTTTTGAAGAAAGTTTTGCGGGGATGATCTTTTAGCTGAACATTCTTACCAATAATATGATAGCAGTAGGGAATCTAAAGATTTACATTCTTGTTTCTTCAATGGTTTTACAGATTTTGAAATTGCTGAAACTTTTCACTGCTTATGAAGATGATCCTAACGTCAAGCTCTTGATTGTAAAGGTATTGTTGTAGTACTTAAAAATCTCTTGAATAAGATTTACTTAGTAAAGATGATAGTGTGAAATTGTTGTACGAAACTGTTATTGAACAAAATAACTTGGAAATTTGGATAAAATTGCACACCTACAGATAGGTGCTTCTGTTTCTGAGTTGAGATATCACATATAATGTACAGATTAAATTAATTACATCTGGTTTTGTCTGCACAGTTCAATATAGTTTTCATATGTGAATTTTAATGAATTTTCATACAACAAAAGTATCATCTTTCCCTTATAGTCTTCTAGACAATTTGATTGTAGTTTGGAATATTTTGGAGGACCAGCTGTTATTCAGTGTTAAGTGATGCCATCTATTTAACTCAGGGCATGGCATTAGATTAGGGGATTCTTGTGAACGAATTCTAAGAAGAACCTGCAATGGATTCATTGCAGGTCATATGATTTAAGGTTAGGAATTTCTGTTTTCTGTATCTTAAAGTGGATGCATTTGTTTTAGGGAAAAGGAAGAGCATTTTGTGCTGGAGGGGATGTATCAGCAGTTGCCAATTCTATTAATAAAGGTTCGGTTACTTATTTCTGTCACTATATTTATATAATATGCTGACAGTTCAGGATTTCTGCTTGAATCTTATGTAATTATGCGTCAATTTTTATGCATCAGGCCATTGGACTAATGGTACAAATTATTTCTGGAATGAGTTTATCTTGAATTATATAATTGCAACTTACAGCAAGCCTCAGGTAATCCATATGATACTGTTTTTCTGTATATAAACTATCACTTTCTCCAATAACTGTGTTATATCGGGTTTTTCTTTTTTGCCAAAGGTTTCTATTCTTGATGGAATAGTAATGGGAGGCGGGAATGGTGTATCTATTCATGGAAGGTTTCGGGTGGCTACAGAGAAATCGGTATTTTATCTAACTCTCATGCATTTTCTTGCATAGCTTTATAACCAATCTATACATGTTAACATATAGACTAAGTTAACTAATTAACACACTGTACTTCTAATCCTATACATATTTATTTTATCATCTAAATGATAGTGCTCCTAGAGTTAGTTAATAGATAGGCTGTGAATGTGTCTCTTACTAAGTAGCTGAGTATTTCAATGAAGGATGCCCACAGTCTCACACATTTCTCTAAAAGATGAATATGTTAGCTTCAACTATATTTTAAAATCTCATTCCTATTCTTTTCATCAGAAGGAGGCCTAATTTGTAAAATGAACTTATTTGTTTTTGCAGCTTTTTGCGATGCCTGAAACAGCATTGGGTTTGTTTCCAGATATAGGTTCTTCGTACTTTCTATCAAGGCTTCCTGGATATTTTGGTAATATTGTCCAACTCTAGTTTCAATAATTATTATCTAATTATTATATTGTTGCCATTGTCTTGATATATATATAACTAAATTATATGCAAATGCAATTCACATTGCTTCCACTCCCTTGTTTATATTGTTGAATATTGGTGGACTTGTTTTTATTGAACTATACATATAGATTATAATGCATACGGCAGAATGCACATCCTTCTTAATTGCAAATTCCTTTTAAAACTATTCAACTTGTATATCCCCTGCCTTTTCTTGTCTTTTTTTGCAGATGAACTGAGAGACATAATTGGCCATGGACAACCTGACACACTGCCTTTTTTTTTTTTGATGAAAGGATAGAGTCAAACGACTCCAGCCAAAGAACCATATATATAAATATATAAACAAAATGTACAAGAAATAATAAACAAAAAGACTTTACAAGATGTAAAATCGGGAAAGAAGAATAAGAAGTACAGCGGAATATAAACAAATATAGAGTTACAATAGTTAATGAAAGTAGATCCAACCATTACATCCAAAACCAGACTCGGGGAGGAAGAAGAGACTCCACGCTGCAGCGAAGGAGGTCGCAATTCCCAGAACTCAGAGGTAGTGATTCGGCAGCGAAAAGCAAGCAAAAACCAACCACTGGCTGAAAAACAGAGCTGAAAATCACCAGAGCTGGACCAGGAAGTACCAGGCCGACGAACCTACAAAGCAATCAGAGAAAACAAGTGGACGCCTAATAGACTGCAACAGAAAGGGACTAAAACAACCAGTCCAGGATTCAGAGACGAAAGGGAAAGAGCACAACCAATCAAAAATAAATCCACAATAGCAAAGTAGAAACCAACACATAAAGGAAGATGCTAACATAACAGTAATCAACTAATCATAATCAGCAACAACATAGAATAGAAGCAATGCCAGTAAAGGGGGAGTTAAGAAGACAATGTAATAAAACACAATCTTCCTAGCAAGCCACTAAGTCGCAGCAGCAGATAAGATAGAGAATAGAGAGGAGAGTAAAAGGTAAAGCTACCAGAACATAACATAACTAGAGCTAAAAGAAAAGACACAAACTTACAACATAGTGCGAATAAAATAGAACAAAAGTAATCAACAGGAGAATAGAAGATGGAGAAATTAAAAAACAGCCCAAAATGGCCAACTAAAACATCAAAGAAACTAATCCCGTCACTGAAGGAGACTTAAATCTGCAAGGAGAAAAAACGCATAAAATATAAGGAAAATTAATTAATAGGAAAGAGAATTAAACAGAAAAAGGCGAATAGATAATAGAACAAAAGAGAAGGTTAAATAGATAAAAAGACGTCATGAGCAGCCAACAATATCCAGGCAGTATAATTTGAGCTTTTTTTTTTGGAAGAAAGAATACAAAACCAGAAATTGACGTAGAATAACAAATCATCAATTAAACATCTAATCGGATGAGATTTCTTAGTGTAGATCCCATTGTTCCTCTCGTTCCAAATTCCCAGATCAAAGCCATCATGGACAGATCCCACAATGCTCTGCAAGAATGCCTGACCCGTAAAGTTCTCCATTTATCCCACCACGATCTAACAGAACCAGGTTTGCCATGAACGCGCCAAGCTTTTAAGCATATCGTCCATAAGGGAATAATAAAAGAGCAATTGATGAATAAGCGCCTAGAATCCTGATGATGAGAGAGGCAGAGAGTACATTTCTGACCAATAGCAAGATTTCTCTTGTTAAGGTTATCAACAGTGAGAAGCTTGTTTTGAATAGTCAACCAAGTAAGAATTCGAATTTTGAGAGGGGTTGTACATTTTCAGATAGTCTTAGAGAAAGGGGAGATAAGGCCCCAGAGTTGAGGAAGTTATAGCAGGATTTAACCCAATAGGTGCCTGAGGAATTTCATCTCCAGCGAATATCATCTTGAGAATGCTATTGATAGGAGCATAATAATCGAATAAGATGGTGAAACTGAGGATATAAGGAGATAGAGAGATTCCTGCGGAAAGGAATGTTCCAGTCACGCTCATTGTTGATGCAAATAGTATAATCCGCCACCGTAGCTTTGGGATTAACAGCCAGGAGAAAAAGATCAGGAAAATCATAAGTGAGAGCAATATGACCAATCCACTGGTCAGTCTAGAATTTAACCGTTGTGCCATCACCACAAATTTTAAATAAACTGCATTTGAATTGTTCAAGCACTCTGCTCCTTTCCAAAAAGGAGAGGCCCTAGTGGAGAGAGAAGGATGAAGCTCCCAAACTTTACGAAAAGAATGGGATTGGTGAATAACGAGACGTTTCCAAGATAAATCGGTCGATTTCAGGATCTTCCATAACCATTTGCCTAAGAGGGCCAGATTCTGGTACCGGAGGTTAATAATCCCCAAACCCCTCTCCAGCTTAGGCTTGCATAATCGTTTCCAATTGCAGAGATGCTTACCAATTCTCAAGGAAGCGGACCCAGACCAGAAAAAATTTCTTCTGATTCTGTCAATCCGATTAATCACCCAAGAAGGAACGTAGAAAAAAGACATCATGTAGAGGGGGATAGAAGATAGTATAGAGTTAATAAGAATTAATTTACCCCCTGTGGAGAGAGTATGGCCAGACCACACATTAAGTCTGGATTCAATACGGTCTATCATCGGATACCAGTCAAATCTGTGAAGCTTGCCTCCACGGAGGGGGATATCAAGGTAAGTTATGGGAAAGGAAGCAGAGGCACAGTTGAAAAAATTAGCAACTTCACTTTGGAACTTCGAGCCAAATAACAAAAGTCTTATGGAAATTAATAGTTAATCTTGATGCATGTTCAAAGATATAAAGCAGAAGTTTAAGATTACAAAGGGAGGGACCATTGGGTTTGGCGAATTAAATGGTGTCATCAGCATATTGAAGATTTAAGACCCTTCTAAAACCACGAAAGCCCCCAAGGCCCTCAATAATGTTAGCATTCCAAGCCTTGAGGAGTAATCTACCGAAGACATCGGCAACGAGAGAGAATAACAGCGGGGAGATGGGGTCGCCTTGACACTGCTTTAATTGTAAAGATTTTGGCAAGGTCTATTTCTAATGAACAATAATCAATAATAAATAACACCAAAAAGGTTGTATGTTGGGCAAAGGGCGCTACCAGGTCCCAAGCACAAAGTGGGAATCTAAGTAATCAAGTCCATCTTTTTATAAGTTAATACATTGACACATACACATGCATAATATTTTATAGCTAGTGAATGTACAGCATTTTCTTCAGAATGTGTTTCTGTGATATCGTGATCTCTTACATGTCTCACTTGTTATTTACTTCATTTTTTTTTCCTTTTCTTTCTAAAGAATTCATGTGGTGTGCTTCGGCCATTACCTAAAATTACAAAAAATAAATAAAAAAGAAAATCTTCCTGTCACTGAAACTCGGATGATATCTTTATATTGGCACATTTGTTGTTTTTGTCTCTACTTTATATCTGTAGAGAATATCTCTCCTTGTTATATGATAACCATTTTAGTTTTTTGCAGGAGAGTTTGTTGGTCTAACTGGTGCAAGGTTGAATGGGAGTGAAATGCTTGCATGTGGTCTTGCCACTCATTTTGTTCCTTCAACGGTATGTTCACACTTGATACAATTAAAGGTCTCTTATTTTTGGCATTTCCTTTTTCTTTTTCATTTATTTGATATTGTATTGAATTCATATTACAATTAGTTTGTTTCTTAGTAGTTCAGGATCGTATATTGAGATGAGGAACGTAATCTAATTTGGTTTTCAGTTAATTAACAGAAACTGGGTTTGCTGGAGGAATCACTAATTAGGGTGGAGAGTTCTGATACTTTTACCGTTTGTGGAATCATTGATCAGTTTGCACAGCAGATGCCTCTGAGTGAAAAAAGCGCATATAATTGGTAATTTTCATCAATTTTTAAGAAGTGATTTCATATTTTCCCATCAAACTTTTCTTACACCTAGGGCTGCAAACGATCTGAGCTACTCGCGAGCTACTCGGCTCGAGCTCGGTCAAAGCTCGACTCGAGACGAGCTCGAGCTCGACAGCTTAACGAGCCGAGCTCGAGCTTGGATGTTTTGTGATTATTAGGCTAAGCTCGCGAGTACTCGGCTCGAACTCGGTCAAAGCTCGGCTCGAAACGAGCTCGAGCTCGAAACCGAGCTCGATTGCTTAACGAGCCGAGCTCGAGCCTCAAGAAACTCTGCTCGATTGCAGCCCTACTTACACCATAGCCATACATCTATGAATTAATTTAATTGCTTTTTTTCCCTACACCACAACCATTTTGTGAGCTATAATGTTAACCTTTTAATTGCTTTATTATTTATGCAATTCTATTAAGTCAATTTTAATATATTTATTTTTATTAAGTATCTATTTAGAAAATAGCCTTAAAATATGCAGTGGCAATGGGGATTTTCAAACAAACATTTTGAGGCACAGTATGGATAAGTGCCCCCCTTCTCTTTCTCTCTAAATGCCTAAAATTGTAAAATGATTACATTCTAATTTGGTTTGCTTGATTACGTTGTATTTGGTTGATGAATGATAACGAACACATGTACAGAGGATATAGGATATAGATACTGCCATGCATTGCGCACCTGTCAGTGGGCCATCCCTTCTAACTGCAATACTACGTAATTTGTATGGCTTATTGAACTCCGTTTATCTTCACAGGTTGAATATAATTGACAGATGCTTCTCCAAAAGTACTGTCGAAGAAATCCTATCCGATCTTGTAAGTTGTTGGGCATTACCCTATCTATATCTCACGTACCAATTTTTTTTTTCTTTCCTCTCTTGTATTTTCTTTATGCGTTGTGTTTGGATATTCATAGGAGCAATAGTAAAACCAAAATCTTTATCCGCTCTTGTATGTTGTTGGGTTACCCAATCAATATCTCAAGTACTAAATTTTATTTTCTGATAGGAGCAATAGTAAAACCAAAATCTTTATCCGCTCTTGTATGTTGGGTTACCCAATCAATATCTCAAGTACTAAATTTTATTTTCTGTCATATTTTCTTTATGCACTGTGTTGGCATATTCATAGTCACAATGGTAAGCACCGAGTTCTTTTTTAACAGGAGGTAGAGGCAGCACATGAGACCGCTGACTGGATTTCAGTTGCAATTGAGTCATTGAAGAAGGCTTCCCCTACCAGTCTCAAGATTACTCTCAGATTGGTAAGAATGTCCAGGCTTTCTTTAACTATTTGTCTCTAAACAATGTAGCTATAAAGGGATTTCCAGAGAAAATGTGGGCTCCTTAATTTAGTAGCTACCCTAGTCCATCTTCATGAATAACCACTGTACAATGTCTGTTTGATAGGATATTTTAGACTAAACAATTAAGGGAGTGATTTGTTTGATATAATTAAGTCTAGAGGAAAGGGATTTCCGCATATAGAGTATTTATACTCATATGAGTATAAGGTGAGACTTTATATGAACAATCCGTACCGTTCATTTCGTTTCTAATATCATAAGACGTATGTGCATAAAAAAACCACTCGTTTGGAGACTTCTAACCCATGCATCGCAGGGTCCAATTTTGTATGTTGTTAAAGAACCATTCATTTTGCAATCACTTAAAAGCACGGACAAATGATCTCCATGTTGGGTTTATGTCTTGCATACTAGATTGGATAAAGAAGACGATGAGACGATGGAGGAATCGAGAAGATTGGAAACAGAGTGGAGGCAAGGAAACAGTCAGCTGCTGTATTTGCAGAAGTGGCGGTCGACCGGTCGAAGGGTGTGGTCGACCGGTCATAGGGTGCAGAGGTCCTGAGAGGGGGACGGTCGACCGACCTTGGGGGTGCGGTCGACCGTTCGCGGTGCTGATGGGTTTATTGGGTCGGATCTTGGTGATTCGTGAGAAGCCCAACTTGTTCTTTAAGTTAGATCTGACGGCTCCTATCGTAGGGTTATCTCCTCAGGAATATCCAATGATTACTGTATCAAGATATCAAATTAGGTTTTCTCTATATCTCTATTTATTGTTGTTATTGGCCTCCATTGAGAGCCAAGAGAGAGAAAGTACTTCATTGAAGGAGAGATTGAGAGTTTCTCTAATTGTAAACAACTAGTACTTGCTGGTGAGGCTTAAGAGGGTCGTGGTGAGAATTGTAATATTCTTGTATCTTCTCTAGTTGAATATCTTGGGTTTCTTCTCCCCCGGATTAAGGCGAAAGCCCCAATCGGGACAAATTTGTGTGCTTTGGTGTGTTTGGTATGATCTCATGTGTACTTGGTAGTTTGTATTGATTGCATCGAATAACTCAACAAGATCCTGAAATAGGGGTTTCTAGTGGGAAATCCCTAACAATTGGTATCAGAGCTTCCGGTTCAAGGGTTTGTTCGAGTTCCTTGGAGATGATGGCAGATCAAATCACGAAGATCAAGTGGTTCAAAGGCAAGATCAACTTTAATCTCTTGAAGGTGGACATGCATGAAGCATCAGTTCGATACGATAGGACTTGGATCTAGTCCTAGAAGGAGATTAAGGGAGACCAATCGGCACAAAGCAGGAGATGTGGAAGCAGATGTGTTCAGAAGCCTTGGGTTTAATCCGGTTGTCATTGATGAACAAAGTCAGGTATAGGAGAAGTACGGAGAGTCTTTGGGCAAGATTCAGAACTGACTACTCGGGATCGTCGTTACAAGTTCGGATGCACCAGCGAAGAAAGTTGTGGGGTTTCTCAATGAAGGAAAGTACTGCTCTTCTAGATCATGAAGTGGAGTTCAATATGGAGTTATCTGAACTGAGCGCATTCAACGCAGATGATCTAAGGGTTTCCAACTCAATATATTCACTATCAAATCCATCCAACATGATAATCGTGCTAAGCGAGAAATCTACCAAGGAGAAGTTTTTCATAGCAGGTATGATCAAGGGGTTGGAGGAGGATGCACTTAGGAAGGAGAGTCAGAAATCGGCATCAACTTCTGTGAGTTGCTTGGAGGTGGATTGTACTTTGATTGGAAGGAAAAGTGTATGTCGGGGTAAGGTCCATCGCCACCAGTGCAAAGGGATTGAGCATTATATGAGAAACTGTTGCAAGCGATTGAGTCAGAGGGATGCCAAGTTCAGTGTCGCTGAATCAGGTAAAGGCTTAAACAGTGCTTTTGTTTCAAGTTCTTTAGATGTTAATTCCGGTTGTTCTTTTGATTCGGTTAGTTCTTCTCAAGTTTGCTCCGAGATGGAGATGGTTTCTACTTACAAGTCTGCATCATATCGTTGTGTGTGAGAACGAAGATTGACAAGACGTGTGAAGTAAGATGTGAGAAAACAAATGAGTCAAAGATGACAGACGGAAGGGGACACACTAGAGGAGGGCATGCATATTCCTTTGATGAAGTGGAACCTTATTTCCATGAGAACTCTAGATGTTCAGGATTGCAGGTACACAGATTCAGGTGGAGTTCGTTCAGTTTGGGAAAGTTATCGCAAGGTGATGAAGGGTAAGAGGGGGATTGGGCGGATTCAGCACAACCTCTACCAGCTTTGTGGGAACAGGAAACCTTGGCCAAGTGGTTTGAAGCCCATTGTTCCTAAAGCACTATCTAG
Source organism: Hemerocallis citrina (assembly GCA_017893485.1). NCBI lineage: Eukaryota > Viridiplantae > Streptophyta > Magnoliopsida > Asparagales > Asphodelaceae > Hemerocallis > Hemerocallis citrina. Next base: position 7,200,504 of record CM030363.1, on the reverse strand, counting down.
TATGCCGTCACTAGAATCATCCGAGCGAGACTGCGACGTTCGAATATTGTCTGAAGGTGGAGAGAGCCTTGAGGTAGGTGGAGTTCGTGTGGAGGGTGGCACCTCCATGATTATATCTACTGGGGTGTGCCTTTGAGGGGGCATACAGCGGGAGAAAAATAGGTGGAGATATATTCAACTAGCAGAGGAAGCCATTGAAACGAGTTGTTTGCAAGAAGAGAATGAAAAGAGTCTAGAGGGTTTCAAATCACATAGGTGTGGATTCATGAGTATGCAATTCAAGGTGGAGATTGTTGAGTTTATGTCTTGCATACTAGATTGGATAAAGAAGACGATGAGATGATGGAGGAATCGAGAAGATTGGAAACGGAGTGGAGGCAAGGAAACAGTCAGCTGCTGTATTTGCAGAAGTGGCGGTCGACCGGTCGAAGGGTGCGGTCGACCGGTCATAGGGTGCAGAAGTCCCGAGAGGGGGACGGTCGACTGACCTTGGGGGTGCGGTCGACCGGTCGCGGCGCTGATGGGTTTAATGGGTCGGATCTTAGTGATTCGTGAGAAGCCTAACTTGCTCTTCAAGTTAGATCTGACGGCTCCTATCGTAGGGTTATCTTTTCAGGAATATCCAATGGTTACTGTATCAAGATATCAAACTAGGTTTTCTCTAGATCTCTATATATTGTTGTTATTGGCTTCCATTGAGAGCCAAAAGAGAGAGTACTTCATTGAATGAGAGATTGTGTAACCCCTGTTTCCCCAAATACGTATTTTCTGTATATTTTTTCTGTATTTAAAATTTGTTATCAATTATTATGTATTTTTTTTTCTTTCGTTTTCAAATTCGCTGTTAAAATGTATTATTGATCTTCTGCTAAAATCTACTTTTAACAAATTATTTTATTTGTAACTAGTTCCCATGATTCTTATATTATATTACAATTAATATTATTATCATTATTGCCTTGATTATTAAGGAAAATATTATTATTATTATTACTGTTAATTTTCGTGAACATTTTGTTATGATTATTATTACTATTGCTACTTGATTGATTATTAAAAACCTAGTTCTATGTATTAATCATGTTTGTACTCATTTAGAATAAATCCTATATTTTAATACAAATTATATCTTGTTTATAAACCCTATTTCCCCCATTGGATCTTACCCAATACCCATTTGCCCCTATAGGATTTTAATTATATAAATTGGTTTATAACCCAAACCCATTACCCATACCCTAATAACTAGTCCCAACCGTTCTAATCCCATACCCGGTTCCATTACACCCCAGACCCACTTCCCAACCATACCCGAAACCAACCCATATCAGCTTAACCCTAATATTACACCAGCATATATAAACCCATCCCAACTACTCGTCTTCCCCCCTCAAACCCTGCGCCGCCCTCTTCTCTCTCCCGTTCGCTCCGCCTTCTCACCCCGCCGCTTCACTTCGTCTTCCCCATGCGAGTGCATCACCGACTTCCCAGCGGCCACAGCCTGGCAGCCGACGCCAGCAGCCCGCACGATCCCACAGCGCCAGGCCACCTGCGGCTGCGTCTCCACCTCTCCAGCGCCGCAAGCAGCACCCCCCCAGTCGCACAGCACGCCGCCTGCACTCCCGACTCCCCCTGGCTGCCTGCCCTGTGCACCCCCGAGCGCAGTCCCCCGCACCCCACCTTGCTGCCAGCGCGTTGTCTCCCGACGCTCCTCGCCGCGTCCTCCGCCTAGCCACAGCCCTTGGCCGCCACCCAGTCGCGGAACGGTCCTCCCCAGGCTCTGTTTGATGAGTTTTCGATCTTGTGGAATCCTGGCCGTCCATCGCTTGGAGTGTTGATCATATTGATTAAGAGCCGCCCGATCATCATCATCATCATCAAGATGTTAATCACGACCGTCGGATCTCTTTTGATCATCGCGATCGTGATCGTCATCAAGATCTTGATCTTCGACCTCGGTTGTCGTTTGGTTGATCAACTTGATCTCGACCATGGATCGTCTCGATCGTCTTCTATTGGGTGAGTTAAACATATGATCTACTTTTGTATTCAATCATCAATTATCAATCTTTTGGTACTATTCTAATTCTTATATGTTTATGTATGATTGATCTCGGTCGTTGGATTCGCTTGATCTTCAACTTGGTCATCATCTTGGTCATTATCGAGATCCGTGCCCGAGCGTGATCACGGTGATCGTTTGCTCGTCGTCGTGTCGCCGGGACTCCGATCCCCTTATTCTCAATATATCGGATCTAACGACGTCCTAAAGGCAAGTCACTCTTATCGAATGTATTTTTTTGTATCATATTCGATAAATATTGTTGAAATTCCGCAAGTGGATCTTATTTAAAAATCGTAAAATATTGTTGTATCAATCGTCGAGATGCCACGGATTTACACGAGCGAATCCAAGTGATAGTCTCGACATCGTGCCATCTTTTTGCCTCTAAAGTATATAGTTATTGATTATAAAAATAGGGAATTGTAGACATATTTCATATCATGAAGTTAAATGACAAATAGCTATGTTAGATTGTAGAAATTTGTTGATCGTTAATGTGATTGTTATTGCTAATTGTTGAATTGGAATTATCAAAAGAAATTTGTTGATCGTTAATGTGATTGTTATTGCTAATTGTTGAATTGGAATTGTTAAAATGTTAGACCTCACCTATACTAATACCATGTTCACCTAAGGTTGATTCGCTGCGATTAGGAGTAATTAAACTCCAATTTACTATTATTAAATCCTATTTTTACCATTTTACTTAAAATGAACATATAGACTATTCAGAAAATTACGCTAATCTGAACCTTAACACGCTGTTTAGACCTAGAACACTTCATCAAAATCAGAAACTCCCTGAAAGTAAATTGTAGCCCTATCTGTCTAGATGTCGATAGACACCAAAACTTTCGAATTCGGAGTTATACAGCTCCAGTTATGAACCTTTTACCACAGCTGCGCTGAAATTACAGATTCACGTACATAACAACTTAGGCTAATGAATTAAGTGAACTATTAATCATATATAGCTAAAATAAATTCCAGATTTGAAAATAACATGTTTAGGGTGTTAAAAAGTATTTTTACTGATTTTTATAATATTTATTTACTGCCTTTATAATTAAAGTTAAACAACATCTACACCCAGCCAGAAACTTAGACCTATAAAGATTATTAAATTTCACTTAGCTACCGTTGTCGGAATGTAACTTTTAAGTATGCGTTGGAACCGGGCGGGAGTCTAGTTTCTAGACCACCTAACAGATCCACATTTGCTGCCCTGCAGCAACGGAAATACTGATTTTGGTACAGTAACCTACTGCTGTCCAGAATTGGGATTCTATATTTTATAATGTACAATTGTGTTTATAATGTTATATTTAGTGTATTTAATTGTATATAGTATATTGCATGATCTTAGGGTTGTTTTGTCACATTCTCTAGCATCCCCTACTAATTGCATTATTGTATGATAATTGAATAAAGAAAGTAAAGTAAGCCGGGGTTAAGGGTTGATTAGGGTAGTTGACAATATAGTAAGTGTACTCGGATGATGGCCAGTGTTTTATCGGCAGTGTAAGAAATTACATGTGTCCAGTGTTTATCGGCAGTGTAAGAAATTACATGTGTCCAGTGTTTATCGGCAGTGTAAGAAATTACATGTGTCCAGTGTTTATCGTTATCGGCAGTGTAAGAAATTACATGTGTCCAGTGTTTATCGTTATCGTCATCATACCCAGTACATGAACTATAGAGTCTACCACCTTAGTCTAAGCGAAATTGATTGTATGCATCGAACCTGTGGTACGGCACACATGGGACACAGTAGTACGTGCATTAGCTAGGATAAAAGAATGAATAATAGACCTAAGGCTCTCATCGCATTATCATTGCATATTGTTATCTTAATGAACAGTGTTCTCATTATTATTGTCATTATTGGTATTGTTTATCGTTATTTTGATAAATCGTTTTTAATGCATATTATACTGTTATCTCATTTACACTGTTCAACACCATCGACTGCATCGTTTATTTGAATTCATTGCTATGCCACCATTTCCATTGTTTCACTGTTTCTCCACTTGCATGTCCACGACTTGCTCTAAGGACAAATTATTCTTTCTTTTTAGATGAACAAGTACAGGTGAACAAAGAGAATTTGCAGAAGGCATCGGTGAGCAGTTCCTCTACAATTGGAGCAGGAATCTCTCGAGTTTTTGGTAAGTTCTTATATTCCAGATTTGGTTATCGAATTTCATTATCGTTTATGTGATTATATTTTCTGCGTGGTTGTGATTCATTTTTCTTATATTGTTGAGTTAAGACTGGTACAGCTTATGGATGATATGGGTTTACGTACTTATATCATTCGCTGGGCCTCAGTTACGTGCCTGTATTTCCGTATTCCGGGAAGCGGGGCGTGACAAGGTTTTTAGTGGTATCAGAGCCAGGTTTGACTCTAACTAGTTTGGGATTGGACCCTGATTAGTTTGAGTTTAACCGGTCTGACTCAACAATATGTACACCACGTTGATCACATGGATAATGAATAACCAACATAATCTGGATACTTCTCTGATTTGATTCCTCTTTGAACCCTTCACATTCAGTCCTTTCATTTCTTAATTGTTTCGTCCCTTCCAGTCATTCACATTTATTAAATTCTTATTGGGCATAAAATCTTTCTTTTGTACCCATATTATTTTGATTCCGGTGCAAGCAATCTCTGATTTTCTGCTTGTCTCGTTGACCCCTTCTTATTTCAGCTCGTGTGCCGTTCATTGCTTTCCCTGCCTTGCGTTCATTTTTATTTGTTGATTTGTTGATTCATACTGATTATCATGCTAGTTACTTTTTCCCCCGCTATATTCTCATCAATTCCGATTTTGCCCTCATCCTTCTTCCTTCATATTAAATTCCTTAACTTCCTTTTGTCCCTTCTAGTCATCCTCCTTTTTAACTCTTCATTGGGTATAGCTTCATTTTTCTCCTACCTATTTTCTCCTTATAATTATTTTTCTCGAATGCTTTGATGTATATTTTGATTATTAATTGTTATATTTATTTTTGATCTTTTATAAAAATGTTTCTCAACAAAGATTTGGTTATTCCGAACAATGGTATATTTTAACTTCACTTTTCATTTTTTTTTATCGACTATATACTTCCACTGGATTATTTTGATAAGATAAATTCTTATTTTGTTGTATAATGCTATTATTACTGCTATTATTATTATTTCTATTATTTTTATTATCATTACTAGTATTATTATTATTGTTACTACTATTGATATTCTTATTGTTGTTTTCATTATTTTATTATTGTTGATTAATGATGAATTACTTCCACAAATGTTGGACCCAAACTATATTTTGTCTTACATTATTACTTTTTCTAGTGTTGTTAATATCTCAATATTATCATTATTATTATTGTTATTGTTATCATTCGTTTTGCGATTACTGTTATTATTATTGTTATGATCATTGTTATTGTCATTGTTATTTTTATTGTTATTAGTATCGATATTTTGTTATTATTATTGTTACTGGTATTGTTATTTTTATCGTTACTATTATTATTATTATTAATTTATTTCGAGCCTGAGCATTCTCAATTTTATATACACTTCACTACTTCGGTGCAACCTAATGTCGAGATGGCAAATATGCAACTCGATGTCAATGGAGGCAAATTGCAACTGGATACCGGCGAGGCAAAATGTGCAGCCGAATATTTGGATGGCAATTTGAAACCTGATGTCGTGGAGGCAAATATGCAACTTGATGTTAAGGAGGCAAGATTTTCTACCTATTACTAATTGATACTTCAAGATTCGTTACTTATATAATGAAACTAATGGTAAATGAATATTTTCGTTATTATTGGCATTATTATTATTATTGTCATTTCAATTGATGTTATTATTATTGTTTTCGTTACCTTCAGTGCTCTTATTATATTTATTTATTTAATATTATTATTACCGTTACTTTATTGATAATTATTGTTATTAATGCTATTATCATTATTATTATCATTATTGATATTATGTTTAATGTTATCATTATTATTATTATTTCATTATTTTCATGAATGTGTTGAATTTTATTCTGTCATAAATGTATTATCATTATTATCAGTATTATTGATATTTTTATTGCCTGTATGATTATGACAATTTTAATTACTATTACTATTATTGTTGTTATTATTTTTATTATTATTATTATTATTTTTATTAAGGTCATATTTACTTGTATTATTATTGTTATTAATATTTTTAATATTATTGTTATTATTATTACATTTTTAATATTATCATTGTTATATTTATTTTGTTATTATTATTCTACTACTATTGATATTATTATCATTGATATTTGTTATTATTAAGCCTGTTAAAGCCACCAGTTTTGATTTGTATTATATCTTTTAATTACTTTGATTGAAGCTCAAGCCTTATGTTCACCTTGCATTATTGCTTGTCTCTATTTGGAGCCCATACCCTTTTTGATTCTTGTGTCTTAATCTTCTCTCCCTGCTCGGTTCGTCGATCAGTGCCATGTGGTCTACAACGACATGTCTGCAACTTGGAACATCGCCATCAGAGTAGCGCAGCGGAAGCGTGGTGGGTCCATAACCCATGGGTCTCAAAATTGTCTTATTGCTTTCCCTTCATTGCACTACTTGCTCTTCCTTCATACATTGCATTGTCTTCGTTCATTGAATCTCTATTGGACATCATTCTAGATCACCCCATTATTATCTATGATTTTCTTATTCTGGTATTGCCACCCTCTTGACATTTCATTGAACCCCTTGTTTTGTTATTCCCCATAAGAGTTGTTTAGCCCTATCCTATATACCGCCTAAGCAAATTTCGAGGACGAAATTTTTGTGTAAGGTGGGTAGGATTTGTAACCCCTGTTTCCCCAAATACGTATTTTCTGTATATTTTTTCTGTATTTAAAATTTGTTATCAATTATTATGTATTTTTTTTTCTTTCGTTTTCAAATTCGCTGTTAAAATGTATTATTGATCTTCTGCTAAAATCTACTTTTAACAAATTATTTTATTTGTAACTAGTTCCCATGATTCTTATATTATATTACAATTAATATTATTATCATTATTGCCTTGATTATTAAGGAAAATATTATTATTATTATTACTGTTAATTTTCGTGAACATTTTGTTATGATTATTATTACTATTGCTACTTGATTGATTATTAAAAACCTAGTTCTATGTATTAATCATGTTTGTACTCATTTAGAATAAATCCTATATTTTAATACAAATTATATCTTGTTTATAAACCCTATTTCCCCCATTGGATCTTACCCAATACCCATTTGCCCCTATAGGATTTTAATTATATAAATTGGTTTATAACCCAAACCCATTACCCATACCCTAATAACTAGTCCCAACCGTTCTAATCCCATACCCGGTTCCATTACACCCCAGACCCACTTCCCAACCATACCCGAAACCAACCCATATCAGCTTAACCCTAATATTACACCAGCATATATAAACCCATCCCAACTACTCGTCTTCCCCCCTCAAACCCTGCGCCGCCCTCTTCTCTCTCCCGTTCGCTCCGCCTTCTCACCCCGCCGCTTCACTTCGTCTTCCCCATGCGAGTGCATCACCGACTTCCCAGCGGCCACAGCCTGGCAGCCGACGCCAGCAGCCCGCACGATCCCACAGCGCCAGGCCACCTGCGGCTGCGTCTCCACCTCTCCAGCGCCGCAAGCAGCACCCCCCCAGTCGCACAGCACGCCGCCTGCACTCCCGACTCCCCCTGGCTGCCTGCCCTGTGCACCCCCGAGCGCAGTCCCCCGCACCCCACCTTGCTGCCAGCGCGTTGTCTCCCGACGCTCCTCGCCGCGTCCTCCGCCTAGCCACAGCCCTTGGCCGCCACCCAGTCGCGGAACGGTCCTCCCCAGGCTCTGTTTGATGAGTTTTCGATCTTGTGGAATCCTGGCCGTCCATCGCTTGGAGTGTTGATCATATTGATTAAGAGCCGCCCGATCATCATCATCATCATCAAGATGTTAATCACGACCGTCGGATCTCTTTTGATCATCGCGATCGTGATCGTCATCAAGATCTTGATCTTCGACCTCGGTTGTCGTTTGGTTGATCAACTTGATCTCGACCATGGATCGTCTCGATCGTCTTCTATTGGGTGAGTTAAACATATGATCTACTTTTGTATTCAATCATCAATTATCAATCTTTTGGTACTATTCTAATTCTTATATGTTTATGTATGATTGATCTCGGTCGTTGGATTCGCTTGATCTTCAACTTGGTCATCATCTTGGTCATTATCGAGATCCGTGCCCGAGCGTGATCACGGTGATCGTTTGCTCGTCGTCGTGTCGCCGGGACTCCGATCCCCTTATTCTCAATATATCGGATCTAACGACGTCCTAAAGGCAAGTCACTCTTATCGAATGTATTTTTTTGTATCATATTCGATAAATATTGTTGAAATTCCGCAAGTGGATCTTATTTAAAAATCGTAAAATATTGTTGTATCAATCGTCGAGATGCCACGGATTTACACGAGCGAATCCAAGTGGTAGTCTCGACATCGTGCCATCTTTTTGCCTCTAAAGTATATAGTTATTGATTATAAAAATAGGGAATTGTAGACATATTTCATATCATGAAGTTAAATGACAAATAGCTATGTTAGATTGTAGAAATTTGTTGATCGTTAATGTGATTGTTATTGCTAATTGTTGAATTGGAATTATCAAAAGAAATTTGTTGATCGTTAATGTGATTGTTATTGCTAATTGTTGAATTGGAATTGTTAAAATGTTAGACCTCACCTATACTAATACCATGTTCACCTAAGGTTGATTCGCTGCGATTAGGAGTAATTAAACTCCAATTTACTATTATTAAATCCTATTTTTACCATTTTACTTAAAATGAACATATAGACTATTCAGAAAATTACGCTAATCTGAACCTTAACACGCTGTTTAGACCTAGAACACTTCATCAAAATCAGAAACTCCCTGAAAGTAAATTGTAGCCCTATCTGTCTAGATGTCGATAGACACCAAAACTTTCGAATTCGGAGTTATACAGCTCCAGTTATGAACCTTTTACCACAGCTGCGCTGAAATTACAGATTCACGTACATAACAACTTAGGCTAATGAATTAAGTGAACTATTAATCATATATAGCTAAAATAAATTCCAGATTTGAAAATAACATGTTTAGGGTGTTAAAAAGTATTTTTACTGATTTTTATAATATTTATTTACTGCCTTTATAATTAAAGTTAAACAACATCTACACCCAGCCAGAAACTTAGACCTATAAAGATTATTAAATTTCACTTAGCTACCGTTGTCGGAATGTAACTTTTAAGTATGCGTTGGAACCGGGCGGGAGTCTAGTTTCTAGACCACCTAACAGATCCACATTTGCTGCCCTGCAGCAACGGAAATACTGATTTTGGTACAGTAACCTACTGCTGTCCAGAATTGGGATTCTATATTTTATAATGTACAATTGTGTTTATAATGTTATATTTAGTGTATTTAATTGTATATAGTATATTGCATGATCTTAGGGTTGTTTTGTCACATTCTCTAGCATCCCCTACTAATTGCATTATTGTATGATAATTGAATAAAGAAAGTAAAGTAAGCCGGGGTTAAGGGTTGATTAGGGTAGTTGACAATATAGTAAGTGTACTCGGATGATGGCCAGTGTTTTATCGGCAGTGTAAGAAATTACATGTGTCCAGTGTTTATCGGCAGTGTAAGAAATTACATGTGTCCAGTGTTTATCGGCAGTGTAAGAAATTACATGTGTCCAGTGTTTATTGTTATCGGCAGTGTAAGAAATTACATGTGTCCAGTGTTTATCGTTATCGTCATCATACCCAGTACATGAACTATAGAGTCTACCACCTCAGTCTAAGCGAAATTGATTGTATGCATCGAACCTGTGGTACGGCACACATGGGACACAGTAGTACGTGCATTAGCTAGGATAAAAGAATGAATAATAGACCTAAGGCTCTCATCGCATTATCATTGCATATTGTTATCTTAATGAACAGTGTTCTCATTATTATTGTCATTATTGGTATTGTTTATCGTTATTTTGATAAATCGTATTTAATGCATATTATACTGTTATCTCATTTACACTGTTCAACACCATCGACTGCATCGTTTATTTGAATTCATTGCTATGCCACCATTTCCATTGTTTCACTGTTTCTCCACTTGCATGTCCACGACTTGCTCTAAGGACAAATTATTCTTTCTTTTTAGATGAACAAGTACAGGTGAACAAAGAGAATTTGCAGAAGGCATCGGTGAGCAGTTCCTCTACAATTGGAGCAGGAATCTCTCGAGTTTTTGGTAAGTTCTTATATTCCAGATTTGGTTATCGAATTTCATTATCGTTTATGTGATTATATTTTCTGCGTGGTTGTGATTCATTTTTCTTATATTGTTGAGTTAAGACTGGTACAGCTTATGGATGATATGGGTTTACGTACTTATATCATTCGCTGGGCCTCAGTTACGTGCCTGTATTTCCGTATTCCGGGAAGCGGGGCGTGACAGATTGAGAGTTTCTCTAATTGTAAACAACTAGTACTTTGTCACGCCCCGCTATCCGGAATACGGGAACACAGGCACGTAACTAAGGCCCAGCGAATGATATAAGTACGCCAACTCATATCATCCATAAGCTGTACCAGTCTTAACTCAACAATATAAGAAAAATGAATCACAACCACGCAGAAAAAACATAATCACATAAACGATAATGAAATTCAATAACCAAATCTGAAATACAAGAACTTACCAAATAGCTCGATAGGCTCCAGCTCCAATCGTAGAGAACTGCTCACCAATGCCTTCTGAAAATTCTCCTTGTACACCTGTTACTTGTTCATTAAAAAGAAAGAATAATTTGTCCTTAGAGCAAGTCGTGGACATGCAAGTGGAGAAACAGTGAAACAATGGCAATAAAGGTATATCAATGAATTCAAATGAACGATGAAGTCGATAGTATTGAACAGTGTAAAACAGATAACAATATAATATGCATTAAATACGATTTACCACGATAACGATAAACAATACCAATAAGGGCAATAATAATGATAACACTGTTCATTGAGATAACAATATGCAATGATAATGTGGTGGGGCCTTAAGTCTATTATTCATTTTTTTTTAATCCTAACTAATGCACGTACTACTGTGTCCCATGTGTGCCGTACCACAGGTTCGATGCATACAATCAATTTCGTTTAGATTAAGGTGGTAGACTCTATAGTTCATGTACTGGGTATGATGACGATAACGATAAACACTGGACATGTGTAATTTCTTACACGATGCCGATAACGATAAAACACGGGACGTGTAATTTCTTACACGATGCCGATAACGATAAAACACGGGACATGTGTAATTTCTTACACGATGCCGATAACGATAAACACTGGCTATCATCCGAGTACACTTACTATATTGTCAACTACCCTAATCAACCCTTAACCCCGGCTTTAATTTATTTCCTTTATTCAATTAACACACGATAATGCAATTAATAAGGGACGTTAGAAAGGTGACAAAACAACTCTAAGATCATGCAATATACTATATACAATTAAATACACTAGATATAACATTATAAACACAATTGTACATTATAAAACATAGAATCCAAATTCTGGACAGCAGTAGGTTGTTGTACCAAAATCAGTATTCCCGTTGCTACAGGGCAGCAAATGTGGATCCGTCAGGTGGTCTAGAAACTAGACTCCTGCCCGGTTCCAACGCATACTTAAAAGCGACATTCCGACAACGGTAGCTAGGTGAAATTCAGTGATCTTTATAGGTTTTAGTTTCTGGCTGGGTGTAGATGTTATCTAATTTTAATTATAAAGGCAGTAAATAAATATTATAAAAATCAGTAAAAATAATTTTTAACACCCTAAACATGTTATTTACAAGTCTGAAATTTATCTTGGCCATATATGATTAATAGTTCACTTAATTCATTAGCCTAGCTTGTTATGTACGTGAATCTGAAATTACAGCGCAGCTGTAGCAAAAGGTTCATAACTGGGGCAGTATAAGTCCGAATTCGAAAGTTCTGGTGTCTATCGACATCTAGACAGATAGGGCTATGATTTACTTTCAGGGAGTTTCTGATTTTAATGAAGTGTTCTAGGTCTAAACAGCACGTTAAGGTTCAGATTAGTGTAAATTCCAGAATGGTCTACATGTTCATTCTAAATAAAATGGTTAAAAAAAATAAGGATAGTAATTGGAGTTTAATTAATCATAACCACAACGAATTAACCTTATGTGAACATGGTATTAATGTAGGTGATGTCTAACATTCTAATAATTACAATTCAACAATTTAGCAATAACAATCACATTAACAGTCAACTAATTTTCTACAATCTACTATAGCTAATTGTCATTTAATGCCATGATATGAAATGTGTCTATAATTCCCTAGTTTATAATCAATAACTATAACTATATGGTGTATGAATATCTCTATACTTTAGAGGCAAAAAGATGGCACGATGTCGAGACTACCACTTGGATTCGCTCGTGTAAATCCGTGGCATCTCGACGATTGATACAATAATATTTTACGATTTTAAATAAGATCCACTTGCAGAATTTCAACAATAATTATCGAATATGATACCAAAAAAAAACATTCGATAGAAGTGACTTGCCTTTTACTTTGTGGACGGTTCGAAAATAAATAAAGAATAACGGGATCAGAATCCCGGGGACCAATCCCAAGAGTGCGTGCGAAGACCGTGCGAAGAAAGCTAGTAGATAGCAATAATCCTCCACGTCCGATCTGACCCAAAACGGCGAACAGCAAAATTGGATTAGAGGTGCCCAGAACACGAAACGGCAAAACCAGCCAATCGATTCTCAGCCTCGCACCAGATCCAACTCAAAACAGGGAACAGCTAATTGGGATCCGATGCGGCTGAACACAGAACAGCGAGATCCGACCAATCGGATCTCGTCTCCTTCTTGTCGACGGAGAGAGGGAGAGCGGCGACGTGAAGCTTTCGGCGATGTGACGCTACGGCGGCTGGAGAGCGACTGCAGGAGTGCGGCGCGACTGGAGGTCGCTGCCACGGCGGAAGGTAGCACTGGTCGCGAGCGCCAATGGTACTCTGCTTCGTGTCGAAAACAGAGGGCGAGAGTGGTGGACCTTCGATCTCGTATGGCGACGGCGGGGCAGGTAGTGGTGGTGCACTGCGATGGGTTGCGAGGTTGGTGCAGCGGCAATGGGGGGGGAAAGCTTGGTTGATGGCGGTGAAATGGGTTACGGGGTTTGGGTTTTGATGGGTTGGCGGGAGTGAGGGAGATGATGACGATGGGAGATGGTAGGTGTTGGCGAAGAGCGACGACGGTGAAGGTCGCGGTGGATGGAGGGGGCGAAGGCGAATGCGAAATGGGTTCTTCGGGGTTCGGTCTTGGGTTGAAGATGAACGAAGAGGGGGAGTGAGCGGGAGAAGAAGAGAAGGGGTGTTGGGGTTTTTGGTTTCGTTTTGTTTTGGTTCTGTTGAGTTTGTTTTAATCAGAGGAGGAGAGGGAGAGAGAGAGATAATAGGGGAGGTTACAAGATAGTGGGAGAGATTAGAGGGCCAATTATTAGGGATTTAGTTACCCAATCATTGGGAGTTACTAATTTTGGAGAGTGAAGGGAGTGATTAGGGGAATTGATAGATTAGCCAGGTAGAAAGAATCTGGGGTAGTTTGGGTTTGGGTTTAGATGGATTTGGATCCACTAAGAGATGGGTCTTGGTTATTGGGCTTTAATCAAACAAGTTATGGGTTTGATTTTTGGGCTTCAAATCAATTAATTAAATAATATAATATATATCAAAATCGATGGGCTTTAATCAATAATAATAATAATAGAAATAATAATGATAATAATAATAATATATATATTAGAATTTGAGACTAACAATTTATTAAAATTCAAACCGTAATAATGTAACAAATAGATCAACTATCAATTAAAAATAGAAAACTACATTGTTGTTCAAAGTATATATAATCTTCTAGTAGAAAGTACTTAGTACAAGACCCGAAATCAGTTGAGCACAGAACAAGTTTATAAATAATCAAAATACAAAATAAAAATATATTTAGAAATACGTATTTACGGAAACAGGGGTTACATACTTGCTGGTGAGGCTTGAGAGAGGGTCGTGGCGAGAATTGTAATATTCTTGTATCTTCTCTAGTTGAATAACATCTTGGGTTTCTTCCCCCCCCGGATTAAGGCGAAAGTCTCAACCGGGACAAATTTGTGTGCTTTGATGTGTTTGGTATGATCTCATGTGTGCTTGGTAGTTTGTATTGATTGCATCGAATAACTCAACAAGATCCTGAAATAGGGGTTTCTAGTGGGAAATCCCTAACACTCTACTTGATGTTTATAGGCATACATATTAGAATGCAAATATCGAAGTGAACGGTGTGGATTGTCGATAGAAAGTCTGAACAAGTAGTTATAAATACTCTACAAGGAAGAAATCACCTCCTACAAGTATAAGGCTCCCTTTTCCCTAAAGTTTAAGCCGCATGGCTATAGTTCTTTTGTATAATTTCAATATTATGCAACAACGGAGAGTGGTAATAAATGAGAACATTGGCAAATGTGAATATCATTACGGATTGATTGAACAACTAGGGATCTCTTTGGCTAATATTATGTAGGGAAATATGTCAATTGCACATGCTAAGGGTTCTGAGTATACATCCCTAGCAGTTTGTTCAAAACCTGTTGTTGCACAGTGCATTCCGATTCTTTCTTATTTATTGTATTCTGAGTTACTTGTAGTAATTTAATCTATCTGAGAATCTTTATAGAGAAATTGCCCACGGCATTATCAGCTCTGTACATGAGCCAAGCTTGAGTGAGCCAACTGAAGTCAAGTTTGGCTGCTTTCTGCTTTTTAGCTTAAGTAGGCTGTATGTCTCACTTTCAAGGCATAATTAGCCGTGTTAGAATACAAGTGCAAAACCCTCAACCCTCACTCCAACTGTCTTTCACACACCGAATACTAAATTACTAATGATCCTTGTATTTGCTATTGATGTTCCGGTGATTAAATGGTTGTATATATTTATACTCCTCAAATCTTGAGTGCCTAACCCTTCTCGATTAATATCTTCCTCCCAGATCCGGGAAGGAAGAAAGCAACAAGTGGGGCAATGCCTTATCCAAGATTACCGGGTTTGTAGCCATATTATGCGAAAAGAACTCAGCAATGATTTCTTTGAGGTATTCCCTAATAACGAATAGCGATATTTCAAAATTTTCCGTTGCATTCTTTGTAAATCAGCATCTTCTTCCTTTAGGGTTGCAGGGCTATATTAGTTGATAAAGACCGAAACCCAAAGGTCAGAATTTTTCCTCCTAATTCCTTGTTCTCCTTACTCTGAATTAACCATATTGTTTGCGGAAAAAAAAACTAATAATCAATGTTCATTGTGGATCTTCGCAGTGGAACCCGCACAAACTGGAGCTGATAGACGATAATATGGTGGACCATTATTTTTCCAGAGTTGACGATGCGTTGTGGGAAGACTTGAACCTTCCATTGAGGCGCAACTCTAAAGTTCGACCTACATCAAAACTCTGAAGAATTTGCATTCTCCATTCCTTCGTAGCAAAACGTGTCGAGCATGTACCGCATTGGATTACAGTACAGTCCCCTAAACTTACAATAACGGGCACAATTCAGTACATTGTATGATGGAAACAAATCAAATTATATTTTTGATAGTCACAAATAAAATTAAATAGCTCTGTAATAATGTTTCTGACAATTTGTTCCTTGGTATATATAAAATGTGTACTGGTGAAAATATTAGGATGTCATGCATATTAAAGCAATTATCTGAGAAATGGTAAAAGTATAGAATGGTTTTCTACACTTTAACTTAACAGGAGAGCAAATGAAAGTTCCAATTTTTTTAATTTTTTTTAATTTTTTATTATTTTATAGAAATAGAAAGTTCAACTTAGGATAATTTGATATTTCCTTTCCTTGATCAATGCCCGAGTGTTTTTGGAATGCTCCAAATTCTACTTGAGCATCCAAATCTAGATCAATACCAGTAAAAATATCTATGAAGAAGGTTCTAGCGCCATGCCAAATGTGTCTGAAAAAGAAAAGCAAAGCAAACATAGCATGCCCAAAAGTGAACCAACCTCTTGGACTGCTACGAAAAACACCACAGATTTTGCAGTAGCCCGGTCTAATTCAAAATTTTCACCTAATTGTGCACGTCTAGCGTATTTTTTAACAGCAGAGGGATCATTATAACTGATGCCATTGAGTTCGCCGTCATAGAACTCAACGGTTACACCTACTTGTTCAACACTATACTTTGATTCTGAGTACGGTGTCTCTGAAGCTTTGCCTTTCGTCTTTGAAGTCGGACAGTCTCTAGCTTTAACTGAGTTGAGTTGAAAGCAATGCTGGCAACATTTAGCTGAAGAAGAAATCCATGAGCAAACTATTCAAAATAGTGTTTCTTAAGACCTGTGAAGAATCAAGTCATTAAAAATTGATGATCTCCCCAATACCAAAGTGGAAGCCAACCAACCAGTGATAAGATAACCTCTCCCCTCAAAACAAAGAGTCACACTTTGGAATGCTTAAACCCATGCTTATAAACAAAGAGTCACTTTGTTTGAATAGCTTAGCAACCTACATCACTTTCACTTATCTTAATAATTACTAGTCATTATTTTAACCTAAATCTATCCCTATCCCCTAAAAAGTATGATAGTAGCAGCTTGGTGAGAAGACTAGAAGCAGGAACATGACATAACCAAAAAAAGCCAAAAAGTATGACTACCAGCCAAAACTAGCCTTCCTAATAAACAAGGATTACAGCACACACAAAAAAACCCCATAATTTATGTCTTTTCTTAGTTAATTATTAAGCTCTGCTTTAATATATATGTAACTTATTCAGATTTTTACTTTACATCTGACTATGTGAGGAGGTTCACTGCAGAGGTCAGATCGATCGCCTCCCTCGATCAATCGGTTGCGACTGTCGCATTCCAATCCAACGTCCTCAATTCTAACCTTCGCTCGTCCCTTGCTAAGAAGCCCCCACATAATTTCGCCGACCTCCTTCTTAGGAGCGAGAAGTACATTCGGGCTGAAGAAGCCGAGAATCTCCCGGGCTTTGAGGAGACATCTTCCGGGAACAAACGGAAGAGCACAAGCGAAGAGGGGTCCCAAAAATACCAGAAGGACGGCAATGGACAGCGTTGCCCGACTCCTCGGTTTGAGAAGTTCACCCCCCTCATTGCCAATATATCAGAAGTTCTTATGGAGGTGGACAAGGAAGGACTACTCCGTGCTCCCCCGAGAATGAATACACCTGGCAAGAAGAGGAACAAGAATAAGTGGTGCCGCTTTCACAGGGACCACGGCCACGACACGGATGATTGTCGGGCTCTCAAGGAGGAGATCGAAGAACTCATACAGCGGGGGCACCTGATCAAGTTCGTCCAAAAAGAGGGGGCCGAGTTTCCCCCCTGAGGAGCCTACAAACGAACAGAAGGGCCCGCCGAGCTTCAAGACTCAGAATCTCCCAGCTCCTCCCAAGAGGTCCTCACCTTATTGTAGAAGTAGGATCCTGATTTTCAATAAGGCCGATGCTTGTAACCCGGCCAATAGCATGTAATATTGGCTCGCTCTATTGAAGCGGCCATTTAGCTTATTTCAAACTTTACATCTTTTCATTGAAAGTTATTGCTCTTGCCTCTCTATCTCTCCGAGTCACGACTCTCTTAAATGGTGGGTTCGGAGCCCAGCTTCTTCTACATGGCTGCTCCTGCAACTTACTAACCTCTACCGATGGTTCGGAGTCCAACACTTGGCTCGATTCCTCTTCAAATAACCTGCTCTTCAGCGGGTTAGAAGTGGTTCGCCATTCAGAATTGCTTCCACAACCGTTGAATACCTCTACCGATGGTTCGGAGTCCAACACTTGGCTTGATTCCTCTTCAAATAACTCGCTCTTCAGCGGGTTAGAAGTGGTTCGCCATTCGGAATTGCTCCCACAACCGTTGAATACCTCTACCGATGGTTCGGAGTCCAACACTTGGCTCGATTCCTCTTCAAATAACCTGCTCTTCAGCGGGTTAGAAGTGGTTCGCCATTCGGAACTGCTCCCACAACCGTTGAATACCTCTACCGATGGTTCGGAGTCCAACACTTGGCTCGATTCTGCTTCAAATAACTTGCTCTTCAGCGAGTTAGAAGTGGTTCGCCATTCGGAATTGCGCCCACAACCGTTGATTCTCTCACATAAGCAGCGAGTTCGGAGCTAAAGCTCTCCCCTAGAGTTGCTCCTCACACTCGTCTCACAAATGGCTCTCTTCCAGAGCCGAGCTCTTCACTCCGCTCGCCTCCGAAGCGGACCTCTTCTCAATGAGTTCGGAGCTCACAACTCTCTCCTAGAGTTGCTCCTCAAACTCATCTCCCAAATGGCTCTCTTCCAGAGCCGAGCTCTTCGCTCCGCTCATCTCCAAGGCGGACCTCCTCTCAACGAGTTCGGAGCTCACAACTCTCTCCTAGAGTTGCTCCTCAAACTCGTCTCCCAAATGGCTCTCTTCCAGAGCCGAGCTCTTCACTCCGCTCGCCTCCGAAACGGACCTCTCCTCGACAAGTTTGGAGCACAACTCTCTCCTAGAGTTCTTCCTCACACTTGTCTTACAAATAGCTCCCTTCCAGAGCCGAGCTCTTCACTCCGCTCGCCTCCAAGACGGATCTCTCCTCGACAAGTTTGGAGCACAACTCTCTCTTAGAGTTCCTCCTCACACTTGTCTCACAAATAGCTCTCTTCCAGATCCGAGCTCTTCACTCCGCTCGCCTCCAAGACGGACCTCTCCTCGACAAGTTTGGAGCACAACTCTCTCCTAGAGTTCCTCCTCACACTTGTCTCACAAATAGCTCTCTTCCATAGCTGAGCTCTTCACTCCGCTCGCCTCCAAGACGGACCTCTTCTCGACAAGTTTGGAGCACAGCTCTCTCCTAGAGTTCCTCCTCACACTTGTCTCACAAATAGCTCTCTTCCAGAGCCAAGCTCTTCACTCCGCTCGCCTCCAAAGCGGACCCCTTCTCGACGAGTTTGGAGCACAACTCTCTCCTAGAGTTCCTCCTTACACTTGTCTCACAAATAGCTCTCTTCCAGAGCCGAGCTCTTCACTCCGCTCGCCTCCAAAGCGGACCCCTTCTCGACAAGTTTGGAGCACAACTCTCTCCTAGAGTTCCTCCTCACACTTGTCTCACAAATAGCTCTCTTCCAGAGCCAAGCTCTTCACTCCGCTCGCCTCCAAGACGGACCTCTTCTCGACAAGTTTGGAGCACAACTCTCTCCTAGAGTTCCTCCTCACACTTGTCTCACAAATAGCTCTCTTCCAGAGCCGAGCTCTTCACTCCGCTCGCCTCCAAAGCGGACCCCTTCTCGACAAGTTTGGAGCACAACTCTCTCCTAAAGTTCCTCCTCACACTTGTCTCACAAATAGCTCTCTTCGAGAGCCGAGCTCTTCACTCCGCTCGCCTCCAAAGCGGACCCCTTCTCGACAAATTTGGAGCACAACTCGCTCCTAGAGTTCCTCCTCACACTTGTCTGACAAATAGCTCTCTTCCAGAGCCGAGCTCTTCCCTCCGCTCGGATGCCGAGCAAGTGCCGATCCGACCCCAACATCACAGAGCCCGGTCGGCTAACCGAGCAAGTGCCCATCCGAGCCCCAAAACGGAGAAAAATCACTTTTCCCTTAACATTCGCGTAAGATCTCGATCAAACGACTCAGATCGCTCCAGCAGCACTAAACGACAAGATAGTGTTTTCTTGGAAACTGTGCCCGCCTCGAGATCCGCGCTGAGATCAACGGCTCAGATCGCTCCAGCAGCACTAAACGACAAGATAGTGTTTTCTTGGAAACTGTGCCCGCCTCGAGATCCGCGCTGAGATCCAACGGCTCAGATCACTCCACGTCGCTCGGTATTCCGAGCCGAGCGACTAGCAATTCGAGCCGCTCGCGCCCCTTCTTTGCCCCTAGGGTCTTCCTAGCACAAGGGTCTTCCTGGCACATCTTCTCCGCCCCTAGGAGTGGAGCTCCTCTGCCAAAATCTCCAAGACCAAAACACTCCTCAACTTCATGAAGACAAGGATGTTGCGGGGCTATTTTGACCATGAAGGAGGGTGAATCTTCATCCGACTCTTGAAGAGAAGTTGTAGATCTTCGAATTAGCTTCGAAACGAGGGGTCGCACACCCCGATCGGACCTCCGTAGCACCGGGAAAATGGATCGCAATCCAGCTGCGCCGAATAGCTCGGAAATCCGAGCCGAGCCACTCATGCGAGGGAAAAAGCCCAGCCGAGCCGAACCCTTAGACCCCCGGTCGAACTGCCGAGCAAGTGCTCATCCGAGCCCCAAAACGGAGAAAAATCACTTTTCCCTCAACATTCGTGTAAGATATCGATCGGACGGCCCATATCTTGCCAGCGTCGCTAAACGACAAGATAGTGTTTCCTTAGGAACTGAGTCCGTCTCGAGATTCGCGCCACGATCGTGATCAACCGTCCTGATCAAGCCACATAGTTCGGATCTCCAATCCGAGCTACTGTCCTACCGAGCTTCAAAGTTGGAAAAAAAATGCGCCTCAAAATTTGCGCTCGGATTTGCCGAACAAGAAGCCCAAAAAAAAAAAGTTTTATGTGCCACGTGGCGCCACGTGGTTGGGCAAAGTCACCTCCCGGTCGGCTGACCGAGCAAGTCCCCATCCGAGCTCCAAAAACGGAGAAAAAAGCCGCCGAGCGACTACGACCGTTGGATTTTCCAGAAATTCGCGCTTCTGGTGATGGACGGTCCAGATCGCGCCACGTGCGCTAAACGACAAGATAACGATTTTTTGGGAAACGCGCCTCCTCGAGATTCGTGCCGGGATCCGACGGCACAGATCGCGCAACGTGTCAGGTAATATTTAAATTATTTATTTATTTATTTAATTGTTTTAATTATTTAAAAATTCCGAAAAAATATTTAAAAAATCGAAAAAAATTAATTAAAAATTCTAAAAATAATTATTAATTCAGAAAAATTATTTTAAAATTCTGGAAAAATAATTATTAAATTAGAATAATTAATTAATATTTTCGATAATTAATTATTTAATTCGGAAAATGAATAAAAAATTCAAAAAATGAGAAAAAATTCAGAAAAATCTGGAAAAATCACCAAAAATTCAGAAAATTCTGAGAATATTTTTAGGCATTTTACAAGCCCAGAATAACACCGTTACACCCCAAGCAAGATCTAAAACTCCCTTAAGAACACCGATAAAATCCCGTACGCCATTAGAACAGTAAAACTACTCCTCAAAGACTGAAAAACTCAGTCTCTAGGAGTGGGGGGCTCATGATATGGCTAAAAATAGGATTAAATCGGGACCGTTCACATCGGAGACGAATCTTAAAGCTCAGGGGTAAAACGGTAATTTCACCTACTAACGGGTCCGAAGCGGGTACTGGGTCTCCTTCTCACAGATCCAATAACCCGTGAACGGATCCACCTCAACTGGGTACGGGTCCCGACCCGATACAAACCCAGTCCGACAGGATAGAATTAGGGTCTCTGATTCAACCAAATCAATGGGCCTGATTCGCGACTATCCTCTCACCGGGAATTAAGGGATTACATTCTTAATCTGATTACGAGGATTTTACGCCTTATCAGATCGCAGGAATCACATTCCTAATCTGATCCCAACGGCGACTATAAATACCCCCCCACCAACCACTGTTACAGGTTAATCACTCTTTTTCCAATTAAAGCTCTTTCTTAATCATCACTGGTTACTGACAAGTGCGTCGGAGGGTGCGTCGCCGGGATCAACCCCGGTGTATCGCACTTCCTTGCAGGTGAACGGCGGGAGTCAGCAGCCCAATTCCGACGAACAGGCTTGGACTCGCTATTCATCTTTTTCCACGAACCCACAAATTCTATCTGTTTACCCCCACACCAGAATCAGCGGTAACAATGCCCAAGAGCCATGAAGCCGACGTCGTCGTAGCCTTGCTCTCCCTCACTTGAATCGGAATCTAACAATGTTGCCTTTAGCACCTTCATTTTCAGACTTGAGTTTGAGCGGTAGTAGTCCCTGTTCCTGTCTTGTGAAATGGGACAATTTGCACGAATGTGTCCAGGCTTCTTGCACTTATAGCACACATCATCTTTATCCTTCTCCCTTTCTCCTTGGTACCTGCCATATTTCTTATGTTTGAGATACTTACGAAATTGTTTTGTCAATAGAGCAATGTCCTGGTCTGACTGCTCACGATCTGAATCTGCTTTTGATGGTCGGGATTTTTCTGCTTTTAGTGCAATGGTCTTCTCTTCGGTCTTTGGTTCATTCCCGATGTTTTGTCTGTATCTTTTGGTCTTCGACATTTCCATCTCGTATGTCTTCAACTTTCCTTGGAATGTATAGTAGTCGAATCCCTTCTCTTCAAGAGTCTCCCTCATTGCAGCGGCCTTTACATCCCATTCTGGCGTGAGACAGCTTATGAGCTTTCCGACCTTTCGGTTATCATCTCGCCCCTTACCTAAGCCCTCAAGTTCATGGGCAATGATATTGAAGCGGGCGAGCATTTGATCCACATTTTTCCCCGGCAACATGCGAAACACATCAAATTTATAGAAACATAAATTAACTTTAGCTTTTATCTCAGAAGCGGTTCCTTCATGCTGCTTCAGCATATTGTTCCAGATCTCGTATGTTGTTTTGTAGTTACGCCCGCATTGCATTAGTTCTTCGTTATTCAACTCTGCATAGAGAGCCGTCATGGCTTTGGAATTTGCTGTCTTGAGGGCCAACTCTACTTTTGTGAAGGATGTCTTCCCGTCACTAACTGGAATTTTTGTTTTATTGATACACACATTCCATACTTCTTCTCCGAGCATCTGTAAAAAATGAGACATACGAACTTTCCAGACGTCATAGCATTTTCCATCAAAAAATGATGATCGTGCAAGGCTTGTCTCATTGGAGATAAATGGCTCCGATGAGTACAAGTTATCGAGAGGAGGAATTTCGGCCATTGGACCTTTTGCTTAAGCTTTTAAGCTTTTTGATAAGCACCTCGCTCTGATACCACTGTTAATCACCCTAGGGGGGGTGAATAGGGTGATTGTGCGGTATTAAAAATTAATAAAATAAAGTGCAAGGTAAGTAAAAGAGTTCAGAGCAGCAAACACAGATGACGCAGTGATATAACGTGGTTCGACTCCAAGGTCTACGTCCACACCACCTACTTGTAGCAATTCTCTGCCATAAGCATTCCACTGTACTTAAAACTCTTTGTACAGCGATTCTCGGATTCAGGCTGAGAGACCTTTTACACCCACAGGACTTCCAATACAAGTCCCATCAATCTCACCGAAGTGGAAAAGAAAGAAAAACCAAAACTCAAGATTGTTTAATGATCCTGACTGAAGAATACAGAAAAAATATCGCTCACATACGGATTGATTAACGAAAGATTAGTTCAGAAGAATTTTATGGGAAGTAACAGGGTGAAGAACACACAGTGGATTCGTCCAATATAAGTAGATGGGGAAGTGTATCGATCAAAAATAGAAACGATACTTCCAAGAATACACACAGCGCAAAGTGCGGTCAACCGTCATATTGTTGCGGTCGACCGTTCAGCTCTCTGACGTAAAGTAGAGAGGTGAAAGGTCGACTGCTTTTCAAGCAACTCAAGGTTGCGGTCGAGTGTGATGTGGTCGACCGGCCATGAAGTACAGTCGACCGGTATCGCACTGTATATTCCGAATCCACCCTGTTTTCTTACCATAAACTAATCAATCTTTAATTAATCTTATACAATTAAAATCTCACGAAAATAGAAGGAAAAATTCAGGTCTTGATATCTTCCTCTTTTGCTTGTAGACCAATTAATTATGAACTCTTTTTTGAATCTCTTCCTTTTTTTCTTGTATTTGCAATCATTCTTTATTGCTTTCCTTGTTTGAATATTCT
The DNA here is from genome assembly GCA_017893485.1 of Hemerocallis citrina. Classification (NCBI taxonomy): domain Eukaryota; kingdom Viridiplantae; phylum Streptophyta; class Magnoliopsida; order Asparagales; family Asphodelaceae; genus Hemerocallis; species Hemerocallis citrina. The sequence continues at coordinate 7,176,334 of CM030363.1, read as the reverse complement.
TGAATCTCTCTTGGATCTCTTGCTGATATTATTTGATCCTGAAGATCTGAACAACTTTAAACTTATTAGTATTAATGAGCACGTTTTGTGCATACCAAACTAAGAGTCAACATAATTTGTATGGCTTATTGAACTCCGTTTATCTTCACAGGTTGAATATAATTGACAGATGCTTCTCCAAAAGTACTGTTGAAGAAATCCTATCCACTCTTGTAAGTTGTTGGGCATTACCCTATCAATATCTCAAGTACCATTTTTTCTTCTTTCCTCTCTTGTATTTTCTTTATGCATTGTGTCTGGATATTCATAGGAGCAATAGTAAAACCAAAATCTTTATCCGCTCTTGTATGTTGTTGGGTTACCCAATCAATATCTCAAGTACTAAATTTTATTTTCTATCACATTTTCTTTATGCACTGTGTTGGCATATTCGTAGTCACAATGGTAAGCACCGAGTTCTTTTTTAACAGGAGGTAGAGGCAGCACATGAGACTGCTGACTGGATTTCAGTTGCAATTGAGTCATTGAAGAAGGCTTCCCCTACCAGTCTCAAGATTACTCTCAGATTGGTAAGAATGTCCAGGCTATCTTTTACTGTTTTTTTCTAAACAATGTAGATATGAAGGGATTTCAAGAGAAAATGTGGGCTCCTTAATTTAGTAGCTACCCTAATCCATCTTCATTAATAACCACTGTACAATGTCTGTTTGGTAGGATATTTTAGACTAAACAATTAAGGGAGATGATTTGTCTAATATAATAAAGTCTAGAGGAAAGGGATTTCCGCATATAGAGTACTTATACTCATATGAGGATAAGGTGAGACTTTATATGAACAATCCGTACCCATCATTTCGTTTCTAATATCATAAGGCGTATGTGCATAAAAAATCCACTCGTTTGGAGACTTCTTACCCATGCATCGCAGGGTCCAATTTTGTATGTTGTTGAAGAACCGTTCATTTTGCAGTCACTTAAAAGCACGGACAAATGATCTCCAAACTACATGATGTTTATAGGCATACATATTAGAACACAAATACCGAAGTGAACGGTGTGGATTGTCGATAAAAAGTCCGAACAAGTAGTTATAAATACTCTACAACCTCCTACAAGTATGAGGCTCCTTTTTCCCCCAAAGTTTAAGCCGCATGGCCATAGTTCTTTTGTATAATTTCAATATTATGCAACAACGGAGAGTGGTAATAAATGAGAACATTGGCAAATGTGAACATCATTACGGATTGATTGAACAACTGGGGATCTCTTTGGTTAATATTACTAGTAATTTACACGTGCGATGCACGTTTTAATAAATATATAATTTTTTTAAAGTAAAAACTTAGACGGCAGGGCGAAGAAAGGGTGCATGGGTTTTGAGAAAAAGGGAGAGGAACAGTCGTCGTGGTTTTTGAGAGAGAGGAGTTTGTATGGGTAGTTTATGTGTTTGATGGGTTTATGTAAAGGATTTTGGTTGTACGTGCGTTGAACGGGTTGGTAGATTGACAAATTACACTAAGGCCTTCTCCCATTATAGTAGTAGAGATGTAGGGAAATATGTCAATTGCACATGCTAAAGGTTCTGAGTATACATCCCTAGCTGTTTGTTCAAAACCTGTTGTTGCACAGTGCATTCCGATTCTTTCTTATTTATTGTATTCTGAGTTGCTTGTAGTAATTTAATCTATCTGAGAATCTTTATAGAGAAATTGCCCACGGCATTATCAGCTCTGTACTTGAGCCAAGCTTGAGTGAGCCAACTGAAGTCAAGTTTGGCTGCTTTCTGTTTTTTAGCTTAAGTAGGCGGTATGCAGGGCCGGCCCTACCCTAGAAGCGGGTAAGGCGGCCGCCTTGGGCCCCCGGAGATTTCGCAATTTTAGGGGCCACCAAATTTGAACTTCCCTTATAAATAGAGGCACGTATTTTGCGCGTAAAAAAATGCTATTAGGGGCTCCATTTCGGAAGTTCGCCTAGGGCCCCCGGGAACTCAGGGCCGACCCTGGCTGTATGTCTCACTTTCAAGGCATAATTAGCCGTGTTAGAATACAAGTGCAAAATCCTCAACCCTCACTCCAACTGTCTTTCACACACCGAATACTAAATTACTAATGATCCTTGTATTTGCTATTGATGTTCCGGTGATTAAATGGTTGTATATATTTATACTCCTCAAGTCTTGAGTGCCTAACCCTTCTCGATTAATATCTTCCTCCCAGATCCGAGAAGGAAGAAAGCAACAAGTGGGGCAATGCCTTATCCAAGATTACCGGGTTTGTAGCCATATTATGCGAAAAGAACTCAGCAATGATTTCTTTGAGGTATTCCTTAATAACGAATAGCGATATTTTAAAATTTTCCGTTGCATTCTTTGTAAATCAGCATCTTCTTCCTTTAGGGTTGCAGGGCTATATTAGTTGATAAAGACCGAAACCCAAAGGTCAGAATTTTTCCTCCTAATTCCTTGTTCTCCTTACTCTGAATTAACCAAATTGTTTGAGGAAAAAAAAAACTAAAAATCAATGTTCATTGTGGATCTTCGCAGTGGAACCCGCACAAACTGGAGCTGATAGACGATAATATGGTGGACCATTATTTTTCCAAAGTTGACGATGCGTTATGGGAAGACTTGAACCTTCCATTGAGGCACAACTCTAAAGTTCGACCTCCATCAAAACTCTGAAGAATTTGCATTCTCCATTCCTTCGGAGCAAAACGTGTCGAGCATGTACCGCATAGGATTACAGTAAAGTCCTCTAAACTTACAATAACGGGCACAATTCAGTACATTGTATGATGGAAACAAATCAAATTATATTTTTGATAGTCACAAATAAAATTAAATAGCTCTGTAATAATGTTTCTGACAATTTGTTCCTTGGTATATATAAAATGTGTACTGGTGAAAATATTAGGATGTCATGCATATTAAAGCAATTATCTGAGAAATGGTAAAAGTATAGACTGGTTTTTTACACTTTAACTTAACAGGAGAGCAAATGAATTTTTTTTTTAAAATTTTATATATATATAAATAGAAAGTTCAACTTAGGATAATTTGATATTTCCTTTCCTTCTCAATCAATGCCCGAGTGTTGTTGGAATGCTCCAAATTCTACTTGAGCATCCAAATCTGGATCAATACCAGTAAAAGCATCTATGAACAAGGTTCTAGTGCCATGCCAAATGTGTCCGAAAAAGAAAAGCAAAGCAAACATAGCATGCACAAAAGTGAACCAACCAATTGCTACGAAAAATACCATCAGATTTTAAAGTAGCTCGGTTTAATTCAAATTTTTTACCTAATTGTGCACGTCTAGCGTATTTTTTAACAGTAGGGGGGTCATTATAACTGACTCCATCGAGTTCGTCGTCATAGAACTCAACGGTTACACCTACTTGTTCAACACTATACTTTGATTATGAGTTTGGTGTCTGTGAAGCTTTGCCTTTCGTCTTTAAAGTCGGACAGTCTCTAACTTTAACTGAGTTGAAAGCAATGCTGGCAACATTTAGCTAAAGAAGAAATCCATGAGCAAACTATTCAAAATAGTGTTTCTTAAGACCTGTGAAGAATCAAGTCATTAAAAATTGATGATCTCCCCAATACCAGAGTGGAAGCCAACCAACCAGTGATAAGATAACCTCTCCCCTCAAAACAAAGAGTCACACTTTGGAATGCTTAAACCCATGCTTATAAACAAAGAGTCACTTTGTTTGAATAGCTTAGCAACCTACATCACTTTCACTTATCTTAATAATTATTAGTCATTATTTTAACCTAAATCTATCCCTATCCCCTAAAAAGTATGATAGTAGCAGCATGATGCGAAGACTAGAAGCAGGAACATGACAGTAACATAACAAAAAAAAAAAGCCAAAAAGTATGACTACCAGCCAAAACTAGCCTTCCTAATAAACAAGGATTACAGCACACACAAAAAAAACCCATAATGAATGTGAACCAACAATACAAGAATGCATGCCTTAACTTTGCCGGCATAGATGTGAGTCTCGAAAAAATGAAAGCCCTCTCACCAACTCCCTTCTCCTTCTCCCACCTTCCAGGTCCACCTTCCGACGAAGCCTCCGTCCACCTTCTCCCCCCCTCCTTCTAGCCTTCTTCTTCTTCATCTCAGAACCCCAACACCAAACCCCACACCCCTTCGTCTTTGCATTCGAACATTTCCACAAACCCCGCTCCACTCTCCTCTGCTTTCGATTTTCTTCACCACTACCCCCCCCCCCACGCTTCCTGTTTACAGCCGTCTACAACCCCCAGCATCTTACAATGTTAACGGTGCTAGAGCTCAGTGGGTGCGGGCCCAACGAGAGGGTCCGACACCCACCGGCATCAGCTCAAGTTCAAGCACAACTAGAAACTACTAATGTTGCTATCAACCAAACTGCTAACACAGTGCCCTCTCCATACCCAACAACTGTTGTTCCCCCAGCTGTTACAGTGCAATCCATCCCCACTCCATATCCAACAACAGTTAATTGTTACTACAGTTGTTTCCGACGAGACAAATAGGAAGCTACCAGTGGGAGAGCGAGAGGTTAGTGAGCTCAGAGGTGTTCACTCAGCGAGGGCGCACTCACGTGCACATCAGCATCGCGTAGAGAGGAACATTACTCATCATCGCCCCTGCGTAGGATCCCCTAGAGGCCATGGGTATCGCCACCGACATGAGGAGGTCTTTGAGGGAAGGGCCCATCGACGGGGTCCCTCTCCAGGCCTTGCCAGGCGGAAAGAAACCCCGCCAATGGGCCGATATCGGAGACATCATGAGGGTGGTGCACGCAAGCACGACTCTAGCAGGGATCTACACTATAATTCCAAATCCTACACCAACACTGGGAAAAACATTCGAACACCCAATCACCCACTTCATCCCTCTTCAAACTATCAGTCAAAGCAAACCCCTGGTTCCCCCCCCAGCCCCAAACCCCAACTCTGAGCATCGCATCCTGCCACCTCCACCGGAAGGCCGCCAACCGTTATCTCACGCCAAGCTTGCCCACGATGGGGCGGAGCTAGACGGGACTACAGTTGGGGCTACTAGCGAGGAGGCAGAGGGAGGACAATGGTTGCAGGTGAGGGGCAAGAGAAACAAACAGACAGAGAATGACACTTACCTCCACCCTGGTAAAATCACAGGCGGCAAGAAACAGAGGAAGGGCAAAAAAAGGCCGGCGCCGTGCTTTAACTGCGGGGATCTTGGGCATTTCAGGAGTGAGTGCACAAAAGAAGTTCGATGCCTCAAATGCCTTAAATGGGGCCATCTTTCTTACGTCTGTACCAATGTGGTAGAGACGCATACTGACGATGAGAGGCAGGTGAGCAGAGGGCGATCACCGGACAGCCCCACAGTGATACGATTGGTGAATAGCCTGGAAGTCATTAGGAACGAAGAAAAGTGGTTGCGGCAGTGGTGTGCAATCGCCAAAATTAAGAAGGGAAGACCATCGGAAGTGCACCTCACACAGGCCCTCACAAAAAAATGGCCGATGAGCGCTGATAAAGACTGGGTGGCAAAGAAGTTATGCCACATGCAGTTCTTGGTCTCATTCCCATCTCCGGCGAAGGTTTCAGAGATTGTCGGAATGGGGAGTGTGGACTTTGGGCACTTTCAAGTGGAGTTCAGTGCGTGGACGCCACACTTCGGAGCTGAACTACCTCAGGGGGAATTATTTTGGGTTTGGATACATAACATACCCCTGCATTTTTGGAAGAGGGAGGCCATGCAAGAGATGGTGGCCGATTTCGGAAGCATAGAAGAGGTAGATGAGAAGACGGTTCGACGATCGGAGCTTATCTCAGCAAGGGTCCTTATCCGAAGTGTCGACATCTCCTTGATGCTGCGCTTCGCCAAGGTCCACTCCTTCGTAGACTCGTATCTCATAAGGTTCATGCTAGACAAGAGGGTCGTCTCAGCACAGGAACCGAACCCCACTCCCAAAACATCGTCTTCCCTAACAGATCACAGATCTTACAAGGAAGTGGCATCTCCAACCAACAATCTTACTATTGATGGGTCTCACGAGGTGGAACGAGCTCACCGGGAGATTCTCAAGGCGGCAATGGAGAGGGGACGACACCCACAGCCAACGCAAGATGCTCAGTACAGCGATGGTCGGAGAAGGGACCGTCCCGCAAGACCCAGTGGTCAAAAGTCATCAGAGACCCTCAACTCGCTGGATCGAGCGGTGGTCCCAACCAACAGCCCTCTTTTGGTTACGCATGCTCTGGCTAAGGGAGGTGAGGCGGGGACAGACCCCATAAATGGAAAAAAATCCATCTGCAGCAACATGCAGCCTATGAACCAGGGGTTGGTGGTCGAGACCACCACTTTGGGGAAGGCGACAAGCGAAAGAAGGCTATCGACCAAAGAATGGGTCCAAAAGTGTTGGTTTTCATCAAATAAGGAACTTCTTCAGGTGTCAGAGGATGGTTTGGGGATAGAGGCGACCACAGGGTTACCCAAAACAAGCAAAAGCATCTCACAAGAAAGGAGCGCTGAGAGAGTAGGTAAAATTGACAGGCTTTTAGAAGATGGCGAGTTTGGGAAAGAAGACAGGAGTGCGCCAGTATTGGAGCTTGGCAAAATGAGGCAAGAAGACGAAGGTGGAAAGTCCTCCTCTTCGAAAATGAGCGGAGGGGGAATAGAGTCAAGGGACGCTTTGATCGAAGAGAAGTCTGCATCAACCGTTGTGCCACCCAGTGTTATTGCGCCAGCTCAGAGGGGGGGTAAACTCACCCCTGAACCCACCGAACTGACATCCAATGGGATGGCGCCAGCTGGCAGTGAGGGTGAGCTCACCGCTCACTGCCATAATGGTTCTGAAGCGCGTTTCGATGAAGATGGTAAGTTGTACCGCAGGTACAACTCCAACTGTATTGTGGGCCAGGCGGTAGGTTTGAGTATGGATGGGCCTTTTATAAAGATTGATGGGCCCAAAGAGGGGTCCACAGCTCTGTCTTTTGTACCATGATCATCTTACACTACAGTTTCATGCTCTAAGACACAATTTCAGATTGGGATCGGGCCCACTGAGGGGACCGCTTCGGAAAATGCAGCTATTATTAATGATGCACCTAGATGCTGGCTCAATGAGGAGTCCGCACTGAAGATTCCTTCAGATAGTGACGATGACCCAGAAGGGAGACTCAATCTTGATGAAGATTTCTCCTTCACAGATGAGGAATCAGAAGATCTTGAGTTCATTGCTAACACCCAGAGGGAACTTTCCCCAGATATGGTTCTTTCCACATTTCCAGACTCAACTCAAGCTGGTAATTCTGGATTGCCACTGAGGGCAGGTGGGTTCAGAGTTCACCGCTCACCAAAGAGGGCTCATGTGGAGTCCTTGGATGACTACCTCGAGGTAGCTGCGGCAGCCAAAGCTGCCAAATTCGACAATGGAGGTACGACTCACTTTTTAGCTTCTATTTTAAATTTCATGTCAGATTCCGATGTCTTTTTACTAGCCGAAACATGTGGGTTAGAGGTTTGGGACACAGATCGTAGCGCGTTGCTTCTTAATAAAATCAGGGGTTGGGAATTTGATAGGGTTAAAACTAGCCATGACAATGCCCTTAAAAATAGATCGGATCCGACTGAGTCCCTCGGGGATGTGGCCGGCCCCACTCCAACGATCTCCATAGATACTGTTCCCCAATGAATACACTATTTTGGAATGTTAGGGGACTGGGGAATAGAGGGAAGAGGGATATGGTGAGGGATGTCATCAGCAATGCCAAAGCAGATGTGGTAGGGTTACAGGAAACTAAGCTCCAGAACGGTCTTAAACTTAAAAGAGTTGGAGGTTACAGGATTAAGGAGTGGGTGGTACGACCGTCGGTAGGAGCCTCAGGGGGGATTGCTATAGGGTTCAACTCAGATATTCTCTCCTGTGTGGAGGAGTATTGTGGACAATTCTCCCTTACTACCCGACTCAAATGCCGTTCTGATGACTGGACACAGACAGTGACTGTGGTCTACGGACCGAATGTCGCCACAGACCGCGATGCCTTCTGGCAAGAACTTTGCGACATTCGACAGTGCTGGTCAGGAGCCTGGATTGTGGGTAGGGATTTCAACATCACTAGATTTGCCTTTGAGCACAAAGGTCGAGGCTCCAGCGACAGACACAGAGAGGAGTTTAATAGAGTGATCACGGATCTAGAGCTGATTGATATTCCAATCAATGACAGGCTATTTACTTGGTCTAATATGCAAGCGACTCCGGTTTTGGCCAAGTTGGACAGGATTCTAGTCTCCATGGACTGGGAAGCAAAATTTCCACTTGCCTCAGCCAGATCGATTCCTAGACCAACGTCCGATCACACACCCATTCTCCTCGAAGTGGGTACACAGAAAGCCCACAGGCAACGAAAATTCAGATTTGAGAAAGCCTAGTTGGAAATTCAAGGTTTCCATCATCTGGTAATGGAAAATTGGGCGCTCCCAATTGCTGGCAGGGACGCGGCATCACGATGGTGTGGAAAGATTAGAAGACTGAGAAAGAGGCTGTGTAGATGGAACCGGTCAAGATTCTCGACCATCTGGCTTGAGAAAGAATCCTTTCTGAAAGGAATTGATGAGCTAGAAAGGGCAGAAGAAATTAAAGTCCTGTCGCAGGAAGAGCGAAACAGACTTCTGGAGCTCCGAGACAACATCGCCAACCTTTATAGGCTGGAGGAGATCAAATAGCAACAAAGGTCAAGAATTTCGTGGCTCAAAGAGGGAGACGCGAACACGGCCTACTTCCACCGTGTGGCAAGTGCAAGAAGGAGATCCAATCTAATACTTTCTGTTCAAACGGATACAGGAACGACGCAGGATGAGGAGGTGATTTCTGCAACCTTTCAATCTTACTATAAGGGCCTATTCGGGAGGAAGAATGATTTTAGGATCCCAATGAGCGACAACTACTGGCAGGCTTTTCAAAATGAATCAGGGACAATTGTTTCATCTTTGGAGGCACCTTTCTCGGAAATGGAAGTTAAGGTGGCCATCAACCAGATGGGAGCCGACAAATCGCCTGGGCCAGACGGCTTTCCTATGATGTTTTTTCAAGTGTTCTGGGAAGAAATTAAAGGAGAATTTATGGAGTTAATGGAGGAATTTTATCACAACAAGCTGAGACTAGGTATGTTCAACTTTGCAGAAGTTGTGCTGATCCCCAAACGCGAGGAATCCAAGGGTGTGGGAGATTTTAGGCCAATCAGTTTGATAAACTGTTCGGCTAAGATCATCACTAAGGTACTAGCCATCCGCTTAGGCAGTCTTATGGACAGTCTTATCAGTAAGACCCAAACACACTTTATCAAGGGCAGATGTATTCTAGACTGTGTGGCCACTGCTGAACAAGTAATCCACCACTGCCACAAGAGTAATTCCAAGAACTTTCTCCTTAAGCTGGATTTTGAGAAGGCATACGACTCCATAGATTGGGATTGTCTGTTTGAAGCGCTCAGAGGAAGAGGTTTCGGGGACAGATGGATAAGATGGATCAAACAGTGTTTGCAGTCTAGTAAAACGGCGATCTCAGTGAATGGGAAACCCGGTCCATCATTTCCTTGCAAAAAGGGACTTCGACAGGGGGATCCTCTATCCCCACTACTATTTACTATAGTAGCTGATGTGCTGAGAGGCATGCTTGAGAACTGTCAAAGGAAGGGCTGGATCACACCGGTGGCCAGGAACAACACTAACCAGGGGTGCACGATTCTTCAGTATGCGGATGACACTCTACTTTTCGGAAACGGAACTAGATCGGAAACAATCTGCTTTAAAGGGGTCCTCTACTGTTTTGAAGCCTGGTCAGGGCTCAGGATTAACTTCCACAAGAGTGCACTGGTTCCCATTTCACTTTCAGAAGGAGAAGTACGGGAACATGCCACCATTCTTAACTGTCTGACGGAGGAATTCTCAATCAAATATTTGGGGCTACCTCTTAGACCTGGGAGACTGACGAAGGCGGACTGGTTACCTATTATTGACAGGGTGGAGGACAGACTGGCGGGATGGAAAGGTAAGTCGCTCTCTATCGGGGGGAGAGTGGTACTGATCAACTCAGTGTTGTCCAATCTGCCCACCTACTACATGTCCTTTTTTGAACTCCCAAAGTGGGTGATCCAAAGGATCGACCGAATCCGTAAGAGATTCCTTTGGAAAGGGGCAGACTCGAATAAGGGAGGATACCACCTTATCAAGTGGAGTATCGCCTGCATGAAGAAGAGACATGGAGGGCTAGGCATCATTGACCTCAGAGACATGAACCTTGCCCTCCTTGGAAAATGGTGGTGGAAAGTTTTTCACCATTGCGGGGAAGGATGGCAGGATTTCATTCAGCCATACCTTCGGGGAAAAGGGACGAGAAGTCTAGGCTTCCGAGTTGGAGCTAAAGCCTCACGATTTTGGAAAGGAATTGCCAAAGCCAGCGAACCTTTCAACTCAGTAGTTTCGTCCACTATCGGTAATGGACGGTCCACCAGATTCTGGTAGGATAAATGGTGTGGTCCCCATACCTTAAAGGAAATTTTCCCGGAGCTGTATGAAATTACGATTCGGCCGAATATCTCCGTAGCTGAAACTTGGAAAAGGGGGATTTGGAAACCGCCACTACAAGGTACTCTATCCCCAGAATTGCATCAGCAACTGCGTAGACTACAAACGCACATCGCCCAATCTGGGGTATTGTGCACCCAAGGCCCAGACCAGATGCGTTGGGGACTCGAGAAAAAGGGGAGATTCTCGGTAAGATCACTTTACCAACGTATCCACTACCGAGGATGCAGACCCAGCTGGGCAACGGTGTTATGGAAGGCAAAGGCGCCCCTTAAAGTGCGAGTCTTCCTATGGCTAGTGCTCAATAAGGCGATCCTTACCAGAGAGAACCTAGCCAAGAGGCAACCCCACATTGCGTCTAACTGTGGATTCTGCAACATGCAGATGGAAAATGTGGACCACCTATTTATTCACTGCACTAGAAGTAAGGCTGTTATGATAGATGTCCTACGAGCCCTAGGAACAAGTGACTACCCAAGCGACTATGAGGAACTGTGGGTTGGCCCCAGATTCGCTTCAATCCGACATGACATGAAGGATGCGTGGTATATTGCCATTGTGGCAACCACATGGGTGTTATGGCTAGATAGGAACAATTTTTATTTCCGTGCTTCATGTAATTCTATTTCTGGTAACCTTACCTTCATCATGCATCTGATTTCTTTTTGGGCCACAGCTGCTGCTACAGGGGCGAGAGGGCGGATTGCAAGGGTCTTCCAGGTGGAAGAATTTGATGACGAAGAGGTAGAGTTTGGTCCGACACTGGACTGAGGAGGGACCTGCCATGCTTTTTAGGCAGCCACCAATGGACACTGCTACCTTTTGTATCTTGTTTCACTCTTTTGTACTTTGGGTTGTATGAGGTTTGGATGATGTAACCCACCCCCCAGGGAGCTGTTGGGGGGCTTATGTTCTATTTCCTGCATTGTAGTGTTGTTTTCCCGGCATGCCGGGGTTGTTTATTAATTTCTTATTAATGAAACAGGGTGGTGTTATTCCACCTTTTACCTAAAAAAAAACCATAATTTATGTCTTTTCTTAGTTAATTATTAAGCTCTGCTTTAATATACTAGTATAATGCACGTGCGATGCACGTCTATAAAAAAGTTTAGTCATTAAATTAAATAAATTTGTATATTTTACTTTGACGTGCATGACACGGGGATGTTTAGTGGATGTAATTTGCACGTATATTGCACGGGTTTGCTCAGTTACAAAATTAGAGTTTGTTTGTTTACAACCCCAACTCTCCCATTAAAATAGTAGAGATATGTAACTTATTCAGTTTTTTACTTTACATCTGACAAACTGTGGCTGCTGACCTCAACTAGTTGGAAAAAATGCTTTGTTGTTGTTGTTATATATCTGTGACTCTTGGTTTGATATTATTTTTAAAAAAAAAATTACAGTTTAAATATATTTGTGAAAATAAGTAAAGGTTGAGATGGATCACTGTTATCTTTTTTAATAAAATGAAGAATGAGAAGATTATGTATATAAAATTGGATGGTTTTTTTATATTAAGAATCAATTTGTTCAGATACTTCTTAGTTCTTTTATATGTTATTGAAAACCGTTTATTTTGCAATATCTTAAAATATGAAAAAAGATTTCTAAATTATTTGATATTTTACACGCATACATATTACAATTACAAAGTGAATGATATGGATCGGCAATAGTAAGCTGTAAGAAAGCTGCAAAGTTGTGTTGGTAGAGCGAAAAAAGCTGGAAATGAAGAGCGCATACAACAACCACAAACCAACCTCCAAGCTGACCTTTCACCATCATCAGAAGGCTTCCTCGTACCTCCCCTCCACCATAGCCAAGCGCACTAGGGAGGAAGAGGTTGATCGTCGTGTGATGAAGCGCCATGAAGAAGACTACCACCGTGGCGACCAATAGGCAAGGAGAGAGAGCATTGTGTGGCGTGAACACTGATCTGATCTTAGAGATCGATCGAGGGATAGAGTCAGAGGCTTAGAGGAGAACAGAGGAAGGAACAAGACACATACGAGATCACCAGAGCATAGTCTAAAAGATGACAACAATTTAGAGGTAAAGAAGAAGAAGAAGACATTCGCTGATGTCACGAGGGGGGATCACAGTGACGACGACGAGCATAGAGCTCGTTGAACACCGAAAGCTCCTGAAGTAGAGACTAAAAGGAAGGAGGATGAAGAGGGTGAGTGGGTTTTAATGAAACCCCGCATACTCAAATACTTAGAGATGAAAGACAGTAGAAGAGGCAGTGCTACATCATCGGAAGGGCAAGTCCAAGCCAGTAAGCAGAGGTGTCACAAGTGCTCGAGGTTCGGCCACGCCATTAACGCTTGCAAATTTGACTGGTTCCACTACGTTTGTAAGGGGAACGGCCACATTTCCTTGGATTGTCCACTCAAGAGGTCATCGACGACGGCAGGGAAGAAGGAACTCCACAGTGTGGTTACTCCGGACCTGCAAGAACGGAGTATGACGGAAGAAAGCGAAGCTGGAACGAGAAAGATTTCAAGAGCTACTATCACTCCTACTCCGATCATGGCGGAATTCGAAAGAAGATTCTCTTATTGCATGATCGTCAAAGCCCAAAATGGAACTCCAATGAGGGAGGATATCGTCGAGCTCTTAACCGCTGTGATAACTCCTACTCCAAATTGGATTTGGATGGCCCAAAAAACAAGCTACAACACTTTTTTTGTGCATTGTTCGAACGAGGAAAGAGTGCAGGAAGTGTTGGCATTGAAGGGGATTGAAGGGAGAGGCTTTTACGTGACGTTCACTAGGTGGCATCGCTCGATCGGAGCTTCTCAAGTGGCGTCTATGTCTTCAATATGGATTAGAATTTTTAATCTTCCTTATCACTGTTGGGTGAGGTCTTGATTCTAGAATCTCGTTAGAGGGTTCGGAATGGTCGCCGATATCGACAAACACACTATGTTGCAAGAGAGAAGGGAGTACGCTCGTATTCGAGTTGGGGTGGAGCGTGAAGAGGATATTCTGTCACTTATCAAGGTGGATATTGAGTAAGATGTGTTCGATGTTAAGATTATCGTAGAGACGAAGAAAAATGTATCGTTTCGTACCGGAGGAAAAGAAGATTTCATGGAGTGCTGCGAACAGACGGGATGTGAGGTAGAAGATGAAGTGGGGCCGTCGGATTTGAAGAGAGCGAATCTTGACCGTCCATCTAATGTTTCCCCATCTGGCTGTCACAAATTACCTTCGACCGTTGATCACAGGTCCAACAATCATGTTCGTCCAATTCGTGCAATTCAAATTAAAGAGAAGGTGGGGGCCACAGGGTCACATGTACAAGGAAGCCTGGTGCCAGCTTTAACAGCATTAAATGGCGCCAAACTCTCCAAAAGTAAAGCTGTCACTCTCCTTCATAGAAGTGACAGGTGCACTGTAGATTTGAAAGGGACTGGACACTATTCAGCGCTGTCAAAGGGTAAGGAGATAGAAGGAATTTTGAAGAATTATGGCAACGCGGATACCAAGGACGTAAGTACAGTGGTCAAGATCAACAATGACTTTTTGTCCTTGTCAAGGGAGGAGTTTTGATGCTGCAATTAAAGAGGCAGTGACTAGAGCTTTGGAAGCTAATGTGATGGATCAGAATAAGCTAAAGACTCAATAGGTTTTAAGATTAAACAACTCGGGATTTTCCATTCCAAGGGCACCGAAAGTGGTTAACCTGATGTCATCTGATGACTGATAACATCGATGTACTAGGCGAGTCGTCTCAATCCAATATAGTCCATCTAAAGCAAATCAGTGATACAGAGATGCATGCAGATCAGGAAATTAATGAGATATTAGAGGGCAACAACACGTAGCAAGGAGGTTATCTTTATGAAGACCAGATGATAGAGGCTCTAGATGGAGTGGCAGAAGAGGGGCATGTATCGGATATGGACACAGAACTATGGGGAAAATAGGTTGACGAACTAGCGGGTGGCGACATCGATGTTAACAGTGCAGGTGTGAATGCAAAGAAACTTGGAGTATCAGAGGAAAAGTAATAGATAATTGGATATGTGGGGATCTCAAGGTTCGAGTGAAGATGACCTTATCAAAGCAGCATCCAGAGCAAAAGAACCAGCATCAACATGTGGAGGTATTTCGATTAATAACACTTCAATTCCGCATCTACTAAATGATGATTCTCTGATTTATTACTGTTAGGATTTTGGATGGGTTGAGATGTTAGGGTTTGAGAAGAGGAAGAGAAGAGAGGAAGAAGACAGCAGCTGTTTTGGAAGAGAGGATTAGCCAAATTGTTGATTGATTATTTCTTTTGATTCAAAACTTACATATGTGAAGATACAAAGCCCAATGGGCCCAAAACAATTTGGGTCATAACATAACAATCTCCACCTTGAACCAAATTGCATCTAGAACAAACTAAAAACATAATGCAAACATAACCTAAACAAAGGTAAACATAAAGATATACTAGCAACATGCTAGAAACAAAACTAGCTCAAACTAGCTAGAAACAAACCGACATCAAACTTGAACAAAGCTTGAACTTTGCAATTGGAAGAGGCTTTGTAAGCATATCGGCCGGATTCGATTCGGTACCAATCTTCTTCACGGCAACCTTGCCTTCCGAGATCACATCTCGAACAAAATGGTATCGAATGTCAATATGCTTCGTCTTCTCCTGGTACATGCGGTCCTTGGTCAAATGAATCGCGCTTTGGTTGTCACAAAATACCGTAATAGGACCCTCGAGTGAAGACATCTCACCAACAAACGCCTTGAGCCAAATAGCCTCCTTAATAGCCTCAGTAATTGCCATATATTCGGCCTCAGTACTTGAGAGTGCAATGGTGGCTTGAAGTGTAGACTTCCAACTAATTGCATAATCTCCAAGGGTAAAAACATAACCCGTCAAGGAAGGCCTCTTGTCCAAATCACCCGCAAAATCCGCATCCACAAAACCCGTCAGTTTCTTACCATTACCAAACTCCAAACAAGCATCAATAGTACCTCTCAAATAGCGGAAGATCCACTTCACTGCTTCCCAATGCCCTTTCTCCGGACAAGAGAGATATCTACTTACCACACTAACGGCTTGAGCAATGTCGGGTCGAGTGCACACCATCAAGTACATGAGACTCCCGACCGCACTCGAATATGGAACCGTTTCCATATATTTCTTCTCATCATCGGATTTTGGGCTTAAAGCGGCCGAAAGCTTGAAATGCGCCGCAAGTGGTGTTGAAACAACTTTCGCTTTCTCCGTGCCAAAACGGCGTAGCACTTTCTCGGCAAAACTCTTTTGTGAAAGAAACAACTTTCTTTTGGACCTATCCCTTGTGATCTCCATCCCGAGAATCCTTTTGGCGGCCCCCAAATCTTTCATCTCAAATGCCGAACTTAGTTTCTCTTTCAACCTCCTAACTTCTTTCAAGTTTGAGGATGCAATTAACATGTCATCCACATAGAGTAACAAGTAAATGAAATTCCCACCATCCAACTTCTTGAAATAAACACAACTATCATAATTGGAACGATGGAAATTAATACTCACCATGAATGAGTCGAACTTCTTATACCATTGCCGCGGTGATTGCTTAAGGCCATAAAGGGACTTCTTCAAAAGACACACACGGTCCTCCTTTCCCGCAACCTCAAAATCCTCCGGTTGGCTCATGTAAATTTGCTCCTCCAAATCACCATGCAAGAAGGCAGTTTTCACATCCATTTGCTCCAATTCCAAATCCTTCATTGCCACCAAAGAGAGCAAAACTCGAATGGAGGTGTGCTTAACTACAGGAGATAACACATCATTGAAGTCCACACTTTGGACTTGACTATACCCTTTAGCCACTAGCCTTGCCTTGTATCGAAAATCCGCAGGATTTGAGCCATCAATCTTCCTCTTAAACACCCACTTGCAACCCACAATCCTCTTCCCACTCGGAGGCTTCACAAGAGACCAAGTCTCATTTTGTTGCAAAGATTGTAACTCTTCATTCATAGCGACAACCCAATTGGCCGCATCTTTAGAAGAAATGGCTTCCTTGTAGGAAGATGGCTCACAATACTCCACATCCTCTGCAATTGCCAAACAATAAGCAAAGTCGGAGTATCCATATCTTGTAGGTGGTCTTGTTTCTCTTCTAGCTCGGTCTCTTGCCAATGCATATGGTTGTTCCTCTTCTTGGGCTTCCTCCAAATTGACATCATCATGTGAGATCAAATCATCACCTTCTTGGACCGGCACCTCAAACTCCACCTTCTTCTCAACCGTCTCATTCTCCTTAATAGTTGGTTCGGGTGCAACATCATTTGCCTTCAACATGGCCGACTCATTGAAAATGACATCTCTTGAAATAAGGAACTTGGATGATTCGGGACACCACAACTTATATCCCTTCACATTTGTGGGATACTCAACAAAAATACACTTCTTCGATCTAGGCTCCAACTTTCCTTCATTCACATGTGCATAAGCGGGACAACCAAACACCCTCAATCGAATAATCGGTCGTCTTACCCGACCACACTTCTTCGGGTGTCTTTAACTCAATTGAAGTGGTAGGAGATCGATTTACCAAATAGCAAGATGTGTTAATGGCTTCCGCCCAAAACTCCTTAACCAAACCCGCATTTGAAAGCATACTTCTAGACCATTCAAGTAGTATCCTATTCATCCTTTCTGCAACACCATTTTGTTGTGGATTGTTGACCACCGTCTTGTGCCGAACAATCCCTTCAACCTTGCAAAAATTATCAAACTCACGGTTGCAAAACTCCAAACCGTTATCGGTTTTCAACCTCTTAACTTTCCTTCCCGTTTGGTTCTCCAAAAGTGACTTCCATTCTTTGAAGGTGCGAAACACATCACTTTTCTCTTTCAAGAAATAAACCCAAACCTTCCTTGAGAAATCATCAATGAAAGTAAGCATGTAACGAGAACCATTACCTTTGGAAGGCTCACGAGAAGGTCCCCAAAGATCCGAATGGATGTAGTCCAGTGTTCCCTTGGTCGAATGAATGGCCGTGGAGAAGCTCAACCTCTTATGCTTGCCAAATACACAATGCTCACAAAACTCCAAGTAGCCCATGCATTGGCCACACAACAAGCCTCTCTTGCTCAAAATGGTCATTCCTCGCTCGCTCATATGCCCCAATCTCATATGCCAGAGCCTAGTAGTATCCTCATCCGACTAGTACCCGAACGTGCAATGGCGGCCGAGCCCATAACCGTGGAACCTTGTAAGAAATAAAGAGTTCCAATTCTCTTCGCCTTCATGATTGTGAGAGCCCCTTTAGAGACTCTAAGGATTCCACCTTCACTTTGGAACTTACACCTCTTTTCTTCAAGAGACCCCAAAGAAATCAAATTCTTAGACAAATCGGGTATATGCCTCACACCCGTCAACCTTCGGACCTTTCCATCATGAAACTTAATTGTCACCGAACCAATTCCGGCAACCTTACACATATTGTTGTTCCCCATGAAAACCTTACCATCCGTAGGCTCATAAGTCTCAAACCAATCTCTATTCGGAGTCATGTGTTGCGAAGCACCCGTATCCATCACCTAACAATGCATATCATCAACATTAGTATCTATCACACAAAGAGTATCAACTGTGTCACATTCGGCCACATTGGCCTCCTCCGAAGAAGAACCTTTACTATCCGTCTTTTGTTTATTTTTGAGCTTGAAACAATCGGCCTTAATGTGTCCCTTCTTCTTACAATAGTTGCATGTCAAATTCTTGTGCCTAGACTTTGAACGGGTCCTTGTATCTTTCGAGTTTCGGTCCCATGACCTACCTCGATCAACAACTAAACCAACACCTTAGCTCCCTTTCTCATTATTGGTCATTTCACTATCAATGTGCAACTTGGCTTGCAAATTGCTCTTAACATCCTCTAAAGAAATTTTATCTCTACTATAAATCAACATGTCTCTAAAAGCCTTGTATGATGCGGGTAATGAGCATAATAACAAAAGGGCTTGGTCCTCATCCTCCACCTTAACATCAATCTTACTTAAGTCATTCAAAATAGATGCAAACTCCGTAATATGATCGGAAATTGATGTACCTTCAACCATGCGAAGAGTGTAGAGGCGCAATTTCAACCGCAGTCGATTGGTGAGGGACTTCTTCATGTAAATGTTCTCCAACTTCTCCCACAAAGCCTAACGGTCTTCTCCGATAGGACCTCTTGCAATGTCGAATCGCTCAAACACAATTGGATAATAGAGAGCACTTTATCATCCATCTCTCTCTGTTTCTTATCCGCCACCGCATCAATCAATTTTTCTCGACCAAAAATGACATCCTTAACGCCTTGGCTCGACAAAATCGCTGTCATATGCACTTGCCATAATGCAAAACTCGTCTTCCCATCATACTTCTCAATATCATATTTCCCCGACATATCCATTCAAATTTCTTCAACCCAATTCAAAAAAACACCAAATTTCCCCCCCCCCCCAAATTAATTACTCAAATCACAAAAATCAAACCTTCCTTCTTGATATCCTCCCTCCTCCGGTGCTCGCGACGACGAAGACCAAGAAACCCGACGAAGATCTGGACCGAGACTCGCCTTTTTCAAATCCCCATTTGATTCGGTGGCTGGTTGTGGCTGGGATCGTTCGGCAGGGTTGTGGTGGCCGGGGTGGCAGAAGGGATCGGGAGAAGGGCTCGGCGATGGCGAGGTAGTTGGAAGGGATCGTCGATGACGGCGCCGGAGGAGAAGGGGATCAGGACGAACGGATGAGGTAGGTGTGGAGGTTTTGGTGTTGGCTCTGATACCAATTTGTTAGGATTTTGGATGGGTTGAGATGTTAGGGTTTGAGAAGAGGAAGAGAAGAGAGGAAGAAGACGGCAGTTGTTTTGGAAGAGAGGATTAGCCAAATTGTTGATTGATTATTTCCTTTGATTCAAAACTTACATATGAGAAGATACAAAGCCCAATGGGCCCAAAACAATTTGGGTCATAACATAACAATTACACAAGTCTTTATGGTATTGATATGGGCCCAAGTAGAGTCGAACAGTTAATTCAAATTAGTATAATTAGAGAAGTTAATAATGAGGTAGGATGTTAGGGTATCAGGCATTATAGGAATCGGTCGGTATAGGGTTTTAGACGACAAATCCGATTTTTTAATGTTATACATTTTTTGGAATGTTAAAGGAATGAGGCAAAAGACCAAGAAAAGACTGATAGGTGACTCAATAGCTATGAGAAAGCCAAGCATCTGTGCGTTACAAGAAACTAGAATAGCTAATCCAATTATCAATGACTTTCGGGATCTTAAGTACATAGGGTCTTTTGAGTGGAGGCTTAATTCTGCTATCGGGTATTCCGGAGGAATAGCCATTAGGGTGGATAACAATTGTTTCGAGATTATGGATGAATTGATTGGTGCTTTCTCGATTACGGTTAGAATTAGATGTAGAGAGGATAAGAAGGAACAGATGGTATCTTCAATCTACGGCCCTTACGATTCGAGACGTACGAAACATTTTTGGAACGAACTAAGATGCATTAGAAACAGGTGGTCGGGACCTTGGTTGGTCGGTGGAGACTTTAATATAACTAGATTTAACTACGAACACAATGGAAGAGGAGCAAGCTGGGCTGAAAAAGACAATTTCAATGCTATTGTCGAGGAGCTCGAGTTGATGGAGTTAGCAACTACCGACATGAGATATACATGCTCGAATATGCAGTCAAATCCCATGCTAGCTAAACTCGACAGAATTCTAGTATCCGGTGATTAGGAGGAGGAGTTCCCGTACGCATTTGTTAAATCGTTAACACGATTGACATCTGACCATTGTCCCTTGGGATTAGACTGTTGCATAGGTAACAAAAGAGTTCGTCATCAGTTCAGATTCGAAAAGCTTGGACACTATCCATAGGATTTCATAAGATTATTCAGGAATCTTGGGGTGGTGCGACGGAGAGGATCGACGCGATTGGGATTTGGATCGAGAAAACTAGAAGGTTACGCAGATGTTTGAAGGCTTGGGCTTTTAAAGAATTTGGGGAGAATAAAAGACGATTACAAACCTTGGGAGATAGAATCACGGAATTGGAGTTACTTCAAGAGGAAGGAAATCTACCAGCTCTTTTGAGCGAAGAGCTAATGGCAAATAGACATGAGGTTCATAGGATCGGGCAGATGGAAGAAACGTACTGGACGAAATGCTCTAGAATACAGTGGCTAAAAGAAGAAGATTCGAATACTAAGTTCTTTCATAAGATAGCCAATGGGAGAAAGAGGCAAAATAAGATCTCTGGATTGGATATTGATGGAGTTTGGACTAAGAAGAAGAGGCAATTAAGAGGCACATCGATGCAAAATTCAAACGATTGCTAGGAAGCCAGATGACTAATAAGAGCAAACTCTCTACAGAGATGTGGGAATCCTCAAGGATTGTGAGGAGCGAGGGTATTGAAGGGGTCTTCACAGAGGAGGAAGTGCTAGGTGCAATTAAGGAACTAGGATAAGACAAAGTGCCAGGACCGGACGGATTTCCGATGTTTTTCTATAGGATATTCTAGGCTATTATTAAACGGGATTTGATGAATATTATGAAAGAGGTTTTTGATGGAACTCGGAGCTGGAGATGCTAAATTATGCGAACATCATTCTGATACCAAAGAAAAAAGAGGTCCGATCAATTGACGATTTGCGGCCAATTAGTCTGCTTAATGGGTCGTTCAAAATTTTCACCAAAGTACTGGCACGAAGACTAGCTCCACATCTCAATGATGTGGTTGGAGAAGCTCAGAGTGGTTTTATCAAGGGAAGAGACATTATGGATAGCATTGTATCGGCCCACGAAGTTGTTTACAGGGCATCAAAAGATAAAGTTGATGGCTTTGTATTAAAGTTGGATTTCCAGAAAACATACGATTCGATCGAGTGGGATTCGATTATGAAGCTCTTACTCTCAAAGGGTTCGGCAGTAAATGGCGAATGTGGATCAAACTGTGTGTAAGGGGTGGAAAATCCAATGTGCAAGTTAATGGATGTTCGGGGAAAGAAATTAGGTGCCAAAGAGGGCTGAGACAGGGCGATCCCTTATCGTCTCTTTTGTTTGCTATAGTGGCCGATGGGTTAGCAGAAATGATCAAGAGAGGTAGGGAAGGGGGCGCCATCAAGAGCACCACGGTCAAAGGAATTATAGACCCCATCTCTATTCTACAATATGCGGATGATACTCTTATGTTTGGGAAAACTACGGAGGAGGAAGCGATCGGAGTAGGTCTCCCGATTAGGTGTTTTGAAGCATGGTCAGGGATGAAGGTCAACGCGTCTAAAAGTTGTGTCATCCCTATTAGTGAGGAGATTTCCACCCCTATCTCGTCTATCAATGAGTTATTAGGGTGCATCGTGGGAACGTTCCCTATAACATATTTGCGGGAAAGACATTGAGACTGGGAGCATTAATATTGGAGGACTGGATGCAGTTAATTGAAAAAATTGGGAAGAGGCTGGCTGGATGGAAGGGCTGATTTCTATCTCTGGGAGGAAGATTGACGCTTATTAACTCTGTTCTAAGCTGTATCCCAATTTATATGATGTCAATGTACGAGCTTCCGAAATGGTCATCAACGAAATCAATATACTCAGGAAAAGATTTCTGTGGAAAGGTGTAGGTGATAGTGGCAAAGGAGTTCACCTTATCCAATGGGGTAGAGTATGTAAATAGAAGGAGTTTGAAGGCCTGGGCGTTTTAGATTTAAGAGCAATGGACAAGGTACTTCTTTGTAAATGGTGGTGGAAGATGAGGAATAAAAGAAAATTTTGGTGGTGCAAGTCTTTCGACTCTTATAAGAAAACGAAGAAATTCAGATTTGGCGGAGTAAGAGGACAAGGAAAAACTTCACCTATTTGGAAGGGAGTGGCTAGAGTAGGGACGATTAATCATGACAATACAACATGCAGGATCGGGAACGGGAAAAAAAAAGATTTTGGAGGGACAAGTGGTGCAGAACAACACCCTGAGTAGTCTTTTTTCAGCAGCAGCTTCAGTCACTGTCAACACCGACTCGCTTGTGGCAGATGTGTGGCGTAATCAAGTCCTGACACTAGACTTCCACCAGATTCTTAATCATGAATGTGTAGATCAACTTCAGAATCTCAACACCTATATTAGAACCGAAGGACGGTACAGTGATGATATCGAAGACGAAAGGAGGTGGAATCTGGATTCAAGGTCAAATTTCACCGTCAAATCTATGAATGAGTGGCTAAATGATGGGGGTCTGCGAAATAAGGAGTGTGACATTATCTGGGCGACAAGGGTTCCATTGAAGATTCAAATATTCCTGGGGCTGGTTATGAATGACGCAATCCTTACAAAGACAAATCTAAAAAAAAGGAACATGATCATTAATACTACCTGACAGGTGCAACCAAGATGAAGAAGACACAAATCACTTGCTTTTCAGTTGTCCTAGAGCTAGAATAATTTGGGAGATAGTGAGTCTAGGTTTTGAGGATACTCTGTGTCCTAGATCGAGTTCTGAGGTATGGGAAACTATCAGATTAGATAGAATTAAGAAAGATGATAGATCGGCTTGGGATATCACTATGGCTGCCACTATGTGGGGTTTGTGGCTTGATCGAAATGAATTTTGTTTCCGTCAAATTAATCATAGAATTTCATTTTTGATGCATAAGATTTACTCCCTTATTCACGATTTGACTGTTATGATAGGTGGAAAGAAGAGACCGCGCATCGATGAGGAGGAGTAGTCTGACGCAGCAGGGTTGGGTAGTGGATGATTGTATCTGTATCTTTACTTTATGTTGCTCATTTCGGTCGTTGACCTTCGCTTTGCATTTTCGCAGACTTTGAGTAATGGACTTTGTAATATGTAGTTGGAACTTCATTGTTTCGTTAATTAATCGTTAATGAAATGAAGCGATGATGTTAGTCATCTTTTATAAGAAAAAATAAAAAAAATAGTAAGCTCTAAGCCCCCAATAGTTTTAAACATATTATAAATGCTTAAGATATAGTATAATACAAGGTTCCGTTCACTTTTGTCATACTTATATACGTGTGATTTAGCTTCTTAAAACAAACAAACAAACAAAGAAATCCTGTAATTTGGTTCCCCAAAGCCAACAAATATTCAAAACTATTCCCACTCTTTTTAAAGTCCCCAAACTCAGTCAACAAGTAGTGAGGAAGAAGGCAAGGACTCACTCCCTCACTCACTCCCAAATCCAAGCTGATTACTACCAACCATGGAGCTCAAAAACCCATTTGGAGACAGCTTCCCTGATCCCTTATGCAAGCTCAACCTCAAAGAAACCTCAGAGGTTGTCAGTGGTGGTAGCAGCTCAAGTGAGAGGAGGAGCTCAGTAGGGCAAAGAAGACCACAGGCACAGGAGGCTCCTTCAACACCTGGGAGGCCTGTGTTCAACTTCAGGAAGAGCATCCCTTCAAAATGGGATGATGCTGAGAAGTGGTTGATTAGTAGCTCATGCCATGAGTCACCTGCACATGTGAGCAAAGGGTCTGAAAGTTTAAGGCTTTGTAGGCAGAATAGTGGGCCTCAGAAGAGCTCCAACTTGGGGTTTCATGGAGTCCCACAAGTAGTGTTCCTCAAAGGTTGGTTCTTTTTTCTTGGATTTTTAAAAATATTTGTTTTTAAAGAAAATTTCCATTTTCTGATTGAGAGAAAAGGGTTTTGTAATTAGCATTTTAAGTATTATGATTGTGTAGGTAGTGCTAGTCTTAACATTGGTATTTTGGTGGAAGCAATTTCTTAATCAAGTGAATGATCACTGGTTTAAACAGTGTGGTGTAATATCTAGTTTCATCTCATAATACAAAATTGGGTTTTGTTTTTCTTCAGAAAATTCTATGACAATTTTTTAGAACTTCAATATTTTTTCTTTACAAATTTCAAGTATATGATTGTTGAGAAAGGGCAAGTCTTATGATATCTCCCTTCACCTTAATATTAAGGAAGCAATTTCTTCTTTGTACTAAAGAATCACAGGTTTAGACAATATGGTACTTTTGTTCAAGTAACCTATAGTTTCATTCCATAACACAAAATTAAGTTATTTGCTTTGATCTTGAACACCCATTTGCAAAATAAATTTTCATTTCGCAATTTTTCTAGTAGTTTCCTATCTCCTCAAAGTATCTTTAGTTAGTGTAAAGGGAAGCAACATCACCCATTTATTAAGGCCAAGTGCATAATTGACAAAGGCAGTGCAAATCATAAGATGATTTCCTCACTTTGCACTCTTTTGAAGCCCTTTCTCCATTAGATCATAATTTGATTTGCTTTGATCTTGAACACCCATTTGCAAAATAAATTTTCATTATGCAATTTTCTAGTAGTTTCCTATCTCCTCAAAGTATCTTTAGTTAGTGTAGAGGGAAGCAACATCACCCATTCATTAAGGTCAAGTGCATAATTGACAAAGGCAGTGCAAATCATAAGATGATTTCCTCACTTTGCACTCTTTTGAAGCCCTTTCTTCATTAGATCATAAGTTGATTTGCTTTGATCTTGAACACCCATTTGCAAAATAAATTTTCATTATGCAATTTTTCTAGTAGTTTTCTATCTCCTCAAAGTATCTTTAGTTAGTGTAAAGGGAAGCAACATCACCCATTCATTAAGGCCAAGTGCATAATTGACAAAGGCAGTGCAAATCATAAGATGATTTCCTCACTTTGCACTCTTTTGAAGCCCTTTCTTCATTAGATCATAAGTTGATTTGCTTTGAGCTTGAACACCCATTTGCAAAATCTCAATGCAGACAAATTTACAGACAATGCTGAGCCAATCTTCCCGAATTTCCAGTACTCGGAACCAACTAAGGAGAGCTTCCTTTTTGCCAACTCATTCTGTGATCCTCCAAAAGATTCTAATTCTACGACCACTACTTCCAGTTCATCTACTATGACTACTGAATCATCTCCTCAGGTTCAGCACAGAGACATTGGCACCGAGATGACTCCTCTCGGTAGCTCAACGAATTCAAGAGCTCACACTCCTACCAAGAAGTTTCCATCACCACCGAGGCACAACACTCCAGCTGACAGGTCTGGGCCGCTAGTGGGGGCTACTAGCTGCTTCGACATCTCTGAGATCAAAGAGTGCCACTTTGCTAAACTTGATCTCGGGGCAGAGTTTGATTCGGTGGTATCGAAATGGAGTTCAAGGGAGGAAGAGGAAGAGGAGATATCCAAGAGCTTGAGGCATTTTGATACTGAGGTAGGGAGGAAGAGCATTGAGGAGTCTAGAGTTTCTGTATGGGAAGCCGAGGAGAGGACCAAAAGCTGTATAAGGTGAATTCACTATTGAGCTTAAACTTACAATAATGTGTTATTGTAGATGTGTCGATTAGGAATATAAATTTTTTTCTTGACATTCCTATCATTTGGTCGAAATTTAGTCTGGTGATAATTTATGATGGTGTTCCACATAACTGACTCGATAGGAGACCAAGCTCAAACCAACAATTCTGCACCGTAACAATTTTTTCCATTGTATCTGTAGATATCAGAGAGAAGAGGCGAGGATTCAAGCATGGGTGAATATTCAGAAAGCAAAAGCTGAAGCGGAGTCCAGAAAGCTTGAGGTAATGTAAATGTAATACATATTTGCGAACTTTTGATTTTATATTTTCCGTTAGATTGATAAGCTTAGTATCAGATCCAAATGTAGATCAACAAATTTCCTTTCATACAAGAAGATGTAACTGTAATATCTCAAGTGTGTTTTGTAGTATTTTCACTCTCCTTCAAAATATATGAGTCATGGGTGTGATAATCAGATATTTAACATATGGATTGAAAAATGCTACGATAAATAAGGTTCACATAGGACTAGAATGTAAACCTTCTCAAAGGTAAACAGGTAAACAAAGATTACCTTTCCTCGTCATGTTTTGGTGAAGAGGAAATTAAGTCACCTTGAATTGAATTTTAATGCTTGATCTCTTGCAAATTAAAAGGTTGCCTTTCCTCTTCATTTTTTAGTTGTCTTATGAAAATGCGTCACAATATATTAGTCTCAAATATGAATGCTGGGTGAGTAAGAAGTTTAGCAAGTAATTAGCCGCATTTGTTTGCTTTTAGTGAATTGATATTTTCCTTATTTGTCATTTTCTTGTTTGCCATTGTGGTATGTTTTTAGATATCAATATTTAGATTGACATCTGAAAATCTATCTTGTATAGTTGTATATGATCCTTTTCTCGAAAGGTTATATCTATGTTTTGTAACAGTCGAGAAGGTGAATGCACACTCTTGTCTCCCTGCCATTCTAAAAAACTTCCCAGTAGTAATTAGAGTGGATGAGTTTATTCTTAGCCTGAATGCACCCATGTAGGTCAATCACCTTCTCTTTGATGTGCCAAAATTTGAACCTGAGTTGCTCTAATACCATATCAAATATCCATGCTTCGCAACCAGAAGCAAAAGTGTAGGTTTGTTGAGTTTGTCTTTTACACTAAGAGAATGAATAAGGTAGAGTAGTTTGGAATCCTGCAATCTGTATTCGACTGTCTGATCGAGCCCGCATTTTACGTCATTCTTGATCAGCATGTGTTTTTCACCCTAATTGTCGATCACCAAAGTTTTTCAGATGAAAACCATTGAAGGGATTTAGCATCAAATTTGAATATGGTTCCTCTTCCCTTTTCACTTTCAAAATTAAAGAATTACATTAGTACACACAATTTCCCCCCTCATATTCATCACTGTGTCAGGACTGTATTCTTTTGAATTTTTTGCTGTACTGGGGCCACTTTTTGAAACTTTTTGCTATTTTAGGCCACATCCCAAACTATTAGCATTTTTGGCTAGCCAGTACCACGTCAGCAGCGGCCGCTGTTGAGAATAGTGGTCTCTTCATAGCGACCAACACATTCGACTCCCACACTTGGCAGATTATAGAGGGTATTGTATAATTGCAAACTACTTGGTGTAACTGAGGTCGCTATTGTCAATAGCGGCCTCGTCTAACTAAGGTCGCTATTCCCAATAGCGACCTTAGGTGAGCCTAAAAGCGATTGGGCCAACCTGCGGTCGCTATTGGGAATAGCGACCGCAGTTATACAAGTCGTGTCCATTATACAATATCCTCTCTATAAGCTGACAAGGGGGAGGTCGCAATGAAGATGCCGCTATTCCCAATAGCGGTCGCTGCTGATGTGGCATTGGCTAGCCAAAAGTGCTAATAGTTTGTGAACTGGCCTAAAATCGCAAAAAGTTTCAAAAAGTGGCCCATTACAGCAAAAAATTCGTATTCTTTTACCCTAACAGAATGTCTTTTTGCTGGGTATGTTGATTACATCTCAGACCATGTTGGTGGCTTAACCACATGTAATATTTTGAATTCTAATAATATAAAATTCAGATGACAGTGCATGGTATATTCTAGGCCATGTGAACTCTCCTCAATATGATAATCTAGCTACCACTCTTCAATAACCATAGGGAATCTCACAGGCAATTTAAATTCAAAACTATGTACTATATTTAGAGAATGATGACAAATTGACAACTGAGTAGTTAGACCATTGACCATATCTAACTTATTTAGGGTTTTCTTCTGTTGCAGGTAAAGATACAAAAGATGAGACTAGACATGGAGCAAAAGCTGATGAAAAGGATGGCTATTGTGAACAGGAGAGCAGAGGAATGGAGGGCATCAGCTCAGCTGCAGCACTCACAGCAGGTACTGAAAGCATCTGAACAAGCCCAGAAAATGAAATGCAGCCACAGAAAATCTCAATCTCAGTCCCAATTCACTGACTGGAAAGCCTGTAAATGCTTCCCCTGTAATAAGCACCTTTAAGAAGGAACCATACATTTTTTAGATAGCTGCATTATTGAAGGTGTAAGAAAAGGCATGGGTGGTAATTCAAATTGGTTATGGATTGTTTCCTGTATTGAAGCACATTTATAAAGAATCCAATGGGATGAGACAAAGTGAACAGTTTTCATATGTCTAGATTTTTTACAGAGAAAAAAGGGAAAGACTTTTCAGTTTTCACCATTAAATTGCAGATTCCAAGGGATAATGCAGTAGGAGAATCTAAAGATACATGGCTTTTTTTCCAAACTAACTTTTAGATTGGTGCTTTTGGATTCTACTGCATGGCATCTTTTTCAGTTGTACTTTGCATAAAAATGCTCGATCTTTACTACAACTTCGGAGTTCTAAGCTACTGGTAGGATCTTTTATATACGTATAGAGCCCGCGAGGTTTGAACCCCACCTGCTCCATAATATTCTCTTCATTTCAAAATATAAGTCATTCTAGTTTTCTTCACACACATTAAGAAAAAAATCTAAGATCGACAAAAATAACCTAACATTCTTAGTATTTTGAAGCTCATTAATGAGCTATCAATTGTAAAATGTTCAATTTGTCATCCTCTATAATTTTAGTATTACTCATTTTATAAAATAGGTAAGGGTGAAATTGAAAATCTCATAAAAAAGTAGTTCATGGACATTTAAGAATGACAAGACTACTATAATAGGAGAAGATTTTAGTGTAATTTGTCCATCTACTAACCCGCGCAATGCACGTACAATTAAAATTCCCAATATAACCCATGAAATCTGTACACTACACGTTTAGATTTATTTCCCTAAAAAAATCCTCGCTTGTTCATCTACCTCTCTCTCTCTGCACCCGCACCGCCTCTTCCTCTCCCTCTCTCTCTCGCCGCGCCAGTTAACCACATCTCTGCCGACGAACCGCACCGCCCCCTGCTTCTTTCCCTCTCTCTCTTGCCGCGCCGCCAAACCGCATCTCCGCCGAACGGACCACAGTGCTGCCTACTCCTCTCCCTCTCTCTTTCGCCGCGCCGACGATCCGCAGTGTCGCCTGCTCCCCTCGCTTTTGTCATTAGTTAGAAATTGCCTACTTCTGATTCACAGAAGGAATTGGATGTTTATGTCTTTTTAAAATAAAGGGCTCTCAGACAAACGATGTCCTCTTTTACCCGTGTCAAATCCTTTACCATAGTAAGCTATAACTTAATAGTGGAATCTTTATATCTGGAGTACAGCATTGCATATTTTTCTTAGTTAAATGATGCTCAGTCAGTTTGAGCAATAACTAACAAATTAAGCTCACAGATGAGTAAATAGTTCACCTACTCAAAAGCTAGAGGGAAAGTCTTAATTGAAATAGGTTCCAGATAATAAAATCAAACTAAATATCCAGGTGATAAGACTAATGAACAGGGGTAGGTCTAGAAGAGGGGTCATATTAATAAAAATTGACACCACAGAACGCATGGATAAGAAACTGCCAAACGTTTTCACTTCTTACACTAATGCGTCTTATTGTTGGGATGGGATGTCTACAGACACACTGATAATACAGCGTAACTAAATAGAGCAATGAAAAATTTGAACTAGATGAGACGAATCAATTGGGCAAGCAAGCAAACAGATCCACCAATCCAACGCAAACACGACGATGATTTATTCCGGTTAGCTTTCGGTTAATCCGGACGGAAAATATAGGGAGATATAATATTCAACTAGAAGAGATTATAAGGAATTAATGATTTACTCAATACAAGGAATTAAACTCACTCCCAAGACTATCTTTCTGTCAAACCTCTCTTTGTAATGGAGAAAATAATCTATGAAATACTTCTCTTGATCTCTCCCTCAAATATTGGAGGAGATTACAATATATAAAGGAAGAACAAAGAGAACCCTAGGTTAATCTTGATCCTTAGCCGTCCGATATAATCTGTAGAAAAAGTAACAGAATAGGAGCCGTACGATCAGACTTGGAGTTGAAGATTGGACTGAAACGACATAATTAATCGAGGCCCAAAAAAGAACATAACTCCGCGCATGGCCGACCGTCCAACAAGACCGGTCGACCAACCTCCTCTCGGCCAAAAACTTGTACAATTGCGGTCGGGACCGTCACTCTTCCTAGCCGCTGATGTTGCAGTTTTCTCTTTCACTCTCTTCGACACTTCGACCTCTGTGCTTCATCGTATCTTTTTCTAATCTGAACCACGAACATAATCCTAACACTTATGACACAAGAAACAAGATGAACCGAGTGAGGTGTCTATATAGAATTCCATTATATGACTACAACCACTCTGTATGGGAGAATTTGTTCGTGCAAGGCTCCCTTTCCTCATTAAATACTCTAAGGCTCCCTTTCGTCATTCAACACTATATATATACTACAACAACAACAACAAAGTTTTTTTCCCCAACTAGTTGAAGTCGACTACATGAATCATGGTTTTTCAATATGCTCGGTTCAACAATATATATATATATAGGGGGCGGCGGTCCCCTAATATTGGGGGGGGGGGGGGGGGGGGGGGGGGGGGGGGGGGGGGTCGTCCAAACTTACTAAGCTATAAGAGCCGTCGGATCTGAGATTTCTCGGATTTGAGATTTCTTAGATCCAACGCTCCAAACACTTAAGTTCAAAAGAGATTCAAGAATAAGCAAAGAAGAAAAGCAATAAAGAAAATAAGCAAAAAAAGAAAACAATAAAGAAAGATTGCAAGATCAAGCAAAAGAAGAAGTTATTCAAAAAGAACACATGTTGATTAGTGCTCAAGAAAGCTATCAAGACCAGTTGTTGCTATTCCTTATTTGTGAGATTTTATCTGTATTTGATTGATTGATGATTGATTAGTATATGGTAAGACTATAAAGTGGATTCGTTATGAACAGCACGATAACGGTCGACCGCACCTTATGTCGGTCGGCCGCATCACAGTCAACTGCACTTCACAGCAATATAGTGAAGCAGTCGACCATTCATCTCTCGACTTTTCGTCAGAGAGATGAACGGTCGACTGTACCTAAATTGCGGTCGACCGTACTTTGCGTTGTTCACTCTTTTGGAATGTATCGTTTCCAATTTTGATAGATACACTTCCTCGTCTATATAATTGGACGAACCCACTGAGTATTCTTCACCTATTACTGCTGAGAAAAATCTTCTGAACTAATCTTTCAACAATCAATCCGAATGTGTGTGATAACTATTAGTATTCTTCAGTCAGGATCATTGAGGATCTTGAGTTCTTTTCTTTTCTACCACTTCGGTGAGATTGACGGGACTTGTGATTAGAAGTCCTGTGGGTGAAATAGGACTCTCAGCCTGAATCCGAGAATCACTGTGCAAGGATTTGAGTATAGTAGAACGCTTGTGGCGGAGAATTGCTATAAGTAGGTGGTGTGGACGTAGACCTGGGGGTCGAACCACGTTATATCGCTGCGTCACTTGTGCTATCTGTGTTTGCATCTCTTATCTCTTCTCATTTACTTTTGCAATTTAGTTTTAATTTTCCTTAATATTTTTTAATTCCGCACAATCACCCTATTCACCCCCCAGGGTGATCTACAGTGGTATCAGAGCGAGGTGCTTATCAAAAGCTTAAAAGCTTAAGCAAAGGGTCCGATGGCTGAAATCCCTCCTCCAGAAAACTTGTACTCATCAGAGCCATTCGTCTCCAATGGGACAAGTCTTACACGCTCACCATACTTTGATGGAAAATGCTATATGTTTGGAAAGTTCGTATGTCTCATTTTCTACAGATGCTTGGAGAAGAAGTGTGGAATGTGCATTAATAAAACAGATATTCCGATCAGCGATGGAAAGTTGGCATTCACAAAAGCAGAGCTAGCACTTAAGACTGCAAATTCCAAAGCTATGACGGCTCTCTATGCAGGGTTGAATAATGAAGAATTAATGAGATGCGGGCGAAACTGCAAGACAACATACGAGATCTGGAACAACATGCTGAAATGGCATGAGGGAACCGCCTCTGAGGTAAAAGCTAAAGTGTATCTATGTTTTTATAAGTTTGATGTGTTTCGTATGTTGCCAGGAGAAAATGTAGATCAAATGCTCGCCCGCTTCGATATTATTGCACACAAGCTTGATAGCTTAGGTAAGGGGTTGGATGATGACCGAAAGGTCGGAAAACTCATAAGCTGTCTCACGCTCGAGTGGGATGTAAAAGCTGCTGCAATGAGGGAGACTCTTGAGGAAAAGGGATTCGACTACTACACATTCCAAGAAAAGCTGAAGACATACGAGATGGAGATGACGGAAACCAAAAGATACAGACAGAACATTGGGATTGAACCAAAAACCGAATAGTGGGCCATCGCCCTAAAAGCAGAAAAATCCCGACCATCAAAAGCAGATGCAGACCGTGAGGAGTCAGACGAAGGCATCGCCCTATTGACTAAGCAATTTTGTAAGTATCTCAAACATAAAAAATATGGTAGGTACAAAGGAGAAAGAGAAAAGGATAAAGATGACGTATGTTATAAGTGCAAGAAGCCCAGACACATCTGTGCGAACTGTCTCGTCTCAAAGGATAGGAATAAGGACTACTACCGTTCAAACTCGGGTCTAAAAAAGAAGGCATTAAAAGCAACATGGCTAGACTCGGCTTCAAGTGAGGAAGAGCAAGGTTACAACGATGTCGGCTTCATGGCTCTTGGGAATGGTGAGGTGCAATAACCATCTCAAGAAGAGGTAATCGAATAACCTGCTTATGATGAGCTAGTAGACATGCGTAATGGATTAAAAGACTATGCTAAGAAACTAAGTCGTGAATTAAGGCAATATAAACAAATTTCAAATGAAACACATGACTCTTGTATCACTAAAAATCAAAAACTAAAAAATAAAAATGCTTTGATCATGGAAAAATTTAAGTCATTTAGAAAAGATCATGATGTATTGCTAGAGAAAAATGAACTTTAAAACAACAAATTCAAGAATCCTTAGCAACACATGATGAACACTTAAGAGAAATTAGACACTCTTCGTTGGAATATAAAAGACGATGAGATGACTAGAAAAAGACTTCGTAAAAGAGTAATTGAGTTTGAAAAATTGTAGAAAAATATGAAGGGCCCAGTTACTTTATTACAAAAAATTCAGGATCCTATCACGATAATCGAGAGCTTGGTTACGAAGGACCAATACACCATCAGAAATTTAAATCATCATGTCATACACACTTGCACAATCACCAACATAATCACAAACCAACTCAAAATTATGTAAGTGTGCATGACTCAAGACATAGTCGTATCACATGTCATTACTATTGTAGATTAGGACATATTTCTTAAAATTGTCCATTAAAAAGGAATACTAATTTTTTTTGGGTAAGAAAGAATGTAAATGCAGGCTCAAAACCCACTTGGACACCTACAAAATTCCATATAGGTGGCTCGACGTTCTCAACTTAGCAGATTGCAGACACCTTGATAGAAGACGCTCTACAGGCTCAACAAGTTATACTAGCAACCTGCATCTCTATCAAGGAAAAAGAAGAAGGACCTTGGTTCTTCAAATGAGTATAGCACCGGGTAAAATCTACACTTTCTTGAATCTATATTAAATATTAAGATTACTTATCTCCGAAATAAAAAGTCTAGAGCATCTGCTATTTATCTAAAGAATACATGAAATGTGTGAATTTTACAACATCTAAAATTGTCATTACAACATTTGAAGATTTGAAGAAAATCACTTTGCGAAAACCATAAAGCTGTATGATCGGTCGACTGACCGGTCAACTGTACTATTCATTGGTCCTTGATAAGTCAAGAATGGACCGGTCGACTGTACGGTCAACCGTCCCCCCTCTGTCAAAAACTACTCAATCAGAACTCCTTTCGTGTGATGCGGTCGACCGTATTGGTGAACCGGTCGACCGACCCACTCGGCTAACTTGACTTTTCTCTTTCCAGTATAAATACCCCTTCATCTCCTTCCTCTCCAACCACACGAAAAACCCTAGCCCCCATACACAAACCCATCAAATAACCTTCTCATCTCTCAATATTCTCTTCAAATTTCTCGTGTGCTTTTTCCCTCTTTCAATGGCTTCCTCTTCTCACA
Organism: Hemerocallis citrina; assembly: GCA_017893485.1. Classification (NCBI taxonomy): domain Eukaryota; kingdom Viridiplantae; phylum Streptophyta; class Magnoliopsida; order Asparagales; family Asphodelaceae; genus Hemerocallis; species Hemerocallis citrina. Next base: position 7,141,838 of record CM030363.1, on the reverse strand, counting down.
AATCGAATGGCAAGAAAGTTATTGCCTCTAAATCCGTCCGTAGAGATGGTATTATCTTTTGGAACTCAAATTGTGCTGATCTTTACTTTTATGATCTTTGGAATGCTCCCGTAGTTGCCAATCGGGTAATCAACTTATCATCCTTAGGGGGTCAATTTTCTGTTATGGTTAGGATCCTTAGAGACCATGGGTGGGAAAACTATCTTACTACACCTAGCACCCACTCCGAGTCATTAACTCGCCAATTCTATGCCAACCTTGAAGGTCTTCAAGATGATAACCCTGTCCTCTATTGTTCTTGGGAGAAGAGTTAGAGTCACCCCCGATTACCTCCGTAGGAAATATGAATTTCCCAAAGGGAAATTTGATGCATATCATCTAGATTTTAAAACTCTTAATCTTAAACTCGGCCATAACCAAATTACGGTCAAATCCATGATCGTCCAACCTGAATTCTCTCATCTTCCTCATCCCGCTCCTACAAATTTTAGTGATACAGCTTGTGTAAATCACCCTAGGGGGGTGAATAGGGTGATTGTGCAGAATTTTTAAAAAAAAAAAACTAAAATAAAGTGCAGAGTAAATAAAAGAGTTAAGAAGAGCAAACGCAGATAACACAAGTGACACAGCGATGTAATGTGGTTCGACCCCCAGGTCTACGTCCACACCTCCTACTTGTAGCAATTCTCAGCCACAAGCATTCCACTATACTCAAAACCCTTATACAGTGATTCTCGAATTCAGACCGAGAGACCTATTTCACCCACAGGACTTCTAACACAAGTCCCGTCAATCTCACCGAAGTGGAAGAAAAGAAAAAAACTCAAGATCCTAAATGATCCTGACTGAAGAATACAAAAAGATTATCACACACACTCGGATTGATTGTTGAAAGATTAGTTCAGAAAATTTTTCTCAAAAGTAATAGGTAAAGAATACACAGTGGGTTCGGCCAATTAAAAAGATTGGGAAGTGTATCGATCAACATTAGAAACGATGCATTCCAAAAATGTGAACAACGCAAAGTACGGTCGACCGCAATCTTGATGCATTCGATCGTTCATCTCTCTGACGTAAAGTAGAGAGATGAAGGTTCGACTGCTTCTTACATACATGGGAGTTGCAGTCGACTGCGATGCGGTCGACCGTCATGAGGTGCGGTCGACCGGTATCGTGCTGTTCATACCGAATCCACTCTATATTCTTACCAAAAAACTAATCAATCAATCAATCAATTTTATACAGATTAAATCTCACAAACATAGAATGATAGCAACTGGTCTTTGGTAGCTTTCTTGGACACTAATCACTCAACTGCTCTTTTTGAATATCTTCTTCTTTTGCTTGATTTCTCAATCTTTCTTTATTACTTTCCTTCTTTGAATATTCTTGAACCTCTCTTGGATCTCTTATGGATATTATTTGATCCTGAAAACTAGAACAACTCAATTTAAATTTATTAGTATTTATAAACACGTTTTGTGCACACCCAACTAAGAGTCAACAATCTCCCCCTTTTGGTGTGAACAAAACATGCCTTTGAATATTGAAAAAAAAATAAACAATTTGGCATAAAAATACTCCCCCTGAGTTCAATACACAGATTTTTGTAGGTAAAGAGCTTTTGAGAGAGATTTGTAAATACTCCTCCTAAATTCAATACTTCATAGAGGATAAAGAAAATTAGTAGTAAGTAATATTAATAAGATGCACAAGTATTCTCCCCCTTTTTGTAACACACCAATATGGGGGCAAAAGAAAAATAGAATATAATATACTCCCCCAAAAATTAGTGGTAAATGAAATGAACTTTCGTTAAGCAAAACAGGAGAGATGATGTACAGGAAAGTTAATAATATTTCTAAAAACAGAGGAAAATCTACTTACATGATACCGTTGATAGCGAGACTCTTTGATATATAGGGAGAGCTCTTCGTGGTATCATAGATTTGAGATTTTCCCAATACAGATGCGAAGCATGGATAAGAAAAATAAGTGAAGACCAAATTTCAAGAAACCAATAGAGTAGGAAAAATTAGTAGAGAGTTTTAAAAAAAACAACGTGTAACCAACAAAACAAAAAGAACTGGTCGACCGCAAAACCAAAACTCAAAAATTTTTCCAAGAGCAAACCGGTCGACTGCATGCCTATTTAAAAAACACAGCGAATCACAGAGGGTGAACCGGTCGACCACAAATAAGGAAAGTCAAGTAAAGTGAGAACCGAGAGCAAACCGGTCCACCGCACAGTCGACCGCTACTGAAGACTAAAGAGATTTTGAAAGCAGAGTGTTTCGAAGTGTAGATACATGTTGAAGAGTCCAGGAGAGCAACCGGTCGACCGCACGGTCGACCGAAATACTGAAACTGATAATCAAGTTAAGCATGAAGGTATTCTTTCATAGCAAATTACAGCAGGTTACATAACTTTTAAAGATCATACATTACAATTCGCAATTACAAGAAGATATCTACTCCTCATCATCTCCGCCATCATCTTCATCACCGTCATCATCTTCATCATCTTCCTCATCATTCAGAGGAAGAAGAATTTTCCAATCTTCTTGTCCTTGCAAATACTCAATTGTGTTAACATAGTATTCATACACTTGCATTTGATGAGCAGTGAACTGCTCATGAGTCACGAATGACGATGAAGATGGAGTGGCATTCTTGCGACGCAAGGAGGAAGAGGCTTGTGGTGCTTGTTCGGCTTGGTGTGCTTTTTGTTGGGCTTGACGACGACGAGCCCGCTGATTGAATGGTACATCAATACCCATTTGTTAAGGGAGGATGCGCATAGGGCTTTTGCTGAGCAAGAAGTTCCCGACATCAATACGGGAATCAATGGCAAGGTTGTATATGAGAGAGCTGAAGGGGAGACCACGATTTGTAGTAGTTGCATAATTCATCATGCGAATGATGAATGTAGCAAGATCGAACTTGTATTCCCCGAGAATAAGAAAAATAATGAATGATTGATCGACCCAAATTTCTGTTTTGTCATTCTTTCTGGGCCAAATATTAGCATTGACGATTTTATTTAGAACCTGAGCTGAATTAGTGAAATTTGTAGGAGCGGGACGAGGCAGACGAGAGAATTCGGGTTGGATGATCATAGATTTGACAGTGTTTTGGTCATGACCGGGTTTACAGTTAAGGATTTTAAAATCTAGATGGTATGCATCAAATTCCCCTTCGGGAAATTCATATCTCCCACGGAGATATTCGGGAGTGATTTTTACTCTTCTTCCAAGAATTATAGAGAAGAGGGTGAGATCATCATCTTGAAGTTCCTCAAGGTTTGCATAGAATTGACGAGTTAGAGACTCGGAGTGGGTGCTAGAGGTAGCAAGATAGTTTTTCCACCCAAAATCTCTAAGGATTCTAACCATGACAGAAAATTAACCCCCCAAGGATGATAGATTAATTACCCGATTGGCAACAACGGGGCATTATAAAGAGAAGAGAAGTAAATATCAGCATAATCAGAGTTTCGAAAGGTTATACCATCCCTAGTGACTGATTTCGAGGCAATCGCTTTCTTGCCCTTCAATTTGTGTGAGGAGGATGTCATTAAGACGGAGGAAGAGAAAAACCGTAGAGATTTGAGAAGTGTTGAGAGATGAGAAGTTTATTTGATGGGTTGGAGGCTATGGTTTTTGTAAGATAGAGAGGTTAGGTGTGAAGAGGTATTTATATTAGAAGGGGAACAAGCAAGTCAGCCGACTTGGTCAGTCGACCGGTTCACATATACGGTCGACCGCACAACACGAAATAAGGAGTTTTAATTTGGTGATTTGCGACAGAGGGGTGGACGGTTGACCATACGGTCGACCGGTTCGTTCTCGACTGATCAAGGACAAATGGGATGTACGGTCGACCGATCATTCAATTTTTGCAGAGTGATTTTATGTTTGGATATTGTAAAGTTCGCACATTTCATGTATTTCAGAAATAGTTAACAGATGCACATTTAATATAAGTTCAAGCTAGTGTAGATTTCACCCGGAGCTATACTTATCTGAAGGACCAAGATCAATCTCCTTTTTCCTTGACAGAGATGTTGGTTGCTAGTATAACTTGCTAAGCCTCTCAAGCATCTTCTATCAAGGTGTCTGCAATCTTCTAAGTTGAGAGCATCAAACCACCTACATGAAATTTTGTAGGAGTCCAAGTGGGTTTTGATCCTGCATTAACATTCTTTCTTACCCAAACAAAGTTAGTGTCCCCTTTTAATGAACAGTTATACGAAATGTGTCATAATCTACAGCAGAAATCACATGTGATACGACTATGTCTTGAGTCATGCACACTTGCATAGTTTTAAGTTGGTTTGTGATTATGTTGGTGATTGTGCAAGTGTGTATGACATGATGATTTAAATTTTTGATGGTGTATTAGCTCTTCGTAACCAAGCCCTCGATTATCATGATAGGATCTTGAATTTTTTGTAATAAGGTAACTGGGCTCTTCATATTTTTCCACAATTTTTTCAAGCTTAGTTACTCTTTTACATAGTCTTTTTCCAGTCATCTCATCGTCTTTTGTATTCCAACGAAGAGTGTCTAGTGTAGCATAAAGAATCCTATTTTGTTTAAGGGCTTCATTACATCCTTCCACTACCTCATCAAATTTCCTTTTACATTCTTTTAAATCATCTGTGAGTTTGGCGATATAAACAGATTTTTCATGAATTTCTCTTAAGTGATCATCATGTGTTGCTAAGGACTCTCGAATTTGTTGTTTTAAAAGTTCATTTTCCTCTAGCAATACATCATGATCTTTTCTAAATGACTCAAATTTTTCCAAGATCAAGGCATTCTTATTTTTCAATTTTTGATTTTTTGCAATACAAGAGTCATGTGTTTCATTTGGAATATATTTATATTGCCTAAGTTCAAGACTTAGTTTCTTAGCAGAGTCTTTTAAACCATTACACATGTCTACTAGCTCATCATAAGTGGGTTCTTCGATTACCTCTTCTTGAGATGGTGATTGCACATTACCATTCCTAAGAGCCATGAAGCCGACGTCATTATAGCCTTGCTCTCCCTCACTTGAATCAGAGTCTAACCATGTTGCTTTCAGCACCTTCTTTTTCAGACCTGGGTTTGAGCGGTAGTAGTCCCTATTCCTGTCTTGTGATATGGGACAGTTTGCATGGATGTGTCCAGACTTCTTGCACTTATAGCACATGTCATCTTTATCTTTCTCCCTTTCTCCTTGGTACCTGCCATATTTTTTATGCTTGAGGTACTTACGAGATTGCTTGGTCAATAAGGCAATGTCCTCGTCTGACTCCTCACAGTCTGAATCTGTTTTTGATGGTCGAGATTTTTCTGCTTTTAGTGCAATGGTTTTCTCTTCGGTTTTTGGTTCAATCTCGATGTTTTGTCTGTATCTTTTGGTTTCCGTCATTTCCATCTCGTATGTCTTCAACTTCCCTTGGAATGTGTAGTAGTTAAATCCCATCTCTTCAAGGGTTTCCCTCATTGCAGCAGTCTTTACATCCCACTCTGGCGTGAGACAGCTTATGAGTTTTTCGACCTTTCGGTCATCATCCAACTCCTTACCTAAGCTCTCAAGTTCGTGGGCAATGATATCGAAGCGGGCTAGCATTTGATCCATATTTTCTCCTGGCAACATGAAAAACACATCAAACTTATAAAAACATAAATTAACTTTAGCTTTTACCTCAGAAGCGGTTCCCTCATGCCGCTTCAGCATGTTGTTCCAGATCTCATATGCTGTCTTGCAGTTTTGTCCGCATCGCATTAGTTCTTCGTTATTCAGCCCTGCATATAGAACCGTCATGGCTTTGGAATTTGCCGTCTTGAGAGCTAGCTCCGCTTTTGTGAAGGCTTTCTTTCCATCGCTGACCGAAATATCTGTTTTATTGATGCACACATTCCATACTTCTTCTCCAAACATCTGTAGAAAATGAGACATACGAACTTTCCAAACATCATAGCATTTTCCATCAAAAAATGGTGAGTGTGTGAGACTTGTCCCATTGGAGACGAATGGCTCCGATGAGTACAAGTTTTTGGGAGGAGGAATTTCGGCCATTGGACCTTTTACTTAAGCTTTTGATAAGCACCTCGCTCTAATACCACTGTAAATCATCCTAGGGGGGTGAATAGGGTGATTGTGCGGAATTAAAAATAATAAATAAAATAAAGTGCAGAGTAAATAAAAGAGTTAAAAAGAGCAAATGCAGATAGCACAAGTGACGCAGCGATGTAATGTGGTTCGACCCCCAGGTCTACGTCCACACCTCCTACTTTAGCAATTCTCCGCCACAAGCATTCCACTATACTCAAAACCCTTGTACAGTGATTCTCATATTCAGGCCGAGAGACCTATTACACCCAAATGACTTCTGACACAAGTCCCGTCAATCTCACTGAAGTGGAAGAAAAGAAAAAAACTCAAGATCCTAAATGATTCTGACTGAAGAATACAAAAAGATTGTCACACATACTCGGATTGATTGTTGAAAGATTAGTTTAGAAGATTTTTCTCAGAAGTAATAGGTGAAGAATACACAGTGGGTTCGGCCAATTAAAAAGATTGGGAAGTGTATCGATCAAAATTAGAAACGATACATTCCAAAAATGTGAACAACGCAAAGTACGGTCGACCACAATCTTGATGTAGTCGACTGTTCATCTCTCTGACGTAAAGTAGAGAGATAAAGGGTCGACTGCTTCTTACATACATGGGAGTTGCAGTGAGGTGCGGTCGACCGGTATCGCGCTGTTCATACCGAATCCACTCTATATTCTTACCAAAAACTAATCAATCAATCAATCAATCAATTTTATACAGATTAAATCTCACAAATATAGAATGATAACAACTGGTCTATGGTAGCTTTCTTGGACACTAATCACTCAACTGCTCTTTTTGAATACCTTCTTCTTTTGCTTGATTTCTCAATCTTTCTTTATTAATTTTCTTCTTTGAATATTTTTGAATCTCTCTTGGATCTCTTATGGATATTATTTGATCCTGAAAATTTGAACAACTCAATTTAAACTTATTAGTATTTATATACACGTTTTGTGCACACCAAACTAAGAGTCAACCGCTCGTGTATTAAATAAAATTGTCAATGCAAATATTTGGCCCAAAAAGAATGACAAAACTGAATTTCGGATCGATCAGTCGTTCATCATTTTCCTTATTCTTGGTGAATATAAGTTTGATCTTGCCACATTCATCATTCGCACGATGAATTATGCAACCTCTACAAATCGTGGTCTTCCTTTCAGTTCTTTTATATACAATCTTGCCATTGACTCCCGTATTGATGTCGGGAATTTTCTCCTAAGGAAAAATCCTATGCCCATCCTTCCTCAACAAATGGGCATCGATGTACCATTCAACCAGCAGGCTCGTCGTCGTCAAGCCCAACAACAAGAGCACCGAGCCGAACAGCCCACACAAGCCTCTTCCTCCTCCCATCGCAAGAACACCACTCCCTCTTCCTCATCTTCATTCGTGACTCATGAGCAATTTGCTGCTCATCAAATGCAAGTGTATGGATATTATGTTAACACGATTGAGTACTTGCAAGAAAAAGAAGATTGGAAAATTCTTCCTCCTCCAAATGATGAGGAAGATGATGAAGACAATGCCGACGACGAAGATGATGGTAGAGATGAATAGATTTCTAATTGTAATTGCTAGATGTAATATCATCATGAATGCTCTTTAACATTATGTAATCTCCTGTTATTTGCTATGAAGGAATGACTCCATGCTTTCTATATTCCGCATACACAGTTAATTATCTGCATTACTCTCCTATATCAGTATTTCGGTCAACCTGTCACTCATCTAAACTCTTGAACACGGGCCTTCTCTAAGAAACACTTCACCTTTAAAATATTTTTTTCAGTATTTGCGGTCGACTGAACGGTCGACCGGTTCATTCTCGGTCTTCTATTTTGTGGTTACAGGATGTGCGATAGACCGGTTTGCTCTCGGGTTGATTCTTTGTTTTATATGCTCAATTGGTTTTGTGGTCGACCGTGCGGTCGACCGGTTCTTTTCTTGGTTACTCATTTTGAGTTTTACGAACTCTCTATTCACTATTTCCTATATTATTGGTTTATTGAAATACTTCTTCTCTTGTTCTTTGCCTTGCATCTGTATTGGAAAAATCTCTAATCTATGATACCATGAAGAGCTCTCCCTGTATATCAAAGAGTTTCGCTATCAATGGTATCATGTAAGTGGATTTTTTCCTGCTTTCAAAAATTATTATATTTTCCAAATTGATCTCATGTTTTATCATGTTCTCCAAATTAACCTCTTCATTTGCTTCATGAACATTCTTTTATTTACAAATGGCTTTCGGGGGAGAATAAAGCATTTAATTAAATGTTCCTTTATTTAAAACTTTTATAAATGTTCTTATTATGCCTGTCTTTTGCCCCTCTTGGTGTGTTCCAAAAGGGGGGAGAATATTTTTATGAATGTTTTAATTGAAAGTAAATATAATATTGAATATTATTATCTCTTCTTCATATATCTTCTATGAAAATCTATGCTACAGGAAATACAAAATTCAGGGAAGTATTTATATGCCTTATTGTTTTATTTTTAATCTCTCTTGATCTTTATCTATGAAAATCTATGCTACAGGAAGTACTATATTCAGCGGGAGTATTTATATGCCGTATTGTTTTATTTTTACTTTCAACATTCAAAGACATGTTTTGTTCACACCAAAAGGGAGAGATTGTTGACTCTTAGTTCGGTGTGCACAAAACGTGTCCATAAATACTAATAAGCTTAAATTAAATTGTTCAAATTTTCAGGTTAAAATAATATCAATAAGAGATTTAAAAGAGATTCAAGAATAAGCAAAGAATAAAAGCAATAAAGAAAATAAGCAAAAAAAAGAAAGCAATAAAGAAAGATTGCAAGATCAAGCAAAAGAAGAAGTTATTCAAAAAAAGCACATGTTGATTAGTGCTCAAGAAAGCTATCAAGACCAGTTGTTGCTATTCTTTATTTGTGAGATTTTATCTGTATTTGATTGATTGATGATTGATTAGTATACGGTAAGAATATAAAGTGGATTCGTTATGAACAGCACGATAACAGTTGACCGCACCTTATGTCGGTCGACCGCATCGCAGTCGACTGCACTTCACAGCAATATAGTGAAGCGTCGACCATTCATCTCTCGACTTTTCGTCAGAGAGATGAACGGTCGACGACACCTAATTGCGGTCGACCGTACTTTGCGTTGTTCACTCTTTTGGAATGTATCGTTTCCAATTTTGATAGATACACTTCCTCGTCTATATAATTGGACGAACCCACTGAGTATTCTTCACCTATTACTGCTGAGAAAAATCTTTTGAACTAATCTTTCAACAATCAATCTGAGTGTGTGTGATAACTATTTGTATTCTTCAGTCAGGATGATTGAGGATCTTGAGTTTCTTTCTTTTCTTCCGCTTCGGTGAGATTGACAGAACTTGTGATTAGAAGTCCTGTGGGTGTAATAGGTCTTTCGGCCTGAATCCGAAAATCACTGTACAAGAGTTTGAGTATAGTGGAACGCTTATGGCGGAGAATTGCTACAAGTAGGTGGTGTGGATGTAGACCTGGGGGTCGAACCACGTTATATCGCTGTGTCACTTGTGCTATCTGTGTTTGCATCTCTTATCTCTTCTTATTTACTTTCGCAACTTAGTTTTAATTTTCCTTAATTTTTTTTTATCCCCCCCCCCCCCCCCCCCCCCCCCCGCGGGTGATTTACAAGTTTATGGATGATGTGTACCGGACTCGGCATTGGACCGGAACCGATCCGAACTATATGGGTCCGGATCCGCTCAAAATAGAATCGACCCCGACCCGTTAAAAAATACCCCTAAAAATATGGAATTTGAATAATAGGGTTATGGGGATATACATATAAAAGTAATTGTTGAAGATAGATGTGTAAATATAATATTTATTCATGTACTTAAGTGCAAAAATTATTAGAACCACAGGGTATCGAGTGCAAATATTTAATCCCCTCTGCTGGATCCAATGGCATGGGTAGATTTTTATTAACTAGGACCTGACCCGGACCCGGACCCGGACCCGGTTCTTACAAGTCCGGGTGGGTCCAATTTTTGAACCCATGCGGTATCGAGAGCAGGATTGGATCTGGGTCCGAGTAGTGGAGGATCCGACCGGATAGGATCCGATACCAGCTCTAAGCACAATGAACCTGGAAATCAAGTGGCTTTGCTGCACAAACAAGGTTTGAAACTTGAATGTCAAGACAAACAATGTTATATGCTATGTGCTTGAAGTTATACTCAAAACCGAAATTGCTTAAAGAATCAAGGCATCAGCATCTCTATTTGTGACGCAAATGGTTGCCAAATTCCATGAATGTTACTTAGGATACGATTAGAGAGAAGACCTTACAGCAATTTGGATTTAAAAACACAGTCATGATAATGAAAATAATTCAAGTAATAGACCCACCAACCAATCAAAACATCCATTAGAAGCAAAGCATAATTTCGCATAACCACTAACATGCATAGTAAAGTAGTACATGTAATTTATATATGAAAATAAGAAATCTTGAGTGGTACTCTAGAAAATATTTCTATAGTATCACCCATTTGACATGTTTTTCTCCACCGAATATTTGATCAACACCGTTCAATATGATCTACATCATGTTATAAAACCTATGCAAATTCTAAATCACGAGTTTTGTATATGTTTTGTATATTTATCATATACTTGCAAAATGAACACTTTGTATAATTCCTATTAATTGATATGACCACCCATCACATTATTATATCTATCCTGTGACTCAGCCCTCCATTGAAAATAACTTTTAATCATAATTTCAGCACTCTTCGTGCCAACTCTAACTTCTTCTTCTTCATCATCATCATCATCTTCTTCTTCTTCTTGATAGTTCTTGAGGAGAATGAAAATGGCAGTAAGGTGTTCTTCCTTCGGTTTCATCGCTCCAAACGGCCGGACTAAGAAGATCGCAGAAAGAAGAGTTTTCATGGTTCACAAGAGCCAGATGCAACCAGATAAAGTATCTGGTTGCTTGTTCAAACTGCCTCTGAGAATTAAGGTTTGCTCTTCTCGAACTGCATGTATTATATATATATATAACTCATACTCGAAACAATTCTCTTAGTTAGACTAGTAAAGTTTACTTTCGTGGGTAAATGACGTGTACCGTTCATGTTGATCTGCATATCTCGAAATTAAAAGTCTCAAAAAAAAATACGAGATCAAGTTATTTGAGATTTGTTTATACAGGACGAATGAAGTGATCTATAAGTATGTCTCAAAACCACTTAATCTCCTTTTTCTTATGATGCTAATTTTGGGTATGTAGATGAAGATACAGCATACGGAACTTCTTTACCTAGGAGAATTCTTTGCTACTTTTTGCTTACAATTACAATTTGTAATGAATCTTCAACTTAGACAAGTAAACTATTCTTAGGTTTTCGAAGACCAAGCTAAGGGGATACTTTGCTACAGAGATGAAAAGGGGGAGCTGGTTTGCGAGGGATACGACGAGGGCCCTCGATTCAGTCGACAACCATTAGATATTTCCTGTCATCTTAAAGGGTATGCAGAACTAGAACAGACATCAAATGCTTTAACACACAAGTGGCTTCAAATCCTTCAAGATCAGAACTAACTTTTCAGCTTCTTCTCCCAGCAAAGTAGAAGGGTTTGTTTCAGTATGTTATAGTTTGGTTTGTGCAGTGTGTAATATCAGTGTATTTATAAGAACTTACAATCATAAGTGCAGTGCAGTGCATCTCAGAAGTATGTATGCACATCAAACAGTAAGAATGTCAATTTTTGGGAAATTAAGTTCGAGGCTAATGGATGTTCAGAAAGTTAACCCAGTAATCTTACTGCTGGTACTGGAAAATAAAAGAGACGAGAATCAAATGATTCAAATCCTTGAGTTTCTCTTCATATCTGCTATGATACATAATTTTTTTTCTTTTTTTTCTTTTTTTTCTGGATATTGTAAATGGCGAGACATTGACTTTTTTTTTTTTTGAGATAAAATGACCGCTCTCGGTCACCTGTTTTTTTTTTGAGATAAAATGACCGCTCTCGGTCACCTGTTTCATTAAAAATGTTTTTAAAAAACCAAATATTACAACCAACATAAGTTCCATCTAGATTCGAAGAATTGACTCTTAATGAATACAATCACTAAATTTGTGATGGAACTGATGGTTCATTCAGTTCAGGTCAACTTACCCTTGAAATAAGACTAATAGCGCTGCAGCGAAGCCATTATCACCGTATTTACCATCCTTTCAGTATCTGTAGTCGTTCATTGACAAATTTGGCAATTTGGCAGTCGAGCTTGACATTTTATTTTAAAAAAAATTAAGATTGCCATTGAGGAGTGGGGGTGAGGGTGACGCGGAGGAAGGGGAGAGGAGAGGAGGGGTGTTTGGGAGGGGATTAAAAAATTCTGTGAGGGACGGAACATCTTCTTCCGTCCGTCCCTTCTTTCGTCTGATCAAATTAATTATATTAACAAAAAAGACGAAAGATCATCTTCCATCATGTATAATTTGGCAACCATTTGTGCTGCCAAATTTGGCAACACGCTGTTCCTACTTTTGCAAAAAATGACAAGATGACAAACAAATGCAAGGTTTTTTCATTGCCAAATTATGCAAAAAAATGGCTACATATTATAAGTGGACAGAAATTGGTTAACAAAGAATGAAAGAAACTATGTATGCCCAATTTTATCTTACACAATACAAATCAACAGATCGTTTGGATGGTACACATAACTATGAATGCAGAATATCCCACAAAGTGAAAATAACAGATATCACATCTTACAACATTCAAGTTTAACCTGAATTCTTTACGCCGCCGACATTAGACCCAAATCACCTCTTCAAAAGAAGAGAACCTATATCATTCACCAGCTTAATATGAAGAGAAAACAAAGCAGCACAAAACTGAAATAGGACAATAGAATAGGGCACATATATTACAGCAAAGAACATGAACTTGCTTAATATATGCCATTAAGGACATTCTAAATTAAAACAGGTATTAAAGAAATTCACAAATGCAATGAAATAATATTAACGCAAACAAACGACAACAAAACTATATATATAAAAGGAATTTGCAAAAGTACTAGAGCAAAACGAATATACAGAGTTACAATTTTTTAACCGCAATTTGAGAATCTTCGCTATGTTCAGGCTGGGAATTGCTCGGGAGAACTGTAGAAGGTGACCACTGGTCCGGGACAACAAGAAAATATGTCGACATTGCTTTCCTGAAACGTTTTTTGTACTGTTTCGGTGAGATTACAGTTGGAGATTCATTTTTTGAACCGCCGAGGATTCCGGCAGTTTTGACCCATGTCTCTAGGTGCTTGTCCCATGTGTATTGCCTCATAAAATCGATTATTCCAAGTACAAGTTCATGGTTTTCCTCATCAACCCCAACTAGTAAAGAATAATCCATTACATCAACCAACTGCAACAATATTAGCAACAGAGATATTATGACGAGAAGCTGTGAAAACAAGCATGTTGAAGACACAGGTTTTGTTATTTAGTCCCTTACATTACAAGTGTTTTCAATTAGGTTTTGTAAAACATTGGAAATGCTATTAGGTCAGCGAATTTGTACAGTTTAAGTTTAAGAAGTCCTTCTAATCAGTAATATGGTTTAGTTACTTCAACATCCATTGGTTGTCATAGTCAATCATGTAATTTCCTTTACAATCTCAGGGTGGCATGCATCAGGGCCGGGCCGAGCCCGGCCCACCCAGAAACCGGGCTGAACCGGCCCTGAACCCTCCCAAGCCCCGGTCCAGGCTCCAATTCCCGCTTCAAACCCGCCACGGCCCGGCCCGGCCGGTCTGGTCCTGGCTTGACCCGCGGGTTGGGTTTTATTTTTATTTTTCCTGAAAATTTGTTGCATAGTTTGTTTTTTTTTTTTTTTAAGTATAGGAAACATTTTTAAGGTATAGGAAATATTTTTTTTGGTATAGGGAACAACATCATGTACTAATTTTGCATATTAACTTTTTAAGTATATAAAACATTTTTTATGTATATGGAACAACATCAATACATCATGCACTAAATTTTTTAAGGATAGGGAACAACAATTCCATTATTCCATACATAAAATAGAAGTAGGAAACAATTCCAACATCATGTATTATACTGATACCCGTTGGGGACATTTTTTGATCTTTTTTTAATGAAAATTTTTAATTAAAAAATTAGAATTGTATAATTACCAAAATACCCCCTACGGATCTATACTAGCTAGTTTTGGGGGTATTTTGGGGAATACGAAAAAATACATAATCTATATATACAACTCCATTTCATTCATTTATCTTGACAAATTCACTCAACTTTCTCAACAACAATCAACAACTCTCTTGCAAGGATCAACAATCAACAGCAATCAATGGAAGTGAAATAAATGGGTTCGATAATGAAGAACAACACCTAATAGAGCAAATGTAGAATTCCAATGATATCTAACATCTTTCAAAAAACGTTTAAATACAATTTTCTTAAGTTAACGCCAATCATGAAAAGCTTGATATATTGGACTACTCAAAATAATAAAATGAACACAATCTCTCACTGCATTAATTTTGTCGTGTTTATGTTTTTGTGCGTCTTGTACACAAAGAATTAAAATATGACAAGCACACAACATGAAAAATATCGGGGTCTATAGAATTTAAAGTAATTTTCAAACTAGTAATTGCCTTAGTATTATTAGAGGCGTTATCAAAACCAACAGCAAAAATTTTATCATAAATACCAAAATTATTACATGCATCCATGATATGTGTCGCAATTATTTTACCCTTATGTGGGTACCTAAGAAATCCGAATGACATAATCCTCTTTTGGAGTAACCAATTGAAATCTATCCAATGACATGTTACATCATTGGTACGCTATTAACTCCTACCCAACCATCCGAAGTCAAAGAAACTCTAGTGTTTAGTGATGTTAGTGTTGCAATTAACAAATTCTTAGCCTCATTGTAGACTAATTTACAATCTCCCTTAACTATATTCCTAGCAATTCTTTTGTAAGGGGGTTTCATACAGTTTTGTTAAAAATCTCTACATTCCTACTTTCGGCAAACAAATAAGGTAATTCATCCCTAATTACTTATTAGCCATTTTTCTACGAACGATATCGTGATCGTAGCTATGACTATCTACTTGACCGGTCCTATGGTGTATTTTTGTTGTGTTAGAAATTTCGGGTCGGCATCTATCTAAGTGACGCTTAAGTGTACCCGTTCCCGATCCTATTTTATACTTATATGGTGTTTGACACTTCTTACAATTTTTTAGTCCTACACTTGTATCGTTTTGTGAAGGGACAAAATTGAAATATTGGTGTACTTCGAAAGTGGGTCATCTTGTTTTACGAGATTGAGAAAGGGCATGTTCTGTGTCAGGTGAATGTATGTCTTCTACTACTACATCTTCCATGTGGGTATGTGGAATATCATGAAAATCGGGAATACAATCACAATTTATAAATGTTTCGTCACTATCTATTTGTGTAATTAAAGGAATGGAAGGAATGCGACGAGAAGAGCTTGATTCTTGGCTACTATATCTACCGCGTGATCAGTTAGATGTCATCTAATTAAGAACTAGTATATGTATGTTTGGAGAAAAATAAGAAGAGAGTTCAAAACAAAAAAAATTCTAGAAAAAAATTGTACAAAACAAGTAAAACAAAACACAAAATTAAAATGATAAACTAGTAATATTTTTAATACTAAAATCTAATAAAGAAAAATAGAGGAGAACAATGCTAATTCAAAAAATTAAACAAATACAAAATACCGTATGAGTGTACAATGTAGATTGAAGAATGAGAGTAAAGATAGTTGATTGATTGTTGTTGATTGCTGATCATTGCAAGAGAGTTGTTGATTGTTGTTGATATGTTGAGAGAGTTGAGTGAATCTGTAAAGATAAATGAATGAAATGGGGTTGTATACATAGATTATGTATTTTCGGATTCCCCAAAATACCCCCAAAAAACTAGCTAGTATAGATCCGTTGGGGGGGTATTTTGATAATTATACAATTCTAATTTTTCAATTAAAAAATTCCTTAAAAAAAGATCAAAAAATGTCCCCAATGGGTATCAGTATAATACATGATGTTGGAATTGTTTCCTAATTCTATTTGATGTATGGAATAATGGAATTGTTGTTCTCTATGCTTAAAAAATGTAGTGCATGATGTATTGATGTTGTTCCCTATACATAGAAAAATGTTTTCTATACTTAAAAAAAATTAATAAGCAAAATTAGTACATGATGTTCCTTATACCTAAAAAAATGTTTCCTATACCTTAAAAAATGTTTCCTATACTTAAAAATAATTAATAAGCTATGCAACAAATTTTCAGGAAAAATAAAATTAAAACCCAACCCACAGGTCAAGCCCGGACCGGACGGGCCGGTCCAACCCGGGCCGGACCGGGGCTTGGGAGGGTTGGGGGCCGGTTCAGTCTGGTTACTGAGCGGGGCAGGGCGGGGCGGGCCAACCCGGCCCTGATGCCACCCCTATACCAACCAGTAGATTAGATGGAGAACTCATTAAATAGACAAGTCATAGGGGATCTAACAGCAATTATCAAGTCGTGGATGCCTTAATGACAATTACCAATGTTTCAGGGAGTTAACAGAAATATTCATAAATTTAAGGGGCAAATAGCAATTAGCAAGAGAACCCTAAAACAGACTAGTTAATGCCGATGATCATGGCTTAAGAAATAATCATCGGACCCCCCAATAAATTGAACCAAAGGCTCATGAAATTATTACTGGACAATATGAAGGTTCTAAAAAAAAGTAGATACTCCTGCAGAACTGAATTATATACCAATCCATAGAGGAAACTTCAGGAAATTTAGAGAAATAATGAACAATTAAAAAGTACAAGAAAAAAGTAAATCTGTAGAAAAACTTTGTTATATCCATTTCTTGAGCAAGTTGAGACGTTTTGTCAATTCGTTCAAATTTTAACCTCACTGGTATTCTGTAAAATCTCGAGAAAGAGTAATGTAGATAAATGTAACAAGCAAAGGACTAGATGCATGGAAATTGCAGATTATACGTGTTCAATTATAGGAAGTGACTTCAAATTCAGTTATTCAAAGTATGATCTCATTTAGTTAACAAATCACAAATCATTGCAAACTATGAACATAAGGCAAAGGTAAAGATATCAATATCAATATAGCTTTAAAAGGGAACCAATTCCAAGAAAATTTTCAGAATTTTTATCAAACTTAATTCTTCAAGATGCAAAATAGATGCATGCCAATAATAGATTGCATCAGCTCAAAAAACCTATACAAAAAATGATTAAGAAATTGATAATTGTGAAAAGAGTAGAGTTTTGCATTACTCACTGCAAGGAATGCAGTATCATTCCAAACAGCTCTCTCCAGCAACCTCTTCGCTTGGTTCCCCACAAAAATTGGTGAAGTTGGCATTGCCTCAATCAAATTTTGATCAAGGAGTACCTTGTTCTTTCCACCTGAATCAGCATTATAACGTGACCTTGCAGATCCCTTAAGGTCATAAAGCCTTGTCACGTTCCGCCCAAACAACAGATTCTCCATCACCAGCACGTCAATTTTTGACTCTTTACCCCCCTTCATGTGCTTAGTGGTAATCTACAACAACAACAAAAATCACTAGTAAAGAAAGAATATAACTTCATATTCCAATAAAGAAATGGAAGCAAATAATTTAAACTGAAAGAAAAGAAATGGATATAATAAACAAAGGCACCTGTAAGTGCCAATTTAAATATTTGAAGAAAGTTAATTTGATCATAAATACTCTAAACTACACGCCTGTAATACTAGAAATTTTGAAATCGTGTATACCTATCCAGTTGAAGTCTAAGTACAGATGAGGGTTAAAAAAAGAATCTTCCAAATTTAGTTGCATATCCCTCTACTGAACTTTCAATTACATCTGTTCATTTCTACTAACTTTTTGCTCTCTTTTCACAATTATGACCTTTTTATTGTTAGTTTTATGCCATTGGATCTTTCAATATCAGGAATATGGGTAAGAAGATTACACATACATAGGGTGCGTTTGGCCTAGCTTTTTTTGGGCTTTAAAGCTACTTCAGAAGGAGAAGCCAGAAAGTAGAGCTTTGAAATTAAAAGCTGAAGCTGTTTGGATAGTCAGCTTTTTTTTTAACTTTACATACCAATAGAACTTATATACGTGCACTTTACGTGCCAAATAGCCAACAGGACTTCGCCGTCACCGACGGTAGGTACAAACCGAACCGGCAAACCCTACTGCACGCAATCCCTAATTTCCCCAATTTCTTCTTCTTCTAGATCCCTAATATCATCTCAAACTAAAAAAAAATCACAATTTCGAATCTCAAGGACATCCAATCCATCCAATTTGCTCGAGATCTATCTTCAGGTCGTCGTCATGAGAGAATCTCGGTCGAATTAGGGAAAGCTTCATCTCAGGGTTTTGGAAGATTCCTTTTCGAAGGAAGGAATCATGTTCTATGGAGCGGTGGTATTTGATCCATGGTTGATTCTGGCCCAAATCGTTTGCATTCAGTGCCTGTATTATTTAACTTTGGGGGTTTTCATGTCTATTTTCGTTGGGGTTCGAGTTTCGAAGATGAGCTTGGTTTACTTGTTCGATTTCTCGACGTTGACCACGTCGATGTTGACCAAGGTCTGTTCGGCGAGGAAAGGAAGGGGAAGGGGAAGGGGAAGAGGGAATTTTTTTGATTTTAGGGTTTGGGTTTGATACGTGAAGGGATAAGAAAAGAGAATGGTAGAAAAGAAAAGAAAAGGAGAAGCCAGAAGTAGATCTGGAGGGCTTCTTTTGGAGCTCCTTTTCTTTATAAAAAAAAAGCTGCTTCTACTTTTTTTGGGCTTTTCGAAATATGTGTTTGGCCTAGATTCTCCTTCTAAAGGAGAAGATAAGCTAATTTTAAGCTGGGCCAAACACTACCATAGAACCCCAAAAAAAAGCCTGAGTGGTCACAGCTTTTTTGACAAGTACATGCATAATTTAAGAGCAAATTTTAGCATACAAACCTAATAAACTTGATTAGTATATTATAGCTTGCTTTCTGATGCTAAAACATTAAAAAGGTGTTACGAGCGATATCTTATTTTAGCAAGAGCATATTGAGAAAACCAGAGGAATACTGGATAGAGGAAAATTGCTATATACTAATTATTAGTATAGAACCAAACGAAAGATCACTAATTAATTAATTAGAATAGGTCCTAGCAAGCATGCAAATTAATGTTTTGAACATGTGCCCTCATATTTTTTGCAGAGAGGGGGAAAACTCATGTTTGGCATACTAAATTTAATTTGTACCATTAAAAAATGGTGGTGTTGATCATGGTGGGGGGTAGTCTACCAGATCCCTCAACTCTTTCCGGGGTATAGCTTCTTTCCTTCATGAAGGTCAGTTAAGGATATTCGGGATAGGTCCTGCTAGAGGTATCTTTGATCTTTCATGTACATGTACATTTATGATATTTCTTTTATGCGAGTGTTTTGGCAGCAAAAAATAGGAGAGTGTATAGGTAAGAAATGAGTTGAGTTGGACATCCCAAAATTATGAGAACGATAGTTATATAAGAAAGGTCTTTCATAACTCCACTTATCATAACTTACTCCATCCTAAACAGGTCCTAATGCTTTTAGCCAAAACTCTGAGCCAGTTCCCTTTTCTTAGTTCGTATTTATCCCCTCATTATGTTTTCGTCAGGCTGACATACACCACCACCACCACATAAACATAGGATTCACCTCTAATGGGTAGGGCTGGTTGCAAGAATCTGATTCCAGTTAACTCAATTATAGGACACGTTTTCCATTAGCAAAAGAAAATAATAATATATAAAGGGAAATGCTCCATTGAAAACGCAAATGTCTGTGAAAACGTGGAAAACCACCTAGGCCGTTGTTGGAAACAACTGCCTAGGTTATAATGCAGCCGTTGTTTCCAACGTCCTAGGTTGTTTTCACGGGTTTTCACAACATTTGCGTTTTCAACTGAGCATTTCCCATATATAAAATATATATTTCAATATATAGCACAAACACTTCTATTTGAAATCCATCTCATGTCAGACACATGTTTTTTTGTTCTTTTTCCTGTGTTGGCTTGTCATGTCACATTGTGTCTACTCAGCGTGTCTGAGTCCACGCTTCACTAAGGTGGACAGGATCGTTATTTTTGTCTCCACAGAATCAGGAACGCTGGCAATAACAGGAAGTGATAGCAAAAAAAAAGTACCTAATGTATTTCAAGATTATTTTTCTTTGTTCATCTTTCTTCAAAAAACAGATAAACAATAATATTGAAAAGTGATAATAATAATAATAAATACCTGATATATTCCCAAGATTTTTGCCAGGCATGTGGGGCTTCCTGTACTTATGGACTCCGAGAGATATTTAAAATATTCTGGACCAAACTTAATAAAAGATTCCAATTCTGTTTTTGTCACCTGCTTAATAATAAGTCTCTCATCGAGTGATTTTGCAAAAAGGACATTGCTCTTGCCACCTTGTGCTCCCCATTGCTTACAACGACTGAGGGATCTTATGAAATCCACCTCAGTTGGACAGCAAATTCTCCTCAACGCGTCAAAGCATTTTGCATAATAACATGTCACCGTATATTTAACTTTACCCACTGACCCATCACCTGAAAAAGAAACCCTAATATGGAGGGCCTTAGTATATGCAAGTGGGTCCATCATTAATGCACTCTTACCACTCGACAGGGACAACCAGCTAGCATCAGTGGATCCGACACTTTTAAGAAATTCCAAGGATGTGTCATCGCCTGGTTGAAGAGGATGAAATTTTCCTGAATCATGCGTCGCCAACAAAAGTGAAGAAACCCCACTCTCTTTTAGTCTATCTTTTTCATCTGACATTTGGGAGTGGTAATCAGATGAGATAAGAGCATATGAAATTATACTAGTCAATTCATCATCATAAACTGGAATAACAGTGTCGTCGACTCCAACAGGAAGAAGCAGCCGCGCCCCTCCTTGGCTCTCTAATTCCCGAAATATAGAAATATGAACAGGATTATACTCCTTGAGTGCTTCAACTTTTTGGGCATTGCCATCCTTGCTCATCGAACGGTAGAAGTTCAAAAATGGAACCTCAATCCAACTAGGGAAATCCTCCAAACAGTTTCCTGGTCTAGTGTGAGGTGCAGTAGACAATGATTTTGAAACATCAGTTGCACTGTTTACTGCTGGATCAGATGAAACAGACAAAACTTCTGCTGTAGTCAATGTTTTTGGAATGTCAACTTCGGCAAGGGTCGTGGGGCCATTTTCACCTGTCCACTTTGCATCCAAGGTATCTGATAAATCTGTGATGACTTGGCATTGCCCTTCAGAGAGAACCCTACGAATAGAATATTCTTGTGTGTCCAATTGTTCACTTGAATTTATGCTAGATGCTTTGCTCTGTTTTAATTTAAAATTATCCTCCTCCGAGTCTCTTTCCTCCTTGCGTGGCTCATCAATTTTTGTCATTGAAGGTAAAGCTGGATAAGGTTTTAGCGGCTTTGGTGATAAGCTCAAGTCAGCTAGCTTGTCAGTAGAGCCGAGCCTATCCTTTCTTCTTTCTAGACCACGATTATAATAGAAACTAGCAACAAATATTAAACGTTGATCCCAATAATACGACCAGAAGAGTAACTCTCTCTGTAGCTTATTAATCTCAAGAATATCAATGACCTGGTAACCTTTCTTCACTTCCTTACTCATTGCTTTCTGTAAAGATTCCTAAAATAAGAAGAAGAAAAAACTCACTTAGCATAAGACAAAACTAACTATATACAAGATATTATAAAGCACATCACCTCAAACTCTGCCTTCTCTTTATGCAGAACTTCTTCAAGGTCGGCAATTATACTTCTTGGTTCCACAATGCCAACATTATGAGACCCAAGTTGATGCAGCTTGTTCAGGATCTCGGTAAACAGAAGTTCGGTCTTTCTAGCAACCTGTTGTATTAGAAGAAATAATTAGATTACGAAAGAAGAAACACGCATGCTTCTAGTTTCAGATTAACATACCTCGTCTGCTTCTTTTTGAATCCATTCCTGGTGTTGGTAGTTAAAGTCAAGCTTGGACGGTGGCAGGTAAACAGAGTGAACACTGATAGGTGCATACCGGAAGCAAGCAACCATTTTTCCAAACCTGCTCATTCAGCATTAGCAAAGTCAGTATTAGGGAATACGAGGTTTAAGGTGACTTGAACACTAGATTTATGCAAGGTATGTCCGTATGTGAAATTAAATAGAGTAAAGGACAAGCTAAGAACTTATAAGTTTTCATTTAAAATTTAAATGAAAAATTATTTCATTAAAGAATAAAGAACAGTAGGAACCACTTTTATTGTATTAGGTTTGAGAAGAATTTTACTAAAAAGACACATTAAGTATGGCTGTTGTATAGTTTGCACACGATCTGAAGTACTAGGCTTCACGTACGGTGAGTGTGGTAGGCTTTACATATTTCTTCTCTAGTTATAATAGTATTATTAGTCAGGTTGAAAGTATAAACAAGAGGAAGTACCCATAGAATCGGAGGCAATCTCTGTGAAGAGAGTGACCACAACTAGCTACCCGACTAGCAGCAGCATTATTTGAGAAGCTAAGCTCCAGAAATTTCCCAAAAGATAAACCCCAAGCAGCATCCGACATTACAACTCGCCTAGTTGCTGGTGGAAAACCATCGATCCGAGGGCACTTTAAGCACCTATGCCACATCCAAATCTTCCCATCCCGTTCTCCTGATAAACGCAAATCTTGTTGTCGAACCGAAATTGTGAGACTACCCTGACGATGAGTATAACAATGAACATGGGCTTCTGGTGGCAAGTCACATGACCGACAACGATAACACTGTCAAAACAATAATCGTAATAACGCAAATTACAATCACATTTTATGAATAATAACAAGAAATATGATTCAAATTTTTATCTGCTAACCTGGTCGAACAGATTGTCACGTAGATATCTTCCCAGTGGCTTGTCAAAGTTGCCATAATATTTGATTCGAATCAAATGTGAACGCTCACAAACTGTCCCTTTCCATATGCATCGAGAAGATAAGGAAACCAAAATACTTTGATGATCAGAAGTGGAAAATTCTTCCCTAGATAATTCATATGCATCTTTTTGATTATTTTCCTGGTGTGAAATCCCCAACTCAGACAAAACAGATTGTCTTTCTGTAATCTGCTTATTGTCCTCATGGATATATATTAACCCACAACTTTTTTCAATTGTTTGAGCATTATTTTCAACAGATTCGGCCTCATGATGTTCTAAGGAGCCCAGTTCATTTTCTTCTCTTTTAGGTATGTTCTTCTCCACAGAGCATCCATTAATGTTAGAGGCAGATAATGATGCTTCAGAGTCAACTCTTTTAGGAGAAGTCAATGATGACTCGGTCATCATCACATCTTTGAAATTTACTGTTGTCGATTTATTGGGTTTTAGCACATCAGTTGTCATTGTAGCCTGTGACTTGCTAGAAGGTGAGTTTCCATAAGCAGAAAATGTTGAAATAGATCTATCAATACTAGATGGCTTATTGGGAAGCGCAACAGCTATAGGAGACTTCAATGGAAGTTCAGGAAGGGATGCACCTTCATCAGCGAGAAAGGAAGTTTCGAGAGCCAAGTGATAAGCTGCAAAGACTCCATACTGCACGACATGTTTAACCTTCTTCAACTCATCGACATTAGCACCCTTGAGGAGAATCTACAATAATGGAGGGACAATAATGAAGGGACAGAAGATTAGGAATTAGATGATTGAATTTCTAATTTTGATAGAAGCTCTTCTGTTTATTTATTCTCAACTATATTTCTAACCAATTGTACTACTTAGATCATAACATGGAGGATTGGGAGAAATAAAAACTAAGTTCAAAGATTAAACATAATAAATCATGAGAACATCTAGCATATTAACTTTCAGATACTCCAGTAAGTAGGAATGGTTAAGGCATCAAGACGAATGTGACTGCCTATATATAGCCAAAAGCTAATCTCACATCCAAGCCTGAAAGAAAAAATAGCAAAACTAGACGCGACGGGACTAAATTAAGATAAATAAGATTCAGAAGAACAGTACAGTATTAGTTGCAAACCAACTCAAATACAACTATAATTCTTGATGTCAAGGAAGAAGGACATGGCGCACAGGTGGGCCAAGAGGGGATGGTCAGCAGATTGGCAGATTGGAACACTTCTCTTGGGGTCTGGTACAACTTTCAAAGAAGCGGATATTGCAGGGGGAAAATGAGTCACGGAAAAAAATTTGAGAATAAAAGGGAATGGAATACTGAGGAAGAAAAGTTTATTAGTCCTCTTAAGCATGAACATTTTAGTTGGTAATAACTCGAAGCAAATTCTTTTCTAGAATATTCTTAGTATATACAAGTTTATATCATGTGTTGATTGGAACTACGAATAGATTTGTGTGTGAACATATGCAAAACATTGATTTAATGAATTCTAAGATTTATAATTCAATGTACCCAAAAGAAGAAGCTAAGATCTATACTTGTACGACGATCATAATAGTAACACACCTTACTGACATATAGGTGTAATAAGCGAAAAGGAAAAAAGATCCATAATTGACTTACAACTTACAAGTCATACGAACAACTGATATGTACTTGAGTAGGTCTATCAACAACAAAATGACCTACAATGCCTTTGTGCATGTAGAAGATAACTTTATGTACATATAAAACATAGCTTCAAGGTGCTAATGGAACTGCATGAAACACAGCTAATTATGAAAAATTCTCCTCCTTTTTTCCATCAGCCGAACTCTTCACATATGAACAACACAATTGACATAGAAAAAAGATGATGGAAACTGACAAGGTTTAGAAGACTTACCGTACAACCCAGTGGCTTAGGGCAACCTTCAAAGAACATCAATGTCTTAATCATTTTCTTCCCAGCCTGACCACCATTCGGTCCATTCCCATGCTCTTCTAAATACTTCTCAACATGGAAGAAATCACAATAACCCATCTTTTGGGATGAAAGGTGATCGATTGATGGAACTATCTGGGCCCCAGTGCAGCGGGCTATTCGCTCTAAAAGAGGTCTTTTGATGTTTAGGACAAGGGAAATATTTTTGGCAAGGAGATAATCCTGTGCAAAACGAGAAACCGATTTCTCTACCAGCAGTACATCTGGGTGGTAAGCATCAATTTTTGCAACTGCCATCTTCAAGTGATCCATTTCCTAAATGATATAAATGACGTATGGAAAAATTATTTTTAAAAAATGCACTAACAAGAACGTGATTCAGAACAATAGATCAGCACACCTGTTGCAACAATGTATCGACACTTGATAGCACATTCGTCACCCGTTGATATTCAAGTGCTCCTCCAAGGATAAGAAACCGGGGTTTTATAATTTTGGCTGACATGCGACGGTGAGCGACATTTTTCTTACAAACAACTCCTTTCACCACCATGCTAGAAACAGACAGCAAAAGATCAATCAGTTATTCTACTTGCACATGGGAAAATAAGCTAGACACACACGATAAAAGATTAATCAGTTATCCTAAAGTTTACACACTGCTTCAATACAAGAATTAAATTTCTAATTAGAAGTATGCATAACACTGTCACAAACACAAAGAGGCCAACAATTACCAGGCCATGTGCAAAATGGACATGTCACTAGGAAGCATGGATAAGGTCACGGATGCAGGAAGTGACACGAGTATGGATACGAGGCACAGCAAATTTTTAAACAGGACATGGGAGCATGACCATAAGATAATATTATACCAATGTAATATTACAGTATTATACAAGAAATTATGCATAATGATGCTGCGTTTTTAAGTATGGGGGCACCAGGTGTGAGTTCTTGTTATTTATAGTGGAAGGAACAAATCTGAGACAGATCTTAGCAATAGATCTGGATCTGAGATGAGAATTTGGTGAGGAGCAGGAGGGGGAGGGGGCGCTGCTGATAGCTGGACGCCCTAAGTACCTGCAAAAACGCCTAGAGACACTGGGGGTGGTCCCAGTGACAGGCCCTCCGACGATCTAGTTGGTCACTGGGGTAAATGAAAGCTAGGGTTCAGGTAGAGAAAAAATCATTACCTTAGAAAAGGGTGAGGAGGCCTGCTATTTATAGGGTGAGGGGAAACCCTAACCCTAATGGGCCGGGTGATCCTCTTATGTGAGCCTGAAGCAGCACAAGGCTCATAGGAGCTGAGGGCCTGTTTTTATAGGAGTGAGCGGATCTTGAGGGGATCAAACGGTTCGATTGAGCTAGATTATTTTTTCACATCATAGGCCCCCACTCCTGGAGGGTTGTATGAGTCAGCCGTCGAGTAATAGTCCGTTTTTGTGAGAAGATCGGTAGACTGTTCAGGGGGGTAGGGTGGAAGATCCCCAGACTCGATGTCGAGCTCAGTGACGCCCGAGCTCCGACCTCCGAGCTTCGATCGTTGTGTACCCTAATGGCTGGCTCGAGGTTTATGCCGAGGGCCGAGCGTCGAGCTTCGTGAGAAAGCTACGCCCTTACTCGAGGTTGATGCCGAGTGCCAAGCGTCGAGTTTCGTGAGAAGGCCAGGCACCTGCTCTAGGTTGATGCCGAGCGCCGAGCGCCGAGCTTTGCGAGAAAGCTACGCCCTTGCTCGAGGTTGATGCCGAGCACCGATCCCCCTGCTTTAAGAGAAAGCTAAGCTCTTGCTCGATGTTGATGCCGAGCGCCAAACCCCATGCTTTGTGAGAAAGTTAGGTCCTTACTCGAGGTCAAGAGCCGAGCTTCGTGAGAAAACTAGGCAACTGCTCGAGGTCGATGCCGAGCGTCGAGCTCCATACTTTGTGAGAAAGCTAGGCCCTTGTTCAAGGTTGATACCGAGGGCCAAGCTTCGTGAGAAAGCTAGGCACCTGCTCGAGGTCGATGTCAAGCGTCGAGCCTCATGCTTTCTGAGAAAGCTAGGTCCTTGTTCGAGGTTGATCCGAGCGCCGAGTGCCGAGCTTCGCGAGAAAGCTAGGCACCTGCTCAAGGTCGATGCCGAACGTCGAGCCCCATGCTTTGTAAGAAAGCTAGGCACCTGCTCGAGGTCGATGCCGATCGTCGAGCCCCCTGCTTTGAGAGAAAGCTAGGCCCTTTGCTCGAGGTTGATGCTGACAGCCCCATGCTTTGTGAGAAAGTTGGGCCCTTGCTCGAGTCCAATACCGAGCTCCGAGCGTGGTGAACTTTGTGAGAATGCTAGCAGCTGGCACGAAATCCACGCCGAGCTCCGAGCGTGGCAGACTTCGTGAGAAAGGGAGTTGCACGCTTGCTATGGTTGCAGTGATGCGGGTGCTACACGTGCTATGCTGACGTCATGATTGTGGAAATCGAAATGTCGAAATATTGCTGACCGTAGGATCTAAATGGGCGATTAGGATTTGTTTGTGGTTTTCGAGGCATCGCAGAGCTGCCTATATATCCCCCACTCCCCCTCTTATTCCTCCTCTAGTGTTCTCTCTCTAAGTGTTGTCCAGCAACCGGCGATAAGTTTTCCAGCGAACTTTCCGGTAAAGGCAATAAGGTTAGTATTTTTTTTATTATGTCGAGGGTTCAGTCCGGTTCTTTCACCTCCACATCTGGTCATGGCTGTGAAGGTCCCCCCTCCGACTCTTCGTCTTGAGAGACGAAGGAGCGGGTCCACGATGTCCAGCCGCTCCGCAATCGAAAGCCCTTCGTAGTAGAATCGAGCGACTTGGAGGGCAAGGAGGAAGTGGCCGAGGTAGCTGACTAGGAAAATGAAGATGTGGTGGACCTCGGTAGTCCGGTTGGTGAGGGAGAGGATGATGAAGTGCTGGAGGTCGATCCGTCGATGGAGACCTCCAAATTGAAGCCATTGGCAACACCGTCCCCACTGAAGGCCCGTCGCATCCAAAGGAGGAGGATGAGGTGGACCCTCCTAGACAGTCCGGTACAGCGGGATGAGTTTCTTCCTGAACATGGGCTCGACGTTCCTTACCTTCCGTAGCAGAGATCCATTAGGATGTACCCGAACGATGTTGCGGAGTTGGTTAAATATGGTGTGCAACCTTCTTCGCCGGGTCGGCAAAAGGTCCGGATGGACAAGACGCCGTGTGCCTTGACGGCCGTTGACCTGCACCTAATTCAAGCAAATTACTTCATCGGGCTGGAGTATGAGTTGCTGATTCCGAGCCCTAGTCTCCGTCCCACGTATAACCTAGCGCCCTGGTTTTGCATGTTTCCAGTGGATGCCTTCACTTCGGGTTTGCGGCTGCCTCTGCACCCATTTATCAAGGAGGTGTTGAACTGGGGGGGATTGTGCCCCATGCAGTATGGTCCGAACTCCTTGAAGCAGCTCGTGTGCTTCATGTTACTCTGCGAGAAGAGGGTAGTTCCTCTGAAACTAAAGTACTTCTGATCCGTGTTGGAGATCAGTTCGTCAGGCGAGTATGAGAGAATTTACTACATCTCGCCTCGTCCCAATAGGAAGGTAGTCCATGGACATCCAGATTCCATAAAAGGGTGGAAGGCAAAATATTTTATTGTCCGAAACCAGATACCTTGGGATATATTCCCACCACCTGGAAATTCTATACGCCGAATCACAAGCCACCGAGAAGGGACCTGACAGAGGAGTGGGCCGATGTGGATCGGATTCTCCAGAAACAGCAATGGCTGGCCGAATGTGACAGAGAGGCACTTGGCCAGGATCGGACTGAGCCCTGTTCCTTCCCGTAAGTCCTTCGTTTTCTTTTTAATCAACTTTTTTTCTTCGTTCTTATAGCCTTGTTTCTCTTTTGTAGGTATGGACGACGATGCAAGTAACGCGAGAAGAACCCAGTTGGCCAAGAAGAGGGCAGCGAAGCAGTCAAGGCAGAGGAAGGCATCCTCTTAAGCCGGGGACGAAGGTTCCTCATATCCGAAGCCCAAAAAACAGAAGACCTTGTTGATCTCGGGGACCTCCGACTCATTGAAGGCAGCACCTAGCCCCGGTAACCTTAGGATTTCAGAGGTGCTGAGATGTGGGATGCCTCCCATTCACCAGGCCGCTCCGAAAGTAGTCGGTGTAGAGGGGCTACGACCATGGGCCCCCGGCTGGGCCGTGAGGACTGCTGATACACTGACCGAGGAGCCAATAGCGGTCGAAGTGGTGGAAAAGCTTGCCACGCCTTGCGATAGAGAGGTCATGGCGACCGAGACGCTAGAGTCCTGTTATATGAAGTGGGCTCAGGCCAGCGTACTGGTAAGTCCTCCTTTAACTACCAAAGTCCTGTACCATGATTTTCTCCCTTTTTTTCTTTTTTGAAGTCTTAGCTCTTCGTCTATAGGCATCTATGGCCGGGGCCCAGATGACGAAGCTGCACTCCTACGAGCTCCAGTGGGAGGTGAGGAACGCTCAAAGGTTCGAGCAGGAGATGAAGGACCTGAAGCTAAGGCTAGATGCGTCCACGTCTCGTGAACAAGCCCTTCAGGCCGACTGGCTTCCCTGCCAACGACCGAGTCCGAGCAGAGGGAAAAATAAAGGCGGCCGTTCGGGAGATTAAAAAAGCAAAAACTGCCGCCATTGACAAGGTCATCGCCTCTCAAGACAAGGCATATAACAGGGCCCTTGAGCACGTCAAGTTCTACTTCTCCGAGTGCCAGCTCGAGGAGTTTCATTATGGGATGAAGCTTCCCGAGCAACCGCAGACGCCTGGAGAAGAAGGTGAAGAGGGGGTTGAGGCGATGCATTCCGAGGAGCATGCAGTGGCGGTGGCCGATCCTATCATCGATGTGGATGCCGATGAAGAGGTTCACCTCTCTCTCGAGCAATAGTTTTTAGTTTTCCCATTACCTTTTGTATTTTGCCAAGCACGGACTAGCAACCGCTGTTTTGTAAGGTTTTTTGTTATGAAATTGATTTTTGGCCGCACCATTAAACTTTGATATTTGTGGTGTGTACTGGTGTGTACTTTTGGGTTTTTGAGATTCAACCAAGTTTATGAGGCTCACTATGATATACTCTTTCCGTTTCTGTGCCAGATGGACGTGCCCCCTCGGGGTCAACTCTCGTGGAGCCGAAGTGAGGCGCCTTAAGGGCAAGGTCACGTTCCTAGAGTCCGTCTTAGCGCGCTACCAAAAATAGGCTCAGGACCGAAAAGCAGTTGTTTTTTATTTCATGAACAAATTGAAGGAGTTGAGCTTGGAATTAGCTCGCCGGAAGAAGACGATTGCCGACCGCGACATGGGGAGCGTTGAGACTAGATGGTCAATGTCTGGTGCTTCCACCCGGACACCGACCTCAGAATCGTTCCTCCGAGAGGTAATCGTGGAGAAGGAACTGGAGATACAAAGGTTCAAGGTCATGTTTAGAATGAGCAGATCTCGGTCTGGTCCTTTCGAGGGGCGGTTGGCCCTCCATTGGGGGCCCGTCTCTGACCCTGATGCCGGAGGTGTCGAGGCCAGGTGATGCCCAGAGTTCGGTTGCTGGAGTGTCCATGGCGACCCCGGTGGAAACTGGTGGACGAGTAGACGAGCAGACATGCTCGATGGGGCTCGAACCGGTCAGTGTCAGTCCTACGGCCCCCAAGAGGAGGGTTAGGCCGAGGTGGTAACAGTTGTAATTATGTGGTAGAGATTTTAACAGGTGTAATGCAGCTTCGCCGATTATCTCAATAAAATAACCTTTGTGTTCTTCCGTTCCCTATTTGATGTGGGTCTTGACCGATGCCGAGGGGAGATTGTGAGGACCGTACGCCGCGCGGTGAAGATGAGGGATCGAGAGTTCTCTCGTTGTTGTACAAGCCGAGCGTCGAGCGCGTGAATATGAGAAATCCCGTTTTGGCTCGAGGTTTAAGCCGAGAGTCAAGGACTTGAGAGATTGAGGATTTTCTCGTTGCTTCTCCAAGTACCAGCCAAGCGTCGAGCACATTAGACTGGGGAAGTCTCGTTGTGGCTCGAGGTTCATACTTGAGACTACAAGCTCATGTTAATGAGCTTGGTTTCAATCAAGATGTATTGGCGAGGCTCTGTCAGCAAATGCGAGGCGTTTCATAATCCAAGGGTAGTGATGAATTTGACTCAGACGTTTCGCATTTCGATGGTAGTGAAGAATTTGACTGTGAGACGTTTGCATTCCGAGGGTAGTGATGAATTTGACTGTGAGACGTTTCATCTTCCAACTACCTTGATGAAACTGAAGTTTTTCGTGTTGGAAACTATAGCGTCATCAATCATGGATCATTGAATGTGAATGGACGGCTAGGATTTGGCCACGTCAGCAGTGTGGCTATCGATGCCTCGTGTTATATAACCCTTCTCTCCCCATTTCTCATTCTTCAATTCCTCGAGAGCTCTCTTGAAGCCAATGGTTCATCCTCTGACAGTTAGGGTAAGCCAACCTAAGAGTCGAGCTATCCCTTGCTGTCAGCGGGTGAAAGGGGGACCGACTCATGGTCGGGAGCTCGAGGTCATTTGCCGAACTTCGAAGGTCGAGGATGCTCGGGTGGTCCTCTTACCGCCCTCTGGCAGTTAGGGGTAGCCAGCGCGAGCTGGTCTATCCCTAGCTGTCAGTAGGTGGAAAAGGGACTGACTCAAGGCCCAGAGCTCAGGGTCCCTGTCGAAGGCGGGCCACAAATAAAACCGAAATTTTTATGGTTTGAGACCATGGCTGAGGGGCGGTTGTGAGAAATGAGTTGAGGACTTGGGAGATTGAGAAATCCCTCGTTGTCGCTCAAAGTCCAAACCGAATGGCAAGGACGTGAGACTGAGAAGACTCGTTATAGCTTGGGGTTCAAGCCGAGGGTCGAGAACTTGGTGGATTGATAAATCCCTCGTTGTCGCTCGAAATCCAAGCCGGATGGAGAGGACGTGAGACTGAGAAGGCTCGTTATAACTTGAGGTTCAAGCCAAGGGTTGAAGACTTGGGAGATTGATAAATCCCTCGTTGTCGCTCGAAGTCCAAGCCGAAGGGTGAGGACATGAGACTGAGAAGGCTCGTTATAGCTTGAGGTTCAAGCCGAGGGCCGAAGATTTGGTAGATTGATAAATCCCTCGTTGTCGCTCGAAGTCCAAGCCGAGTGGCGAGGACGTGAGACTGAGAAGGCTCGTTATAGCTGGGGGTTCAAGTCGAGGGTCAAGGACTTGGTGGATTGATAAATCCCTCGTTGTCGCTCGAAGTCCAAGCCGAGTGGCGGGAACGTGAGACTGAGAAGGCTAGGCACTTGCTCGAAGTTGATGCCGAGCGCCGAGCGTCGAGATTCGTGAGAAAGCTAGGCACCTGCTCGAGGTTGGTGCCGAGCGCCGAGCTTTGCGAGAAAGCTACGCCCTTGCTCGAGGTTGATGCTGAGCGTCGAACCCTATGTACTTTGTAAGAAAGCTAGGCCCTTATTTGAAGTCCAAGCAGAGTGGTGAGGACGTGAGGCTGGAAAGGCTCGAGCTGGCTAGGTAAAATTAACAAAACCACCAAAATAAAAAGGAAATTCATTGTATTTACTTGCTAGGCTACAAAGGAATAGTGGCGCTTAGCCGGTTACAACCAGAGGGGTCCACTCTGGCCGCTCATGAAACTTGATAAGGTGCTCTGCATTCCAGGGTCTCTAGATCATCTTGCCCCCCAGGTCTTCGAGTCGGTACGTACCCAGGCGTATCACTTGGGAGACCTTATACGGGCCCTCCAGTTCGGGGCGAGTTTGCCCCACTTGTCGGGGTTTGAAATAGCGGTCTTTCTGAGAATGAGGTCACCCTCTGTGATGTTAGCCGGGAGAACCTTCTTGTTGTAGTATCTCTCGACCCGCTGCTGATAGATGTTTCTCCTGATGGTGGATCTCTCGCAGATTTCGTCGAATAGGTCCAGATTGGCCCTGATGTCGTTAGTGTTCGATTCCTCGTTGAAACCCAGGATCCTGGGCGAAGGAATCCCGATTTCTATCAGGATGACCGCCTTCGTTCCCTATGTCAGGTTGAAAGGAGACTCGCCCGTAGGGATCCTCTTGGTCGTTCGATATGACCAAAGGGTGCTGGGTAATTCGTCGACCCATAGCCCTTTGGGGGAGGTGTCCACCGTTTCTTGAGACCGTCCAGAATTTGGAAGTTTACATTTTTGGCTTGGTCGTTCGACTGGGGATGCGATATCAACGAGAACCGCTGTTGGATCTCGAGGTCTTCACAGAATTTGCGAAAAATTTGCCAACAAACTGAGTTCTGTTGTCGGAGATTAGCACACGTGGTATCCAGAACCGACAAACGATGTGCTTCCAGAAGAATTGTCGGGATTGATATTCGGTGATCGTGGTCAAGGGTTCAGCCTCAATCTACTTGATGAAGTAGTCAATGGTCACTATGAAGAAGCACCTTTGGCCGGTGGCCTTGGAAAACGGGCCGACCAGGTCCATCCCCCACATGGCAAAGGGGGTCGGGCTGGAGAGCGACTTCAGTTCGGCCTGGGGCATGCGCCTAACCGAGGAGTTCTCTGGTTTGTGGACAGTTTTGAGAGATTGGTTTGTTAAGACTTGGATGGAATGCGTCTGAAAGTACGGTCGGAGTTTCCGAGCGGCGATTGCCAAGGCATAGGCGATCTTTTTCATTTTGGCGTATCGGAGTTCAGCATCGTGGAGAACTTTGCAAACATAGTATACGGGCCTCTGGACCCCATCTTCCTCCATGACTAATACGATGCTGAGCGCGTGCTCTGATGCAGCCAGGTAAAGGAAGAAGGATTCGCCCAGCTCGGGTTTGCTGCGGAGCAGGGGGTTGGCCAGGTATGACTTCAGCTGGTCGAAGGCCTGCTGTTGAGGATTTCCCCACTCGAAGCTTCTCGCTCCCCCGAGGGCTTTGAAGAACGTGAGCGACTTTTCCCCGGATTTGGAGAGAAAACGACTGATAGCCGCCAGTCGACCTGTAAGTCTTTGGACCTCTTTGACATTCTTGGAGGAGCCATTGCTAGTATGGCATGGTTCTTCTCAGGGTTCGCCTCAATGCCTCGGTGGCTGACTACGAATCCGAGAAATTTTTCCCTAAGTGACGCTGAAGGCGCATTTGGAGGGGTTGAGCCGCATATTGTGGGATCGTACTACCCCGAAAGCTTCCTCGAGATCGTTGACATGATCTTGACCTCTCCGACTTTTGACGAGCATATTATCGACATATACCTTCATATTCCGTCCTATCTATGTCTTGAAGACCCGGTGGACGAGCCTTTGATATTTGGCACTAGCGTTCTTCAACCTTAAGGGTATGACCTTGTAACAATAGAGACTTTGATCTGTCATGAAGGCGATCTTAGGAATGTCTAAAGGAAACATTCTGATCTGGATGTAGCCCGAGAAGGCATCCACGAAACTCAATAGCTCGTGACCCGAGGTCGCGTCTATCAGGGCGTCGATGCAGTGTAGCGGAACGAATCTTTGGGACAGGCCTTATTGAGGTATGTGAAGTCTATGCAGATCCTACACTTACCACTCAGTTTCCTTACCATTACAACATTTGCCAGCCACTACAGGTAACCGACTTCTTGTATGAAGCACGCTAAGAGAAGCTTGTCTACTTCTTCCTTCACGGCATGTTGCCTGTCGGGAGCGAACTTACGCCGCTTCTGCTGAACCAGTTTAGAGTCCGGGTGAATGCTCAGTTTGTGCATAATGACCTCTTCCGAAATCCCTGGCATGTCCGAGGGTGTCCACGCAAAGAGTTCGGCATTCCGACAGATGCAGTCGAGAATATCGAGCTTTAGGTCCGGAGTGAGAGAATGGCTTACTCGGAATCGCTTAGATTCGTCCCCTTGTAAAAGGGGATCTCTTCAAACTTGTCGACGGGCTCCGTATGCAACTGGCCTCTGTCAGACGGGAATTCCACCACGTCAAGGGGGAAGACTCCGCCCCCCACAACGGCCATATAGCAAGTACGAGCGGACTCCTAATTACCATGAACACTGCTGACCCCGAGGTCGGTAGGAAATTTAAGCTTTAGGTGATAGGCTGGGGGTACCGCCTGTAGGCAGCAGAAGTCGGGTCTACCCAGGATAGCGTTATAGGCGGCCTTGACGTTGACCACCATGAAGTCCATCGCCTCCGTTCAGATGGTCGGGGCCATTCCGACTGTCACGTCGAGAGTGACAGTTCCCTCAATTTGGAAAGGGATGCCCGAGAACCTGTGAAGTGTGTACCCGGCCGGCTTCATTCTCTCGTGAGGGAGTTTGAGCTTTTCGAATGCCTCCTGGAACAAGATATTGATGAAACTTTAGTTGTCAACTAGGACTCGGCGAACCTCATGATTTGCCATGCCGAGGCCGATTACAAGATTTCATAGTAAGGGAGTCGGACACCTACTAGGTCTTCGTTGGAGAATGAGATGACACTGCTTGGTTTATGGGGAGCGTGTAGTTGTGAATGGAGTTAACCTCGCATACAAAGGCCTTGCATGAGGTACGGAATTCTCCCCCCATGGGTCCGCCGTGGATGAAGTGAAGAATGGCTGGCCCCCCGGCCCCTTCTAGTTTGGGCTCTGCTTCGGAATCCCTGCCGGACGTCCGAGGAGGGGGCAAAAATCTCCGATCCCTCGGGTCAGTTCGAGTACTCCCTTAGATACCCCTCTGTACGAGTGCCTCAATCTCGTCTTTGAGAGCACGAAAACTATCAGTTTCGTGCCCATGGTCACGATGGAACCGACAATATAACCTCCTATCCCTCTTCTTATTGTTGTTCGCTCGGAGAGGATGGCAGACCATCCCCTTGTCCTAGATCTCCATGAGGATGGCAGATATACTCTGAGTCGGGGGAGTGAATCTCTCAAAACGGGAATAGGTGGAGGTCGTTTTTTACCGAAGGCGTCTTTCTGGGCCTTCTTCGGTGGCTCGAAGTCATTGACTTTTCTCTTCCCCTTGACGGGGACTTCTTTCTGTCCTCCCGGGTGTAGAGCCTCCTTGGCTCAGATGTACTTTTCGACCCAGTTGAGGAGGTCGAGAAAATCAAGAGGCGGCTTCTTTGTTAGGGATGTCTTAAGCTGGTCATGGCGGACATTGTGTCGGAAGGCTGCGGATGCAACACCGGTATCGAGAGAAGAAACTGCCCTGACCTCGGTACTGAATCTCCGCACAATGTCCCGAAGGGACTCTCCTTCCTTCTATTTGAGGTCCAGAATGGACGCTCTCATCTTCTCGACCTTCCGGCTGGTGACAAAGTGGGCAAGGAAGCTCGCCCGAGCTGGTCGAACGAGAAGATCGAGCCGAAAGAGAGTTTCGAAAACCATTCCCGCACTGGGCCACATAAAGTGGCTGAGAATGCACGACAGAGAAGAGAATCTGTGGCGCTGTGAATCATCGTGAGGGTTTTGAACTATTCCATGTGATCAGCAGAATCAAACTCTTCGTTGTACGTCTCAAACTGAGGGGGTCTAAAGTTCTTTGGAATTTCAATGTCGAGTATGGTCGCAGAAAACGGGGGTCGATTAGGCTGCAACCCTCGGTCCAGTTGTGGCTCGCCCTTGCCGATTCGAGCAAGGCGATGCTCCATTTCTTAGAGGCGTTGGAGGACGGTCTCCTCGCATCTCGCCGATCGTGTTGAACCACAGGATTCGCTGTCCTAGGATTCCTCCCGGTGAGGGCCATTGTTGGGATGCTCGATTTTGGCGCTGCCTCGGAGAGCCTGGAGGACCTCGTTCCGGAAGTCCCGGAACTCGGCCCTCGAGATCGGGACCTATTAGCCTTGGCCACGCATCGGCGGGTAATCTCTCGGAGAGGGGGTGCACCTATGCTCTCGGCCTTGAGACGGACATGTGTTGTTGGTCGGAGCCTGGTTAGAGGGTGCAGTCCCTCTCCTTGATCGGTTGAGTTGATGCCAGAGGTCATTCGCGGGTTATCGATTATTGAAAACGTGTCGGAGATCGTCGGCGACTGGACGTGAAGCGCTCGGACCGGACTCCGACTGACCCTCGGCTCATTGCCTTCCGGACCCCTGCGTGATGGCGTGACTGCGCGAGTGATGAGGAGCGTCGGCTTGACGTCCCGCTGTTGGCGCTTTCTTGGCCTTTGGTGCCATGGAAAGGTACGGTCTCGGGGTCAGATCCGAGCATGAGATCGAATCAGTCGGTTTGTTTTCCATAGACGGCGCCAATCTGATGCGGTGTTTTTAAGTGTAGGGGCACCGGGTGTGAGTTATTATTATTTATAGAGGAGGGGGCATATCTGAGACAGATCTTAGCCACAGATCCGGATCTGAGATGAGAATTTGGTAAGGAGCATAAGAGGGGGCGCTGCTGATAGCTGGATGCCCTGAGTACCTGCAAAAATGCCTAGAGACACCAGGGGTGATCTCGGTGACAGGCCCTCCGGCGATCTAGTCAATCACTAGGGTAAATGAAAACTAGGGTTCAGGTGGAGAAAAGTTTATTACCTTAGAAAGGAGAGAGGAGGCCTGCTATTTATAGGTAGAGAGGGAGAGCGGAAACCTTAAACCTAATGGGCCTAGTGACCCTCTTATGTGGACCTGAAGCAGCAGAAGGCCTATAGGAGCTGAGAGCCTGGTTCTGTAAGCAGCACAAGGCCTATAGGAGCTGAGAGCCTGGTTCTGTAGGAATCTACGGATCTTGAGGGGATCAGACGGTTCAGATTGAGCCGGATTATTTCCCTACATCACATACTACTAGCCAAATTTGCATCCAACGAAATAATTTTGAGCACATAATCAAAATGAAAGATTTATAGTCCATATCGAAGGAATAATACTTCCACTATCTATAAAGTTATAAAATTCTAGAAGATCCATAGTCCACACAAAAGGTATTAGAATTAACTAGTATAAGAACTGTGAAAAGGTGTTTGTGAATAGTTGACTATATGTTCAAAACGTGTTTGAGAAGTCTCTAACAAGTATTCCTATAAGATATATTATAAAAAATTCAGGGCACATATAAGTGGTATCTGACACGTGTCCAAGGACTGTCCACGAAGTGGCACTGTTTGGCACATGTCTGAGACGCGTATGACTTCGTGATGAAGTATCCATGCTACATAGGCATCCACAACAAAGCATGAAAAAACTGAGTATCGACATACTGGTTTGAGTTTACTTACTCATACAACAAAAAAGCCATGAAGTTACACAAAATATAATATACCACAATATTCAACAATGAGGAGTTTACCTGTCACAACGATGGCCAGAAGCTATGCATTTAACCTTCACATATCCACCAGGATCCATTCCTCCTCCTTTACTAGTGTCTGGTTTGAGAAGAGTTGCTGCTTCCCACGATAAAGACGTTATAATTTCCAACCAACTCTCCTTATCATCTTCTCCACCAAATGGTAAGTTTTCCACCTGAAGAAGCTGAGCTATCAAAGCCCTAAAATGCCCGTCAACAACAAACTTCATGGCCTTCTTATGCTCATCACATGATCGCTCTCTGCTTCGGTATTCCCCACTAACAAAGCTGTTAGATGAGCGTAGATATCCCCACTCTCCTGTAGCATCATCATCATCATCATCCTCATCACAAAGGGTAGACTCCCTCTCATCTTCTTCATCTTCAGGCTCGGGAGGGCACCAAAGTAGATTATTGTTCTCAAAATCTAC
This sequence comes from Hemerocallis citrina, assembly GCA_017893485.1. NCBI lineage: Eukaryota > Viridiplantae > Streptophyta > Magnoliopsida > Asparagales > Asphodelaceae > Hemerocallis > Hemerocallis citrina. The sequence goes on along the minus strand of CM030363.1, from coordinate 7,103,116 downwards.
AGGCGGTAAATCCAAACTTTCCATACGGTATATCGTGGAAGAAGTATTACCTTCATAATTACTATCATTTCCTATGCCTTCTCCTATCTTATTATCATTTGAAGAAGTATGACCTTCTATACTATTCCATACTGCAGACAAATTTTGTGCAGCATCTGTATTTTCATTAGAAGTGAAAACCTTATCTGACTGGTAACCCTGATCGACTTCATCAAAATAAACTGGGCCATAATATTCATTGGAAGTCTCAAAACGTTGTGTTTCAGAATCGAAATGACCATCGTATTCATCCTCATCATCACTTCTGAAACCAAAGATAAATGAACATGAATAATCTAAACAATTTGAGACCAGTACTTGTTTGCCAAACATATATTCAACACATGTGACCAATATTTTTCCTATAATAAAATTGATTATGGACCTTTTCTTCCATCATCATAATCCACTAATATATTAAATCCGGTTGGGTTTAGAACAAGTTTGTTGAAGCTGGAAGAGTGGTACATAGTTAAGGTGGCAACAATGGCTTTCCCGCTAAGCTTTTTTTTTTAAAACTAAACATGCAAAGGATAGAAACATGACAGAGAAAGATGGCACAGAGAAAAAAAGGATAAATAGTGCACTCCAGGTTACAAAATTTAGGCATGCTCTACATGTGGTTCCATGTAATAAAGCGACTAAGTTAATGTAATGAACAAAAAGCATACAATATCGTTCAATTAAAAAGAAGCACAAATAAAGTACATACAAACTAGAGTGCATTCATGCATTTTAAGTGTTGTGAGACAGGAAACTTAATCTTGTAATGAACCAGGGAGAGCCTGTAACGCCTGTTCTTTAGGCTGCTCAACATGAGAGGGTAAAAACATGAACAGAGAAGGTGCAAAAGGGAGAAGGAGCTATGAAATCTGTCATTGTCATTCTGAAAAAAAATTTAAAAAATTGTAGCATCGTTAAAAATATATATGTTGAAGGCATGAGAAATTGGTACCCCAAACTTTATAATCATTTCTATTATAATTGTTTCTAATTGATCAGTAGCTTATCCTTCTATTTAGACGTGACTATTTTTGATGAATTTGGTTTTGCTCGTCATTAGAAAATAGGAATGAAACCTAACCTTCTAAGGCATGATGCAATTATAAGCTCACTACCTTAATTGAAAGACACGCTGTTTGTTTGATACTAATTTAATTTTTAACAATATTCAAACAGTTATGGATGAATTTTTTTATTTTTTTAGATCCAGTGATTTCGCTCCCGGTGGATGAAAATCCTGGCTCCGCCACTGCCAGTACTTGTTTGCCAAACATATATTCAACACATGTGACCAATATTTTACCCATAATAAAATTGGCTCCTTCCATCATCATAATCGACTAATAAATCCGGTTGGGTTTAGAACAAGTTTGTTGAAGCTGGAAGAGTGGTACATAGTTAAGGTGGCAACAATGGCTTTCCCGCTAAGCTATTTGTTTTTTTTAAACTAAACATGCAAAGGATAGAAACATGACGTAGAAAGAAGGCACAGAAAAAAAAGATAAATAGTGCACTCCAGGTTACAAAATTTAGGCATGCTCTACATGTGGTTCCATGTAATAAAGCGACTAAGTTAATGTAATGAACAAAAAGCATACAATATTGTTCAATTAAAAAGAAGCACAAATAAAGTACATACAAACTACAGTGCATTCATGCATTTTAAGTGTTCTGAGACAGGAAACTTAATCTTGTAATGAACCAGGGAGAGCCTGTAACGCCTGTTCTTTAGGCTGCTCAACATGAGAGGGTAAAAACATGAACAGAGAAGGTGCAAAAGGGAGAAGGAGCTATGAAATCTGTCATTGTCATTCTGAAAAAAAATTAAAAAAATTGTAGTATCGTTAAAAATATATATGTTGAAGGCATGAGAAAATGGTACCCCAAACTTTATGGGAATTTTCTTCATGTTCTAGGAATCTTGAGGATTATTAAAATGGTCTTGTCACCTAGCACAAAATTGCCATTGTTCATGTCCTTCTTCTAGTAGTGAAAACATACATCGTAAATTCGATCCTCAAAGTTCTAAACTGTTGAAAAACACTACATAATATACTTAAAAAAACTACCTAACAAAACTAGTTTATATATATTATGTATTATATTCATACTCAAAGTTTCTCCTAAAGTTCTTAAAGGTATCCTATAATTTTGAAATATACACCAAGAAATTTCCCGAGTATACAAATTCTTAGCCTAACTTTCTTCAAAAGAAAATCAAGCATGATGCTCATCCTAAAGTAAGAGCCTGACTTTTCTATATCTGAAAAAAGGATTTAATTTATCCAATAGTTACCAGATCCCACGTAAAATTATGAGAATTTTGTAAAAGACTCACTGCAATAAACTTCTCACATAATAATTCAGATGATGTTTATCCTAAAATTTCTCCACTAAGAGCATCCACAGTGGTGTTTCTCATTTTCTATAATATGGCATCTACAGTAATAGCAAATAGGGAGCGATCGTGCAGTGGTCATTTGCTATATCTTTCTCATTTACACGAGAGACGGGATATGATATCCCGTCTCTCTTTTTTTATTTTAAAAAAAAACGTGAAACGGTATATGATGTACCGTTTGTCAACTTTTAGAAATTAATTACTTATTAACTACTTATTAACTATTAAACCTAATTAATTAACTAAATTAAATAATATAATAATAACTAAACTTAATTAAACTTATAACTAAACCTAATTATTATACCTAATAAATACCTAACCCACTTGACTATTTGACTAGATGGGCACAAACGGGGAATCATTCCCCGTTTGTCCCTTTTCAATATTTTTTTTTTCTGGACCAATCAGCGACGTGCATTTAAAAAAAAATAATTACAAACGGCACAGACGGGATATCATTCCCCGTCTGACCCTTTTCTTAAAAAAAAATAATAAAATATATAGAGACGGGATATCATTCCCCGTCTGACCCTTTTCTAAAAAAAAAATAATAAAATATTACAGACGGGATATCATTCCCCGTCTGTATACAATAAACTATATTAAATTTTGTGAGACGGGGAATCATTCCCCGTCCTCTATAATTTGAGAATTCTCAAATCGTTTCTCATATTTGAGAAACAGACTTGATACGTTTGCTAAAAAATGGCAAATATGAGAAATTTAGCAAACCGTTGCAGCGCTCGTTTTCTAAAAAAATGACAAAATGAGAAATTTAGCAAACCACTGTGGATGCTCTAACAATCATTATCTGTGTAATGTTTCTAAGGAACCAACTCAAAGGATAGTTAATTTAAGCTGAAAATTATGAGCATTGTACAAACTAATACAAATCCATTTCCAAGAAATCATGTTAACTGGTTGTGTCCAAGCCAATTACATATAATTTACTTAAGTAAAATTAATGGACCTTATATTGAGCATACATTTCTAATATATTTATATTAGAAATATTATGGCACATATTGCAATTTGCAAGTAGTTCAATAAATACTTATTTTGTCACATAAACATTTAGTACAGGAACTTCTGCACTACAATTTTCCCTATATTTATCATGCAGAGGATGAACATGAAACATGAATTGCCTGTTGTCTTTAAAACATTACAGAAGCAAAATGACATTTAGAACCAGAAGACATGTTATACACTGGCATACCAAAGCATGAACAACATTCAGAACGAAGCCAAATGAATAGAGACTAGTGCCAAAACAAAACGACAACCCTTAAATGAATAACAGGCTCCTTGAATCTATATAATAAAACACAAAGAAAGCTATCAAGTGGCTTCCATTCAATAGGGTTAAAATCAATGGTCCAGATCTAACCTCACAAAACATATTTTCCCGCCCAAAAGTTCCCAGCAAAACTCAAATTCAAATCCCCCCAAAACAACTCCTTTATTTATTTATTTATTTATTTATTTATTTATTTATTTATTTATCTCTCTCTCTCTCTCTCTCTCTCTCTCTCTCTCTCTCATTCTCTCTCTATTTACTCAGAAATTTATATGTTTAGATTTCAGGTTTGTAAATTTTCTGATTTTTTGTGCATTTTTTTTATTGCACAAGTTTTATTGAGAATAACAAATATCTCATCAACAGTTAAATTTCATCATTTTCCACACTCAAAGTACTAAGAAGTTGGATTTTACACCCCCATTTATAATTATTTTTCAACATCTGCTAATGAAAACATGGACTATTATTTACAGCTAATTATTGTTTTACTATTCAAACTTGAGCTACATAATTGTTGTTTTACTATTTACAAGACTTTCATATGTTGTATCATTCTGAAGACGTGCCGCGGGCACGTGCCCACGGCCAAATCTAGTTCATAAATAACTCGCAATAAATGAGAAGGGAAATAGGTTTGTGCGCCATAATCAGAAGAATACCTGTTTATGCAAAATCCAAACTGATTAGGAAAAGGATCTCTCAAGTCCACAGAATCCCCCATCTTAGAAATTGTATTTTCTAGCTTATCAGTAGTTGACACTATTTGAATTGTCGGACTAGGATTAGAAGCAGAAGCATATGAGCCGTGGCGAACTATTTCCGGCGAAGACCCCACAGAAATCGTACTGCCATTACCAATCCCACTAGATTTGCTACTTACCAAACTAGTAGTCGAAGGGGCCGGACTAAGAAGAACAGGACTTGTCACCTCCTCCTTGATGCCATTATCAACTGCAGCTAATAAGTCCTGCTCCCATCTCTTAAAGCAATAGTTACAAACACGAATCCTCTCCCCAACTTCACCAACATTCTTCACATCATCAGGAGATATTGGTATCGAATTACAAGTACACTTTGCGCAGAAAACACGGCCACAAAGGCGACAATGGTGCCTACGATTGAAAACAGTGAACTGTGCGTCGCATTCGTAACAAACCCTGCAACTCTGATCTGGCATCCAAAAGTCTCGCGACAAGCTCAGTGGTTCCGACCTCCTGGGCACCCAGGACTTCACTATTTCGACAAACTCAGAGAACCCCTTGTCAGTTGGATCCATCGACAAAAGGCCTCCAATCCCCCAATCATTCTGAAGCAGTCATGTTATCAACTACTGACTATTATTACTATTATCAATCCGAAACAAACAGTAGTCTGTAGCCAAACTAAATAACTTCATCAATTAAATATGAAACTTCCATCCACAAACCAAAACCCTCCCCAAATTCGACCACAACAAAATGCATGCAAACCTCCAAAATCAGACCGCGATAAGGGAAACTGAAAGATGCCCAACTAATCTCTTGACTCCAATTGAAGAACCCAACAAGGAATTAGAGTTTGGCTGCCCACAAACAAAACCCCCAACTCCGGGGGGAAAAACTCCAAAATGACCACAAAAATTGGAGAAAATTAATTCAAAAGAAAGTAGATAAAAATTGGAAAACTATTCAAACCTGCATGAGTTTTAATAACTCTCTCTATTAATATTTTTTTTATTTAATTTTTGTGTGTGGATGAGAGAGAAAGAGTGATAATAAAAACAACATAGAATAAGGTTCACAGGGTTTGCAATGAGAGAGGTGAGTTTTGGGAATTATTTACCAAAATGACCCACTTTTTGAAAGTTTTTACCAAAATGACAAACTTTTGAAAGTTTTTACCAAAACAATCCACTCGCTAACTGAGTTAGCGACCCTAATGAAAACAGGGTCGCTAACTGAGTTAGCGAGTGTATACTTGGCGTTTTTCTTCAGGTTTCACCATTTGGAGAAAAACCTGAAGAAAAAAGTCAAGTATACACTCGCTAACTCAGTTAGCGACCATGTTTTCACTAGAGTGACTAACTCAGTTAGCGAATGCGGTACAAATGAATTGGGAAAAAATATATTTTGGCTTGAATTTAAAAAAATTATTGGGTTTAGAGTCGCTATCTCAGTTAGCGAGTGTGTTTGTACCACATTCGCTAACTGAGATAGCGAATGTATTGACTTGAAGAAAAATATATTTTGATTTAGACTCATTAACTCAGTTAGCGAGTATGGTATAAACACACTCGCTAACTGAGATAGCGAGTCTAAACCCAATTCGTTTGTACCACACTCGCTAACTCAGTTAGCAACCTTAGTGAAAACAAGGTCACTAACTGAGATAGCAAATGTATACTTGGTTTTTTTCTTCAGGTTTCACCATTTGAAAAAAAATGAAGAAAAAGGCCAAGTATACACTCGCTCACTCAGTTAGCGATCCGGTTTTCACTGGCGTCGCTAACTGAGTTAGCAAGTGGGTTGTTTTGGTAAAAACATTCGAAATTGTGTTATTTTGGTAAAAACTTTCAAAAAGTGGGTCATTTTGGTCCAAATATTCGAGTTTTGGTTACATGAAAATTGGAAAACTATTCAAACCTGGATGATTTTTAATAACTCTCCCTATTAATAATTTTTTTATTATTTTTGTGTGTGGATGAGAGAGAAAGAGTGATAATAAAAACAACATAGAATAAGGTTAATAGAGTTTGCAATGAGAGAGTGAGTTTTGGTGGGCCCAGGCTGAGAATATGGGCCCAATAACAACACGATCGACTTCCCAGTTCTTTCATTATTAAGTTTATTTTATTTTATGTTCAGCACGAAATAAAATAAATTTTATTTTATTAATTTTTGTTAATTATTTGTATTTAAAATGGTTTAATTGAGCAACAGGATAAAATTATGAGTAGGCAAAGAAACAATAAACAATACATCTATGTTTATCCGGCACCAGTGGTGTTAGAGCATCTGTAGTCGTTTGCTATTTATCCATTTTATTCGTATTTTAACAAACGAACCGCTGCAGTCGTTTGCTATTTATGCATATTTTGACTATTTCGTAACAGTAGATTGCTATATATGAGAGCGGAAATGAGAAAATGCATATTATACAAGACGGATCTTCTAGATCTGTCCCCACGAAAAAAAATAATTTTTTAATTTGTCGGACGGAACTTGAAAGTCCGTCCCACATTTTTTTCAATTTCCGAATAAAAAAATTGCACAAATATTGCATTTACCTCTTGGACGGATCATGAAGATCCTTCCGTAGAGGGGCCCACCTCCGTTTATTTCTTCTTTTTTCACTAAAAAAGTTGTTTTTAATTATTAAAAAATTCGCAAAAAAAATTAAAATTCATAGGGCGGATCTCGAAGATATGTCCGATCATTAAAAAAAATTGTTTGCTATATTATAGCATTTTACCACTGCAGCAAACTTGCTTTGCTATATATATAATATGCATTTATGCATATTTTAGCAAAGCACGACTGTGAATGCTCTTAGCTTTGCTTATAGACATTTTCATATTACTAATTTGAGAAATATAAAAGAGATGAGGTCTTCAATTGGTTTTTTGAATTTTGACTAATAAGTTTAAAGATGAGGTGTTTATAGGATTTGACAAACTCTTATGTTATCTGTCATCTATCTAACGCATCACTCCTTCTTACCTGGTTTGTGGCCGAAAATCAGGCTTCGGACAGACAGTGACGGAGTTTTGGTTTGGTTATAGATCAATTGACGCGAGAAATACAAGATGGGGTGCCTTGGTGTATGCTTTTTACTCATGACGTCGTCTTAGTAGACGAGACTATAACATAAATCAATGCTAAATTATAATTGTGGAAAGAAACTTTGGAAGCTATATGATTTAGAATAAGCAAAACTAAAACAAAGTATATAGTGTAATTTTAGTGATATTATGAACACAAATAAGAAAATATTGAAGCTTGATAGTCAAGAGATACATAAGAGAGGCAATTTTCGATATATAGGCTCGATTATACCAAAAAAATTTAAGAGATTTGTGAAGATGTTATACATAGGATCCAAGCAGGGTGGCTTAAGTGGAAAAGTGTCAGTGGTGTTTTGTGTGACAAATATATATCTTTGAAGTTGAAGGAAAATTTTTATAGGACGGCTATTAGACCATCAATGATGTATGGAGCAGAGTGTTGGGCAACAAAGAAACAACATTTCCCAAAAATGAGTATAACGGGGATGATGCTGCTAAGATGGATGTGTGGTAAAACCAGGAATGATAGAATTATAAATGAACATATACGAGACATGGTAAAGGTAGCCTGTATCCAAGATGAATTAAGAGAGAATCGCCGCAAGTTATTTGAACATGCTACACGCAGACCTAGTAGTGCATCCGTTAGAAAAGTGATTTGATAAATATTGAAGTTAGAATTAGGGGTAGTGGAATACCTAAATTTACTTAAATAGAAACTGTTGGAAATGTTTTTGCCACCAACTTTCTGTGCCTGATTCTGGTGGGCTCCGGCCACCGGCAGCGCTGGAAAGTGATTGGACCGCGTTCCTCTCGTCGAGTACTATTCCGTAATATACTTGTTTGCAAAAACCGGATTCCGTATGAATGAGAAATGTTGGTCCAAAGTTGGGTACTAGAAATGTACTAACTTGGGAATTTGGAGAAAATGGATAGTCCTGCATTGGAAGTTGAGAAAGATTTCTCTAGTATATAAGCTAAAGAAATGGACTAAAGGGTGTAGCCCTAGGGTTACCACTAACGTGTAGTGGAGAGGAGACATAGCCAAAGTTATAAACACACACGCGCGCGTGCACCCAACCCGGCCCCATTTCACACTCACAAGGTGATTGCTCTGCCATACCAAAGCTAGCCTTTTCTAGGAGAATGAAGAGAGGCCGGGGCCGGGCCGGGCCGAGCCGGGCACGAGCGCGCATTTGAGTGTGTGTGCTACACCCTTTAGTCCATTTCTTTAGCTTATATACTAGAGAAATATTTCTCAACTTCCAATATGGGACTATTCATTTTCTCCAAATTCCCAAGTTAGTACATTTCTAGTACCCAACTTTGGATCAACATTTCTCATTCATATGGAATCCATTTTTGGCAAACGAGTATATTACGGAATACTACTCGACGAGAGGAACGAGGTTCAATCACTTTCTAGTGCCGCCGATGGCCGGAGCCCACCGGAATGAGGCCCGGAAATTTGGTGCCAAAAACATTTCCAACAAAAACAGTGAGAAAATATATGATAATTTGTGGCCTTACAGAAGATATTGCGCTAAACCGAGCAGAATGGAAAACCAGGATTTATGTAACAGACCCCAACTAGTTGGGAAAAATATTTTATTATTTTTTAAGTTTAAAGATGAGGTGTGATAAGTTTTTGACAGATATTATCAAGACTGATCAAATATTGTAATTTTTTTATGCATTATTTTTTTCTTTTGAGGAAAAAATGGAGTTTGGCCACCTTGTTTCATTAATAAGAGGTTAATAAAATAAACTCAGAGTACTGAGCTTACAACAAAATCCTACAAACAGAACAGAATAACATAACTCCACCCCGAACATGGGGAGTGGGACAAAAGAGAAAACCTAGGCTAGCCCCAGAGAATTACATCAGACCCCCCAACAAACCCTGGGGTGGTGGGCATCAAATACCATCATATACCCTGCTGGCTATCAATCAATCGTCGGTCCAATTTCGATCTTCTCGTCATCAAACTCCTGAACCTGGAATACACTGGCGATTCTTTCCCTGGGACCTGCTGCTGCCACATTAGCCCAAAATAAAATAAGATGTATAATATGAGTCAAATTGCCAGAAATACTATTGCAAGTTCTACGAAAGTAAAGATTATTTCTGTCTAGCCAGAGAACCCAGGTCATTGCGGCGATAGCGATATACCACGCTTTTCTCATAGCACCCCTCTCTGATGCGAACTTAGGTCCTACCCACAGGTCCTCGTATGTAGTAGGGTATTGAGATGTCCCTAAGGCGCTGAGTACCTCTACGACACCCGCTCTGCTCCTAGGGCACTGGAGAAAAAGATGGTCTCTAGTCTCCATTGTAGCGTTGCAGAACCCGCATTGAGAGTCCATATTCGGTTGGCGCTTTGCGAGGTTTTCTCTAGTCAGGATCGCATCATTTAGTACAACCATAGGAAAACTTTGATTTTTAGCGGTGCTTTCGTTCGCCAGATAACAGTAGACCACTTTGGTGAACATCCTCTATAATGGATGCGATTATACATGGAGCGAACCGTAAACTTGCCATTCTTCTCCAATCCCCAGGTTTTCTTATCGGGTCCCTTTGAGCAGTTAATTCCTGTGTTGGTGATGTAGGCCTGAAGTTCCATTAATCTGAGTTGGGATTCTAGGTCGAGCGGTTGTTTAAAAGATGGATTCCAGCCTCCTCTTTTCCAGGCTGCTGCCACCGTGCCATGTAGCTGTGATGCCTGCTCATATAGGTCGGGGAACAGTGATCTGAGTGTGTGATCAGCACACCACTTATCCCACCAAAACCTGGTAAGTCTTCCGATTTCGATGGCTGATTTGGCACAACACTGGAAGGGTTCGTATGCCTTAGTGATACCTTTCCAGAACCAGGATACCCTCGGGCCTATCTTGAAGCCCAGATTTTTCGTGTCGTTCCCATGCATGTATCCCTGAACAAACTGTTGCCCTTCTCCATTAGGATGGAATACCTTCCACCACCACTTACCCAGTAGTGCCAGGTTTATGTCTCGAAGATCAATAATCCCTAGGCCTCCATGAATCTTTTTCATGCATGCCTTCTTCCATATAATGAGGTGATACCCTCCTCGTTCCGGTTCTGCCCATTTCCATAGGAAACATTTCCTGGTCCGGTCAATTCTTTGGATTACCCACCGCGGCATTTCAAAGAAGGAGAGATAATAGGTAAGAAGGTTTGAGAGGTCTGCATTAATTAGCGTGACTCTCCCTCCCAAAGAAAGAGCTTTCCCTTTCCAGCCTGCAAGCCATTTCTCAACCCGGTCAATGATGGGTAGCCAATCTGCCTTTTTGAGTTTCTCGAGTCTAAGCGGCAATCCAAGGTATTGGATGGGGAAATTGAGGATTGTTGCATGATCCAGCGCCTCTTCTGGGGTCAGAGCAATGAGAATGAGAGCACTTTTGTGGAAATTAACTCTGAGCCCCGACCAAGCTTCAAAGCAGTACAGGATTCCTTTAAAGACGGTCGTTTCTCCTAGGCTCCCATTACCATATAGGAGCATGTCGTCTGCGTATTGGAGTATAGAGCATCCTTGCCGGTTGCTTCCCTTAGTCACTGGAACAATCCAACCTGCTAAACTGCACTTGGCCATCATGGATCTTAGAACGTCTACGATGATGGTAAAAAGAAGGGGTGATAGCAGGTCTCCTTGTCTGAGCCCCCGTTTGCAAGCGAATGGGTGGCCCGAAATCCCATTTACCAAGATAGCTGTCCTGCTGGTGGTAAGACAAGTGTTGATCCATCTGATCCATCTGTCCCCGAACCCTCGTCCAGCAAACGCTTCCAACAAACAGTCTCATTCCACAGAGTCATAGGCTTTCTCAAAATCCAGCTTCAGGAGGTAGCTTTTAGTGTTCGAAGCGTGGCATTGATGGATAGTCTCTTCTGCCGTAGCTATACTATCCTGAATACACCTTTCCTTGATGAAGCCCATCTAGTCCTGGCTAATGAGACCGTCCATTACCTCCCCCAGTCTGTTAGCGAGAGTCTTGGTAATGATCTTAACAGAGCAGTTAAGGAGACTTATTGGGCGAAAGTCTCCAACTTGACGTGAGTCTTCTTTCTTAGGAATCACCACCACCTCTGCATAGTTGAATCTTCCTAATTTGAGTTTATGCTCGTAGAAGTCTTCGAACAGCTTCAGCAGGTCACTTTTGATTTCCTCCCAGAATATCTGATAGAACAGAATCGGGAAACCATCTGGACCTGGAGCTTTATCTTTAACAAGTTGTTGGACTGCCTTTCAGACCTCCTTCTCAGTGAAGGGTGCTTCAAGGGGTTGCAACTTAGGGTGGTGAAGAGAATGGGTGGTGAAGAGAATGTGTCACCTCCAATTTTTTTATGCATTATTAAGACAAGTCAAATACGCGTGAGCGAAATTAGAATTATTTTTTGACACTAAGGCCTTTTTCCAATATAGTATTAGAGATTAAGTTTATTTTTATTTTTATGATTAGAAAGAAATAAAATAAATTTAATTTTATTAATTTTTGTTAATTATTTGTACTTAAAATGGTTTAGTTGAGTAACAGCTGGGATAAAATTATGAGTAGGCAAAGAGACGGTAAACAACACGTCTATGCTTATCTGGTGCCAGTGGTGTTAGCTCAACTTATAGACATTTTCATATTACTAATTTGAGAAACATAAAAGAGATGATGTCTTGAATTAGTTTTTCGAATTTTGACTAATAAGTTTAAAGATGAGGTGTTCATAGAATTTGACAGTGTTTTTATGTTGTCTGTCAACTACCTAATGCAACACTCCATCTTGCCTGATTTGTGGTCGGATTCCTGGCTTCGGATAGGCAATGACGGAGTTTTGGTTTGGTTATGGATGAATTAACGTGAGGATTACAAGATGAGGAGTCTTGGTGTATGCTTTTTGTCGATGACGTCGTCTTAGTAGACGAGACTATAACATAAATCAATGCTAAATTGAATTGTGGAGAAAAACTTTGGAAGTTACAGGCTTTAGAATAAGAAAAACTAAACAGAGTATATGGAGTATAATTTTAGTGATATTCCGAGCACAAATGAAAAAATAGTGAAGCTTGATGGTCAAGAGATACATAAGAGAGACAATTTTTTGATATTTAGGCTCGATTATACAAAAGAAAATGGGAGATTTGTGAAGATGTTATACATAGGATCTAAGTAGGGTGGCTTAAGTGGAGAAACATCAGTGGTGTTTTGTGTGACAAACGTATATCTTTGAAGTTGAAGAAAAAAAATTGTAGGACGATTGTTAGACCATCAATGATGTATGGAGCAGAGTGTCGGGTAACAAAGAAACAACATGTTCAAAAAATGAGTATAACGGGGATGAGGATGCTAAGATGGATGTGTGATAAAACCAGGAATAATAGAATTATAAATGAACATATACGAGACATGATAAATGTAGCTCATATCCAAGATAAATCAAGAGAGAATCGCCTCAAGTTATTGGAACATGTTACACGCAGACCTAGTAGTGTCTCCGTTAGAAAGAGTGATTTGATAAATATTGAAGGTAGAGTTAAGGGTAGAGGAAAACCTAAATTTACTTAAGTAGAAATAATGAGAAAAGATATGATAGCTTGTGGCCTTATAGAAGATATTGCGCTAAATTGAGCAGAATGGAAAATCAGGATTCATGTAGCCGACCCCAACTAGTTGGGAGAAAAGACTATATTGTTTTTTAAGTTTAAAAATGAGGTGTTATACGTTTTTGACGGATATTATCAAGACCGATCAAATATTGTAATTTTTGATGCATTATTAAGACAAGTTACATACGCGTTAGTGAAATTGAAAAAGATGGTGGACCAGAATGTGTGGGGGTAAATCAAACACATCGGCGATTTATAATGGAGGATGGAGAAATTGGTGTATGTTTTATTGTAGTTTGTTCCTTAGAATGTCCCCTACAGTATTGTAATTTGAATTTATTTTGAAAGCATTTTCTAGTAATATTGGATTTATAAATTACCTGTTTTCTTACTTTATTGGCAGAATGTTGTTAGTTTGTTGGAATAGATATCTACAATCTATTTACAGCTATTTGTGTGTTGTAGAGAGAGATTGTAAAACAGAACTAACCCGATTGAAGATGGGTATTCCTTTCTCATAGTTACTGACAGGAAATGAAAGTGTGCAAGCGTGAAAGTGGAGTGAACGTCATTCCTTAAGTTTCACATTGGTACATAGAAAGTGGAACCGGTCTAGATTTGCGTTAATCTGGAGAGCAAAAGATTCCCTTTTGGAGGGAATTGAGGAGCTTGAAAAAGTGGAAGAGACTAGAGATTTGCGGCATGAAGAGCGGAATAGGTTACTGCAATTCAGAGAAGACATTGCCCAACTTTACAGGTTGGAGGAAATCAAGTGGCAACAACGGTCCACGGTTTCGTGGCTCGAAGAGGGAGACGCGAATACAGCTTTCTTTCACCGGGTTGCCAGTGCCCGACGTAGATCCAACCTCATTCCTTCGATCCAAACTGGCTCGGAAGTGTTACAAAATGACGATGCTATCAGAGTAGCATTCCAAGCTTACTTCAAGCACTTGTTTGGTCGAGAGACGGATTTGAGAGTCCCTCTAGACCATGAGTTCTGGAATGTTCCCGCAGTCGACCCTGGCCTGGATCTTCTCTCCTTGGAAGCTCCCTTTTCAGGAGAGGAGATTTGGGAGGCTGTGATGCAACTTGGCAAAGAGAAAGCCCCTGGACCGGATGTATTCCCAATCCTCTTCTACCGCACCTTTTGGGAGGAAATCAAAGACGACCTTATTAACTTATTTGTCGACTTTTATAATCATAAGCTTAAGTTTGGGAGAATTAATTATGCTGAGGTTGTGTTGATCCCCAAGAAAGTTGAGTCTCTGAAGGTGGAGGACTTCCGCCCAATTAGCCTTCTTAACTACTCTGTTAAAATTATTACCAAGACACTCGCTAATAGCCTGGGAGAGGTAATGGATAGACTCGTTAGCTGCGAGCAAACGAGGTTTATTAAGGGTCGATGCATTCAAGACTGCATAGCCACTGCTGAAGAAACTATCCATCACTGCCATAGGTCAAACTCTAAGAGCTACTTACTGAAACTGGACTTCGAGAAGGCTTATGACTTTGCCGAATGGGAGAGTCTCTTGGAAGCAATGGCTGGAAGAGGGTTTCGGGAAAGGTAGATCAGATGGATCAACACGTGCCTCTCCACCGGCAAGACCGCTATCATGGTAAATGGGATAGCTGGTCCCCCCTTTTCGTGTAAACGGGGCCTTAGACAAGGAGATCATCTCTCCCCTCTTCTGTTCACTATAGTGGCAAACATTTTGCGGTTAATGATGGATAACTACAGAAGGGCAGGATAGATCGCGCTGGTGGCCAGTGGAGTCAACCTGTAACACTCCGCAAAATTGAAATTACAATTTTGCCCCTGTGTGTTACGCACGTATATTTTGTAACGTGTTTTCATCACGTATTTTGATTGACAACTATTTATGCATTTTCCTTTATTGATTTTTACACTATTTGGAGTCAACAAAATATCAAATTTCAATCTTGTATTTTACGTGCTTTTTACGTGTTTTGATGCACGTGTTTCCACCACTACGTATAATATTTTTTTATAGGTTTAAATTATTTATTTTTATGTATTTAAATCTATTTTATAAGACGAAAATTTATTTTCCCCTTGTTTTGATTAAAATGCATTTTTCAATTTTTGCACGTATGGTGCACGTGCAAATTTTTATTCTCATTTTGCTACTCTCATTTTACTATTTTTAGCATGCATTAGTTTTATTTAGCCTTTCTTTTGATCCATGGACCTATAAACTAAAATGTAGCCCATTAGGAGAGGAGCCCACTAGATAATCAAATAAATTAATTAGTAATGAGCCCATGTAGCAAGCCCACTAGATAATTAAATAAATTAATTGGTAATGAGCCCATGTAGCAAGCCCACTATTAAAATCACATTTTTAGTTAAACATGTACTAATACATGACAAGTTACAATATTAGTACACATTTTTGAGTTATAGAAATGTATTCATATTTGTTTGTGCATGTGTGCATGCACACACAAATGTATTTGGACCATTTTGTGGGCTAGGTGGTAGAATAATGGAGAGATTAAGTTCATGGAGAGTGGGGAGATGAGAGGTTGGGAGTTTTAGGAGTTAAAAATATGAAGAGGTGAGAATTAAAAAGAGAATTAAAATGAGAAGTTATTAGGTGGGAGATTTTGCAATATAGTCCCTAGCATTGTCCTATAAATAGCAACCCATTTCTCATTCTTTTTCACACCAAAAATAAAATAAACAAGAGAAAGAAAAGAGAAAGAAAAGAGAAAGAAAAGAGTGTAAGAAAAAGAAAGAGAGTTATTGTGCTTGGAGGATCTCTTGCTTGGAGCATTTGCTAGGAGGAGAAGAGGACTAGGAGTTGCTAGGAGCAAGAAGGAGCCATTCATTTGTAGTTTTCAACCTTCAAACAAAAGGTGGGTTCTCATGCTTTCTAATTTAGAACTATGCATGCTAGTGACAAAATATGAGCATTTTGTTTTGATATGTAGTTAAGATTTCATGTTAGTGTTACATGCTATGAATGAAAACAATATTGTTATGATTAAACAAATAATAGGAGATTTTGACTAAAGAGCTAATACCATAGATCATGTTAGAATGCTTGTAAAATGTTATGCATGTTAAAAATGTATTCTTTTGTATGGAAAATTTGTTGAAAAATGTTGTTTTATGTTCTAGGGTCATGAATAAGAAAGAAAGATTAATATTGTGTTAGTGGTTGATTTTGTAGTACAAACATGCTAATTTTGATAAATAAAGTAAAATGTGAGGGATAAATATATTGTGTTTATGAAGGGTAGAAATATTGTTATGACTAAGAGAACAATTTTCCATCACGATAGTTAAAAATAATAAAATGAATTACTGTCACAAACCATACTAGTACGCATGATTGTAATTGTCGAAATGTATAATTTGTAGGAAGATTGTTGAGACTTCTTAATGAGTTTAAATGCAAATTAAATTTGGGAAAAAATTCTAATACTCTTATAAAATGAAATAGAATATAGTAAAAATAGTTGTAGAATTTTTCAAGTATATTTGAGAAGTAAAAGAGATATTTGAAGATAGAATGAAATTTTGTTCTTAAGTTAATTATTTTTAAGAATATGATTTTTTAAAAAAAAGACTTTGATGTGAGAATTAGTTTCTCTTGTTGAGATTATGCAATTATGATGAATGTGAAATTCTAGATTTCTATGTGTACTCAAATTGTTAATGAGTTTAAATTAGATGAATGCATGAATAGAATTCTTGTTGGAAAGAATTGAGAATAAGTGAATTATGAATAGAACATTGATTAAGTTGTGAATTATTTGTATTTGATTAATTGGAGAGACTTCATGAGTTTAAAATTTGCAAATGAAATTGCTATTGTTGTTGATTCATGAATGGACTAAAAGAGAATTATGATTGATGCCAAATGAGATATAGATCAAATTGTGGATGGCTAGAGACATGGAAATATCTAAGTGAAGACATGATAATGAAAAGGGTAAAAAGAAAATAATTTCCGAAACTGATCCACCGTGAAAAATATTTACCCGACTGGTCCACTTTTGAAAATATTTACCAAAGTTAGTCCATTATTATATTTTCCGAAACTGAGTAATTTTAACATTATTATTGACTTCAAAATTCTATTATAGAACTTTATTTTATTAAGAAGAGTAAAGTAGTAGTTTGTGAAGTGATTTTTCTTGAAGAAAATTACTCTTATTTGTGTAAAGAATGTTTTAAAGTGAGTTGAGATATTGTGAGAGTTTGAATTTGTTGATAAAATTTCATGTGATGAAGTTGCGTACTTGAAAGAAAATATTTTGCTTATAAAGATTTTGAATGAATAAGTTGATTATGAATATGTGCCTAAGTTGTTAAAAAGAATGATAATGGATGAAAATTTTGTTCATGAAAAAGGATTATTTGTTTTTATGGAAAATTATGAATGAATGAATGAATCATGGGTAATGCAAAAATGAAACATTGATTAGATTATGGATAAGTTAGAGATATGAATATAATAAGTTTAAGATATGATTATTAAGGGGTATGTGTACCCATGTTTCATGTACATGAAAGATTATGATTAAGAATTAGTAAGACTTCGGTTACCGGCAAAAATGAAAGAAAGGATTGATATGATTTTGAGATATTGCCGTGGGGCGATCTCATATTTGTTGATTAAGTCCGGTAGGAGGTAAAACTAATTCTATGAGTGGAAATTATTCATGTCTTGAACTTAAGAATAATTAGGCACTTAAGTGAAGATGTGATAAACTTGTGCAAACGTAAATGGGTGCTTCTATATAGTCGGCGGTGGATCTCCGTGGCTATAGACCCAGTTGGTGGACTGTGGTTGCCCCATAGGAGATGGATTGTATTTTATCCGGGACTTAGGGTAGTCGACGGATGTTTACCATACTCCAAAGAATATGTATATACTGGGGCTAGAAGGGCATTTACGGGATTATCATCACGATATAATAGCCAGGGAGGCTGGGATCTGTTAATATAAGTCAGGGAGGCTAGCCAGGGAGGCTGAGATCCGTATCTGTGAAATAACTCTAAAACTTGTTTTATTACTGGGTAGTCTCATGGCGAGGGATCGAACCCTTCAATGTGGAGTACGTAGGCGCTTGCCCTCGGACCTATGTAGTATGGGATGCATAGAATCCGAACAAGTGTGCATTAGTGTCATCCTAGTATAGAAATGTGTGCATTAGGCATTAAGGCATGACATACACTTATATTTAGAATAATCACTTTTGACACTTTATATGTTCATTCAATCTCTTTTGTGATTTGTTAAAGTATGAGATCGTTATACTATTCCCGGCATAGAGAGGATAGCCGTGTATAACATTTCGTCAGTTCTAAGTAACTGACGTGCCCACAGATTAACATGCAGGTAAAGGACCATTCATGGAGCTATAAAGTGGATATGCTGGTGCTGTTTTATTTTAAAGATGTTGTAAATGTTTTTATTGTAAATTTCATTCTTCCGCTGTGTAAAACCAAGTTGTAATTGAACTCTGATGTATTGTGAATGAAAAGTTTTAAATTCCTTGTAAAATTGTACGAAGTGAAGTAAAGATCCTGTGAAATCTCGAATTTATCCTTATTTGAAATTCGGGGTGTTACACAACCGTCCTGGATGCTCAATCCTGCAGTATGCAGATGACTCTCTCCTGTTTGGAAATGGAAACATCAGGGATACTACGGTTTTCAAAGGAATTCTTTACAGCTTTGAAGCTTGGTCTGGCCTTAGTGTTAACTTCCACAAAAGCGCTCTTATCCCCATTGCTGTTACCCCAGAGGAAGCACATGAGCATGTTACGATCTTAAACTGCTCTGTCGAAAATTTCCCTATTACCTACCTGGGACTACCATTGAGACCCAGTAAGCTCAAGAAGGCGGACTGGTTACCCATCATTGACCATGTGGAGAATCGTTTAGCAGGATGGAAAAGGTAAAACTCTATCCCTGGGTGGAAGAGTCACGCTCATCAACGCAGTACTCTCGAACCTACCAACATATTACCTGTCTTTTTTTGAAATGCCACGATAGGTAATCCAGAGAATTAACCGAATCTGGAAACGGCTTTTGTGGAAGGGGGCAAACCCTGATAGTAGGGGCTATCACCTTATTAGATGGGAAAAGGCGTGCATGAAGAAGATACACTGAGTGCTCGGTATCATTGACATTTGAGACATGAATCTCGCCCTCCTAGGTAAGTGGTGGTGGAAAATCTTCCACCCCAACAGAGAGGGATGGCAGGATTTCGTTCACACATACTTGCATGGGAATGGGACGAGAAGTCAGGGCTTCAGGATGGGCCCACGGGTATCCTGGCTCTGGAGAGGTATTGCTAAGGCCTATGAACCTTTCAAGAACTGTGTAACGTCTTATATTGGAAATGGCAGACTCACCAGATTCTAGTGGGATAAGTGGTGTGGTGATCACACACTTAAAGAATTGTTCCCTGATCTATACCTACGAGCATCACAACCATACTACAAGGTGGCTGGAGCATGGAAAAGAAAGGTCCGGAAATCGGTATTTAAACAGCCTCTGAATTCGGACGATCAACTCAGGCTCAGTGAGCTACAAGCCCATATCGCCAACTCGGGAAATAAATGCTCTCAGGGGCCAGACTGGAAGTCTTGGGGTCCTGAAAAGAATGGTACATTCACTGTGCGCTCCCTTTATAACCGCATTCATTTTCGGGGTTGCCGCCTGAAATGGGCAAGTATTATCTGGAAGGCGAAAACTCTGTTGAAAATTAAAATATTCATTTGGCTCGTTTTGAACAACGCAATTCTGACTAGAGAGAATATGGCTAAACGCCAAATGAATATTGATTCTACATGTGGGTTCTGCAATGCAGCGATCGAGACTCGAGACCACCTGTTTATGGAATGTCCCAGGAGCAAAGCGGTCCTCGTAGAGGTACTCAACGCCCTGGGAACTTCCGAATACCCCGGTATGTATGAAGAGCTGTAGGTAGGCTCCAAGTTCACCACTAAGAGACGCTCTATGAGAGAAACCTGGTTTATCACTATCGCCGCTACTACATCGGTACTTTGGCTAGATAGGAATAATTGTTACTTTCGAGGGACTAATAACAGTATCTCTGGTAATTTAACTCACATTATGCATCGTATATCCTTTTGGGCTACTGCCGCTGCTACAGGTCCCTGAGGGAGGATCGTCAGTGTGTTCCAGGTAGAGGAGTATGACGACGATGAGGTAGAGATTGGGCCGACGCTACACTGAGAGACGAGGCGACTATGCTAGGACAACCCTCTACTGCTTATTGATCCCTACCACCCCAGGGTTTTGTTTGGGGGAATTTAGATGTTGTGTTGTACTCATGATGGATGTCGGATATTTTGTTCTATTACTTTTGCCCCTCCCCCATGTTAGGGAGGTAGTATATTTTCTTTTATGTGTAGTAGGACCTTGTACTTTACTCAGTACTCTGAGTTTGTTTTATTAACTCCTTATTAATAAAACAGGATGGTCATACTCCACATTTTTCTTTAAAAAATAGTGTAAATAGGAAGAGAAAATTTTTCATTTATACAAGGTACTTAAATCTTTTTTTAATTGTATATTTTTATTTTTTTATAGTGAATAAATTTTTATTATCTATATCTATAAAATATATTATGCTAAATCATTTTTAGTCCAATAAATTTTTATTGTTTTTAAAAAAAACCAAAAAAGGAGAGCAAATGTAAGGGTAACCCCCTCTCTTTCTCCATTCAAGTTCTAAACTCGAATCATATCTTTTAATCAAACCTTAAAAATCGTACAATATTATATATATAGATATTATTGGACAAAATTTCAAAAATAGTTTTGCTATTTTCTCATTTTATTTAAATTTTATGTTTGATACAAGGGACATGATTGTAGTCTGTCCAATAGATAGCAATGCTTCTATGTGTTGTACATAGACCAATGTGCTCAGCAACGTTTTAATCTGTACTAATACATATCTGTACTGTGATACTCCACGTTGGGCCTATTAAAATTTTGAAGTTGAGACTAAAGGCCCAAACTTATTTAGCATGCTTCTGAGAATAAAAGCCCACATTGATAGTATGCTGAGAAAAGGCCATGGTATGACACTATAGTAGGAGATTACATTTTTGTTGTTTTAATACAGCAACAACAAAAATCGTTTTCTCAACGGCTACACCAGATTTTTGAGTCTGCTCAGTTTAGAACAATATCCTCTGTAATGTCACAAGCTATTATATATTTTTTTACCGTTTTCATCCAAATAAGTTTAAAACTTCTCCTCCTCCTAACTATACCGGCGTTTGGTAGGTGGGAATATGCAAGAGAATCTCATATTTCCTCTTAGATTACCATGTTTGATATGTGGCAAACACAGTTAATGATAGATTCCCCAGAGAATCAAAATTTTTGTTGGGAAGGAATTCAATTCCCCCCAAAAATCATGGGATTTCCATAACAAATAATAAAATAATCCAAAATACTAGAATAAAAAAAATACATTTCTCCCTAAAATCATGAGATTTGAGCATTCTCATGTACTGATTTCCATAACAAAAATAAAAAAATCCAAAAAACTAGAATAAAAAAATTACAATAATAAAAGATTACTGGAAATGCAATGTACTATACTAAACGCGATAATGCAACATTTTCAGGAATCTTCATTCCCATCCTCACATTCCCGGGAATCCTTTCATTCTTAGAAATTTTCCAATCCGTGTACCAAACGCCACCAATACTTATCAAATCATATTTTTTAACGGGGGCACTACTAATAGATCTACGTGTGACATATCCAAATCATCTTAGACGAGTCTCTTTTAACTTTGGGGGAAAAAAGACCTAAAAAGGAAACTCATCAAAATTATTACCAGAAGAGAAAGGTTGCATACTTGCATGCAACTCCTCTTCCTATTTTCTTTTTTCTGATACGTAGTGGAAATCAAATTCCCATCGAGATTGATAGTGCATACTCACAAAAGCACATTGTGTATAGCGAGTTGGTATATATATACTAGGGTTGGCATTCGGGTCGAACGGGCCGGGCCGAACCCGTCCGGGTTGGACCTTGGCTTGGGCGGGCTCGGACCGGTTTGGCGACTTAACCGGGCCGGGCCGGGCCGGGCTAGGCCTAAAGTTGTTTTAGGCGATCCGCCCAACCCGTGAACCCTTTAGGGTCCAACCCGGGTCCGGTCGGGTCGACCCGCGGGTTGGCCTGTTTAGATAGATATGATTTTTTTATAGTATTTTTAACTTAAAATAATAATACTAATAATACTAATAAACATTAAAAATCGTAATAATAATAATAAGATTAAAAGAGTGAAATTGGCAAAAAATATTGAAATATTATTCATATGAATTTAAGTTATACAATTTTCACAATTTCTAATGAAATGAAGAATTCAATTCATAAATATGTTTTATACACTAACATATTTCTTATATACAATTTTAATTGACTCCAATTTCACTAATTTAACATAACAAGCAAAGATATAATACAATTTCTAATGTGTCGGTCGAGTTGCTATTACAAGCAAAGCTATTGTTGTTGTTGTTCTTCTTCTTCTTCTTCCAGCGAGTTGCTCCCACTTGTGGACGTTGATAGTGCTTTTCCTTGTTTCCTATCTTCAGCCTTCAGCCAGTCTTCTGTGCAAATGAGCATCTCTAACGTGTCGGGCTTCAAGCGATTCCTGTAATCAGTTAAAACTCTGCCACCTAAAGAAAATGCACTTTCAGAAGCAATTGTAGAGACATGAAGAGTTAGTAAATCTTTAGCCATAATTGACAGAATACTAAAAGTGTGTTCATGGTCTTTCCACCATTGAAAAATATCTAGTGGAGAAGAAGAAGGCTCAGAATCTTATTGGTTATACCAATTTAATTTATTTGGTTGATTAGTCCTAGGTTTTTTTGATTGAATTTGTGCAAGTAAATTAAATGTTCTATCATCAAATATACTCTTACCCTTATCTTTAGAAGTAGCAGAAGAAGAACTAACTGCAGAAGTTGTACTACTAGAAGCAAAATATTTATCATAATAATCATACAAGTTATTTAATATAGATTCAAACTGAACTAAAAAAGTAGCGCAATCAATTACTATTTCTACATTTTTTCCAAGTAATGCAAAAAATATTTCAATCAAACTCTTCGTACGTTCTAATTTGATACGAGGATCCATAATGGTAGCAACACAAATCAACATAGGAGGAGGAAAATAATACTTCAAAAATTTTTTGTATGCAGGTCTTACAATCTCACCAACATAAGTATCATTTAACATTTCGTTAAATGTTTGCATCATGCTAACTAATGAAATAAAAATGCTACTAGAAGTAGATTCATATGTTTTTGAAAATTTTAAAGTTGCGGTTTTAAAAGGTTCTAAAAATTTCAACAAAGATTCGACATAAAACTAATCGGTGGGAGTCATTTCAAAAAATGGCATATAAAATGTGATACAAAAATCATTTACAACTGCTTTATATTCGGTAACAACATGTTGTAAATCAAAAATAGAATTCCATCGGTGTCTAACATCCTTTGAAAATCTTCTAAAAGGTAAATTTTTAAGCCTACATTAAGCTTTCCATTTTTGAAATACGCTTGGACTTAATGCAATAAAATGTACACAATTTCTAATTTTAACTATATATGGATCGGCTATTTTTAATGCATCTTGAACACATAAATTTAAAATATGACATGCACATCGAACATGAAAAATATTGTCAGATGAAGGGTTTAATACGGATTTTAAGGTAGTAATTGCTACATTGTTGTTAGTTGTATTATCAAAACTAATACACATAATTTTATCGCGAATATGAAAAACATCACAAATTTCTAAAATCCGGTTTGCTATTTCAGCGCCAGTATGGGGATACGGCAACGCCGCAAGTGATATGATACTTTTTTGAAGAATCCAATCATTGTCGATCCAATGACAGGTTATTCCCATAATTGGAATATTGTTAACACCCGTCCAACAATCCGAAGTTAAACTAATTTTACAAGTTAAACTCCATAAAATTACAATCAAAGCGTCATTCATTTTGATGTATATTTTAAAACAATCCGATTTGCAAGTATTTCTCGGAATTCTTCTAAAATGAGGGTTTAAGGCCATTTGGTTAAAATTTTCCAAGTCCCTACTCTCGGGATAGAAAAATGTTAACTCTTCCTTTATGACTAATTGAGTCATTTCCCGACGAACAAGATCGGGATCATAAGGGTGGCTATCAACTAGACCGGTCCTAGGGTTGATTTTTTTTTGGCCTTGTAGATTAGCAAGAATGTCTTTATGGTAATGTTGGATGTATCTACTAATTGTACTGGTGCCGTCACCCCTCTTGAATTTATATGTTTTAGAACATGTTTTACAAACTTTCAAACTTATATGGAGTTTGTTCGTCCGGGATATAATCGTAAAACTTATGCCAATCACTACTTTCTCCTCTACTTTCCTACAACTACGGGGTTGTGTGATTTCGGTTGGTTTTTGTTGTTGTTGTTCTTCTTCTAATTGTATGTCGCCTACAAACACGTCGTGTGCACCCCATTGTTGGGTAGGAAGATCATGGTACTCTTGGGCGGACTCACTAATTGGGACAATTGGTAGCCTACGTGAAGAGAAGGAGGAATCTTGCCCACTACGACCGCTACCGCGTGATCTAGACATAATGCAGTAATGTACTAATGTATGAAAAAAAACTACACAATATAGGAACGGTGAGTTATAAAAAAAATCTAAAAAACAAGAGGGTTGAGATAGAGAAGATAAAAAAACCAACAATAATTATAACTACAACACAAAAATAAAATAACGAGAGAGGTATAAAATTTTAATACCGTTCACCATGGATACGCGTATATAAAATAAACCGTGAAAATAAGAATAGAAGTAGAACTAGAAATAAGCGATTCCGGAATTGAAGAGTTGAGGAGAGCTTGAAGGAGAATTGACGACTTGATCACTTGGAGTTGGATGAGAGTTGAAGAGTTGAAGACGTTGTTGAATTTTTATTTCAATACAATCGAAATTTGATCGTGTATATACCTTGAACACTTGCTTGTTGAATACTTCAATTGTTGAAAAATTCCTTAGAAATGAGTTATAATAGTAGAGAGAGAGTAAGAGAGTAAGGTGTGATTTTTTATGGGTTTTGGGGGGGTATTTATAGGCTAAAAATGTAAAATAATAATAATAATAAAAAAACCCCCAAAAAACAAAATAAACGGCTATGAGAGAGCCATTAGGCTCTCTGCTGTACAGTAGCGCCCAAACGTTCGCTGACCCGCGGGTCGACTGTTTGACCCGTAACGGGTCAAACGTTCGACCCGTACGGGTCCAACGGTTCGTAACCCGCGGGTTGGTCAATTTTTAACGGGATCGCGGGCCGGGTTACGCGGGTTGGATTCGCGTTTTTGACGACCCGAGTCGAACCGTTACTGTTCACGGGTTCGACCCGAACCCGCCAAAATGTTTCACGGGCCGGGTTAACTGTGCGGGTTGCAGGCGGGTCGCCGGTTGACCCGGCCCACTTGCCATCCCTATATATACATATTCTATTTCTATACTTCCTTTTTTAACTCAATATTCAACAATTGCATGTTATGCTAACAAACTTCAATAACCATTTCATTACTACAAAAAAGTGAACTGTTTCTCTAATCTTTAATCTCTAATATTAAAATGGGAGAAGGCCTTAGTATTATTTGTCAATTTATCAACATGTGCATCGCACATGCATAACTAATATAAAGGAGGTCTCAGGTTCGAGTCCTCACTATGTCAATTTTTTTACTTTAATTTTTTTTAATATTAAACATACACCACATGTGTAAATTACTATCCATCTATCTATATATAATATAATATATTTACTTACTATTTAATGGAAGAGTTTGCCACAAATAAATAATTTTTAATAACTTTTTGTCGCAATACTTTTGTCACCAAACAAACATGTGCATCGTACATGCAACTTCAAATCTATTTTTCAACATGTGCATCACACGTACACTTCAAAGTTTTTCCTTCTTAGTTTTAAAAAAATATATGTATCACCCGTTCAGCTTCATTTTTAAAATTAAGGCATTCATCGCACTTGCTAATTATTTTTGACTTACGTGTATCGCACGTTTAACTCTTAACCTCTTTATCAAAATGTGCATCGTTGCAATGAAAAATGCTAGTATAATTAACTCAATTTTTATCCAAACAAATAAAAATCTAACTCAATTAAAAAGGTTATATATATATATATGATAATCAATTAATAGTATATATGGTTCAACTATAAGAGTTAAAAAACCACAAAGGAAAAAATTGTGGCCCAATAATTTTGCTTAAGTAGGAAAAAAAAATTATTTTATTTTTACAACAACGACCGTAGCCGCACACTTTTGATAATAATCTCATAATAAAGAAATATGGGAATTGAACTCCCGCTTAGAGCATTTGTAGTTGTTGGCTTTTTATCCAAATTTTACAAAATTTGGAACAAAAAAAGCGCTGCAGTCGTTGGCCAAATACTCAAAATTTGGATTTGAGAGCTACAATGGTCGGCTATATTTGGAAGAAGAATTGACAATTGCCAAAATATAGCTAACCAAAGATCATCTTTCGTCCGTTGAAAAAAAAAGTTCTCGGATAAAAGATAATCTTTCGTCTCTTCTAAAAATATATATATATATATATATATATATATATATATATATATATATATATATTTTAATCTGTTGGACGGGAAATCATTCCCCGTCCGATTAATTTTATTTTTTTATAAAAATTGATCGGACGGAAAATGAATTCCCGTATGATCAATTTTTTTAAAAAAATTTGATCGGACTGGAAATCATTTTCTGTCCGTGACTATTTATTAAAAAAAACAAAAATTCGACGTACAGAAAATGATTTCCCGTCCGTTCAATATATAAAAAAAAATTAATAAAATGAGCAGGGACGAGGGATGAAGCCCCGTCCCAGCCATTTCTTTGCTTTTGTGTGAAAATAATTCTATCGAATACACCATATGATTATTTCTATGGTGCAATTCGGCCAACAACTCGCTGTTTCTCTTTTCCACGTTGTACAGTATTCTCCTCGTCAGATGGACCTCGCCCTCGAGGCGATCCTCCCGAGACTGCTGAAACAACTCCGCGCGGCGCCGAGCTGCCGCGGTGATACGAGTTAGCTCGGCGATCTGAAATAAAAAGGACAACATTGAAGAACTATATGACCGAACCAAACACTTAGACAAGTCCAAACACCAAAACAATCTTTTCATTCATCATCAAAGCGGTGGCCAGTCCGCAAAAGTCATTACACTGTTTTTGAAGAAAAAAAAAAGAGAAGAAGAACAAAAACTACAGAAATTACGAGGGGATCAGGGGTCCACCTGCGTCGCCTCTTCGACCACAGGCGCGTCGCCAGATGGCCCCTCGTTTCTCCCCTCGACCTGGGGGTCTGCCACCGAAGGGTCGGCCTCCACCTCCTCGTTGTCGTCGCCTTCCCCTACGTCACCTTCGGCTCCCTCCTCCTCGCCGCCTGAGGGTGACCCCGGCCACAGCCTGTAGCCGACCCGCTCGAAGCCCGGGACACGGTCCTGAACATGGTCGAGCGCCCTCTGATAGGACATCTCCATGTTCTTGGCCATGTGCTTCTTCGTCTCGGCCTCACACTCGGCCTCGACCTCGGCCCTAATCTTCGTGGCCAAGGCCTCTTTCTCCGCCTTCAGATCGGCCAGAGACTTCGCCGACGCGGCTAGCTCCTCGGCAGCCTTCGCGGCTTTGGCAGATTCCGCATCAAGTCGCCCCTTGGCTCTTTCCAGGTCGGCCACAAGATCGGCAACCCGGACTTCCAAGGCCTCGACTCGCCTCTGCTCGGCCTCGAGTTGCCGAACCACCTTGACCTTTTCTGCCCTGTCTTTGTCGCTGGCGGCCTTCAGCTCTTTCTCCTGCTCGGCGAACGTCTCAAGGAGATGGCCGAAGTGACAGGTGGCCTGTGAAAACAACGATAAGCGCAAGATATAGGCCGAGCAATAGACTTGAAGAAATCCACAATGAAAGACTTACCGATACGAGCGACCGAGCCACTTCGTAGGTATCATCGCCGACCGTCCCCGCCTTCAGCGCGGCTCTATCCTTCGGGGTCGCCAGGTGCTTGACGACTTGCACCGACATCTGCGAGTTCCCGAGGAATCCGTCGTGATTCTTCACTCGCCAGTTCGGCACGAACAGCTGTTTGTGCTGCTCGGTCAGGATATCCTCGGCCGCGTCAGTCAACTGCGGAGCCTCGAGCGACAACGCCGCATTAACATCGAAGGCCCCGCCAACCGGGGCCGAGGCCACAGGCGCCGAGGGCTCCTCGGCAACAACCACCGTCGAAGGCGCCTCGGTGGTCAGAGGAGGCGGAGTGGTGGTCGAAGCGACCTTGGGCTGCGGAGCTGACGAGGCAGCCACGGTCGGCCTCTTCCTCTTCCTGCCACCGACCAATTTGGACCTATTGGCCATCATGGCGTTGAAATCTATCTTCATCACTTCTGCATCAAACGAAACAGAAAATGGGTCAGAAAGACGAGCTAAAGACTTGAAAGAAAAACAAAAATAAATGAGATGTCAGGAGCATACTCGGGTCGATGGGGCTAAGGCCGGACCCGAACAGCACCTCCTCCGTCAACTCTCTCCAACTCAACAAGGGGAGGGCCATGATCTTCCTCGCCACCTCCTCATCGGCTACAGACAGTACAGGGTCGGCTCTCGCAAACTTGGGCACCTCCGGTTTCCACCGGGTCGGAATTTGCAATATTGGTTCCCCCCTTAATATAAAGAACTTCTCTTTCCAGCCTTTAATTGAGTCCGGGTTTTCTATAATCCTAACACCCTTCCTCGGCCCCAAGTAGTATCGATGCTCGGTCTTGTGCATCCGGTTTATTCGATACAGGCCTCGGAAGACCGTTAGGTCCGGCTCGACTCCAGCATTACGGCACTGAAGCAGGAAAGCGTTCACATGACGCCATGTGTTCGGCATAAATTGGGTCGGCGCGAGGCAAAACCACCCGAGGACCTGGAGAATGAAGGGATGCAACGGAAAATGCAGTCCGGCATTCAGGGAGTCGAAGTCGAACATGCACATATCCGACGACGATAGTTTGGAATTCGCCCGCATCCCAGCGCCGGGGACAATTAACTTATACTCCGGAGGGATGGCGAATCCCTTTCTTATCCGAAGGAGATCCCTCTCGGATAGCACCGACCCGATCTCGTCTGCCTCGGTAGGAAGTGCCGGATTGGGCTCCTTGTATACTTCCGACTGGCCGAAGATCGCCTTCTTCAAAAGATCACCTTCGTACTGCCTAACCCCCGAATGCCCGGACAGTACAGAAGGGTATCGCCCCATCTCGGGGGCCTGCTTCGGGTTCTCCACGATCACCTCGACCACGGGAGATTGGGTGACCACCCTCCTCTTCTTCTTCTTCTTCCTCGCCTCGGCCGCAGACGGCTCGGCGACCTGTTTTCCCTTCCTTCGGATCTCCGCTTTCCTCCTCTCCTCGGCGCCATCATTGCCCGAAGACGAGACCTCACTCCCCGAGTTCACTCTTGACATCTCTAAAAAAAAGCTAAGGCTAGTAGACTGACATTTGAAGTGACGTTCACGGTCGGAATGAGCTCGCCGGAAATCGCCTGACCCACGCGACAGCTAACGCAACCGCCTTGGAGCAAAGATCACCACTAGCAGAGAGCAAAGAGTAAAAGTGAAATCTTAAGAGTGAAAAGTGAAGAATGAGCTTGGGGGTGGGGGAATGATCTTTTATAACCCCAAAAGCGAGTTTGGGCCGCCTTGGGAATCTAAAAAGCCCATTAAGAAGCCAAAACGCCAAAGCAGAGCGTTACGACGTTTCAGTTTCAACAACAGAGAATCCTCAAATCACCAAGTCCACGACTCGGCCACCGGTGTGCCTAGCCGAGCTACCGAACAGCTTGACTGGGCAACCGAGCCACTGAGTCTCTTCAAAACAGCTCCAAGCTACTAAGTTCCACACCTCGGCCAACGGCACCGAGCTTCCGAGCCGAGAGGACGAGGAACCGACCCTCGTATATGGAGAAAAATCCTTCCGAGGCGAAATTACCGTCGAATCTCTCCAAAATTCGTGTCAGAATTCGATGGACGGTTCAGATTGTGCCACGCCCACAAAACGACAAGATAACGTTTTCTCGTAATCTGAACCCCATCCTCATGATTCGCACCATGATGGACGCACCAGATCCGACCACGTGCACCTTCCGGACTGCCTGCCACCGGCGTGCTTAACCGAACTACCGAACAGCTTAGCCGAGCAGCCGAGCTACTGGGCTCGGAAGATAGCGACCCATCAAAGACACATCCTTCAAGATCTCCAACTCAGTGCCTCGGCCAACGGCACTGAGCTTCTGAGCCGAGGGGACGAGGAACCGACCTTCGTATATGGCGAAAAAACTCGCCGACCTACCTCAACCGTTGGATCTTGCCAAAAAGCGCATTCGTCATGATGGACGGCCCAGATCTCGCCACGTCCACTAAACGACAAGATAGTGTTTTTTGGGGATCCGCACTGAGATGGACGCTCAGGATCATGCCACGTACTTCGGCTGATTCCGAGCTACATGTGCCGAGCCGAGGGGACGAGGAACCGACCCTCGTATATGGCGAAAAAACCCACCGACCATCCTCAGCCGTTGGATCTTGTCAAAAAGCACGCTCGTCATGATGGACGGCCCAGATTTCGCCATGTACCTTGGCAAATTCCGAACTGAGGGGACGAGAAACCGACCCTTGCATATGGCAAAGCGTCCTTCCGAACAGAGGGAACGAGGAACCGACCCTCGTATATGACGAAGCATCCTGCCGAACCGACCCTCGTACAAATGCTCTTACTAGTTAAAATGTTTATCACTACACCACAATGACATTCGCTAATAATGATTTTATTAATACCTAAAAATAACACCAAAGCATCTTTCAGCAATTTAAGCACTTTTTGAAACTTTTTTTGTAAATCAGTTATTACAATTTTTGTAAAAGTTTTTTTTTTCTCAAAATTGTTAATTTTAATCTCGACAAAGAAAAGGACAAATACTGTGTTGTCACCTTCTCAGAAAACGGAACTACCGTACTACGTGTGCTTCAACTTTTGCGAAGTGACCGAACATATTAGTTTTGTACGTTTCTCTCACCAATGAACTTTTGAGAAGTGTTCGAACAAACGGAGTATTACTTTTTTCCTGTCCAACTTTTGATTATTCTAGGGTTTGTGTCGGCATCACAAATATTAGAATTTTTTGTTTTAAAAATATTTTGGGGGGGGGGGGGGGCCGAAATACTTTCGAAAACAATTAGCGATCTGACCCAGTTTTGAACACGTCGGCATAAACCGTTATTGAAAATAACGGCATCGGTGATTACCATGCCGTTCTTCCAAAAAGCGGCATCATTTTACATTTTTTTTAGCATGCCGTTATTTGGAGTAACGACATCTGTATATTTCTCGTACAAGTGTGAATATTCTGACTTGTAAAAAAAATTCTAAGTGTTGAAACAACTTATAAATAATGCCATTATCCCCAATAACGACATTCGAATTACTGATGCCGTTATTGGAGATAACGACATCAGTTATAATAAAATGATCCGTTCCCGCTGTTCCAAACAAATGCAAACAGTTCATTTTATTATAACTGATGTCGTTATCTTCAA
Organism: Hemerocallis citrina; assembly: GCA_017893485.1. Lineage (NCBI taxonomy): Eukaryota > Viridiplantae > Streptophyta > Magnoliopsida > Asparagales > Asphodelaceae > Hemerocallis > Hemerocallis citrina. The sequence goes on along the minus strand of CM030363.1, from coordinate 7,071,252 downwards.
CAACGGCATTAGTAATTCGAATGACGTTGTTGGAGATAACGACATTATTTATAAGCTGTTTCAATACTTAGAACTTTTTTTTAAGTCAGAAGATTCACACTTGTATGAGAAATATACAGATGCCGTTACTTCAAATAACGGCATGCTAAAAAATTATGTAAAATGATGCCACCTTTTGGAAGAACGGCATGGTAATCACCTATGCCTTTATTTTCAACAACAGCTTATGCTGACGTGTCCAAAACTAGGCCTGATCGCTAATTATTTTCGGAAGTGGGTCAGACCCCAAATATTTTCAAAAATAGGGTCAGTACAGCAAATCTTTCCAACTATTAAAACCCACGTCATGCATGCAGGGTTTTAGACCTAAATCGTAAGTGTGAAGCAACTAGTAAAAGAAAGTGGGGGCTTTGTTTACATTGTTTCTTTTGAACTCTGATTATTGAAGGTCGGCACCTTAAAAGATGCGAAGTATGAGAAAATTCAATAAGATAACAAAAAGTTACATAGAAAATGGAAGGAAGCTTTGCATGATTGCTTCCTAGGGTTAGGAGATTGGCTTCACTCAGCTCAGCTCAGCCTATTTGGAAGTTTCTCTTATGAATTAATTTCTTGTAAATTTGGGGCATATATGTAGGGTTAATTTCTTCAATCTTAGGTTTCCGGTATGAAGAAATACGGAGAAGACAGACTTATGGAAGAGCACCTGGTGTTTCCTGGTTCAAATAGCAAAGCAAATTTTCCGATATATGATTGACGCTGATTAAGTTCTTATATTTTTGTGCAGCGGAAGAGACAGATCTCAACCACAAGTCGGGTCTGTTTCTACTGGTCGGCTCAGAAGAGCGACTGGTGGCTGGACGATCGGGCACCTGTAAAAGGTCTAGAAACACGGGAGAAATTCCGGTGACAGACCCTTCGACGATCTAGTCAGTTACTGGACAATAGTGAAAGCTAGAGTTCAGATTAGGTTTTGAGATTACCTTTCTTAAGGAGGAGGAGGCTTGATATTTATAGGCAGAGCAAACAGGTATCTAACCCTAATCGGTCGGGTTGGACCCGTTTGTCTGTGGACCTGAAGTTGCATAAGGTCCACTGAACTTTTTGACCTGATAATCTGGATGAGCGAATATCGAGGAGATCCGACGGCCCTGATTAAGTCACATCACTTGTACTCACATAAGTGATAGAAGTTCTGAAGAATAATTTAAAATCTGAAATGCATGCAATAAAACAAATTAACTTACAATGTCAAAATATAACATAACCGAAATCAGTCATTTAGGGATTTGTAAATATCACTTTTCTCTAATCAAGGATTTTCTATATGGACGAAATGCATCTAATGCTAGCTCCTTATGCAATACTAGTATTTTTCACGTGTAATGCACATTTTGATAAGAGTTGGAGAATTTTCACGTGTGATTTACGTGTTAAGAAGTAGTTTTGGAATTGAACATACAACCACGTAATTAGGAAAAATATTTTGAAGGAAAAACTACAATTTGTACGTGCAATGCACGTGTTTATAAGTAGAATTTGAATTGTACGTGCAACATATGTGTATGTTAATTGTTAAAAAATTTTATAAAATTGTTTTGCACGTGCGTTGCATGTTTTAAATAGGTGGACTTTTTTTTATTTGTTTGTATTTGTTGTAATTAATGGAAGAGTTGAAGTTGCATGTATAATGCACGCGTTTGTATGTTGACAAATGACAATTCCAACTCTTCCATTATAATATTCGAGATTTCAGGAATAGAACAATGTCTAGACAATGTCTAAAAGAGGTGGACCTCGTGAATTAATTGATACTTGTGGACAGTTGGAGTTGACATAGATAGAGCAACAAAAGGTTTGCAATTAGATTGCCCAAAATCACCACTCTCTATTAAGAGAAGCAAAAGGAGAAAAAGAAAAAATCCTAGTGCACACCCAAGTCTCAGGAGGGATATCCCAAAATTATGATTCTGTATTTGTTCATATGAATGTTTCTCTCCAACTCCAACATGTTCCACAAAAAGACATGAGGCCTATAGTATCTTAAAAACAACTAGTAGTTTACACGTGCAATGCACGTCTTAATAAATATAGTTTTTTTAAAAGTAAAAATTCAAACGTAGTCTAAATTTCATCTAAAACCTCATTTACAATAGTTATGCACGTGTGTTGCACGGATTGGTAGAAGGACAAATTACACCAAGGCCTTCTCCCATTATAGTAGTAGAGATATTTGACTACTTTCTATAATTGTGAAGAGACTAGATTTAGATTTAAAGTAAAAGACACTAGTGGGAACTTGGAAGCTGAATTTTGAACATATTTAGTTGGATTATGGAAATAAATTAATATGAATTGGTAATGAAATTTTAGTAGAGTATATAATTCCCTTTAAGCTTGCAAATTATGCTATAAATCCAAAGAAATTCAATTTGGAAATGTCAATAAGTCTATGGCTAATGGGTTTTTCTTTTTCTTCTTTCTGTTTTTCAGATTGGTAGTGAAAGGAGCAAATAGAGATATATACTAATTATCAATTTTGTTAACTATTTCAACCAAGATGTGCTTCATCTTTTTTCGAAGGAGAACTTGAGACTAGCTGCTTATTTGGTCATACGATAAAAAGATAAAAACGCTTAAAATAAAGTCCATTTTTCAAGAGATGGAACGATAATTTTTTTTTATTTTTATATTAAAGAAACGCTTTGTTTTTAGGAAAGGAATGCAGACAAAGCATACTATGTATTTACTACATATAGCTCCTTGTTCTCCCTTTTTTTCTCGTAACGGAACAATGAAACCAACTATTAGTTAGTTTATCTGTTGTTTCCTGCAAATAGTGTTAGGAATGTGTCTTGTATACTCGTGGTTCAGATTAGAAGAATGCGTAATGAAACATGGACGTTGAAGCATCGAAAAAAGTATAAGGAAAAACGATAACAACAAGGTGCAGCAGAGTTGCAGTCGACTGTCCTAGAGACGGTCGACCGCAACCCCGACCGCACACCCGACCGCAGCTGTACAGGGTTTGGCCGAGAGGACGGTCGATCGGTCTTGTTGGATAGTCGACCGTCCGAGGCGCTGTGTATTTTTTGGGTCTCGATTTGTTATGTCGTTTCAGCTCAATCTTCAACTTCAAGTTAGATCGTACGGCTCATATTCAGTTACTTCTCCTTCAGGTTATATCAGACAACTAAGAATCAAGATTAAACTTAGGGTTCTCTATATAATTCTATATATATTGTAAACTTCTCAAATATGAGAAAAGAGTACTTCATTGATATTTTCTCCGTTGTAAATAGAGGCTTAATAGAGATAGTTCTTGGTGAGTTAGTTTAATTCCTTGTATTGATTAAATCACTATCTCCTTGTAATCTCTTTTAGTTAAATATCAGATCTTCCTATATTTCTTTCCGGATTAAGCGAAAGCTAACCGGGATAAATTCTAGTTGTGTTTGTGTTGGATTTGTGGATTTACTTGCTTGTACAATTGATTTGTCGCACCTGCTTCGACTTCCTCAATATTCTATTTAGTTCCGCTGCGACAACAGACGTTCGTTGACGCCCAATCCCAAAAATAGGGCAGAAGTATGCCAAAAGGCATATTTTTCTGTACTTCAGAAAACTTATAATTAGTTGAATTTTAAAGTTGAGTGAAGTTATCTTATTTTGTGATTTTTTGTTGTTGATATAATTAGCAATCTTGAAGCCTAAGCTAAGCCAAGCTAAGCTATAAGCCTAGTCTATGTTAAGTCATGTGGGGACAGTGGAAGTTGCTTTGTCGACACAATATGGCTTCAAATAGATTTCCATCACTGCATCCACAACACACTCACACATCGCAATTAACACTACTTGAAAACCCTTCATATATATATTCCTTCTCTTCCTCTTCATTCTCTCATCTCTCTCTTTTCTCTCTTCTAAAAATGATTCGAAGAACTGAGAGTATCTTCAATATAGGAGAGGAAGAGATAAGTACCGAGGAGTGTAACAACATTAGTAGTAGACCAATCATTAGAGGAGCACCCCAAAGCCTTGTAGGCCTTCGGATTTTGATAGAGTGCAATTGCCAAGGGTCGAACATCGTTAGCAAGTCATCCTTGAAGCTTGGCCATTCTGCGTTCCCGGAATTGGGTTTCCTTAAGTCATGCTTCTTTTGCAAGAAGGAACTTAGCCTAGAGAAGGATGTTTTCATGTATAGGTAGGATATGGACTCATTTTCTATCAACAACAGAAAAAAAAAATTATTGTATATTGTGTCCCTAAATTACCTATGATTTGGTTTTAGGTTAATATCACTTGTAAGATTACATGTTCATTGAATTTCTTTTTCTACTGCTTTTGTTCACCTTATTAATTGTTTAACATTGTCTTTATGTAGGGGTGACAAAGGATTTTGTAGTGTGGAATGTCGCTACCGAGAAATTTTGTTAGATGAAAAAAGAGAGCTTGAAACAAATTTGAGAGAGCGTCGGAGAGTTTATCATCATCATCGCCATCACGCCATGAACAAAGCTCGAGAATATGATCCAAGGGAGAGGAGGATCACTATTGGGGCTTCTTAATTTTGCACAAGGTCTAACCTTTGCTTAATCTAACCTTTATTTCAATGTGGCATAAATAAACTCCCTTTTTTGGGGGGGTTAATCTTCAAAAAGAATGCGTGTTATATGTACTTTCAGTAACCATATGGAGATCTTTAATCAACATATAAAATGAGAGGATGCCACAAGAAATTACTGAATGAAAATATCTTGCAAGTGTAATTTTGGCACTCTTGAATATTTGTGTAATAAAGTATATTATCTATAATCTGTACTACTATAATGGAAGAAGGCCTTAGTGTAATTTGTCCATCTACCAACCCGTCCAACGCACGTGCATAACTATTGTAAATGAGGTTTTAGATCAAATCCAGACTACGTCTGAATTTTTACTTTTAAAAAAACTATATTTATTAATCTCTACTACTATAATGGGAGAAGGCCTTAGTGTAATTTGTCCATCTACCAACCCGTGCAACGCACCTGCATAACTATTGTAAATGAGGTTTTAGATCAAATCCAGACTACGTCTGAATTTTTACTTTTAAAAAAACTATATTTATTAATCTCTACTACTATAATGGGAGAAGGCCTTAGTGTAATTTGTCCATCTACCAACCCGTGCAACGCACGTGCATAACTATTGTAAATGAGATTTTAGATCAAATCCAGACTACGTCTGAATTTTTACTTTTAAAAAAATTATATTTATTAAGACGTGTTATAATGGGAGAGTTGGAGTTGTAGTTTGTAAATCTACCAACTTACATGCATTGTCTGTGCATAAATAATATAAAAAGAAGTCTCCAGTTCGAGATTAAACTACATTGAAATTTTTACTTTAAAAAATATATATTAATTAAGACGTGAATCACACTTGTGAATTATAAATTACTAGTAAAGTGTAAATTCCGGAATTAGTACATGCACAAATCATCTGTTAATAATAAATAATTATAATAATAACTTACATATTTAATCTCCTAATTTCTTTTTTTATAGCATATAGTGGTCCATCATTTTTTCTTTTCCATTTGTTTAATATTCAACCTGTTAGGATTGTGGCCTCAAATACGCGTAGGCACGAGAGTTCTTGAAGTTGGAGAAAAAGATGAGAAGATGAAGACAACAAGAAAAGGCAACAACAGTTAGAAAAAAGACAACTGGAAGAGTTGCGGTTGACTGACCTAGGGTGTGGTCGACCGTCCTAGGGTGTGGTCGACCGACCACGCGACTGCACACCCGACCGACCACTCGACCACAGCTAATCTGCTGAGCATTCTTCAAGTGTACAAGGTTCAACAAAGAGCAGGACAATCGACCGTGCAAGGTTTTGATGTTGGCGGGACCAAGTGCAGTCGACCGATAGCGGCTGTATTGTTAGGAATGTGTCTGGAATACTCATGGTTCAGATTAGAAGAAGGTAAGATGAAGCACAGAGGTAGAAGCGTCAAAGAGAGTAGAATAAATCAGAGCAGCAATAGTGCAGACAGAGTTGCGGGACCACACCCCCTGTCCGCACACCCGACCGCAGTTGCATAGGGTTTGTCCGAGAGGAGGACGGTCGACCGGTCTTGTTGGACGGTCGACCAACTACGGCGCTATGTTCGTTTTGAGTTTCAATTTGTTAGGTCGTTTCAGCCAAATCTTCAACTCCAAGTTAGATCGTACGACTCTTATTCAGTTACTTCTTTTCCAGATTATATCGGACGACTGAGAATCAAGATTAAACCTAAGGTTCTCTCTATTCTTCTATATATATATATATATATATATATATATATATATATATATATATATATATATATATATATATATATATTGTAAACTCCTCTAATATGAGAGTAGAGTACTTCATAGATTATTTTCTCCATTGCAAAGAGAGGCTCGAGAGAGAGATAGTGCTTGGTGAGTGAGTTTAATTTCTTGTATTGAGTGAATCAATAACTCCTTATAATCTCTTCTAGTTAAATATCAGATCTCCTTATATTTTCCTGCGGATTAAACAAAAGCTAACCTGGATAAATCATTGTTGTGTTTGTGTTGGATTGGTGGATCTACTTGCTTGCTCAATTGATTTGTCTCATCTACTTCGACTTTCTCATTGCTCTATTTAGTTCCGCTGCGATAACGGGCATTTGTTGACGCCCCAATCCCAACATGTATGTTATTTGGACTTTCGAATTTAAGGTCCAATAAGTTGTATTTGTGTTTATCTTTTAGGGTTTGTTTGGGGACTATAAATATAGCAGTAGATGTGAACTCTAGGGCAAGCAACTCATATCAAGGGTAAGCCGTTATCATTATTCAACTTGAGAGGTAAGTGCCGAGTGTATCAAAGGTGAGAGAGAGAGAGAGAAAAAGAGAGAGAGAGAGAGAGAGAGAAATTGAGAGTTGTAATCTCTTTGTAATCTTTATATTTCTTGAGAAATAAGAAGTATTGGTTATCTCTGCATATTATTGTGTTTTTGTGAGATCTTACGATTATTGTGATGACTTGTAATATATAATAAATATTTTCTAATCACTTTGTCATGCATGTCTTCCTATCATCTACATTTTGTTCTGTTCTCTTATTTTCATATGGTTGTTAGAGATAACAAAGTCCTTCCGTAAATTTTATTTTGTCTTCATTTTCTTGTAATTTGAGAAATGTTTTAAAGTAACAACGAGAGTATTGGATCGTGTGAGTTTTTCTGTCAATAATTGCTGAAACATTTTACCCATTTTGACACTTTCTCAACCCCTCTCCTCTTCCCTTCTTCTCTTATCCTTTCCTCCAGATCTGACTGTCCTCCTTCCTTCCTCCCTCATCCTCTGCCCTCCTCCCTTTTCCAGATCCGACTGTCCTCCCTCCTTCCTCTCTCCTCCTCTCCCCTTCTCCGTTTTCCAGATTCGACCGTCCTCCCTCCTTCTTCCTCACTTGTCCAGATCCGAACTCGAACTAGTTACCAACCTGAACCCTACTCCCTCCTCCGGATTCGAACCCAAACTAGCTCCCAGCCCAAACCCTTTTCCTTACTTCGGATCCTCAGCCGCTCCCAATCCAATCCCTCTCCTATTCCCTTCTATTGAAATAGATTTGGGGAAAAATAATTGTTATTCTTGTTATTATTTCTCTACTATATACATCAATATATAAGAATTACATTCTTGGAGAAGAAGAAAGGAGATTGAGAGAAGATTGGGAAGATGAAAGATTTGGAAAATCTGTTTCCTATAGATTAGGAAACAGAATATACAACTACTATATTTCAATACTCCCCCTCAAGTTGGTGCATAGATATTGAACATGCCCAACTTGTCAACAAATTTCAAAAAGAGCCGATTCGAAACTGCCTTGGTTAGGATATCTGCGAGCTGATCTTCTGACTTCACTTTCGATATCTCAATGACTTTCTTGTCTATTTTTTCTTTGATAAAGAATCTAACCACCTCTACATGTTTTGTCCATCATGTTGAACCGGGTTAGCAGCAATATCACACGCTGCTTGACTATCATAATACACTTTTATAGGTTCATTCGGACCATAGTCTAAGTCCTGCAACAAGAGTTTCAGCCATAAGGCTTCCGCTATTCTTAAAGCTACTTTGCAATACTCAACCTTTGCACTAAAGCGCGCAACAACATTTTGCTTCTTGCTCCTCTATACTTTCTTTGAGACAAAAATATCCCCTTTCTTGAGCGAGAAACTTTAATACCAATGAAGTATCTCAAAGAGCCAAGATCTTTCATTTCGAACTATTGTGACAAGTAGTTCTTTAATGCCTTCCTCTCCTCAGGATCATCTCCAGTTACTATCATATCATCCACATAAATAATGAGAGCTGTAACCTTCTTTCCTTTTATGAGCAGGGTATGATCTGAATTACTCTGACAATATCCGAATGTCCTCATTGATTTTGTAAACCTCCCAAACCAAGCTCTTGGCGATGGTTTGAGACCATATAGCGCCTTCCTCAATTGACACATATTATTACTGTGTTGGACTGATCTATTTGATCATGACGGTAGATCCATATAAACATCTTCTGTCAATTCCCCATGCAAAAATGCATTCTTCACATCAAATTGCTCCAACTACCAGTCAAGATTTGTAGCAAGTGACAGCAGAACTCTAACAGTGTTGAACTTTGCCACATGTGCAAATATTTTGTCATAATCAATTCCATACGTCTGAGTGTATCATTTGACAACCAGCATTGCTTTGTATCGCTCTATTGAACCATCAGACTTATACTTCACCATATAAATCCATCTGCATCCTACTGGCTTTTCCCTGCTGGCAGCTCGACTATCTTCCAAGTCTCATTCTTTTTCAAGGACTTCATTTCCTCATTCATAGCTGCTTTCTACCTTGGATCGGTAAGGGCTTCCTGCACACTGTTAGGAATAGATACAGTAGATAATTGATTTACAAATATCTTATTTGATTCCGACAAGCAGTGAGTGGATACATAATTACTTATGGGATGCTTGACGTTACTAGTGGGATCATGTTTATAAGTGGGTTTTGGAATACCTCTATTAGTATGGTGCGGGAGTTCACTTCTAGGAGATTCGTACAATGATGACGATTGGTTTTGGGGTTCTGACGGTTCACTCTCACTGAAATTTGGTACTGGTTGCAATTCTTCAAGATGGTCTTCTTCCCTTGGTTGCACTTCTTCATGAGGGTCTTCCTCCCTTTCTAGGCCTTCATTCAAGTGTTCGCCATTATTTATATCCAATTGTTCGTTCTGACTGGTAATTACTTCATCATACCCAAGAGTCTGAACTTCACTAATCCCTTCATCATACCCAAGAGTCTGAACTTCAATTCGGTACTCCCCTTAAAGTTCAGTCGTAGAAGAAGAAAAATACATCTCATCTTCATGGAACACAACATCCATAGTCACAAACATTCTTTGAGTTGGTGGGTGATAGCACCGATATCCTTTCTTATTCTTTGTATATCCCATGAAAACACAGCGAATAGCTCGAGGAGTTAACTTATTGCGTTCATGTTGATGAAGATGCACAAAAGCAATACACCCAAACACACGAGGTGATAAGTTGGCGACTTTTGGTGCATTCACAACTTCAGTTAATGCTTGAAATGGTATGAGGAAGTTTAGATTACTATAGTGAACTCGGTTGATTAAGTATGCAGCAGAAGCAAGGGCTTCCCCCCAATAAATATGTGGCATATTTTCATGAATAAGAGAAGCACGGACCACCTCGAGTAAGTGTCTATTTTTTCTTTTTGCAATCCCATTCTGTTGTGGTGTATATGAGTATGTAGTCTGGTGAACAATGCCGTGTTCTACCAAATATTGTTGCAGATTCGAACTCAGGTACTCTCCGCCATTATCACTCCTAAGAACTTGAATCTGTGATTTATACTGAATCATAATATGCTTGTGAAATTTCTGAAATAAGCCACTAACTTCACTTTTCGACTTCATCAAACAAATCTAGGTCATACGAGTACAGTCATCAATAAATGTCACAAACCATTTGACTCCTCCAAATGTAGTGGTTTTGGATGGACCTCAAACACCAGAATAAATAATCATAAATGGAAGAGAGCTTCTACTTGGACTTAGAGGAAAAGAGACACAGTGACCTTTTGCGAGTTCACACACACCACACCGAAAGATAGAAATATCCAACTTAAAAAATAAACTTAGAAATAATTTCTTCAAATAACCAAAAGAAGCATGCCCTAGACGTCGATGCCATAACCAAATATCTAATTTCTTCTTCTCATCTTCGGATCCTTCCACACTTAGAGCTTATGGAAGGATCCTCCATTAAGTACTGATTTTAGGAGGGCCTCATCCCTCCTCCCTTTCCCCACCAAAATGCCTTCTCTCATATTCAAATGACAATCAAAATCATACAATAATCAAGAAAACAAATTCTTGTGTGGGCGACGGTGGACAGTGGACATGATAATTGAGAGAAATGACTTAACTTGGACCTATTTAGGTCAGATTTGGTGAGTGCCTGGGGTTACTTTCGTGTCAGTGGGCTTAGAGGTATCGTTTGTGTTACTGTTGAGAGCAACGATAGTTGCAGTTGAGGGTGATAGTGAACGATGGTTAAGCTAGGTGATGCGAGAAATGACTCAATTTTGATCTATTCAGGTCAGATTGATAGGTGCCTGGGGTTTTTCTTGTATCAGTGGGCTTGAAGGTGGCATCTGTGTTATCGTTAGGGGCGATGATAGTTGCAGGTGCGGTTAGGGGTGATAGTGGACCGGGGTCAAGCTAGGTGATGAGAGAAATTGCTCAATTTTGACACATTAAAGTCATATTCGGTGGGTGTCTGGGGTTTCTCTCATATCAATGGGTTAGGAGGTGGCGTTTGTGTTACCGTTGGGGGCAACGACATCTATGGTTGGGGATGGCGGTGATAGTGCACGGTGGACAAGTTAGAGGATGATGGAAATACTCAATTTTGATATATTCATGTCAGATTGGGTGGGTGGGTGGGGTTTCTATCGTATTATTGGGCTTGGAAGTGACATTAGTTTTACCGTTGTGGGCGACAACAGTTGTGATTGCGGTTGACAGCGACGATGGACAGTGGACAAGGCAAGCAATGAGAAAAAGGACTAAATTTTGACCTATTCATGTTAGATTGGGTGGATGCTTGAGATTTGCTTTGGCTAGATCACAAGTAGGATTGAAATTTGTTGTATTATATGAATATTGGTTATTATTATTTTTGGGTAGAGAACTCTCTTGTATGGGGCATGTTGTCTTTTACGGAGAATGAATTTTATGACTCAGTCTGTTAGGTTTTATAAACTTCAAACTTTATTTTTGGTTGTATGTTTTGTTAAACTGTTTTTAATAAAATGCAGGGGAATGCTATCCCCGCTGTTAACTATGAAAAAAAATAACGAGAAAGGGGTCTCTTTCTGTACAGAAAAATGACAGTGATAGGGTGTTGATTTCAGCCTTGAAATGTGCATCTTATTCCGAGGGTTTTTAGGTGGTCCTTACAATTATAACTACATCTTATTGCAGCAAAAGTTTTGAGGTGGTCCTTACATATTCAGATATTCTTCAATAATGAGCTAGACTTGTTTCTATACCTATACTTGATATTTAACTAACTAGTCTTTAAATTGATGTTACACATAAACTTACCTTAGATCATATGTAGATCTTACCTAATTAGGGTTGTATATTTAACTTCAAAAAATATGAGATGCTTGTGTCTCTGTTTAGGGTCATAGTTACTAACAGAGATTTTTCAAGCTCTCATCGCAACCTTTAGACTGAACACAAAATCATGATTCAAGAACACTTTAAATTTTCTTTCTGAAAAGAGAAGTAAGAATAAAAAAATAACTTGTGCCTCTGTTTCTTAATTTCTTTGTAGAATTTTACACCACTTCTAAGGGCCTATTTTAGACCGATGATAAATTTACTGACTGAATTTATTTCCTACTGAACAAAACTCTAACTTCGTTAAGAAACACATACCCTGATAATGTCCATTTTAACTCCCAAAGTTTGACTGAAGCCTACTTTTCTTAGTGGATATTGGGTTAATGGACTATCCCATGTATCCTCCAAACCCAAAATCCAACAAAAAAAAACTAATTGCACATAGGCAAAATAGATTATTTTATCCATTACAAAGAGAGGCTTGAGAGAAAGATAGTTCTTGATGAGTGACTTTAATTTCATGTATTGAGTAAATCATTAACTCTTTCTAATCTCTTCTAATTTAATATTATATCTACCTATATTTTCCATCCAGATTAAGCGAAAGCTAAACGGAATAAATTCTCGTTGCGTTTGTATTGGATTGATGGATCTATTTGCTTGCTTGCTCAATTGATTCGTCTCATCTACTTCGACTTCCTCATTGCTCTGTTTAGTTCCGCTGCACTACTGGGGTGTTTGTAGCCACCCCATACCAACAAGACTTTGCATGTGTTTCAGTGTAGGGCTTGCCATTAGAAGCTACCGAACAACCATTGGTAGCTTGAGAAGCTATATGTATGTTGAAAACATAATTGGGGGAAAATGATTTTTATTCTTATTTATTTTTATTCTTTACTGTATACATCTATATATAAGGATTACATTCTTGGATGAGAAAAAAGGAGACTGAGAGAAGATTGATGGGTAAGCAATTTGGGAAATCTGTTTCCTATAGATTAGAAAACAGAATATACACATTAGCACTTACTATATTTCAACACTCCCCCTCAAGTTGGTACATAGATATTGAATATGCCCAACTTGTCAACAAATTTCAAGAAGAGCCGACTCTAAACTGCCTTGGTCAGGATATCTGCGAGCTGATCTTCTGACTTCACTTAATGAGATGAAATTTGTTGACAAGGTTGGTGTTTGCTACTCGCACGTGCTGTTGTTGATGCATAGTTGATTGCACATGTATTTGTCTTCGTTGGTTGCACGTGTGTTCACCGTGTCCGTTGTTTTGCTCTTGCCGTTGTTCTTAGTATGCACGTGTGTGTACGTGGATTGCACGTGTTGCGGTGTGCATGTGCTACTGTTGTTGTTAGTAGTGCTTGTTGTGTTGCTAGTTGCTGTTCTTCACTATGGGACAATATTCGTATGAGTCAAGGAAGTGTACTCATTGTGGCAAGATCGACCACACGAAAGCTCGTTGTTTTAAGATTATCAGCTATCCGGAGATCTGGGATCATAGTAGGGATATTCGGAAGAAGACTTGCAATCAACCCACTGTCACAGTTGGAGTTGCTGATCGTGCTGCTGCAGGTAATGATGGTAAGGGATTTAATATTTCTGCTTCTGTTATGAATAATGCATGGATAATTGATTCGTGCACTACCGACCATATGACTTGATTCTAGACAAGTCCAAAATTTTCAACCATCCACCAAATCAACTGTATCCACTGTCAATGGTGATCCTGCCACTGTTACTGGCAAGGGTTCCATATCTCTCAAAAATAACCTAGCCTTAGATACTGCCCTAGTTGTGCCATCCTTGAATTTTAACTTATTATCTGTTGCTCAAATAAATACTAACTACTGCGATAACGGGCGTTGGTTGACGTCCCAATCCCAACAACTGGTATCAGAGCGTCAGGTTGCCGAGTCCCTTGGTTAAGATGACAGACCATAGTATTTTGAAGATCAAGCAGTTCGATGGAAAGATCAATTTCATTCTTTGGAAGACTGACATGTATGATGTCCTTGTTCAAGAACATATGCAGTTCGCCATTAAGAAGAAAGAAAAGCTAATTGATAAGAAGGATGACAGTTGGGAAGATATTCATGGTCATAAGTCTGATCCGACTATCCTTGGCGGACGAGGTCAAGTGCAGATTTATTGAAGAAACTGATGCGTCGAGTTTGTGGAAAAAACTCATAGCTGACTACTCTGGTTTGTCATTATTAGATCGAATGCATTAGAAGAGGAAGTTGTTCGGTTTATCTATGAAGGAAGGTACCAATCTCCAAGACCATATTACAGAATTCAATAAGGTATTATCTGAACTTAAGGCGATCAACGAGGATGTGTGTAAGGAAGATAAGGCTTTCAACGTGATATATTCACTGCTGGATTCGTACGAGTCTTTGATCCTTACCATGCTACATGGTAGATCTGCCAATGAGAGTATTTCGGTAGATGGTGTAATCAAAGAATTGAAGGAAAATCAACTTAGGAAGGAGACTCAGAAATCACCGTCCATTCCCACAAGTTGTCTAGCAGTGGATGGTCCTTAGGGGGAAGACAAAGTGCTTTGCAAAAGAATTCGATCCGTTATCGATATTGCAAGAGGCCAGAGCATATCAAGAAAGACTGTTGGAAATTGCAAACTTAGGAGAGCACAAAGAATGGAAATTCAGCCGCTAATGTGGTTGGTGTCTTTGATTCAGGTGATTCGTGTCTTCTTGTTTCAAATTCTTTAGAAGTGGATTCTAGTTGGTTTCTTGACTCACGGAGTTCTTCTCATATTTGCTCCGAGAGAGAGTTGATTTCTACTTATAAGTCTACTACGGGGCATTGTGTGACAACGGGAAGTGGGGAGATTTGTGAAAAAGTAGGTGAGGGGACAGTTGAGTTGAAGATGCTAAGTCTAAATATGTTCACTTTAAGGGATGTTTTGCTTATTCCTCTGCTGAAACGAAATCTAATTTTCTTGAGAACTCTTGATGCACGGGATTGTAGGTACACAGCTCGAAATGGAGTTCTAGTAGATTCTTGATTCTGATGACTATAACATGATACACATATATTCTATTCAACATGTCTCTTGTAGTGTGTACCCAAAGCTTTCAAGCTTCAAGATCAAGCTGCAAGACAAGTGTCACTCAAAGCTTCAAACATTTTCAAAGTGATCAGCACAAGAACAACAGAGTGTCTATATAAATTGATGTACAAAATTGTAATCTTTGATATATTTACTTAAAAATCTTGTAATAGCCTTGATGCACACACACACACACATCTCCTAGGAATAAAATAAAGTTTATTAAAAATCAAAAATGTCAAATTCAAGCTTGTATGAGTTCAGCTGTCAAGTACCAGTCGACTTACGTTGCTAAGCAGTCGACGGTTCAAGTACGAAACAATCTGAACTTACTCAAGCTCTGACCAGTCGATTCCTTTGGCAACCCAGTCAACTGTTCGAGCAGCTTTGATAGTTTTCTGAGTATTTAAATTTTGTTTTCGAATTCAAATCTTTTCTGCCGTTTGATGGCAGTTAGTTAACTATTTTCCAATGACTCTGGAGTGTCTACTCTATAAATAGACTCCAGATTTTACTTGAAAAAGGTTACCTATTGCATTAAACAAATCTTTGCTTTTGTTCAAGTGTTTGTGAAAAAGAACTCAATATTTTCAAAGAACTCCCACTCTCTTAGACTTGATTCTCTAATATCAGTTTTGTAACAACGATTAAGTTCAAGACTACACTTAGAAGTTGACCTATAGCCTCAATATAAAAAGCACATTCAAAAATCAAGGTTCTAGGTGTTGTAATTTTCGATTTCTTTGTTGTTCACTCTCGGGTTGTGAGAGTGGTCCTCTCGGTTGGAAAGAAGGTCTCTTGGTGTAGAGTCAGTGTTCACTCTAGGTTGTAGAGTGGGGTTTTGCTCTCTCTCTAGTGGTGAGAGAGGCCTACGGGTTTGACATAGTTGTTGCCAAAGGTCGTAAGGTATTCTTATAAATCTTTTCAAGAATAGTAAAAAATTTCAAGTGGATTGGTTGGGGACTGGATGTAGGTCGGAAAGACCGAACCACGATTTATCGCTGTGTTAGATTGCTGATTCTCTGTGGTTTGATATTTCCAACTTGTAAATTTAATTTTGCTACATTTTTTTTCTGTCTGTGTCTGATCAGTCGACTGGTAGTCCTATTAAGTCGACTTACAGACTCGTTGTTCTTCAAGTTGATCACGTCTCCTTTTTTATCTGTCGATTCAGTCGACTAGTTTCTTTTATAGTCGACTTAAAAGGTGTTTCAAGTTGAATAATTTTTTAATAATTTTTAGATAACACTATTCACCCCCCCTCTAGTATTATCTGCCTTGCATACAGGATCCAATAGTTCTGTCTATTTTTCAGGGTCGTCGTAAGGTGATTAGAGGTATGACAGTGGTTGGGCCAAGCCAAAACATGTTAGAACCTGAATATAAAATAATAAGAAATTCCAACAAAGTTGTGAAGAAATCAAATACAGAAAGGAAAAACAGTAAACAATAAACTTGTACAGAGTCGAGATTTTGAAGAATCTCTGTCCTTAAAGCAGAATTTGCCCCGTAGTGTGACGGTTACCGGCAAATCGCTTCCCAGGATACAACTGTACCTTCTCTGAAGATGCAGCACCCTTGCTTCAGAGACAACGAACTGCTGTCTGTGTGTACTCTCAGTTGACAGACCCTGGACTCAGAGCAGAGGAAGAAGAAGAGGAAGACTCAAGTGGAAAAATTTTCTGTATCTGTTTGGGAGCTGATGTCTGGGTATAAGAGTTGGACTGGAGACTGTTCAGCAGCCATTACTCTGTAACAACAGAGTAATGGGGACTCTTCAGTTTAGTAACTGGTGAGCCATTACTCTGCTGTTACAGAGTAATGGCCTCAGTTACTGAATCTGAAAAGTCTTTTCAGTTCAGTAGGGGAAGAGGCTGTCTGGGCAAAAAAGTAAAATAAAAAATTTAAGCCAGACCAAACCACCAAACCAAACCAAACCGAGCCGAGCCGAGCCGAGCCGAGCCGAGCCGAGCCGAGCCGAAGCCGAAGCCGAGGCCGAGGCCGAGGCCGGAGCCGGAGCCGGAGCCGGAGCCGGGCCGGGCCGGGCGCGCGCGCGCGCGCGCGTGTGTGTTTGTCATTTTGGCTAAGTCCTCTCTCCACTACACGTTAGTGGTAACCCCCGGGCCACGCCCTCTAGTCCAGTTTTCTAGTATATATACTAGTAAAAATCTTTCCCAATTTCCGATATGGGACTATCCATTTGTTAAGTTGGTACCTTTCAAGTACCCAACTTTGGATCAACATTTCTCATTCATACGGAATTGGTTTTTGGCAAGTGAGTATACTACGGAATAGTACTCGATGAGAGGATCGCAATCCACTCATTTTCCGGCGCCGCCGGTGGCCGGAGCTCGCCAGAATCCGGCCGGGAAAACTGCAAAAACTAATTCCAACAATCCCCCACATGAATGGAAATTACCAGACCATGTAATCCAGACACGACAGAAAAACAAAAAACATGACAGAAAGACTCTGAGAGTACAATTGGAAAATCACTGCATCAGGAATGGTAGTAATTTTTCAACTTTGAACCACCCTTAGTAATTAGCTATCGGATTCACTTGACCAGGTAGTGATCATGATGTCTTGAACTACCCGGACGTTCATGTGAACCTAGACAATAACTATCACACAGTTTCATCTCCTCACAAAACCAAGTTCTCTTGTTGTGTTCATTTTGGCCTTGAACATCCCTGGTTAATCATGAGTGAACTTGGAGAATGTAGCCTCTCTTCATTCTCCTAGAAACGGCCCCATTTCACACTCACAAGGTGATTTTCCATAAAGAGTATCCTGCTATACCCCACTTTTATTTCAAAGCTATGGGAATCATTAAAAGCCAAGCTTATCCTAACTATTTGCAGGCAGCACTTGTTTTGTCATCCTAAGAATGGGTATGAGATGTTAATCTCTAAGTGCTTTCGTTGATTCAACAAGATTTAGTTGTCCCTTTGAACCTAGATCTTGGGATCTCCAATTTCTAACTAGGGTTTCCATCAAGTATCCTCTTTCGTCATAGGCTTTAAACCCATTCCTCTTGATGATCTCACAACCTGCTCTCGCGACAGACCTTTAGTAAATGGATCCGCTAGGTTGTCGGCCGATTTTATATATTCTATAGAGATTACTCCATTTGAGAGCAGGTGTCTAATGGTTTTGTGTCGCCTTCTGATATGACGAGACTTACCATTATACATGCAATTCAGTGCCCATGCTATAGCCGATTGGCTGTCACAGTGTACACATAAGGCAGGCACTGGTTTTTCCCACATAGGGATATCCTCTAAAAAGTTGCGAAGCCATTCTGCTTCTTCTGCCGCTTTGTCTAAAGCAATGAATTCAGATTCCATGGTGGATCTGGCCAATAGCGTTTGTTTAGAGGATTTCCATGACACAACTGCACCACCAAGTGTAAAGACATATCCACTTGTGGATTTTGAGTTTTTGGAGTCCGATATCCAGTTGGCATCACTGTAGCCTTCCAGTACTGCTGGATATCTGGTGTAATGCAGCGCATGACTATGAGTATGTCGCAAGTAGTTCAATACTCTAGTTATTCCTTTCCAGTGACTTCGTCCTGGATTACTCGTGTATCGGCTCAGTACGTTTACCGAATGTGCTAGGTCCGGTCTTGTACAATTTGTTAGGTACATCAGACTACCAATTACACGTGCATATTCCAGTTGTGATATGCTTTCGCCTGTATTTTTGAACAGGTGAAGACTTGGATCGACGGGACTTTTTGCTGTCCCATTGGAATAATTCTTGAATCTTTCAAGTACTTTCTCAGCATAATGAGCTTGAGACAAAGTAATTCCCTCAGATGTCCTGGAGACTTTGATTCCTAGTATGACATCTGCAACTCCCAAGTCTTTCATGTCAAACTTGCCACTAAGCATGCTCTTAGTTTGTTTGATAATGTCGTTATTGCTTCCAATAATGAGCATGTCGTCTACGTATAGACAGACCAGAATGTATCCGTTTGGAGTATCTTTGATGTAGATACATTTATCACATTCATTTATTTTGAAACCATTTGACATCATAGCATTGTCAAATTTTGCATGCCATTGCTTTGGAGCTTGTTTCAGGCCGTACAGTGATTTTACAAGCCTGCACACTTTATTTTCCTGTCCAGGAACTACGTAACCCTCAGGTTGTTTCATGTATATTTCTTCTTCTAAGTCCCCATTTAGAAATGCAGTTTTAACATCCATTTGATGTATTTCCAGGTTACGTAGAGCTGCAATAGCTATCAACATTCTTATGGATGTTATTCTTGTAACTGAGGAATATGTATCGAAGAAATCTAGGCCCTCTTTTTGCCTAAATCCTTGTACCACAAGTCTAGCCTTATGCTTCTCTATTGAACCATCTGGTTTCAATTTTTGTTTGAAAATCCATTTGCATCCTAGAGCTTTACATCCAGAAGGCAAATCGACTAACTCCCATGTATGATTTTGCATAATGGAGTCTATTTCACTTTTGATTGCTTCCTTCCACATAGGAGCATCAGGCATAGACATGGCTTCCTTGAACGTTCTGGGCTCATTCTCTAACAGAAAGGCCGTCACAAAGTCAGGACCAAATGATTTTGATGTTCTAGCCCGTTTACTTCGTCTAGGCTCATCGGTATCTTGTTCTGGTTCATCAACTGAAGTGCTTGCAGTCCCTTGTTCACGTGTACGTTTAGGGTACGTAGTATCCTTGCACGGAAACACGTGTTCAAAGAATGAAGCATTTCTTGATTCCATTATTGTATTTACATGGATATCCGGTATATCCGATTTGTATACCAAGAACCGATATGCACTACTGTTGTGTGCGTAGCCTATGAATATGCAATCAATCGTCTTAGGTCCGATGGTGACCTGTTTCGGGTTAGGTACTGCCACTTTTGCTAGACACCCCCACACTTTGAGGTATTTATACGAAGGTAAGTTACCTTTCCACAATTCGTATGGTGTCTTACCGGTTTTCTTGTGAGGTATTTTGTTGAGAATGTAGTTGGCAGTCAGCAACGCTTCCCCCCACATGTTTTGGGGTAAGCCAGAATTCAACAACAAGGCATTCATCATCTCCTTTAGAGTTCGGTTTTTGCGCTCGGCTGTACCGTTTGATTCGGGTGAGTAGGGAGCAGTTGTCTGATGAACTATTCCATGTTCCGAGCAGAACATGTTAAATGGTGCATCATATTCTCCTCCTCTATCACTTCTAACGATTTTAATCGTTTTGCCAAGTTGATTCTCAACCTCAAGTTTATATTCTTTGAATTTATCCAAAGCCTCATTTTTGCTATGTAACAAATATACATAACAGAATTTTGTGCAATCGTCTATGAAAGTCACAAAGTATTTTTTGCCACCTCTGGTCTGCACGTATTTTAAGTCACACAGATCTGTGTGAATAAGACCTAGAGTTTCTGTGTTTCTTTCTACAGAACGTGATGGAGTTTTAGTGAGTTTGGCCTCCGTGCAAACTTCACATTTTTCTGAGTTATCTACCTTAAACTTTGGTAGCAGATTCATGTTAACTAATCTACGCATAGAATTTACATTAACATGGCCTAGTCTTTCATGCCAAACAGAAGAAGACTCAACAACATAGGCAATAGGAGTTATTTCATTAACTTTGGGAACAGCAGGAACAATAGTTTTTGGGATGACTGTCATTACATTAAACTTGAACAGTCCATCCTTTACATATCCTTTACCCAAATATACCCCATTCTTGGACAGTACAAAATTATCAGAAACAAGTACAACTTTGAACCCATTCTTACTTAGCAAAGAACCTGATATCAAGTTCTTTCTAATGTCTGGGACATGCAGCACATTTGTGAGTGTTAGCTCTTTGCCTGAAGTCATTTTCAGCACTATCTTCCCTGTTCCTTCAATTTTGGAGGTGGAAGAGTTTCCCATGAACAGTTGTTCATCTTTGTTGCACTTCTGATAGGAAGTGAACATTTCCTTGTCCGAGCAGATATGCTTGGTGGCCCCAGTATCGTACCACCATTCACGAGGATTGCTCCCCACAAGATTTACCTCTGAAACAACAGCACAGAGGTCCAGGTCAGAGAGACCAGTGGACAAGTTCTCAGCTATGTGTACATGGGATTTTTCATTTCCTTTTACATGGCCTGTTTTTGAATAATTACTGTCCTTACTGCGGCACTCTGAAATTTTGTGCCCCAGTTTACCACACTTGTGGCATTTCCCTGCAAACCTCTTTGCAAGTGGCTTTTTGCTTGAGGTCTGTGGCTGAAACTTCCTCTTCTTGCCCTTCTGTTCATGCTCCACCACATTGGCCTTTTCTATGGACTGATTTCCATAGGACCTCTCAGCCTTGCGATTCTCTTCTTCGATTCGCAACCTGATAATTAGGTCTTCAAGAGACATCTCCTTTCGTTTGTGTTTGAGATAGTTCTTGAAATCTTTCCACCCAGGTGGAAGTTTTTCAATGAACGCTGCAACCTGGAATGGTTCGCACAGCGTCATGTTTTCTGCAGCAATGTCATGCATTATAACCTGCAGTTCTTGGACCTGACTCACCACAGTTTTGGAGTCAATCATCTTATAGTCCAGAAATTTGCCGACAACAAATTTCTTGGACCCGGCGTCTTCTGTTTTGTACTTCTTTTCCAGGGACCCCCACAGGAGTTTGGACGTCTTGAAGACACAATAGACGTTATACAAGGAGTCTACTAGGCCATTCAGGATGTAGTTCCTGCAAAGGTAGTCTTCCTGAGTCCACGCGTCAACTGCAGCAACAGAGTGTGCTTCCATTGGCGCCAGCATCGGGGCAGATTCATTGAGGAATCTGTCCAGCTTCAATGTGGTCAGGTAGAACTGCATCTTCCCCTGCCACCTTTTGAACCCAGTTCCATTGAACTTCTCCGGTTTTTCTCCCACGCTTATGTGCGTGGGCAGAACGACCGAATGTGCCACAACCGATTGTGCAGTCACATTCTGGGTCACCGGAGTTTGGGTACTGATAAGCCCAGCAGCAACTTCAGTTTGTGTGTTTTCCATGTTTTGATTTTGTTCTCTTCTCTGAAATTGGGTGAAACAGAAACTATTAGTTATTTTTCCGAACAGAACCTGTAAACAAACTTCACAAAATTGTTAGAATCTGTGAGGAAAAATTCTGCTTTAAGATTGTTAGAACCTGAATATAAAATAATAAGAAATTCCAACAAAGTTGTGAAGAAATCAAATACAGAAAGGAAAAACAGTAAACAATAAACTTGTACAGAGTCGAGATTTTGAAGAATCTCTGTCCTTAAAGCAGAATTTGCCCCGTAGTGTGACGGTTACCGGCAAATCGCTTCCCAGGATACAACTGTACCTTCTCTGAAGATGCAGCACCCTTGCTTCAGAGACAACGAACTGCTGTCTGTGTGTACTCTCAGTTGACAGACCCTGGACTCAGAGCAGAGGAAGAAGAAGAGGAAGACTCAAGTGGAAAAATTTTCTGTATCTGTTTGGGAGCTGATGTCTGGGTATAAGAGTTGGACTGGAGACTGTTCAGCAGCCATTACTCTGTAACAGCAGAGTAATGGGGACTCTTCAGTTTAGTAACTGGTGAGCCATTACTCTGCTGTTACAGAGTAATGGCCTCAGTTACTGAATCTGAAAAGTCTTTTCAGTTCAGTAGGGGAAGAGGCTGTCTGAAGCCGAAGCCGAAGCCGAGGCCGAGGCCGAGGCCGAGGCCGAGGCCGAGGCCGGAGCCGGAGCCGGAGCCGGGGCCGGGCCGGGCCGGGCCGGGCCGGGCCGGGCGCGCGCGCGCGCGCGCGCGCGTGTGTTTGTCATTTTGGCTAAGTCCTCTCTCCACTACACGTTAGTGGTAACCCCCAGGCCACGCCCTCTAGTCCAGTTTTCTAGTATATATACTAGTAAAAATCTTTCCCAATTTCCGATATGGGACTATCTATTTGTTAAGTTGGTACCTTTCAAGTACCCAACTTTGGATCAACATTTCTCATTCATACGGAATTGGTTTTTGGCAAGTGAGTATACTACGGAATAGTACTCGATGAGAGGATCGCAATCCACTCATTTTCCGGCGCCGCCGGTGGCCGGAGCTCGCCGGAATCCGGCCCGGAAAACTGCAAAAACTAATTCCAACAAAACAATCTCTACAAGCTTTGGGAAATCCAAAATACTTGCGCAAGTGTTGCTCCTTTTCCTGTTATTCCTGCAAGTTCAGCTAGTTTGCCGCAACTAGATTCATCAAGACGAGACCACGACGTTCGAATATCTTCGAGAGGTGGAGAAAGCCTAAGAGTAGGTGGAGTTTGTGCGGAGTTTGGCAACTTCGTGAGTACATCTACGGAGGTGTACCCTTGAAAGGGTATACTGGATTCGCTGAGATTAGGTAGAGATTATTTAACTAGAAGAAGAAGCTATTGTTCAAAGTTTTTTTTTTTTTTTTTTGCAAGTGAAATTTATTAGAGTTTGGAGATGAATGACACATCATGTGATAGCACTCGTATGCAATCCAAGGTGGAATTTGTTAGGAATGTGTCTTGAATACTTGTGGTTCAGATTAGAAGAAGGTAAGATAAAGCACGGAGGTCAAAGTGTCGAAGAGAGTAGAAGAAAATAGCAGCAGCAAGGTGCAGGCATAGTTGAAGTCGATCGCACACCTGACCGCAGTTGTACTGGGATTGGCCGAGAGGTGGACGGTCGACCGTCCGGTCTTGTTGGACGGTCGACCGACTGCGGCGCTGTGTTCATTTTGGGCCTCGATTTGTTAGGTCGTTTCAGCCAAATCTTCAACTCCATGTTAGATCGTACGACTCCTATTTAGTTACTTCATTTTCAGGTTATATTGGACGACTGAGAATCAAGATTAAACCTAGGTTTCTCTCTATTCTTCTATATATATTGTAAACTCCTCCTTTTATGAAAGTAGAGTACTTTATAGATTATTTTGTCTATTTCAAAGATAGGCTAGAAAGAGAGATAGTGCTTGGTGAGTGAGTTTAATTCCTTGTATTGAGTGAATCAATAACTCCTTATAATCCCTTCTAGTTGAATATCAAATCTCTCTATATTTCCCTCCGGATTAAGGAAAAGCTATCCGGGATAAGTCATCGTTGTGTTTGAGTTAGATTGGTGGATCTACTTGCTTGCTCAATTGATTCGTCTCATCTACCTCGACTTCCTCATTGCTCTATTTAGTTCCGTTGCGACAACGGGCATTGGTTGACACCCCAATCCCAACAAGTACTTCATCTGAGAGGTGAAAGATTTCTCCATCGTAAACAACAAGCAAGTTCCAATTACGCTTGAGAGAAGATCGTGATGAGA
The DNA here is from genome assembly GCA_017893485.1 of Hemerocallis citrina. Classification (NCBI taxonomy): domain Eukaryota; kingdom Viridiplantae; phylum Streptophyta; class Magnoliopsida; order Asparagales; family Asphodelaceae; genus Hemerocallis; species Hemerocallis citrina. The sequence goes on along the minus strand of CM030363.1, from coordinate 7,047,136 downwards.
ATTATAATATTCTTCTATCTTCTCTACATGAAATAACATCTCGGTTCTTCCTTCTCCGGATTAAGATGAAAGTCCCATCCGGGACAATTTTTGTATTCTTTGTGTGATTGATGTGATCTAGTTTTGTTTGGTGGTTTGTGTTAATTGTGTCGAAGACTCAACAAGATCATCTAAAGGTAATCAAATTCCCTAACACTTTGGACTCGAGCCGCTGGAGAGGATTATAGATCTAGCATGGCGAAGTTTACCAACCATTCCGACCACAATATAGGAGGCATTGTAGCGGTTGACTATGACATCAATAACAAGAAACACATCACAATGGGCAATGAGTACTATACCTGAATCATAGCACTTATTTGCCTGACATCAAGTGACACGAAATTGGGAGTATCAATTCGGATGAGACCATCCACAGCCCGGCATTCCCACACCTTCAACATACTTTACAACTCATAAATTTGCAATGACTAATGGGTAATGCTCCATTGAAAACGAATCCGTAAAAATGGGTGTGAAAACCACCTAAGTCGCTGTTTCCAACATCGGCCAAGGTTATAACATAAACCGCTGTTGGAAACCCAATAGTGGCCTAGGTTATAATAAACCTGAAGCCGCTGTTCCCAAACAGCGGCCAAGATGGTTTTCAATTGCCCATGACTCAAAGACATTCTTCACAGTGAGCACTTGTTCGAGCACTTCATATAGACCTTGGGTCCAACCGTAAGAATACAATATTCAAAACATTGAATAAACAAATACAACAATAGAGAATTCCAAAAAGTGTCGTGTATTATATCAAATGCGGTAACGCAACATTTCCGAAAATCTTTCAATCCACGTACTAAATAGCCCCAGGGTCTATAACAAGTCCTGAAGATCACCTACATAAAGGAAAGTCAAAAATGTTGAGCAAAAGAGGGCATTTGGTCTAGTGGTATGATTCTCGCTTAGGGTGCGAGAGGTCCCGAGTTCAATTCTCGGAATGCCCCATTATTTTTTATAACTTTTTTGGTGTTTCTGTTCTAATTTTGTTTCATTTCTTTTTTCCCATTTATCTTATCTTCCTTTGTTATTATGTTCTATTGAAAACCAGAACTCTGAGATCGATACCGGAAAGTGTCTGGTTCAACTGTTACATAGGCTATATTCCACCTTTCATTCAAAAAAAAAAACAGAAAACTGTAAGATGTGTGCCTGTAACGTGAAGAGTTTCGGAGGAGAAACAGGGCCTAGGCAAAACTGTCGCGTGGATGAGGATGCGAGTATTGTCGTTGAGATATTTTTGTTTTCTTTCATTCGAGCATGGGTTGCTTGTTTGAAGCATTGTAGCTAGGGATTCAGATAGTGTATAATTACAAACATTTTATCCCATTTTATGTTTTGGTTGTTCCTGTATTTCTACCATAATCATTTCAGTAAAGTCTAGGCCAGGTTTAATAGAACCTTACTCATTACGAGATCTACAGCTGATATTACAACTGTGCACTAGGCCAGGTTTAACATAAATAACCTGATCACCTCCCATCCCAAAAAAGTCCTATATGAAGTTTAAAACCGCCCTGAGATAAATTTAGTTGTGAATACTTTCCAACATCCCAACCTAGCTAAAAATATTTGTAAATTTTATTTGACAAAAGAGGTTGTAGATATACTAATTTGCCTAACAAATGTACAGAGTAAGATTGAAAATGTCTCATTCTCGAAATATGTCATCAAGTTGTTAAACATTAAAGATTTGTATAGAGAAGACTAGGAAAGAAAACTTTGACAGTTCGACTTTGTTGTTATAGATAGACATGATTAGGGCCCCCTACATTATAGTGTAAGATTAAAACGGCATTCATGAGGAAATAACCAGCAAGCTTACAAGACAGGACCAAAAAGCTCTTCCAACTAGCTGATACTCGAGAATGACAAGGTGAATTACTAGCTTACTTATTCCAACAAGATAACCCTTTGAACCACAATCTATGATGAGTGCTATTCGACAAGTACATAGAAAAACTAACTAGGAAAAGTAACGATGATGAAGAGATCTCCATTAACTAAACTGGAGATTAGCATGCCTCTCTCTAGCACAACTTTAAGCCCATAAACATATCGGTATCTTGAAAAGACATTAGGCGAGATTGATTCTTCAAAGGCATTGGACAACCAGACAGTAGGTATTTCCATTACAAAGCAAAAGCTGATATCAAGGTCAACATCTCAAATCTCTATTCAGAAGTAACACACAGAAACTTGACCATGTAAGGAATTCCTCCTTCATTTACTAAATTGTTGTTTTACTTCCTGGAATATATGAACTCTTTTGCAGTGGCAGCTAGGACACTTGACTTATCCTTTAGAAAATTGGCATCTTCGACAGCACCGGACACAGTGAACATCCTCGCCTGTGTCCAAAACTTAAATATTTGAGCCGCGTTATTCACCTCAAGAATTTGTCTATAACTGCTTTGCAGATCACTTTTATATTTGATCCGCCCATGTATGAATACCCAATGGTTGTATGTATGAGTTCCAAGTATGAAAAAATTTCAAAACAAAACATGCAGTAACAAAAGATAAGGATATCAACTTAAAGTTATAGAATATCATACTCGGGATAGATGTAAACATGGAGGCACATATCATATTATTCTAACAATATGTACGTACAATTTGAATGGAATTCCAGTATATTTATCTTTTTGTTGTGGGTTTCAATGGTGTAGTAACTTGTTGTGAACCACCAACCAAACAAGGATCCTAGTATTGAGATGAGCAATGTTTTGCCAGATGTGCTCATAAAACGGGGAGATTAAACCATCATTATTAAGAGAAGGGTATAAAGACTTAACCGAGTAAATACCGGTGCTAGACCATCTCCATCAAATGGCATCTCTCGCCTGCCACTGATAGGAGCCAAGCAAGACCAAGAGGCAAATACAATCGTGGTGCTGGTCAAGAGAGAGTTCTTCTAAATGAAATAATCCAGTCTCTATGAGAATTATGAACAGAAAGATACGACGCAACAGTCGCGTTCTGATTGGAAGCAAGATGAAATAGGGAGGGGAATAACACCGCGATTTTGTTATTACTGATCCAGAATTCTGTTGGAATTAATTTTTGCATTTTTCCGGGCCGAATTCCGGCAGGCTCCGGCCACCGGCGGTGCCGGAAAATGAGTGGTCTTGACGAGTACTATTCCGTAGTATACTCACTTGCCAAAAACGAATTCCGTATAAATGAGAAATGTTGATCCAAAGTTGGGTACTTGAAAGGTACTAACTTGGCAACAAGGAGAAAATGGATAGTCCCATATCGGAAATTGGGAAAGAATTTTTCTAGTATATATACTAGAAAACTGGACTAAAGGGCGTGGCCCAGGGGTTACCACTAACGTGTAGTGGAGAGAGGACTTAGCCAAAATGATAAACACACACGCGCGCGTGCCCGCCCCGTTCAGCCCCGGCTTCGGTCTGGTCTGGCTTAATTTTTTTTTGGCCCAGACAAAAACTCTTCCCTACTGAACTGAAAAGCTTTTCAAATTCAGTAACTGGTACCCATTACTCTGTAACAGCAGAGTAATGGCTCACCAGTTATGAATCTGAAGGGTCTCCATTACTCTGCTGTTACAGAGTAATGACATCTGAACAGTCTCCAATTTTCTTCTATAAATCCAGACAGAGTCTTCTATACTGTGATAGAATTTTTCATTTTGTACTCTTCCTCTTCTTCTCCTCTGTGTCAGTGTCAACTGAGAGTACACCACAGGCAACAGTTCGCTGATCTCTGAAGCAAGGGTGATGCGTTCTTCAGAGAAGGTACAGTTGTATGTATCCTGGGAAGTAATTCGCCGGTAACCGTCACACTACGGGGCGAATTCTGCTTTAAGGACAGAGATTATCAATCTCGACTCTGTGCAAATTCTTTTACTTACTGCTTTCTTCCCTATATTTGATTTCTTCGCAATTTCTGTTGGGATTTTCTATTATTATATATTCAGGTTCTAACAATCTTAAAGCAGAATTTTTTCCTCACAGATTCTAACAGTTTTGTGAAGTCTGTTTACAGGTGCTGTTCGGAAAAAACAACTAACAGTTTCTGTTTCAAACAATTTCAGAGAAGAGAAAATCAGACCATGGAGAACACACCAACTGACATTGCTAATGGGCTTCTCAGTACCCAAACACCGGTGACCCATAATGTGACTGCACTATCGGATGCGGCACATTCGGTCGTTCTGCCCACGCACATAACTGTGGGAGAAAAACCGGAGAAGTTCAATGGAATTGGATTCAAAAAGTGGCAAGGGAAGATGCAGTTCTACCTGACCACATGAAGCTGGACAGATTCCTCACTGAATCTGCCCCAATGCTGGCGCCAATGGATGCACACTCCGTTGCTGCAGTTGATGCGTGGACTCAGGACGACTACCTCTGCAGGAACTACATCCTGAATGGTTTGGTAGACTTCCTGTACAACGTTTACTGTGTCTTCAAGACGTCCAAACTCCTGTGGGGGTCCCTAGAAAAGAAGTACAAAACAGAAGACGTCGGGTCCAAGAAATTTGTTGTCGGCAAATTTCTGGACTACAAGATGATTGACTCCAAAACTGTGGTGAGTCAAGTCCAAGAACTACAGGTTATAATGCATGACATTGCTGCAGAGAATATGACGCTGTGCGAACCATTCCAGGTTGCAGCGTTCATTGAAAAACTTCCACCTGGGTGGAAAGACTTCAAGAACTACCTCAAACACAAGCGAAAGGAGATGTCTCTTGAAGACCTAATTGTCAGGTTGCGGATCGAAGAAGAGAATCGCAAAGCTGATAGGTCCTATGGAAATCAGTTCATAGAAAATGCCAATGTGGTGGAGCACGAACAGAAGGGCAAGAAGAGGAAGTTTCTGCCACAAGCCTCAAACAAAAAACCTCTTGCAAAGAGGTTTGCTGGGAAATGCCACAAGTGTGGTAAGCTGGGGCACAAAATTTCTGAGTGCCGCAGTAAGGATAGTAACCGTTCAGGAACAGGACATGTAAAAGGGAATGAAAAATCCCATGTACACATAGTTGAGAACTTGTCCACTGGTCTCTCTGACCTGGACCTCTGTGCTGTAGTATCAGAGGTAAATCTTGTGGAGAGCAATCCTCGTGAATGGTGATACGATACTGGGGCCACCAAGCATATCTGCTCGGACAAGGAAATGTTCACCTCCTACCAGAAGTGCAACAAAGATGAACAGCTGTTCATGGGAAACTCTTCCACCTCCAAAATTGAAGGAACAGGGAAGATAGTGCTGAAAATGACTTCAGGCAAAGAGCTAACACTCACAAATGTGTTGCATGTTCCAGACATTAGAAAGAACTTGATATCAGGTTCTTTACTAAGCAAGAATGGATTTAAAGTTGTTCTTGTTTCTGATAATTTTGTACTGTCTAAGAATGGGGTATACTTGGGTAAAGGATATGTAAAGGATGGACTGTTCAAGTTTAATGTAATGGCAGTCATCCCTAAAACTATTGTTCCTGCTGTTCCCAAGTTAATGAAATAACTCCTATTGCCTATGTTGTTGAGTCTTCCTCTGTTTGGCATGAAAGACTAGGCCATGTTAATGTAAATTCTATGCGTAGATTAATTAACATGAATTTGCTACCAAAATTTAAGGTAGATAACTCAAAAAAATGTGAAGTTTGCACGGAGGCCAAACTCACTAAAACTCCATCACGTTCTGTAGAAAGAAATACAGAAACTCTAGGTTTAATTCATACGGATCTGTGTGACTTAAAATATGTGCAGACCAGAGGTGGCAAAAAGTACTTTGTGACTTTCATAGACGATTGCACAAAATTCTGTTATGTATATTTGTTACATAGCAAAAATGAAGCTTTGGATAAATTCAAAGAATATAAACTTGAGGTTGAGAATCAACTTGGCAAAACGATTAAAATCGTTAGAAGTGATAGAGGAGAATATGATGCACCATTTAACATGTTCTGCTCAGAACATGGAATCGTTCATCAGACAACTGCTCCTTACTCACCCGAATCAAACGGTACTGCCGAGCGCAAGAACCGAACTCTAAAGGAGATGATGAATGCCTTGTTGTTGAATTCTGGCTTATCCCAAAACATGTGGGGGGAAGCGTTGCTGACTGCCAACTACATTCTCAACAAAATACCTCACAAGAAAACCAGCAAGACACCATATGAACTGTGGAAAGGTAACTTACCTTCCTATAAATACCTCAAAGTGTGGGGGTGTCTAGCAAAAGTGGCAGTACCTAACCCGAAACAGGTCACCATCGGACCTAAGACGATCGATTGCATATTCATAGGCTATGCACACAACAGTAGTGCATATCGGTTCTTGGTATACAAATCGGATATACCGGATATCCATGTGAATACAATAATGGAATCAAGGAATGCTTCCTTCTCTGAACACGTGTTTCCGTGCAAGGATAATACGTACCCCAAACGTATACGTGAACAAGGGAATGCAAGCACTTCAGTTAATGAACCAGAACATGATACTGATGAGCCTAGACGAAGTAAACGGGCTAGAACATCAAAATCATTTGGTCCTGACTTTGTGATGGCCTTTCTGTTAGAGAATGAGCCCAGAACTTTCAAGGAAGCCATGTCTATGCCTGATGCTCCTATGTGGAAGGAAGCAATCAAAAGTGAAATAGACTCCATTATGCAAAATCATACATGGGAGTTAGTCGACTTGTCTTCTAGATGTAAAGCTCTAGGATGCAAATAGATTTTCAAACAAAAATTGAAACCAGATGGTTCAATAGAGAAGCATAAGGCTAGACTTGTGGTACAAGGATTCAGGCAAAAAGAAGGCCTAGATTTCTTCGATACATATTCCCCAGTTATAAGAATAACATCCATAAGAATGTTGATAGCTATTGCAACTCTACGTAACCTGGAAATACATCAAATGGATGTTAAAACTGCATTTCTAAATAGAGACTTAGAAGAAGAAATATACATGAAACAACCTGAGGGTTACGTTGTTCCTGGACAGGAAACCGAGGTGTGCAGGCTTGTAAAATCACTGTACGGCCTGAAACAAGCTCCAAAGCAGTGTCATGCAAAATTTGACAATGTTATGATGTCAAATGGTTTCAAAATAAATGAATGCGATAAATGTATCTACATCAAAGATACTCCAAATGGATACATTCTTGTCTGTCTGTACGTAGATGACATGCTCATTATTCGAAGTAATAACGACATTATCAAACAAACTAAGAGCATGCTCAGTGGCAAGTTTGACATGAAAGATTTGGGAGTTGCAGATGTCATACTAGGAATCAAAGTTTCCAGGACATCTGAGGGGATTACTTTGTCTCAAGCTCATATGCTGAGAAAGTACTTGAAAGATTCAAGAATTACTCCAGTGGGACAGCAAAAAGTCCTGTCGATCCAAGTCTTCACTTGTTCAAAATTACAGGCGAAAGCATATCATAACTGGAATATACACGTGTAATTGGTAGCCTGATGTACCTAACAAATTGTACAAGACCGGACCTAGCACATTCGGTAAACGTACTGAGCCGATACACGAGTAATTCAGGAGGAAGTCACTGGAAAGGAATAACTAGAGTAGTGAACTACTTGGACATACTCAGAGTTATGCGCTGCATTACACCAGATATCCAACAGTACTGGAAGGCTACAGTGATGCCAACTGGATATCGGACTCCAAGAACTCAAAATCCACAAGTGGATATGTCTTCACACTTGGTGGTGCAGCTGTGTCATGGAAATTCTCTAAACAAACGCTATTGGCCAGATCCACCATGGAATCTGAGTTTATTGCTTTAGACAAAGCAGCAGAGGAAGTAGAATGGCTTCGAAACTTTTTGGAGGATATTCCTATGTGGAAAAAACCAGTGCCTGTCTTATGTGTACAGTATGACAGCCAATCGGCTATAGCACGGGCACTGAGTTTTATGTATAATGGTAAGTCTCGTCATATCAGAAGGCGACACAAAACCATTAGACAACTGCTCTCAAATGGAGTAATCTCTATAGAATATATAAAATCGGCCGACAACCTAGTAGATCCATTTACTAAAGGTCTGTCGCGAGAGCAGGTTGTGAGATCATCAAGAGGAATGGGTTTAAAGCCTATGACGAAAGAGGATACTTGATGGAAACCCTACCTAGGAATTGGAGATCCCAAGATATAGGTTCAAAGGGACAACTAAATCTTGTTAAATCAATAGAAGCACTGAGAGATTAACATCTCATACCCACTCTTAGGATGATAAAACAAGTGCTGCCTGCAAATAGTTAGGATAAGCTTGGCTTTTAATGATTCCCATAACTTTGAAATAAAAGTGGGGTATAGCAGGATACTCTTTATGGGCAATCACCTTGTGAGTGTGAAATGGGGCCGTTTCTAGGAGAATGAAGAGAGGCTACATTCTCTAAGTTCACTCACGATTAACCAGGGATGTTCAAGGCCAAAATGAACACAACAAGAGAACTTAGTTCTGTGAGGAGATGAAACTGTGTGATAGTTATTATCTAGGTTCACATCAACATCCGGGTAGTTCAAGACATCATGATCACTACCTGGTCAAGTGAATCCGATAGCTAATTACTAAGGGTGGTTCAAAGTTGAAAAATTACTACCATTCCTGATGCAGTGATTCTCTGATTGTACTCTCAGAGTCTTTCTGTCATATTTTTTGTTTTTTTGTCGAGTCTGGATTACATGGTTTGGTAATTTCCATTCATGTGGGGGATTGTTGGAATTAATTTTTGTATTTTTCCAGGGCGGATTCCGGCAGGCTCCGGCCACCGGCAGCGCCGGAAAATGAGTGGATTGCGATCCTCTCGACGAGTACTATTCCGTAGTATACTCACTTGCCAAAAACGAATTCCGTATGAATGAGAAATGTTGATCCAAAGTTGGGTACTTGAAAGGTACTAACTTGGCAATAAGGAGAAAATGGATAGTCCCATATCGGAAATTGGGAAAGAATTTTTCTAGTATATATACTAGAAAACTGCACTAATGGGCGTGGCCCGGGGGTTACCACTAACGTGTAGTGGAGAGAGGACTTAGCCAAAATGACAAACACGCGCGCGCGCGCGCCCACGTGGCCCGGCCCGGCTCCGGCCTCGGCCGGGGCTTCGGATTCGGCTCGGCTCGGCTCGGTTTGGTTTGGTCTATTCTGGTCTGGCTTAAATTTTTTTTTGGCCCAGACAAAAACTCTTCCCCTACTGAACTGAAAAAGCTTTTCAAATTTAGTAACTGGTACCCATTACTCTGTAACAGCAGAGTAATGGCTCACCAGTTATGAATCTGAAGGGTCTCCATTACTCTGCTGTTACAGAGTAATGGCATCTGAACAGTCTCCAATTTTCTTCTATAAATCCAGACAGAGTCTTCTATACAGTGATAGAATTTTTTGTTTTGTACTCTTCCTCTTCTTCTCCTCTGTGTCAGTGTCAACTGAGAGTACACCACAGGCAACAGTTCGCTGATCTCTGAAGCAAGGGTACTGCGTTCTTCAGAGAAGGTACAGTTGTATCCTGGGAAGCAATTCGCCGGTAACCGTCACACTACGGAGCGAATTCTGCTTTAAGGACAGAGATTATCAATCTCGACTCTGTGCAAATTCTTTTACTTACTGTTTTCTTCCCTATATTTGATTTCTTCGCAATTTCTGTTGGGATTTTCTATTATTATATATTCAGGTTCTAACAAATTCCAACCAGAATCTAACAGATGGAACCGTCACCAAAAAATTTTCGGAGACCGCATTGGAAAGGTTCAACAGTCTTCCAAACCCCTTTCCAAAAGGAAGAGGCATGACTAGCCAATTTATCATGCAAGTCCTAGACCTTCTTTCTCTTGTGATATTTATTCTTAACGAGTCTGATCCAAGCCAGATCATCTCGTTTAAGCACCTTCCAAAGCTATTTACCGAGGAGCACAAGGTTCTGGGGCCTAAGGTCAAGAATACCCAGCCCACCTTATCTTTTGTATTTTCATAATCTTTTCCAGTAGTAAAGATTCTAACCAACCAAGGAGTTAGAGAAACCCGACCAGAAGAAATTTCTTCTAATCTTATCGATATGATTAATAACCCAGGAGGGAACATAAGATTAAGACATCATGTACAGAGGGATGGAAGAAACATTTGACGAATGGAACATAATGAGAATAAGTCTACCTCCACGAAATATTTGACGGTCGGACCAAGCATTGAGTATCGACTAAATTTTATCAATCATGGGCATCCAATACTTCTTACAGAGTTCGCTCCATCTCAAGGGAATTCCAAAATATTTAACCGGGAATAAGCCAGAATAACAATTGAAAAAGTCGGTTATCTCGATTTTTCTATTGTTAGAGCCTCCTAGTCAGATAACAGACGATTTGTTAAAGTAAATGGAAAGACCAAAGGTGTCAATGAGCTGTATATGCCAGGAATATGCCCATGAGTTGTACATTCCCAAATGAAATTATTCTCCAAGACCGTAAGCTGTAATTATAGGAAGATTGTAGGCTGTAATTTTTACCATAACATCTGCACATTCTTAGAATAGTGCAATTGGTTCTTGTATAAATACCCCCCCCCCCCCCCCCCCCCCTGTTACTCATCAGGAATATGAATAAAAACATAGTTTCTCCTTTCATTCTAATATGGTATCAGAGCAGTCAATCATGACTGTCTCTTGACCTCACCCTAGCAATAGCTTTCGCAGTCATTGCCATTAGCCGACTGACCATCCCTCCCATATGCAGATCCACCGCCGCCCTGTTCTTCGCCTCCTCAACTCCTTCTCATCTGCAGATCCCAACTCCTCCTCAACTCCTTCTCATCCCTCCCATCCCTCCCATCTGCAGATCCGCCTACGCCCTCATACATAACTTATATTGGGCCTACACTTAGCCCAGATCAGCAGTCCAAAATTCATCCGCGACGGACCATGGCCAACGACGATGAGTCAGCAATCACCAATCAACCCATGGTGTTAGAAGGCATCAACCCCACCATACAAACTGTCACTTTGTAGAGTGACACCTCCAACTTCTCTGCTGGAATCAAACTGGATGAGAATAATTATTTTCTATGGCATCAAATAATTAAGTAGAAGATAGCTGGGCGAGACAAACATGGCCACTTGACCGGTGATACTGCCTAGCCTGCAGCCACAGATCCCACATTTAATAAATGGCGTGCATCGGATTGTCAAGTCAAGAGTTGGTTGTTCGATGCCATGCAACCTAATCAGATTAAACGATTTATTCGTTATAACACAACAAAACAAGTTTGGGTTGCAATCAAACAAACCTACTTAGATGGTGCGGATGAAGCTAAGATTTATGATCTTCATAGAAGATCATTCGCAATGAAGAAAGCTGGTGCATCAGTTTCCAAATATTATAGTGAGCTCACTGAAAATTTTTAGGAGCTTGATCAATTAAGTCCAAGCACCATGGAGCATCCAAAAGACATTGAAACTAGATGCAAAGAGGTCGATCGTCTCTGAGTTTATATATTTCTTGCAGGATTAGACAACAATTTCGATCAAATCCGAGGTGAAATTTTGAGGATGGAGCCTAAGCCCGAACTTGAAGCAGCCTATGCACATATTAAAAGAGAAAGTAACCGATAGAGAACCATGTCTGAAGCTGGTGTTACCTTCGAAGCCACAGCCTTGGCTACTACCAGATCCAAGCAACCTCGGCCAAACAACTACAAGGTCAACCCAACTCGTAACCGGCTTCCCATGAAGTGCTCCAAATGTGGTTTAGATAACCACACGATTAAGGGCTGTTATGAAGTCTTTGGTTAACGAGAAGGATGGGTACACAAAGGATGCAAGAAGGATTCAAACAGAGCCTACTTTGCATCTACCCAGTCATTCCAGGAGACTGCATCAGAACCTACATCAGGTACATCCGACTCCATGGCCTTAGCCACCTCAGGTACCTTCTGCACATCTCCACTAACTTGTAATAGATCATGGATTATTGACATTGGTGCTACTGATCACATGACATCTAGTTTTAATGGGTTACACTCTACAAAACCATCAAGCCAAACACACATTACTAATGCCAATGGAACCTCCTCCCCAGTTACGGGAGAAGGGTCCTTATCTCTTACATCCTCATTCAGTCTTGATCATGTATTAGTTGTCCCTTCACTTGACTATGATTTGTTATCTGTTCCTCAAATCATTGATTCCCTTAATTGCACTATGTGTTTTTGGCCATTGTATTGTCTATTTCAGGATCTTCTCACCATGGCCGTGATTGGATGTGGTACTAGGAAGGGAAATTTGTATTATCTGAACTTGATAGAAGATAGTAGCAAAATATTGAGTCATGCACATCATGTCAGAGTAGACGATTTTATCAGATGAAGAAAATTTGGCTATGGCATAGACGATTAGGACATGCTTCTTTCAGTTATCTAAAACTGCTATTTCCATATTTGTTTCCCAAATTTACTGAATCAGACTTTCATTATGAAACTTGTATTTTGGCAAAAAGTCATCGTATTTATTACCCATTAAGATTAAATAAAAGTCATATGCCTTTCGCGATTGTCCATTCTGATGTTTGAGGACCATCGCGAGTCCCCGCTATAAGTGATTTTAAGTGGTTTGTGACGTTTATTGATGATTGCAGCAGGATGACCTGGGTTTTCCCCTTAAAATAAAAAAGTGAAGTCATCGCAAAATTCAAGCTTTTTTATCAGTATGTGGCTGCTCAATTTGACAAGAAAATCAAGACACTTCGGTCTGACAATGGAGGAGAGTATGTCAACCATGACCTGCACAATTTTCTGAGTCAACATGGAGTTGTTCATCAAACCACATGCTCCTTTACACCACAACAGAATGGTTTCGCAGAACGTAAAAATCATCATCTCTTGGAAGTTGTTCGTGCCTCTTTATTTGAGGCGCATATGCCTTATCGTTTTTGGGGGGAGGCTCTTTGTTCTGCTGCCTACCTCATCAATAGAACACCTTCCAGCAGCCTTCAGTATCAAACTCCACTTCAGACACTAACAACTCTCCTTACCATGCCATCCACACCAAATCTCGAACCACGTCTCTTCGGTTGCGTTGCTTATGCTCAGGTATATCCACATCAACGTGGCAAACTTGATCCGTGTGCACTACGTTGTGTCTTTGTAGGCCATGCTGATACTCAGAAGGGGTATAAATTTTTCCACCCTCCTACTCAGACCATGCATGTTAGTGCATATGTGACGTACAATGAGAATGAGTTCTATTACTCAGGGGAGTCTCTGAGCATCCTCTGCAGGGGGAGAGCTCTATCTTTGCAGAAAATACTCAGATCATCCAAATTCAAAAAAATATCATGGAGCAGTATGTGTCAAAACAACCAACTACAGTGGTGCAACAAGATCAAGAGCCGCTTTAGTCAGTATCCGAGCAACCAGCTACATCAGCGCAACAAGATCAAGAGCATGTGTCAAAGCAACCAACTACAGTGGTGCAACAAGATCAAGAGCCGCTTCAGTCAGTATCCGAGCAACCAGCTACATCAACGCAACAAGATCAAGAGCCTTTGAAAACAACAGATAATGGTACAGATAATACAAAATTTTCCCTTACAACTCCTACAACAGTACCATCACCACTCATCTAATCAGGCCCTGAAGATTCCCTACAGGCAATGGAACACTAAAACTCCAACTCAAGCACTTTACCTGAGCCAACTTATACAAGAAACACGGGCTATCAGTTATCCTCTTGAATAACTAGAGGCATTCCCAGACAACATTATGATCCTGACCCTAAAACAAAAGTTAAATACCCTATTGCTAATTATGTATCCACACATAGGTTGTCTCCGTCATGTGCATCATTTATATGTCAATTATCCACTGCATCTATTCCAAGTAATGTGCAGGAAGCTCTGAAAGATCCAAAATGGACTCAAGCGATGAATGATGAGATGGAGACCCTCCAGAAGAATTCCCCTTGGCAGATGACTACGCTTCCTAGAGGAAAGAGAACAGTGGGTTGTAGATGGATCTATACAGTAAAGTTCAAGGAAGATGGCACCATTGAATGATACAAAGCAAGACTGGTGGCGAAAGGTTACACTCAGACTTATTGGATTGACTATGGGGAGACCTTTGCCCCTGTAGCCAAGATCAACACAATTCGGGTACTTCTTTCTATGGCAGCAAACCTGGACTAGCCATTACACCAGTTTGATGTCAAAATTCCTTCCTGCATGGCAACCTAGAAGAAGAAGTCTGTATGGATCCTCCTCCAGGATGCAAGATGGGGTCCAACATGGGCAACATGGTGTGTAAACTGAGAAAGTCTCTCTATGGGTTGAAGTAATCACCCAGAGCATGGTTTGGAATGTTCAACAAATCAATGAAAGATTTTGGATACAAGCAAAGTAACTCAGATCATACTCTTTTCTTGAAACATAAGAAAGGTAAAATCATTGCCTTTATTGTATATGTTGATGACATGGTAGTTACCAGAAATGACCCAGAGGAAAAGGTAGCTTTGCAGCACCACTTGGCAAGTGAGTTTGAAATGAAAGATCTTGGTGCGAAGTGTTTCTTAGGTATCGAAGTGGCTCGTTCAGAACAAGGAATATTTCTATCACAACGAAAATATATCCTTGACATCTTGACTGACAGTGGAATGTTAGACAGCAAACCAGCATATACACCAATAGAGATGAATCATCAACTTGGTGAAAATCCGACCAGATACCCACCAACAAAGAAAGATATCAACGCCTTATGGGTAAGTTAATATACTTAGGATACACTAGGCCCGATATATCATATGCCGTAAATGTGGTGAGTCAGTTCATGCATGCACCAAGTGAAGCTCACATGGATGCGGTAAACCAAATTCTGAGATACTTGAAGTCAGCTCCTGGAAGAGGATTGATGTTATCATGACATGGTCATTGATATGGCTAAAAATAGAACCAAATTGGGACCGTTCAAATCGAGCACGAATCTTAAAGCTCTCAGGGGTTAAAGCGGTAATTTCACCTACAAACGGGTCTGAAATGGAAACTGGGTCTTTCTTCAAAGCCCAATAACCCATAAACGGATCTGCCTTACTAGGTATTGGTAGCAACCCGTTATAAACCAACCCAGATGGATAAAGAGTAATTCAAATTTATGGTTATCTCTATGAAACGATTTAAACTGTAGATCTTATCCAAAAACATCCGAAAGTAGAGTTTATCCTTATCTCGAAACTGGTTCCTAAGGCAACTATAAATACCCCATCTCCCCCACCGTAACAAGGTAATCAATCTTTTTCTACCTAAAGTTCTTTCATAATCTTTCAGATTACTGACAAGAGCGTCGGAGGGTTCATTGCAGGGATCCATCCCGGTATATCGAACTTTTTTGCGAGTCAACGGCAGCGGCGAGAAACCAATCAAACACCGGTGAAGGTCAACAGGTTTGCCTTATTATTTCCAAAAAGAATCCACAAATCTATCTGTTTGCTTCCACACCAAAATTAACAGCAATAAATTGGCACCGTCTGTGGGAACGAAAAACCAATCCAACCTAACCTCATCAGCGAGAATAGTTTCAAGCCATGCATCCGAAAGAGAAGGGGAAGACAGTGGCCTCCAGCCGAAGAGCCACTCCTCTTCCTCTTCCTCCTCCAGTCCAAGATGTTATTCCTCAATAGCCTCCTCCTCAACAGGCCCCTCCAGAGTCTCGGGGGGCTGCCCAAGGGGCTCTCATCGAAATCGTCCAAAGTGTAACCCCTATTTTCGTAAATACGTATTTTCTGTGTATTTTCGGTATTTCAAAATTTTGTAAATTAGTTTTCCGCTTTCACGTTCCTTTTGTTAAAATGTATTCTTGAATATTTTATTAAAATCTATTTTCGATCAATGATTTTATTGTAACTATTTTCTATGATTTTTATATTGTAATACAAATCTTATTATTGTTATTAGCATTATTATTATTATTATTAAATATATTGTTTATTAAATTTTGAAAGCCATTATTTTGTAAGCCACTCTATTTTATTTTATGTTATTATGTCGAGTGTTTAATTAATCTAGTATTTTATTACTTAATTATTTTATTGGATTTTTTTATATAAGACCCAAATCCTATTCTACCTATTGGATCTATTTATAACCCAAACCCATTACCCATTCTCTTATTGGATCATCTACCCAACAAACCCAAACCCATTATCCTATATATAAATACCCTAAAACCCTAACCTAGGCTAACCCTATCCCTTTCACTGTTATACCCCTAACTGTCAACCCCTTCTCCTACCTCCTAACTTTTCAGTTTCGACCCTGTGCACTACCTTGTCGTCGCTCTTCGATCCTCACCCTCATCTCCACCACCGCCGTATCGCCTCCGCTCCACCCTCATCGCCTGCACCCCATCATCCTCGATCGAACCCATCGTCGTCCTCTTTGTGCACCCATTGCCTCGCCACCGAACCCATTACCCCCTTCGTCCTATGCTTCGACCTCGTCATCATCCCCTGCCTCTATACCCCTCGTCGTTGCTCCACCCCTCGAAGCTCCATCGATGCCAGCTCACCTCGACTTCGCCAGCCTTCGTCTCCCCTGTTTTCCCACCCAAACAGAACACCCACCTTCAAGCCGCCATTGCCGATGTAGAACCCCGTATTTTCAAATATTATTTTAATTATTTGAAAATGAATTTTAAATGATTTTGAGTATTTGATAAATGTTTTCTAAAAGATTTATCTTTTGTACACGTGCAAAACACGTGCAAATGACTTTTGAGAAGTTTGAAAAATTAAGTTTTCTTTATGAAAAATCATTATTTATTATTTGAGAATTATTTAGTATTTTTCCAGATTTTTCTGAAATTAATTAGTACTATTTGCAATTTTTGAGAAAAGAAGGACTTATTCGCAAAATTGACAATTTTGAGGGTTAGAGTGCAAAATGTATTTGCTGGACATTCCGATCAGCACTTGTTGAGGTTTAAAAATATATTTTTCTATTAGATCCTAATTTAAATGATATTTGGTTTAATTTTCAAGAAAAGGATTATATATGTGAGATGTACTTTTGGAAAGGATTATTTTGTAAAGTGGGAATAAAACCCTAATATTCTATCCGGCATATATAAGAGAAATTCTCTTTCAGCCGTCATTGTAAAAGAATACAGATTTTTGGTGATTTGGATTTTGAAGAACAAAGGAGGATTCTTGGATCTAGCAAGGAGGAGCTTTTGTGGATCTTTTCTTCAAATCAAAGGTGAGTGGTTTTGTTTTGTTTTGCTTTGTTTTGTTTGTCTTGATTGATGAATGACGTAAGATCTTGTTATGCCTGTTGGTGTTCATTATGTCATTATTTTGTTAGTCTCATTGTATGTATAATATGGATCTATTAGTTGATATGGAGGATGAGAACTCTTATTGATATTTGGATCATGTATGAGAAATATTAAGATTGGTCGAGGAAATGTGGAATTATGAGATCGTATTGTTGGGAGACATATTAAGGATTTATTGTGTTATGATCAGATAATAAACATCTGGATCTCATGATTGTAGTTCAGATTTTATGATAGTGTTGTGAAAGAAGTTTGATGAGAAAAACCCTAATAGAAAGATTAAGAGTTCGGATCATGAGGATAGGAGATTTGAGTATTTGATTGATTGAATAATGTATCCATGATAGAGATATTTGAGAGTTGTTCATTTGCCTGGATACAAATTAATTTTTGGGATCGTTGGATCTTTGGAAAGACTCCAGTTTAGTTTTGTGTTCAGACCTATCTTTTGGGAATCTGTAGCTGACAGCCGACTGTCTTGCGAAGCAGTCGACTGGTACGAGCCTACTGTGTATTTTTGAGTCTTGAGATTTGTTCGGGACAGTCGACCTAGACTGAGGTCAGTCGACTGATCCTCTGTTTGTGATTTTGTTCAGTCCTTTCGGGACAGTCGACCTATGACCCTTCAGTCGACTCAAATACTTAGATTATTTTGATGAGGACTATTTGAATTTGTCTCGGGGCAGTCGACTGATGACTTGTCAAGTCGACTGGTCATGCCTTAGATTATTTTTGTAAAATGTTGGGATATGTCCTCTGGACAGTCGACTGGTCCTTTGTGCAGTCGACTGGTCCTGAGGGATCTTTGTATTTGGTTTTGAGATCTTCTGTTTAGTGTTTGATTTTGAGATGTTTGTTCAGTCTTTGATTTCGAGATGTTCAGTTAAGAACATGATTTTGAGATATTTTGTTGAGCCACTCGTTTAGTGGAAATTTGTTCAGATATTTGTTTTTGAGTCTCTAGAGGTATGTGACCCTAGTATACCGGTGTTTGTTCAGTTATTTGTTGAGGCCCATCGAGGCAAACTTTCAGTTATTCAGATTTTTAGTCCGGTAGGGTACACTACTCTAGGAGATTTGTTCAGTAACCCAAATTGATAAGGACAGGCATTAGTAGTGTCATGACGAATGGGAACTTGAGTTATGCACCTCAGTATGACTTTTGATGTAGGATTTAATCTCCTGAATTATCCAAGTAGTTAACTTGTAATGTGTGATTTATCTCCGGAATTATCCAGGTAGTTAACCTGAGATGTGAGGTATTTCTCCTGAATTATCCAAGTAATTATGTTGAGATGTGGGATTGAACTACGGAATGATCGGAGTCGAGGCGACGCTTTTGGGGTATTATTGTGATAAGGAATCTATGTTTAGATGTGGGATGATCTCCTGAATTATCCAGGGAAAATACCTGTGATGTGGGATCAATCTCCGGAATGATCAAGCATGGGCAAATTATCATAGTTTATCTTCATCTCTTAGTAGTCATCGTTGTCAGCATGTAGTCATGACGTTTTCTTGAGTCACTTTTATGCATTCGGATTTCCTGTTTTTATACACTTGGCTTTTGGATTTGATATCACCCTTTATTCGTTTGGTCGTTACTTCATACTTTAGTGTTTGAGTATTATTTGTTGGATATTATTATTTCAGTTCATTTATGATGTTTTGTTTGATTTGTCACCACTCACACCAGTTATGGCTGACCCCGTAGTTTTGGGGTTAGGGTTCAACTCTAGCCTCACTTGTTGCAGGTTATTGCTTAGTTGGAGGTTGGATGCTTGAGTGGGCAATTTGAGATTATTGGATTATTTAGTGTTGGTGTAAAATTGTTAAATCATTATTGAGTTGTAAATAAAAGATTAATTTGTGTTGAGATGTTTAGACTTCCGCTGTAATTGTAAAATTTGTTGTAATAAGAGAAAGAAAAATTTTAGTGGGTTTGTTGGTATTTATTGTTGTATTGAAGTGGATTGTTGGGATTTCGCCACTTATTTTCTAAGCTCTCATATTAGAAATTTGGGGCGCTACAGCCGACCTGTCGACCTCGCCTCCTGTCGACTGCAGTTCACGTCGCTAGCCTCGCCCCCCGTTCTCAACTGCTTCCTAGTCGCTCCCCTCAACGTTGTCGCCGTCCTCCACCATTGCACCCCCTGCACCTTCCCTGCAACTCCTCCTCCGGCGATCACCAGCAGCCCTCGTGCCCGTTCCTCCGCCCTACCGCCATCGTCGAGCACCACCGCGCCACCGCAGTCCCCCACAGCCATCGCCGTGGTCGCCGTCCCCTTTCCCACCAACTCTCTCTCTGTGTCGCTGTGAAGAAGGAAGGAGTTGATTGATTGAATCTCGGCCGCCCGATTTCATCGCGATTGAGGATCAGATCTGATTTATTGTGTTTGCTATTTTGGTTGGGATCCGGTGCCTGGTGTTGGATTGGTGATTTGCTGTCTTGTTGTGTGGGTGATTGTCCGTAGTTCACACGTATTTCTGTGTGTTGTTTTCGTGCCCGGGATTCTGATCCCGTTATTCTTCGCTTATTCGGATTAATCTAACATCGTCCTAAAGGCAAATATCTTCTTGTACAATTTATTGTTCTAGTACAAGCGTTTAATTGAAAATACTGCAAGTAGGTTGTAATTGTGACTCCCGTTAGCTTATCATTTGATGATCTCATTCTATACCTTATCAATTACATGATCTAAGAGTCACAACCTTTTGTTGATACCTATTACACTTTGATTTGCATCACATGTTAATTTAGACCCATATGAATAATAATTATAACGCTTTCATGCAAAAAACTATCCTTGTTTGTTGTTATTCTTGTCTTTACTTGTTGTTTCAACCCTGATAACATCAGAATCTGGACTTGAGTCCTGAATATGAAATTTAGCCCCAGATATCTAGTTTACTATCCTTTTGATGGAATTGAATTCCGTGTTACTTTTTATGAGTTATTGTAGTTTTACTGCTGTTGTGTCTGTAATCCTAAATTCATAAAAACTGCTGCATCACTTTGTTTTACAATTAAATTAACTATGTTACCAGTAATATAATGAGTTGAAATTTTGCATGCTGATACTAGACACCCTAGAGAACATCTCCTAATTTTCTGAGAATTATTTAATGAAGTTTTAAACCTGTTTCATATGTATAAACTCAATTTTACAAATTCTGGTTAAACACAAATCCTGTGTAGTTTGCTATTTTGACACCTGATGCTACAACTTTTATGTATATTATTTATATGCGTTGTAACCAAGTAGGAGTCTAGTTTCTAGATCTTCTAACGGATCCACATTTTCTATCTTGTAGCAATGGGGATCACAATTTTGGTGCAGCAACGTCATGCTGTCCAGAATTGAAATTCTCGTAGTTCTTGTTAATTTAATTTGTGTTGACCCTCGAATATGCTTTCTAATTATTTTAAACTTGTTCCATGTTATTGATCATGTTTACTTGACCTGTTCGTCACACTTTCATGCTTGGTTGATGATAATAACAAATAATAAGTCGGGGTTAAGAGAAAGACCATAGTATTGGACAATGTAGATAAGTGTACTCGGAAGGGGGGCCCGTGTTTCCCACTTGATACATGCTTCATGAACTAGTTATATTATTATTTGATTCATGAACTAGTTACTATTGATTCATGAACTAGTATATGGTTATTCGATTCATGGACTTGTTATTACTTGATTCATAAACTAGTATATTATCATTTGATTCATGACTTGTCATGTTATTACTTGACACATGAACTAGTTATATGATTACCCGATTCATGAACATGGATTACTTGATACTTGATACCTGAGTACACCGCCCTATAAAATCCACCACTAAGACTAAACGTAACCGTTTGTAAGTAGCAATCATGTGGTAAAAGTATGGACGCATGAAGTACTACCTAGTTAAACATTAGACTTAAGATTAACTTATCACTTGTACACACTTGATATCCTACTTGATACTTGTTACTTGACACTTGTACGTGATACATGTTACTTGATATTTGACACCAACTACATGCTCACTTGTTACTTGTTCCACTACTTGTACTTGTTATCTAATCTTGTTACTTGAGTTATCTTACTTGCTAGCTAGTCTCTTGAACTCCACTACTTATTGCATCTCTATCATATCATGTTATACATTCTTGATTCCCAATCTTGTTTCATAATTTCTTGCACTTATTTTCATACCCTTGCTTGTACTACTTGCGGCCCTAACTTGCACTAAGGGTATTTGTCTTGTTTCTCCATTTTTATCTGCATGTTAATACAGACTTCGGAGACGAGTTGCCTGCTGGAGTTGGTGAGCAAACCTTCTAGGTTTCGCTTGGGAAAGCTTGCTTCAATTTTTTTGTATTTGAGTTTACTTAATTCTTGTTGCTATTTAAGACTTGTAACGGGCTTGTTGCTATTTAAGATCTGAAAATTATTTGGGATATTTATATTTTGTTTCAATTATTTTCTGTTGATTAATAAATTATTCATGCATGCGTGGTTGTGTATATTTTGTTATATTCTTGTTATAATTCTGAGTCGATCCTACAGCTCATGAATGATGAAAATCATTCGCTGGGCGTTGTCACTTACTGTATTCCGTATTCCTTTTGGGAAGCGGTGTGTGACACAAAGCAACATCCTCTTCATGACCATGTCTTAGTCCACAATCCTTCAGTTGACTCTATGGCTTCTCAAAGCCCTCCTGAGCAGGATCTCCATCAAGTAATTGTTAACTGCCAGCAGGGGGTTGACCACCGAACTCGCTTGAATGGATGGAGAACCCTTAAGGGAGTCTCATTCTCGAAATATGCCCATGAGTTGTACATTCCCAAATGAAATTATTCTCCAAGATTGTAGGCTATAATTATAGGAAGATTGTAGGCTGTAATTTTTACCATAACATTTGCAGATTCCTAGAATAGTGCAATAGGTTCTTGTATAAATACCCTCCTCCTGTTACTCATCAGGAATATGAATAAAAACATAATTTCTCCTCTCATTCTAATAAAAGGCACTTTCAAAGAGATAAAGAAGAAGCTTTAGATTACGGAGCATGCAGCCATTGGGCTTAGCAAAGAAAATGGTGTCGTCAACATATTAGAGATTGAGAATACTTGTAAAATCATTGGAAACCCCCCAAACCCATGATAATATTGACCTATAAAATCATTGGAAACCCCCCATACCCATGATAATATTGGAGTTCCAAGCTTTAAGAAGCATTTTACTCAAAACATTTGTGACAAGAACGAAGAGAAGGAAAGAAATCGGGTCGCCTTGTCTAAGGCCCCTCTTGCACTTAAACTTATTGCCTTCAACCCCGTTAATAATCACTGAGGTGGTGCCAACAAGTGCCAACTAAAAAACTGGATTTAATCTAGAAGATCCATCTCGGACTAAAGCCCCTATGGATGAGAATATCAAAGAGAAACTTTAATTCCACTTTATCATAAGCTTTTCCGAAATCAATCTTTAAAAGATAGAAGTAACTTAACTCCAAGATATGCAAGATATGACTAAAGATATGGTGTAAATAGATCAAAGTTTAGAGATAACTGCAATATAGTTGCATGAGGTATACAAGTCACATCCATTGACCTTACCTAACCACTGTATCTAAACAGAGCCTTAATAGTAATCAACTACAACAAATTAAACAGAAACATTTCGATGACCATATGAGAAACCACCAAAATAATTCTAAATTCGAGTAAAAAAAAAGATGTTGGTGATGCGGTTTGTTTTTTGGGGGTGGCTGCACCAGGTGTGAGTTCTCTCATTTTGTAATTTAGTGGAAGCTTTGGTACTGGTTGGTAGAGCTCAATTTTCCCACTATCATGTTCTTCTTCGTTTGATTGATCAACAAACTGTCTCAGTCATTGCTAGACTCATCCTGTGAGCTCATGTTTGCTGCATCCCAACTAGAGGAGCCACTTGCCCTAATTTCTTTCTTTAGCTCAGGCTTAGCATGTGAACCATCAGAATCTTGAGTAAGTTGACTGTTGCATACTCTTTTGTCCTTCGCCTTCTTCTTAAGCTTCTCAAGGAATGGGGAATTCTGAATAACCTTCTTGCTTTCTCCATTGATGTAGTAGATGTCATTCTGGCTATGACCTGATGAACCAGAGCCAACCTGATGAACTCGAGAGGGTGGTGGTCGTCCATTAAGCAATACCTGGCCATTGCCAATTATATCGATGAGACCCATCAATTTTGTCACCTTGAAAGTCCATTGAACACTCAATACGAGCTCATAATAAGGGAAAATTACCTTTGAGACATTAACACAAACACTTGGCTGAAGATTAGGAAATGAAGCAAGGATTGTGGAGACTTCCATCATAAGCTTTTCCTCATTTTCTTGTTCATGCATTTCATCAAGCACCTTGGAGGTCTTCTCACCACTATTTCCATCATCTTCAAAATCCAGTAGAATTTCACCATCTATTACAACTCCATTCTTAATTTGAGCTCTAAACATATTTCCACCATCACAACAACTTTCGAATTAAAAGAGTTGGTGTTAGGATTAGTTACCTCCCTCCTTTCAATCTGTTGAGGAGCTATCGAGAACAGTTTAGCAGTGGGAATCAGTAGTGTGGTGTGTGGTTATGGGTTGGATGGTTGAGGGTGAACGATCAGAATCTGAGGAACAGTGGGAATCAGAGGGGCAGTGGGAAGCTGTGAATTGGATTGCTGCAACATCGACATCATCACATCAAATTTCTCTTCCTGTTTGGTCATCCTCACCTCAAACTTTCCATTGAGGGAATCGAGTTGCTTCTCCATCAATTTCGACTGCAAATTGATCGCTCGAATCCCTTTCTTCACTGGTCGGATACCCTCCCTCACCGTCAACGTGCCTCCGACGTCTCACGAGTCGCCGTCGATGAAACTTGGCTCTGATACCACTTTATCAGGAGTTGGATTCCTGACCAAGCTGGATCTCGCCATTAATGGAGAAGTCGGAGAACTAGGGTTAAAGAAGAGAAGATTTGGGAAAGAAATTTTAGACTGATTTTATTCATAAACCCAAGTTCTATTACATCGCTCTATTAATAGCAAGTAGAGAGGGCAGGTATGCTACAGGACAAACAGCCAGCATGTGCAACACGCATGACATCTACCCGCCATCTCCACATTTAAAAGAGAGGTGCATATTGCACGTACAATATTGATATTGAAAAGAGAAACAGATACATCTCAACAGCTACTACTACTACTTCCTTATCTCGAACACGACGATGATGATCTCCAGCTCCGGTCATGTCCCCGACGTCCCTGACGGGGGGGCTCCCCTTACTGTTTTCCTCCTATATGATATCATGTGCGGATGTGCCCTATAATTGTGTGACATTTTTAGCTATCTTTCCTTCTTTTATTATTTTTATTCTATTATTTTTATTTTTATTATTTTGTTTTGGGAGAGCTGGAATTCAAATTATGTGATTATGAGTCTTGGACTCCTTAGATATAAGGGGATCTTTTATGTTGTGATTTTGATTTTAATTTGGATTGGCTTCAATTTTCTTGTTCAAAGCTGAAGAGCAATTTTGAAAACTTTATCGGTTTCAGAACATGATTTTGTAAGGATCTTAAAAATTAGAGAAAATAATTGTAAATAAGAGAGTATCACTTGTAATTTGACAATTACAAATAAATTTTTGCTAAAAAATGGGTATACACATTTAGACTACCTCGATATGTTCTGCACATGTTACTTGTATGTACAAGTTACCAAATCCAAATCTAATAATAAAAGCATTTTTTTCTTCTTCTTTTTTTTGGCATTCGGTAGTAGTCGTCTACATTGAAAAAATACAGATACTTTTCTCATTTAAAAGTGAAAAATCTTGCCAACTACACTGCATTACAAGTTCTTAATAGATTCTTAATTTTTGATATGCAACGGGAGAGATCAGCAGTGTCAAATAAAAAAAGGATAAAAAAATAATAAACTTATTAACTTTTTCACAATTGGAGAAACAAATAAATATTTATATAACAAACAATCCTTGGTGGACACCAAGTAGTCATTTTAAATATATTTTTAATAAAAAAAAACATCAAGGCCTATATAAGGCCGATAGTTATGATAGAACTTAAGCCCATGCATATCCACAATTGCAATTCCAGGCTTCAATTTAAATTGGCCACAACTTAACACAAATTTTCAATATTTTATTTATTAGAGTCCTCCGGTGTAGGTGACGCCGGTGCCCGGAAGCCAAGAATCACCAAAGATGAACTCCGAGACGGTGAACTTGACGGCTTCCGAAGAGCTAAGCGACGAGTGGACACCGGGCCATTTGACCCTACCCGATATAGACGATCCCGAGCCAGTATTTCCATACTCACCATAATACAATGTGGACAACGCGAAACTCCCTGACCACTCCTCCCACCCGGCTGAGTTGATCGACCCATCCAAGTCCGACTCCATGAACACTGTCCGAGAGTACTTGTGCCAAGGTCGACCAAGGTAAGTTGGAGCCCTTAAATCCGAAGCGCCGACAATCTTACAACTGTGGATCGATATGCCCGTGTTTTGGTTTGGGTCGAGCCTTCCTTGGGCCGTGATTGAGTTCCTTTGACCCCCACTAGGATTTCGTGGCTGGATGAAGCAGTTTTGGAACACTGCAGCTGAGTTACCGAAGATAAAGTCGACCGTGCCATAAATGTCGTTGTCGCGATAAAATTGTCGGTTGGAGTGGGTGTAGAGAGTGTCTTGATAGCCTTCGATGGAGCATTGATAGATCACCGACTGGTCGGCGCCGACACGGAGGGCTACCGCTTGATGTTTCTGTGGGCCGGACTTGTTGATGATCGATAGGCCCTTGGCAATAAAGCCCGCCCCCATCGCACCTAAACAATTAATGAAATGTTTCTTACTTTCATCACTAGCTTAATTGTTCTTGTATCTTGGCTATGACAATAATACACAAATAGGATGTTTATTCGAATTAATTCAAGTATTACAATAATATACAAATATGACAAAATAGTAGAAATGAAGAGAATTTAGAAAGATATAATACTGTTAGAAAAGAAGTTAAGAAATCAGTAAGAGATACAAAAGAAAAAAAAAACTTATGATGATATATACACAAAATTAGAAACAAAAGAATGCGAAAATAATATTTATAAGCTTGTTAAACAGAAGGAGAGAAAAACAAAAGATCATACCAGATATCTCCTTTATCCATCACATCACCGCGATGAATTATCATATATTGTCATGAAAATTATCATATAAAATTGTTGAAAATTATCATATAAAATTGTTTTAAAAGTTGAAGTAATAATCTCCATATGGTATCCACCAGTACGAAATAAAGTAAACTAAAAAAATGTATAATATTTTGAAAAGAAGACCCAAAAAAAAAGAAAAAAAAAGCTTACCAATAATGTAATTAGTACTAACACCTAATTCTTTTGGCTTACAAGATGAAAATGATTCTTTTTTGCTAAAGTAGACATTAAATTAATTAGTTGCTAGTATAAAAAAATAAATAAATTATCTTCACTTTTGCTAATCTCTAATATTATAATATTATAAGAAGACCTTAGTGTTATTTGTCAATCTATCAATGTGTGAAACACACATGCATAACTATTATAAAGGAGTCTTAGGTTCAAGCCCAGACCCTGTCTAAGTTTTTTCTTTAAAAAATGACTATTTATTAAGACGTGCATTGCACGTGAAAATTACGCTTATTTACTTTTAGTCGCTCTATCCGTAAAGTAGGGAAATTAATGCCCTTACTGGGCCCCGGCCCAAACCACACCAGCTAATTTGAAAGCCCAAGGGTAAAATAGTAGTTGCACATTAAAACCACACGTACCGACAGTTGCCGATTGGTAAGTCGTAGCCCCATCTGCTGCATTCTTATTGCCGACAATGACCGATTTGCCCTTCCCATCTCCCATCAACATAACATTCTTTTGCTTGGTGGGAATCTTGATGTACTCCTCGTACACCCCGGACTTGATGTAAATTACGCTTCTGCCACTGGATCCTTTCGATTCGTCAGATTTTGATGTGAGTGACACAAATGCAAGTGCCTCTGCTATTGTCGCATGGGTCCCGCTCCCGTCCTTGGCCACCACAGCATCTGCCTTGATTTTCTCAGGAGGAGTTTCTAGAAGCTTCCGGTCCACGACCGTCATCCATGCAGGGAATTTGGAAGCTTCGGAAGGGTTAACGTTCTTGCTCTTGTTTTCACTTGTAGTCGACGTTGGTTTCTTGATGGTTTGGTGCAGTGCGAGCGAGTTGCTGATGGACTGGACCAGGGTTTGCACCTGTGAGCTCATGAAGGACTTTGTGCTCGAGTCGCCAGCCTCGTCGAGGCTGTCCATGCACGTCGCTTGGTTCGTCACTGCGGCGCTGAGCCATGTGTCTATGTCGTGCGCATTTCTTGCCCTTTGGACGTCGCTCAATTGGTCGAAGGTGATGTCTAGGAGCTCCATGCAGTCGTCCATGGCGGACGGTTTGCCCGACTGGATGTGTCGGTGTGAAAGAGTCAGGTTGTAAGCCAGAGAGCGAACGGAGTGGACATGGCTCATAGCAAATTGAACCGAAAGGTCGAAGACCTCCTTGGAATTCTTTGGACGTCTCTTTTTGGCGGCAGACTGGCACACCGAAGGGTACAGGGTGGTCTCACAGGCGGAGTCGACAATGTCGGAAGCGGAAGAGATTTTGGAGAGTTTCCGGAAGAAATGGCGAGTATCTACGCTTCTTTCCGGCTTATCTCCTTGATTTGGGCTTGTGAGAGAGCTAGTAGCGGCTAGGAGTACTACTAGCATTAGGGAAATACAACTAACCCATAGGGTGAGTTTTCTCCTATGCACACTTCCACTTAGAAAACTCGCACTTTGGTACATGTTCATGCTTGAATGTACAAAGTTGCTCGAGTACTTACACAGGGAAAGAAGCCATGAACATAGTTGATTTATATAGGTTTGATGTTTTGAAGGATGATACTTGAAGAAGAAGAAGACGAAGAAAGGGGTCAAGCTCGAGGGTCCCAAGAGGAGCTAGTGGGGGGAATTTTTTTTTTATCGTAAAAGGTTGGCCTTGACCCCCGTGTTTTATTAAAAAATTTAACAAAACAAATAACAAAAAATAAGGCTTATGAAGTTCAGATCCCAACATGCTGGGTTCTGGAATTCATACACCCTAACCAACAAACAACAATACAACGAAATCTAATCCTACTAATCAGGTGACCTTGTTCAAATCAATTTCTCGTGCCAATTTGAGCTCATTCTCTCTCTCAATTCCTTACTTGTATACCGTTTATCGGCACCGTCGCTCGAACGGATACCTTCGTCGCCCCCATCAGTGATTCATACGTCAACTTCAAACACCATATAAGAGACCGCAGACACTCCACCAATCTGACAACTCTCTGTAGCTAGTGGGGCTAATTAATTAGTTTAATTTGGGTGTTAGACTATCACATATACAAAAAGAGAAAGAAGCTAGCTAGTGCCAACGTCGTTTTAGTAAGTCATTATTGTGGAGTCAATGGATGCCTTCCAACCAATTAGCAATGAAGACGATTGAATAAGATGTGGGATACCGAACCCTCTACCGGCCTAGCTGTTTACTAAATAAACTTTGTCTACTCATTAACTTTATAATTAAGCAAAATCTCGTATGAGTAAACAATTATTACTTCTAAAAGCCAAAGTAAAGGGCATATATATTACCCTCAATTATACATAACTTTACAACTATCTATCTCTAATATAATCTCTACTATTATAATGGGAGAAGGGGTTAGTGTCATCTGTCATTGTTGTCATTTTGAAGCCAACACGTGCAGCGCACGTGTTGACAAAATGACCCACTTTGGTAAATATTTTCGAAAGTGGACCAGTTTGGTAAATATTTTCAGAGGTGGATCAGTTTGGAAATTATTTTCCTTTTTTGTCTTTTTGTCTTCTTCCTCCGCGTGCACGTGCGAAAGTGGACCAGTTTGGTAAATATTTTCGACAGTAGATCAGTTTGGAAATTATTTTTCTTTTTTTTTTTTGTCTTTTTCCTTCTTCCCCACGTGCATTGCACGTGCATGATTCTAGTAATATTATAATGGGAGAAGGGCTTAGTGTCATTTGTCATTGTGTCATTTTGTCAACACGTATAACGCACGTGTTGGTAGATGTTTTTTTGTCCTTTTCATTCTCCCTTCCCATTTTCCCCACGTGCAACGCACGTGTATAATACTAGATTTTTTTTGTCCTTTTCATTCCCCTCTCTATTTTCCCCACGTGCAACGCACGTGTATAATACTAGTAACTATTATAATGGGAGAGATGGGGTTGTAAACAAATAAACAATTTTTTATTCCTTCGTGTGTGTGTGTGTGTGTCAACACGTGCAGCGCACGTGTTGGTAGTTTTTTTTTTTTTTGTTCTTTTTCATTCTCCCTCCTCATTTTTCCCACGTGCATCGCACGTGCATTATACTAGTGACACTTAAAACAAGGATTCCGTGTGGAACTGGGAAGTGGACAACAAAGCCACCTTTCCAAAATCAATTTTCTTCCCACCTTTTCATTCCCGTGCAACTTTTTTTTTTTATTGATATAAGCGGATAGAGTCGAAAGACTCCAACCAGACATTCACGTGCAACTTGAGAGCCCAAGAAAAGAGAAGAAGAAGCACACATGCAACTCGGGGAGCTCTGACTCCTCGGATATGATATTGAATTTTGATCCCAAGCTGCATTAATTACTTCTATCGTATTCCTCAAAGAAATTTTGAGTTTCAAATTGCTTGTATGCTAAAAGGAAAGTGCAACTTTAAATATTTCAGGAAGGGATCTTGTACTGAATCAGAGGAAAATTTTCTCCTATAGAGTAATTGTACACATGATAAAACTCTATATAGATGATCCACATCGTTCGTGGATCATATTCATAAAATACTCATTAATAAGTTCACTAACTTTTATCACTATCAATTTTGTTGGTATAGTTGTTTATTAAAGGCTAAATATAAAAAAAATACACAAAGTTTTGGATCAGTTTAAAAAAAGTACACTACGATTTTTTTGTTTAAAAAAAGGACACAAAGTTTCAAAAAATTCCACTAGGTTAGTTCGGGGGGAGGGGGGTTATTTAAAAATCTGATTAGTTAAGTGATGTTTTTTTAAACACAAATAAAAGATGAATGTGGTTTTTTTAAATACAAATGAAAGATGAAAGTGGTTTTTTTAAACCCATCCCTAACCCTAACTAACCCAGTAGAGTTTTTTGAAACTTTGTGTCCTTTTTTTAAACAAAAAAAACCTTAGTGTACTTTTTTTAATCTGACCCAAAATTTTGTGTATTTTTTTTATATTTGGCCTTTATTAAATGATAACATTCATACGAGAAATACATAGTTTCACTGAGTTCTTGGTTTTTTTTTCCTTCTGGATTTCAGATGGTCTTACAATAGTTACAATTGCTCACATTCACCCCTCCTAAAAAGATATTTTTTCTTCAAAAGTTTCCCCCCCAAAATTAATTTTTTTTATCTCTCCTCACTTTACTTTTTCAGATCTCTCTCTCTTTCTCTCTCTCTCTCTCCATAAATTTAGATGTTCAGATTTCGGGTATGTAAATTTTCGGAATTTTCAGATTTTTAAAAAAATATTTTTTAATTGCTTATGTAGAAAATTTCACTAATTTTCTTGATTGATTTCAAATGCAATGGAAGATTGAAATGAATATTCAATTTGGGAAATTTCAACCTCTAAAGTTACACTGAAAGTAGTAAATATCTCCTCAAAAGTTCAATTTCATCATTTTGCACCCTTAAAGTTCGAAGATGTTTGGTTTTACACCATTTATAATTATTCAAACAATATGAAATTTTATTTACAACTAATTGTTGTTGTACTATTCAAACTTGAGCTACATAAACTCCATGATGGAAGTTTCAGATTCATGTATCCGAAATGCTGTAAAGTAAATGTATCCAGTATTATACATTAATATTAGTATAGTGTACATCTCATAAAGTATATTAACATATGTAAGTTTTCTTTTTTTGTATGACATCTACAACTCTTTCATATTATATCAATTAATTCTTTCGTTTATATTCCTGACATTATAATGCTTACTTTCATATGTTGCATTGTTCCGAAGACGTGCAGTGGGCACGTCCCCACGGGCAAACTTAGTACTACAATAAAACTACATCTAAACTGTTAGATATTATAGTCCCATATTCGGTATTGGGCTAATTTTGTATTTGGCTCACTCCTATATATAGGAGATATTGTACTCAGTTATTTCTCAATTCAATATTCAGTATTGTTTTCATCTTTCTGATTTATCTTAACATGGTATCAGAGCCAATTATCCAAATTTTTTTTTCTTAAATTTTCGTATAAAAAATTCTCAAATTCCATGAAAAAAAAAACCCACTCAAACCCATCTGCCCTAACAACACCCATCACCTTATCCGCTCGTCTTCTCCGGCTACCATACCCCGTCGCCACCCTACTCCTGTCGATGCCCTACACAGCCACCACCACAGCCAGGTCTCGACCCCCTGTCCTCCTCCCTCTTCCACCAGCACTCCGCCCAGATCCCCCAACCCCATTCTCCTGCTCTGTCCCTTGTTCAAATCGACGAGCCGCCCAGTCAAGCGCCTCCCGCTCAGCCCATACCCCTCGCCCAGTCGCCAGCTCCGGTTGACGCTGCCGTCACAAACCCAGACGCCCCTCTCCTCTCCCACCTCAAACCCTAACCTTACTTCTCTTTTTTTTTCTCTCTTCTAAACCCATTACCCGAAACCCATCACCCTTCTAAACCCATATATTTCTCTTCTACCCCCCAACCAACATGAAATCCGTTTTCAGTGTTTTCAAAAAAAAATCAAAAAAAATTTTAAAAAAAAATTTAATAATTTTTTTTATAGGTACTACTACTACTTGATGGAATCTCAGTATCTTCCACATATTTCCACCTCCACCGACCTTCCCGTTGCAACCGCCTCTCGTTCCTCCTCTAGATTCAAACAATAGCAGCACCACCTTCAGTCTGCCTCTGGCATCCTACCTTCTCCCAACATCATTCCTTACCCTACCCCAAATCTACTTCTGCCACCGGTTGTATCGCCCTACTCCCTACCCCGATCCAGACACCAGCAGCGTCCCCCTTCACATGGTGCTCTCAGTCACAGCAGCGCTAGTCTTATTTCTCCTCGCAGTGCTTCTTCCCTCACATCCTCGGCCATGCCCGTCACTCCAGCCTTGCTGTCTCCTGCTGATTGGGCTAATATTCAACAACGCCTCACTCAGCTGGAACTATAGCTCATGGGTCAGTCTATCAATACTGGCTCCTCTACTCCTGCACTTTCTGCCACTCCCGGTATGAATTCGTTCTGAATTTTAGATTCTGGTACATCGCATCATCTCACTAGTAATCAGATACTCTTCACCACCTACACAACACTTCCCTCTCACTCTCCATCTCTACACACAGCTGATGGCTCACCACTTCTTATTACACACTCAGGGATAATTAGCTCTCTTACTCTCACATTACCATATGTTCTCTATGCTCCTCATTTATCAATAAACCTTATCTCTATTAGTGCGTTGTGCGATAGTGGTCTTGTTGTTACTTTTGACTCTTTAGGTTGTTCTATTACTGATTCCTCCGCCGGTGAGGTGTTTGGGTGTGCTAGTCGTCAGGGTCATCTATATTATCTAGATTTTCTTCGTGCACATCACTCTCCTTCTAGTTTTGTCAGTATTGTTTCTTATGATGCTGACCTGTGTCACAGACGTTTAGGTCATATTAACGCATCACGACTCCAGTCTATAGCTCGCAGTGGTGCCCTTAGTTCTCTCACTTTTAAACATATATCTAATTGTCAGGGTTGTAATTTGGCTAAACACATTGCCCTACCCTTTAGCCACAAAAGAACATCTGAAACCACTCATCCTTTTCAACTTGTTCATTCTGATATATGGGGACCCTCTCCCGTACCTTCGTGAAAAGGCTATCTCTATTATGTTGCCTTCATCGATGTCTTCACTAGATATACATGAATTTTTCTTATGCATCAGCGATCTGAGATACCTAATATTTACCGGTTCTTTAAAACTAGGATTCACACTCAGTTCGGTGTGCGCATTAAGAATTTTCGATCAGACGGTGCACATGAGTACACTTCCACCAATATGAGATCGATCCTTCAGTCTCATGGCACCCTTTTTCAGTAATCATGCCCTCACACACATGAGCAGAATGGTGTAGCTGAACGCAAGCATCGTCACATCCTTGAGACGGCTCGCGCTCTTTTACTCTCCTCTTCCGCTCCTCGTTCTTTCTGGGCTGAAGTTATCACGACCTTTGTTAGTCTCATCAATATTAATCTCTCGTCTACCTTAGCTGGTACGATGCCTTATGAGGCTCTTTATCACTCACCTCCCAACTACAGTATGCACCGTATCTTTGGGTGCACCTGTTACGTCCTTCTCCCTCCTACTGAGCGCACAAATCTCTCTGCTCGTGCTGCTAAGTGCATTCACCTAGGTCTCAGTACCGAACACAAAGGTTATCGTTATTTTGATCCATCAGCGGGTCGTGTCCATATTTCTCAACATGTATCCTTTGTGGAAGACTCCTCTTACTACCTGACTCCTCCCGAGAATACTAGATTTCTTGATTCTCCAGTTGTTGTTAGCCCCCTGACTTCATCTTCCCGCATTCCTTTTGATCCCACTCCTCTGGCTCCATTCACATCTCCGCAGTCCTTACACCTATTGTTTTTCCTACCGAAGCCCCACCTGCATCCCCACAGCAGCCAACACCCACCCCACCTACTTCCCCACCACCACATGCACCTACTCCACCGTCCTCACTCTCACACCCTGTCAGTCCATCACCTCTTCGTCAGTCTACCCGTTCTACTTCTGGTATTCTTTCGGCACGTTATACACCTAATGCCACTGGTCCTTCTGACCAGTTTGGTTTTGCCACCCTAGCTTCCTACACCACAGTTTCATGTATATCTCACTGTTATACACTTTACACATGAGCCCAGAACCTATCAAGACGCAATTCAATATTCTAAATGAAGGAAAGCTATTGCAGAGGAATTCAGTGTATTTGATCAGACTGACACTTGGAATGTTGTTCCTCTAATAGGGGACGTTCAGCCTATTAGCTGCAAGTGGATCTTCAAGGTTAAATATCAACCTGATGGATCTATTAAGCAGCACAAGGCTCGTCTAGTAGCTCGAGGATTTACTCAGGAGCATGTCATCGATTATGATGAGATCTTTGCTCCTATTGCACAGATGACTACTGTTCATATTCTTCTTGCTGTTGCAGCCATCCGCCAATGACCGTTATACCAGATGGACGTGAAGAATGCTTTTCTTCATGGTACCTTATCTGAGGTTGTTTATATGGATCCTCCTCCTGGCCTCCCTACTCCTCATCATGTTTGTCGATTGCGTCGGGCTATATATGGTTTGAAGCAGGCCCCTCGAGCCTGGTTTGAGTATTTTTACCTTGTCATCACCAAGGCTGATTTTAGTCAGAGTTCTCAGGACCATAATATGTTAATGCAGTCATCACCACAGGGGATGGTACTTCTACTACTCTATGTTGATGATATGATCATTACTGGAGATGACTCTGCGGGCATTATATCCACCAAGAAATACCTTCATCAGCAGTTCCATATGAAAGACCTTGGCCACGTTATTTTCTGGGCCTAGAGATTGCTCATGGATCTCGGGGGATACTCATCTCTTAACAGAAATATACATCAGATATTATCTCCGCTGCATTCCTTTCTGACAGTCGATCAGCCGATACACCCTTAGAGCTTCATGTGAAACTTCGTCCCACTGATGGTGAGCTCCTCCCTAATCCCACTAGATACAGACAGATTGTCCGACAGCTTGTCTGCTTATGCATGGCCAGATTCAATATTGCTTACGCAGTTAGTGTTGTCAGTCAATTTATTTCTGCTCCTATATCAGTTCACTACGGTGCTCTTATTCGGATTCTCAGATATCTTCGGGGTACTATTACTCGCTCATTATTCATGCCTGCTATATCCAAACTAGAGCAGAGTGCATATTCTAATTCAGATTGGGTAGGTGATTCTACTACCAGACGGTCAACCACTAATTTCTGTCTATTTTTTGGTGATTCGTTGATCTCATGGCGAAGTAAGAAACATGCAGTTGTTGCATGTTCTTCAACTGAAGCTGAGTACAGAGCAATAGCAGCTACTACTAGAGAGATTGTTCATGTTCGTTGACTTTTATCAAATATGAGTGTCACTCTTTCAGGACATACTCCTCTTCATTGTGATAACCGAAGTGCATTACACATTGCAAGCAACTCGGTTTTTTATGAGCGAACGAAGCATATAGAGATTGATTGTCATTATATTCGTGAGCGCTTTGAAGCAGAAACCATTTCTCTTCATTCTATTACCTCATCACAGTAGACGGTAGACTTGTTCACCAAATCTCATACTATTCAGAGATTTCGATATTTAGTAGGTAAGCTCACACTGTTTAACCCACTATGAGTTTGAGAAGGGGTGTAAAATATTATAGTCCCATATTGGGTATTGGGCTAATTTTGTATTTTGCTCACTCCTATATATAGGAGATATTGTACTCAGTTATTTTTCAATTCAATATTCAGTATTGTTTTCATCTCTCTGATTTATCTTAACATAAACAAACCAATTTTTTAGAACTCATTTTCAAAAAAAAAAAAAAATCTATAGTAACCTGCATGGTTTGGATGTATTTTACAACCAACCAAACACCCCTTGAGTTCTAATTTTTTTTTTTCTTCTTTAGATTTTAGATGGTGCTACAATAGCTACAATAGCGCTATAGTATGAATCTAAGTCCAATCCAAATCCAGCCAACCAAACCCGTAAACAGTGCACTTTCCACAGATTTTTTTCCTACAGTGCAATTCATGGCAACCAAACACCCCCGATGGTTATAAAATATATCCAAATCATGAAGATTGCTGTGAGGAAAAGAAATCATTGAAAATGAGTTCTAAAAAAGTAGGTTTATTTAGATGTAGTTTTACTATAGTATATGATAGAGAAGAGGGAGAAAGAAAATTAAAAAAAGTAGTAAAAATTAATGTAGAGCAGTAGGTAGAATTGTTTTATTGGATAGTATAAAAAGAGATTAGAGAGAAACAATTAAAAAACCTTGAACAGTAGCGCTACAGTGCACTTCCACTGAGTTCTGATTTTTTTTTCTTCTTGGATTTCTCATGGTGCTACAATAGCACTACAGTAGTTATCCGCCAACGACGCCCGTGAACAGTGCACTTCCCACAGATTTCTTTTCCTACAGTGCACTTCATGGCAACCAAACACCCCCTCGGTGGAAGTGCACTGTAGCACTACTGTTTATAGTTTTTTAATTGTTTCTCTCTCTTTTTATACTATCCAATAAAACAATTCCACATATTCATCTACATTAATGTTTTACTATTTTTTTAAAAATTTCCTTCTCTCTCTTCTTTATCCTATACTACAATAAAACTATATCTAAACAAACCACTTTTGGCCAAAGTACCCCCTCAACGTTTGCCCCGAGTACAAAATGTCCATACAACGTTTGAAAAAATACAATAAACCCATTTTTCCGTTAACTTAACCCTTTCCGTTAAGTTATAATTATTAAATTACTTTTTTACCTTTACCCATTTCCTTTCATATTCAATCTCTTTCTTCCCTTTCTTCATTCTTTTTTCTTTCCTTAATTTTGTATGGGTTTTGTACTATACTCAATTTCGTGCTCCATGAGTTACTACACACTTCAATGGAAATAGGCATTTCGTTTATGAGCCAACTAAATCAACTAAGTTAGCATAATAATAAACAGCGTTACTGTTACCTGACTTCATATAATTGATTTAAGATATTTTTTCCTGATAATCAGATCACTGATTTAATGGTATATTGTTTGCAACAGAGTATTAATTTTTAATAGAATACAATAAAATTTAGTCCCTAAATGATATTCTTTCACCTTCATCTATGATATTCAAACCAATAAACAATATAATCATTCAAAACAATAACCAATATTTCTTTTACATAAAAAAAACTTTCCTCCACATTTTCCTTTTTCATAAATCTCTGTTCATCTTCCTGAAGGTCAAACTCGACTACACAAACCCACGTACTAAATCAAATACACTTGAGTATACGTAAGATAACAAGTCAATCAATTAAAATCACTGACAAAGTCCTAAAGAGTAAGGAGAGATAATAGTGTGCAAGTGCCTACTGATAAATAAAGAGCATACTGCAGGAATACAAACCAAGGGAAACAATGCAGCAATAAATCAGCCTTCATTGGGATTTTTTCCTCTCGTGAATTCACTACTTCCCAATACGATATAGTACAAAATGCCATAAGAACAACGGGGCATAGAGGACAATCATGTATTAGGATTAATGTGCCTTAAAATGAACACACAGGACTTTGTCTTCCACAAAACAAAAATTGCCTTCAGAAAAAAAAGAAAAGCACATTCATTAAGAAAGGAAACAACTACACCTAAGGAAATTGTTTTGAAATCTAAAGAAAAGCAGAAAATGCAACTTACTTGGAAAGATGCCAACACATATAGCAGATGATTCATCCTAAAAGGATTGGCAAATTATGTAAAGAAGCAATCAGGGAATTAGTTCAACTGCAGATGGCACTTTCCTTAAAAGAACTTACTAACTAGATGCTAAGCGTCTAATTTGTTTACGGATAATGGCAAAATGGAAACTGTTTGCATTTGGATCTCAGGATATCATAACATCTTCAAAGCCATTTAAGGCTATTGTAGGAAGATAACGCAGTATATGTCACATGACTCACATAATCAATCCAAAATGCAGTATCATGAATCTAAATCATTACTTAGAACAAGTATTGTCCAGAAACCAATTAGCTTTAAGAGACACATTACTTCCACTGTTCAACCCCACAATATGCAGGCAGCATATGAGAAAGCATTTTCCACATTACTTGGTCATTTTTTGGTCAGCCGATTTGGTTTTCAGTTTAGAGATTGAATATGAAAGTGTAAGGGTAAAAAAGTAATTGAATAATTATAACTTAACGGAAATGGTTAAGTTAACGGAATAATGGGTTTATTGTACTTATTCAAACGTTGTATGAGCATTTTGTACTCGGGGCAAACGTTGGGGGGGTACTTTGGCTTTTGCCCTAGATTTTATTTTCAAAGATTGTTTTTCCCTATAGTAATCTGCATGGTTTGAATATATTTTACAATCAACCGAACACTCCTAGGTTTTTTTTTCCTAGGTTTTTTTTTCCGGATTTCATATGGTGCTACAGTAGTAGTGCTATATTTAGTAGCTAGAGTAGGAATCTAAATCTAATCCGAATCCAACCAACCAAACGGTGAACATTGCACTTCCCATGAATTTCTTTTCCCTTGGATTTCTTTTCCTAGGGTGTACTTCATGGCAACCAAACCCCCCTTTTACTGTTACGACATAAATAGAGAACTGTTGGAAATTTTAATTGTTTAGTTCAATAAAATTATGAAGGATTCAAATCAATCCGTTTGTTGTCCAATTCTGAGTGTCTTTGAAAGTGATTGAACATCTGTTCTTGTTTGTAAGCTGGAGATAGTACTTGTGCATCATTATGCATCAGTAGTTAAGCAAATATTAAAAATTGCTAATGACGGTTGACGATTATTTCCTTTCTCCCCTTACGGATCGACGTTGTTGTACATGCATTAAAATTATTCATTAAATCACACTTTTACGACAACTAATGCATGCGTAAATCAAGATAATTAACTTGTCGAATGTTTATAACTCTAGAATTAGTGTATATATATCTTGAAGGATTTAGTTCGTCCATTAATATCTCTAATCTCTATTCTCTAATAATCTACTATTTTAATGACAGAGCTGGAGTTGTTGTTTGTAAACATACCAACTTACTAATATAAAGGAGATCTTAAGTTCGAAGCCAGATTAAAGCGATTTGCAAGCAATCACTTTCTGACATATAGATTCCGTACTAATGACTTACTTATGGGCTCGTTGTTTTCTCTTAGACCGTCTAGATCGATAAATGTGGTTCTCTCATTTTTCTTGGATGTATAGCAAAACTGATAACCTACATAAATCAATTTCCTTTTCATGAATCTTCTCGCATTAGCTAGAGAGCTTAATATGCTTACCGATCGACTAAGAAGCTTTTAGTTAGGTGTGATGTCGATCAAGTGTGGCCTATTCTAGCACATGCATTCGTCTCCCTCACACGCATCCGTATCTTTCAATTGCCCAACATGCACTAGTTCTTTTGTTATATTCTTTCAAGTGTAATGTGTTTAGAAGAGTCAACAATAAAAACGTTGCTTTGCATGGGGCCGGCAATATTAATCTTTTTTAATTGTAAAGATTATCTTGTACTGCTGTATGTATTAAGTAGGAGGTTTCCTGATAATATCGACATGTCATTATCATCTAAATATACATTATTATGTCCTACAAACTAAGTTATGACTTTTCTTCCCCTTAAATTTTATGAAGAAATGGTGCAAGAGATTCTCCTAAAAGACCTTAGACAAGGAGATACATGTACAAAACTAATTATTCTCTGTATTTTAACTTTTAAGGGTTGGAAAAGAAGTTGAAATAATTTTTAAAATGAATCTCGATCTCTTTGTTGTCATCTTTAATTTAGGAAGTTCCTGGGGAAAAAGCTAGTGCTTCATTTAGCTGGAAGTATCAAATAGACTTTCTTTGAGTGTGTACTTTGTGAGCAAAATGCTGATCTCTTTAGTCTTTATTCTTAGACCCTTTTCATTTTGCATTCCAACCACTAAAGAGTGGCACTTTCATTAATTTTTTGTTTTATGTAAATGTAGTAGACAGTCTATCAGTTTTAGCTCCGTTAGTTGGAAAGGTTTGCCGTGTACAGCTTTAATTTTTTTTTTGTCGATTTTCATAGGTTATGGGACCCTGTTGTCAAGAAACAGGCATGCATGTAGCGTGCTACTAGTTAGGGTTTCATAATCACATGTTAGACACGCATAGGGACGGCAACCGGGCCGGGCTGTCCCGCGAACCGCCCGCGACCCGCTTGCCAAATCCGGCCCGTGAATACACGGTTCGGGTCCAGGTTGAACCCGCGAGACTAAGCAGGTCGATCTGGGTTGAGAAATGCGGTTTTCCAAACCGTTGAACCCGGCCTGCCAACCCGGTGAACAGTAGCCAACCCGCCCACCAACCCGCCGGTTTCGAATCGTTAGACCCGTACGGGTCGACCGTTCGACCCGCGGGTCCAACGGACGAAAACATAGCCGTTGCTCTGTTCTAGCTGTTTTTTTTTTTGTTTTTTTGTTTTTTGTTTTTTTGTACTTTTCCCTATAAATACCCCTTAAACCCAATCTAAAATTTTACACCTTATTCTGTTACTTTCTCTACTACTACTACTATTCAATTCAATCTCAATTTTTTGAAATTTTGTCAACAAAGAAGCTAGCAACATTAACATAGAAGCGACAAATTCTGATCGTATCGAATTCAATATTCATCTACGTCTTCAAGTCTTCAACTCCTCCAAGGCTCCAACAAAGAAGCTCTCTTTCTATCTATATACGAGTCCGGACTTGTACTTCTACTTTTACTTTTATTTTCACTCTCATTCTATATACGAGTATCCGTGAAGTACGGTATAAAAATTTCACAACCCTCTTATTGTGTTGATATTTTTTTTGTACTTATAATTTTTTTAATCATATTTGTTTGTTGGTTTTTTGATCTTCTCTCTCACAAACTCTCCTATTGTTTTCTAGTTTTTTTTATATTAAAACTTATCTCCCATAGATTGTATTTAATTTTTTAACATATACTACTGTATCTACATGTCTAGATCACAAGATAGCGACCGTAGTCAAAGTTGACAAGATTCGACCGGCACTTCTCGTAGGCCTCCTATTCTCCTACAAAATGAGCCCGCCGAAGAGTACCCTATGACCCAACACATTGGTACACACGATGAGTTTGTAGGAGACATAGACATAGAAGAAGAACCACAAACACAAGCAACCGAAACAACACAACCGAGTAGTAGTAGGAAAACTAGAGGGAAAACTAGTGATTGACATAAATTTTATGATTATGTTCCCGACGAAGAAATTCCGAGTGTTGGTATAAAAATATTTAAAACTTGTTCGAAAGCAAACAAATGGAAGAAGGGTGAGGGGACGAGTACGATAAAACCACACATCCAAAATGTATACAGAAACTTCTTGTACACTTACCCCACCAACAAAAAATCCACCCTAAGACCAGTGTAGTTAATAGCCATTGTTATGATCTCGAATTTGTTCGTCAGGAAATGACCCGACTAGTAATCAAGAAAGAGTTACCATTTTCCTATTTCGAGAGTAAGGACTTAGACACTTTTAATCAAACTGCATTAAACCCCCATTTTAAAAGAATCCCTAGGAATATTTGCAAATCTGATTGTTTTAAAATGTACAATGAAATAAGAGAAGCTTTGATTGACATTTTATGGAGTTTAACTTATATAGTTTCTTTAACTTCCAATTGTTGGACGTGTTGCAACAATATTTCAATGATGGAAATAACTTTTCATTGGATCGACAGTGATTGAATTATTCAAAAAAAGGATCATATCACTTGCCACGTTGCCCTATCCCCATAGTTGTATTGAATTGTAAATTGCATTTTAGAAATTTGTGATATTTTTCATATTCGCGATAAAATTATGTATATAAGTTTCGATAATGCATCTAACAACAATGCATCAATTAGTATATTAAAAACCGCATTAAACCCTCCAGCTG
Organism: Hemerocallis citrina; assembly: GCA_017893485.1. NCBI lineage: Eukaryota > Viridiplantae > Streptophyta > Magnoliopsida > Asparagales > Asphodelaceae > Hemerocallis > Hemerocallis citrina. Next base: position 7,004,901 of record CM030363.1, on the reverse strand, counting down.
ATAATATTTTTCATATTTGATGTGCATGTCATATTTTAAATTTATGTGTTCAAAATGCATTGAAAATAACTCAACCATATATAGTTAAAATTAGAAATTGTGTACATTTTATTGCATTAAGTGCCCTATATTTCAAGAATGGAAAGCTTGGTGTAGGCTTTAAAATGTACATTTTAGAAAATTTTCTAATGATTTTAAACACCGATGGAACTCTATTTTTGATTTGCTACATATTGTTACTGAATATAAAGGATGTATAATTGATTTTTGTATGGCAAAAAATATGCCAAATTTTGAAATGACCCCCCAAGCTTGGTTTTATGCCGAATTTTTGTTAATTTTTTTAGAGCCTTTTACAACCGCAACTTTCAAAATTTCAAAATCTTATGAATCTACTTCTAGTAGTATTTTTATTTCAATAGTTACTATGATGCAAACTTTCAATGAAATGATCAATGATGCTTTTATTGGTGATATTGTGAAACTTGCATGCACCAAAATTTTGAAGTATTTTAATCCTCCTCCTATATTGTATTGTATTGCTAATGTGATGGATCCTCGTATCAAATTAGAAGGTACGAAGAGTTTGATTGAAATATTTTTTACTTTACTTGGGAAAGATGAATCTGAAATTGATTGCGAAACATTTTTAGTTAAATTTGAATCAACATTAAATAATTTGTATGATTATTATGATAGAAGTTTTTCATCTAGTAGTACTACTACTTTAGTTACTTCTTCTTCTGCTACTTCTACAGGTAAGGGTAAGAATAAATTACATGATGCCACATTTAATTTACTTGCAAAAATTCGATAAAAAATCTAGGAATAATCAACCAAATGAATTACATTGGTATAATCAACAAGATTATGAAAGTTTTACTTCTTCACTAGATATTTTACAAAGGTGGAAAGACCATGAACATACTTATGGTATTCTTAAATATATGGCTAAAGATCTACTAACTCTTCCTGTATCTACAGTTGTTTCAGAAAGTGCATTTTCTACAAGTGGCAGAGTTCTAACCGATTACAGAAATCGCTTGAAGCCCCAATCATTGGAGATACTCGTTTGCACGGAAGACTAGATAAAGGCTGAAGGACTCAAGAAGTGGGGTTCGACACGTCTACAAGTGGAAGCAACTCACTGGAAGAACAACAACAACAATAATAGCAACCAACATGAAGAATTGAAGACCAACAAATTGAAGAAAATTGTAAATGTATAAAAAATTGTATAAAATCTTTGTTTGTTATAAAAAATTAGGATAATTGAAGATAATTGAAATTGTATCGAAGAAATTTGTTATTGTGTAAAACAAATTTGTAGAAAATCTTTATTTCTTACTACAAATTGGGAAAATTGAATAAGTTGAAATCATATTAATAATATATACATTTTTCTCTGGCAATTTCACTCTTTGAGTCTTATTTTTATTATTTCATTTTTCTTTTATATTAAAATTACAATTTTTTTAAGTAAAAAAAAAATAAATAAATAAACGGGCTAACCTGCGAGTCGACCCGACCCGACCCGACTCGGGTTGGACCCGAATGGGTTCGCGGGTTGGGCGGGTCGAGTTTTTGCAATTACGACCTGGCCTGGCTCGGCCCGGTTGCCACACAGACCCGACCCGAACCCGCCCTAGTTGGGTTCCAACCCGGACGGTTTCGACCCGACCTGGCCCGGTCGATCCGTTTGCCAACCCTAGACACGCATATAATGATGATGGTAAAAATCACTGCAGATCGGAGCCGTACAATCCCTGCATAAATCTCAAAGCATCTACAGGCAGATTAGCCATCAAAGACCTATTTTACAGGTCTGGGCCCACTCTATGACATGGGCTTCTTCCAAGCCCATAAAAAGTGATAGACTAGGTCCACTAGGAGAGACACCCAGCCCATGCAGGCTAGGAGTCAAATCTTTTATCCCCTAACAAGAATATCTTATCTCTTGAGGGGGAGAGACATGAAAGAGATAAGGTAGTTAAACCGATCCAACTGACACGAATCAATCTCTTGAAATGTCTCTCAGGCCTATAAATACCCCTCCTCTTCAGTCAGAAAATAATCAATAATTTGTCAGTTTTCAGTCTTTTACTCTCTTTCTCTTTCTGGTTATGACTTGAGCATCGGAGGGTCTGTCGCCGGGGGCCACCCCCCAGTGTTTTAGGCTTTTTTCATGTCCATCAGCCGCATTAGTAACCGTCGAATTCAGATCACAGGAGGTCAATCAACGATCCAGATTCATTCTTAGAAGCTCTAACCTTTTTTAACGGCCAAGGTCACAGGTTTGAATTTTAGTAGTTTCCATCAATCATTAACTCACTATCTGTTTGCTCCCACACCGAAATAAGCAGCAACAGATTGGCGCCATCTGTGGGAAACTACACAAGTAAGACTTATCGCCATGCCACCAAGACTAAGAGGTAAAGGGGCGGCCTCCATCCGTTGCACTAACTCTCTTCGTCAACCAGCTCCTTCTATGGAAGATCAGATTCATCCTCAACAGTCATCCCGACAGCCTAATCATGCTCCTTCCACAATTGAGAGGCACCCGGGGGGGGGGGGGGGGGGGGGGGGGCTCCCGACAAAACCATCCTGAACAACATCATCAGTAAGACCGCATCTCCGTCCACAATGCTTCAACTGGATCCCAAAAGAAGGATGACCAAGTCCTTCGCCGTATCCAAAAAGTAGAAGATCGTCTAGAACAGATGAAGAATGAAAGAAACTGCTCTAGCAAGGCCTACTGCCCTAGTCAACCTCCTTTCAGTAAAACCATCCTCGATGCATCCGTTCCAAGGAACTTCAAGGTCCCTCAATTCGAATCCTACAACGAGGAATCAGACCCGACGGACCACATCGAGGGCTTTAAAACACTCTTGGTGGTCTACAATGCCACAACGTCGCTAACAAAAACCTGAAATCCTCCTTCTCCAAAAAGCCACCCAAAAGTTTCACTACGCTTCTGTATAGGAGTGATAAGTATATCAGGATCGAGGAAGCTCTCTATCCTCAAGGCAAGAATGACTCGTCTTCCGAGAACAAACGGAAGAGTACAAGCGAGGAAGAACTCAGGGAGTTTCAGAAAAATGGTGCAAGTTCATGCCGTCCCGAAAAATAGTGCAAGTTAACTTCGTTCAGAAAGACAACGACACCGAAAACCCTCCGTCCCAAGGGGGCTAAAGCATCAACAGAGGCCATATGAGCCCCAAGACTCTCAACACATGGACGTCCTCCACTCCGTTCATAGAGGCCCGATGGGGGGAGATTCCAACTCTTCCCGCAAAGCTTTCGTCAAGAAAGTCAACTCTATAGATAACATTCTGCCTGCCAAAAATACTGGGGTCCCAATATCTTTCCCCGACAAGGACTTAAAAGACGTCTGAACACCTTATTGCGACGCATTGGTCATAAACATTTGCATTCTAAATCATAAGGTACGCCGCATCCTGGTGGACAATGGCAGCGCAGTAAACATCCTATTCATGGCCACATTCGAGGCTCTCAAGCTCTCCCGAGACCGACTCAAGCCAGCCAGTTATACACTCCACAGATTCTCCGGTGTCCCCTTTCAAGTAAAAGGAGTTGTCAAACTGGATGTGACAGCAAGGAAAGTCCTTGCAATTCAAAAGAAAGCACTGGACTTTATGGCAGTCGATGTCAAAGCCGCATACACCGCTATATGGGGTTGTCCTGGCATAGCGGCCTTCCATGCAGTTGCCTCCGCATTTCACATGGAAATGAAGTTCCTAACAACAGCTAGCATAGGCCAAGCTGAAGCCAACAGGCAACACGAGTGTGCTGCACTGCTACAATGGGGGGCTCGGTTCCCCCCTCCCCCCCTCGACGCCATAGAGCTACCTCTAGAAAGTAGTCACAATAATTCAAAAACTGTAAACGAGCAAGAAGCCGCTGTCATAACCAACTTTACCAAGAGCTTCCAAACCTGCCACATCATCTATCACCAGGTCCGAATTAGTTCTCATCATGACATAGTAATAAACCTGAATCCCTCGTCCGAAGCCACTCTGCTAAGTCAACGGAAACAAATAATCTGCTTAAATGCATTGGTGGATCCCAAGATTTCTCTTTCTCTATGTAAAACAATGGGGGCTCCCTCCAAAACAGGCAAGTCCATGCAAGGTCTACCAAGTTATTCGCCTAAATGGCTCATCGACTTGAAGACCCGAGGGGCAAGGAGATATCAGTAGGAACTTGAAAAATAGAACACCTTATGAAGTACAACGAGAGTGTTTAAAACGCGCTCTCCTAATAACGAGAGTGTCTGAAATGCGCTCTCCTAACAACGAAAGTGTCTGAAAACGTGCTCTCCTAACAATGAGGGGATCTGAAATGTCCTCTTTTAATAGCAATAGAAAATTTTGTCAATTTGTAACAGCAGCCAGCCACTAGAGCAGCCGCTTAGTTTTATTTTCCAGCAAATATAGTATGAACTTTTGCAAAACTATTGTACAACTTTACGGATGCATACAATGATTTGAATGCCAAACTTGTACACAATAACGACACCAAAAACTCGTTAAAAGCTCCCTACAAGATGGGTTCGGAGTCTATACCCATGGTTCGAAGTTACTCCAGCAATTTACAATAAAACAAGTTCAGAGTGCGCTTCACCATTCGATCTGCTCCTACAACCTGTTAATTCATCAAAGCAAATAACGAGCTAAATGCCCAACTTACACTTAGAGTGGCGCTAAACACTCATTATAAGCTTTCTACAACGCAGTTCGGAATCCAGAACCACAACTCGAGACATATGCAACGTGCAATCATGCACATTTAGAACACAACTCACCGATCGATTAGTTCCTGCAACTAGTCGAACTTCCTTGGAGACTTATACAACAAGTTGAGTGCCACACTTATACATTTAAGCAGCACCAAACACTCGTTACAAGTATTCCTGTAAGACGGATTCAGAGTCCATACCCATGGCTCGACAGAGACTCTAACAATTTGCAATAATGCAAGTTCACAATACACTTCGCCATTCGATCTGCTCCTACAATCCATTAGCGCCTCGACGACCAGTTCGGAGTCCATACACATGGTTCAAAAGAGACTCTGTCAATTTGCAAAGAAGCAAGTTCAGAGTGCGCTTTGCCATTCAATCTGCTCCTGCAACCTGTTAATACTTAAACTAACAAGTTAGGAATCTATACCCATGGTTCAGAGTTACTCTCGCAACCTGTAGTGACACACGTTTAGAGTTCAACTCGCCATTCAATCTGTTCCTGCAACTAGTTAAATTTCCTTAACAACATATTAAGAGGTCCAAAATCATGGATTGGTGTTACTCTAGCAACACTTGTAAAAAGCAGCACTTGGAGTTCAACTCTCCATTCGATGTGACTCTCACAATCTGTCAGAGGCCCCATATAGCAAGTTTCGAAAACAACTCTCCTTCAGAGTTGTCCCTACAACTAGCTGGGTTCAAGACCGAGCAATGCTAAACTCCGTCATACACCGTTGACAGCTCTTTAAGCTATACACAACAGACTTGAGGCCATGTTATTTAGCGACAAAAAACCCGTCGATGGCACATCAACCATGACAGCAATGATCAAGCATATAGAGGGAATCCTTCAAATCTTAGAACTACAACAAACTCATATGTTCAGATCCAGTAACACTACAGACGTCTGCAAATGCAAAATGGCAGGTCCTGAGTCTCACTCTCCCTAAGAGCCGCTCATACGACTAGCTAACCCCCAAGACGATGTATCACAGGACAAGATACCAGAATGTAGAAGACTTCTTATTCCACAAACTATAAGTCTCATTACAACAACAATGTTACAATGACTCCACGTTTCACGTCTTGAAATTGCTACCAAAAGTCTTGCGAACACTGTACAACAAACTGTCATGTAAGTTGCTCTTTCAGCTATACACACTGGAGAAATGCTCTAACTAAGAGAAACAAATCTCCTCGCCGATCTCCTACTAGCTAACAGCTCCATAGGGCAACCTCAACTCTTGATGATGATATTCAAGACAAGCCTTCCTTAGACGAGCAAACTCCAGGTTTATCCAACCACCTTCACTTGGGCAAGTTCCAAATCCATCTCGCTTGAAGCGCCGTTCAAACGGGAGCGTTCCAACTCTATCAAGCACAGCGTATCACGAAGGAGGGCAAGCTCAGTGTCCCGGGGAACCTCATTCGATGCACACAACTACTTGTCAGTAAAGAGAAGAATGGAATCATCTCAACGCTGAAAAAACACAAGTGACTTCACTTCCATACCAAGAAAGATTGAGAACGCCCATAACTCATCTGCTCTGAAAATGAGTTTGGCGCTCCTCACGCCACTTGAGTTCCTCCGGCCAACTACTCGTCAACATCGAGCAACGGGTTCAACGATGCACTCACTGCGTGAGTCTCGTTAAGAGCTCATTGGCTCCAAACAACGAGTTCAATGCTCCGCACTCCACTTGGGCTCCATCAAAGACTCGTTAACTCCAAACAACGAGTTCAATGCCTCGGTCTTCGCTCAAGTTCCACCGAATAGCTAGTTGGCTCCCAACAACGAATTCAACGCACTGCTCTATGCATGAGCTCTGTCTATAACTCGTTGGTCCCAAACAACGAGTTCAGTACCTTACTCTTTGCTCAGGCTTCATCTACAAGTCGTTGGCACCAAACAACGGGTCCAATGTTCTGCTAATCGCTTGAGCTCCATCAATAACTTGTTGGCTCCAGACAATGAGTTCAATGCCTTGATCTTCGTTAGAGTCTATCTACAACTCGTTGACTCTGAACAATGTGTTCAACTCTCCTCTCACTGTGCAAGCTCTGTCAATAACTCGTTGGCCCCAAACAACGAGTTCAATGCTCCGCACTCTGCCTGAGTTCTATCAACACCTTATTGGTCCCAAACAACGAGTTCGATGCCTTGCTCCATGCACAGGCTTCGTAAATAATGAGTTCAACATCTTGGTCTTCGCTCAAGATCCATCAATTGTAACACCCCGAATTTCAAATAAGGATAAATTCGAGATTTCACAGGATCTTTACTTCACTTCGTACAATTTTACAAGGAATTTAAAACTTTTCAATATTACATCAGAGTTCTTTTACACTTGGTATTTACACAGCGGAAAAATTTACAATAGTTGAAAACAAAACTATAACTTGTACAATATTACATCATTTGCAACTTCTTTAACTTTCAAATAGCAATAGCATATCCACTTTATAACTCCATGAATGGTCCTTTACCTGCATGTTAATCTGTGGGCTCGTCAGTTACTTACAACTGACGAAATGTTATACACAGCTATCCTCTCTATGCCGGGAATAGTATAACAATCTCATACTTTAACAAATCACAAAAATAGATTGAATGAACATGTAAAGTGTCAAAAGTGATTATTCTAAACATAAGTGTATGTCATGTCTTAATGCCTAATGCATACAATTCTACACTAGGATGACACTAATGCACACTTGTTCAGATTCTATGCATCCCATACTACATAGGTCTGAGGGCAAGTGCCTACGTACTTCATATTGAAGGGTTCGATCCCTCGCCATGAGACTACCCAGTAATTAAACAAGTTTTAGAGTTATTTCACAGATACGGATCTCAGCCTCCCTGGCTATAATAACAGATCCCAGCCTCCCTGGCTATTATATCGTGAGAATAATCCCGTAAATGCCCCTCTAGCCCCGGTATATACATATTTTTAGAGTATGGTAAACATCCGCCGACTACCCTAAGTCCCGAATAAAATACAGTACATCTCCTACGGAGCAACCACAGTCCACCAACTGGATCTATAGCCACGGAGATCCACCGCCGACTATATAGAAGCACCCATTTACGTTTGCACAAGTCTATTAAATCTTTACCTAAGTGCCTAATTATTTTTAGTTCAAGACATGAATATGTTATCACCCTAGAATCAGTTTTACCTCATACCGAATTTATTCACAAAATACGAGATCGCCCGACGGCATTATCTCAAAATCAAGTCTTAAAATCTTTCTTTCAAAATTACCGGTAACCGAGGTCTTACTAATTCTAAATCATAAACCTTTCATGTGCAAGAGACATGGGTACACATACCCTTTAATAATCATGTCTGAACTTATTATATTCATGTCTCTAACTTATCCAAAATTTGTTCTATGTCTCATTTTAACACTATTCATAATAATAATTCTTTTTCATGAAACTATTTCATTCAACAAAATTTTATCCCTTTCACACACATGATTTTATCACTTGCAATCTCATTTGCAATTTAAATAATCAAGTATGCAACACAAATGAATAATCCCATCAAAGACAATTAATTTACAAATCTACATTTTACTTTTCTTCTAATGATGCAAATCATGTTCTTCAACAATTTAGTTTTTGAAGACAAATCTCATTCAATCTCAAAGTTACTTTTATTATCTCCAATATACATGAAAAGTTCTAAAACTATTTTAAAATAATTCCATTTTAAGTTATATGAATACTAGAATTTATTCTCAAATCTTTACTCAAAATTTTTCCTTTCTAGTTCTAAAAATCTCAAAGCTATCTTGATTATATTATGTAAACACTAGGTCTTTTTCACAAATTTTAATCAGCATTAGAAGTTCTTAATTTACACTTAATCTCATCTAATCCTAAAAAGAAAAAAAAATATGCTACTCTGGGTTTCGAACCCGTGTAAGCCCAGGCAACAACCAAAGAAGCACACAACAACCACTAAGTCCATGTGGACTTGTTGTCTCAACTACAACCCAGAAGCCTTTTCACATAATCCTCACTCTAGTGTTCATTTAAAAAAATCAAACAAAAGAAATGTTTCACCTATAGTGAGTATCGAACCCAGGCCCAACAGGGAAGCAACGCATGGCCGAGTCAATAGGCCAATTGCGCCCAACGACATACAAGCATCACGGTGGGTTTTATTCCGACTTTGTGTCATTTTATTGTTTTTCATAAAACTAGATTTTTCATTTGATCAATCTTCTCCACTAGTCTCCAAATAGTTTATTTAGACCGAAATTTATTTATTACAGAAAATCATGTGTTTAAAACTTATATTTAATAATATCTAAATCTCAAATCTTTCTTTCTTCTCTTTTATTACAAGAATGTAGTTCATCATTTTAATCAACTAGAAACTTTGTATTACTTTACAACAAGTAACAATAAGTTATGTATACCCTTTTTCTATACAAAATTTCTTCTTTAAAAATAAGGGAAAATCTCTTCAATTATTTTAACAATTACTAGTTAACATACAAATGACAATTTCTTTTTATTTTAAAATTTCCAAACTACATGACAATACTTTGTTTTTTTTTTAAATTAATAATAGCACTTCTACAAGTTGACATACATAAAAAAGAACATGAATTTTATCTTCTAATTATCACATCAAATTTATACTACTCATTAATCATAATAGCATGCTAATGTATGACAAATAATCAATCAATTCTTTTTCTCATTATCCCTTAACATGACTTAATTTATTAATCATACATGAACTACTTATCATTCTCATCTCATACCATAGCATAGATCATATAAGAAATTTCATACTACTCATTATTTATTACTTAGCATACATTATTCTAAAATTAGAAAGTATAGGATCACCCACTAACACAATGTGAATCTATTTGTCAACATAGCATGATTCACTATTAATCTCACCACAATCATAGTATAGTTATTCTATTTTGTCAAAACTACTCATTCATTTTTATTAGCATGTACATTCAAAAAAGAATTAGAAAGTAGGAGAACACCCACCTTTTGTGAAGCTTGAACAATGAAAAGAAAAGAGAACACCACTTCTAGCTCCAAAGATTCCTAGCTCCTAGTAAGGCTCCTCCTCCTAGCAAAGCTCCCTTTCTCTAGCAATGGCTTCCTCTCTCTAGCAATTCCTCCAAACAAAAGGACCCTCACTCTCTTTCTTTTTCTTTTTCTTTTCTTTTCTTTCTATTCCTTTGATTCTATTTTTTTTTTTATGTGTGAAATGAAAAGGGGTATGGTGCTATTTATAGGATATGTAGAGGGTTCAATTTGCATAATTTCACACCTAATAAATTGCTATATTTAATTCACCAACTCTTCATATGCATAACTCACCTAACTCCCAACCTTTCATTTTCTCAACCCCTCTAATTTCCTAACTCCTAACTCTCTCTCTCCTACCATGCCAAAACCGGCCACATATAGTGTACAAATGTACACACAACCTTACCGTGTGGGCCCTCTCACTTCAATACTGAACACACACTTACCACACTACACACATTCATTTTTTATACATTCATCATATCAGCACATTCTGTGCTTATCAAAACCAAACCATGGCCCATCATCAATACCATATACATATGATATCACATTACCCATATACATCATCATACATTTGATCTTTACCAGCGAACTATACTTATATATGTATATATATATATTACATGTATATATATACTAGTATATTTACTTTTGAAATTATACGGGGTGTTACACACACTCCGGAATTTATTTAAAAGAAATAATTACGCTCAAATATGCCTGCCGAAAACACGTGCGTTGCACGTAAAATATCAAAATGTGAAATCGATTTTATCGATGGAAAATTATTAAATATAATCGCAAACAACATAAGAAAAATTATATTTACTAATTTCATGATGAAATCACTACACGTAGAAAGCATGTGCATCATACGTGCGGAAAATCGAAAAATGTATTTTAATCAAAACAAGGGGAAAATAAATTTTTGTTTTATAAAATAGATTTAAATACATAAAAATAAATAATTTAAACCTATAGAAAATATTGTACGTAGTGGTGGAAATACGTGCATCAAAACACGTGAAAAGCACGTAAATTCCAGGGATTGAAATATTATATTTTAGTTGACTCAAAATTGAGAAAAATCAATACGGAAACTGTATAAATAGTCGGTGATCAAAATATGCGGTAAAAAGACGTTACAAAATATACGTGCATAACACACGAGGGCAAAATTGTAATTCTAATTTTGCGGGGTGTTACATCAATAGCTTGTTGGCTCCAAACAACGAACAATGCCTTGGTCTTCGCTCAAGCTCCGCCAATAGCTTGTTGGCTCCAAACAGCGAGTTCAATGTTCTACTCCCTGCTTGAGCTCCATCAACAGCTCGTTGGCTCCAAACAACGAGTCCAATGCACTGATCTCTGCTCAGGCTGCATCAACAACTCGTTGGCTCCAAGCAACGAGTCCAACGCCTTGCTCTCCATATAAGCTCCGTCTACAACTCGTTGGCTCCAAACGACGAGTTCAATATCCTACTCTTCGCTTGAGCTCCATCAACAACTTGTTAGCTCCAAACAACGAGTTCAATGCCTTGATCATCGCTCAAGCTCCACCAAATAGCTCGTTGGCTCCAAACAACGAGTTCAATGTCCTACTCTTTGCTTGAGCTCCATCAACAACTTGTTGGCTCCAAACAACGAGTTCAATGCCTTTGTCTTTGCTCAAGCTTTACTCAACAACTTGCTGGGAACAAACAACGAGTTCAATGCTCTGCCCTCCACACGAGCTCTATCAACAACTCGTTGACTCCAAACAACGAGTTCAATGCCTTGATCTTCGCGCAAGCACTGTCAACAACTCATTGGCACCAAGCAACGGGTTCAATGTTCTGCTAACCGCTTGTGCTCCATCATTTAATCGTTTGGCTCCAAGCAACGAGTTCAACGCTCAGCCCTCCACACGAGCTCCATCAATGAATCACTGGGACCAAACAACAAGTTCAAACTCAAGTTCATCTCATAACTTTCCCTACAAACTCCTCCGGATCAAACGATAGTTTCTACATCAGCTCCACCATGAGTTGCCCCTCCAAACTCGTCAAGATCAAACGACAGTTTCTACATCAGCTCCATCACAGAGTTTCCTTTATAAACTCGCCGGAGTCAAACGACAGTTTCTATATCAGCTCTATCTCAGGTTTGTCTCTAAACTCGTCGAAGTCAAACGACAGTTTCTTGACCAACTCAATCAAAGAGTTGTCTCTACATGCTTGCTGAGTGCAAAAAGTAGGTGCAACATCCAACTCTGTCATAGAGTTCTCTCCAAACTCATCAAACGGCAGTTTCTACATCAACTCTATCTCAGAGTTGTCTCCAAACTCACCGGAATTAAACGGCAGTTTCTGAACCAACTCATCCTACGAATTATTTCTGAGTTGTCTCCAAACTCGTCGGGATCAAACGGTAGTCCCTACACCAACTCAGTCGAAGATTTGTCACCACAATCTTGTTGGGACCAGACAACAAGTTCAACGCTCAACCCCATCGTAGAACGTTCTCCACAAACTCGCCGGGGTCAAATGGCAGTTACTGCACCAACTCAATCTGAGAGTTGTCTCTAAACTCGCCAGGGTCAAACAGAAGTTTCTGGACCAAGTCAATCAAAGAGTTGTCTCTACACGCTTGCTGGGAGCAAATAGCAGGTGCAACATTCAACTCCGTTATAGAGTCCTCTCTAAGCTTATTGGGAACAAACAACAAGTTCAACACACTCCATCACGGAGTTCCCTCTATAAACTTGCCAGGGTCAAACAGCAGTTTCTGGACCAACTCAATCAAAGAGTTGTCCTTACACGCTTGCTAGGCGCAAACAGCAGGTGCAATGTCCAAATCCGTCACAGAGTTTACTCTCCAAACTTTTTGGGGCCAAAACAGTAAGCTTTACATCAATTCAGTCAAAGAGTTGTTCCTCTAAACTTGTCGGGCGCAAACAGCCAGCTCAAACGTTCAACTCTATCTCAGAGTCATCTCCAAACTCGCCAGAACCAAATGGCAGTTTCCACATTGACTCTATCTCAAAGATGCCCCAAAAATCGCCAGATGCAAACGGCAGGTTTAAACATTCAACTCTGTCCCAGATATGCCACAACAACTCGCCGAGATCAAACGGCAAGCCTGTAACAGCTCTCTTAGCACAGCTATTTATATACGTACAAGGTCCACCAGTCAACGGTGATGGAGCAAAAATGCTAGGTATACGCATATAAACAATTAAATATATATAAATTGTTGCATATACACAAATATATATATATATATATATATATATATATATATATATATATATATATATATATATATATATATATATATATATATATATATATATATATATATATATATAAACTTGTATGCAAACCCAAATCCCAAACAAATCTGCAAGAGAACCCAAGACTTGCAAAAACAAAAATTTCCAAAGTCAAATGAGCTCACTGTTTCGCAAGGAGGAATTAATCACTTAGGGGTATCGGATCGGGTCGGATCCACGATCCAAAACCCGTAAGAGAAAACAAATGGGAAAAGCAAAGGGGTACAAATAGGATGGATCCAAACCCGGCTCACCAACCAAACCCGCTCCGCTTCTCCCTCTTCTTCTTCTTCTTCGAATTTGGGCACCAAATCAGAGACCGACCGAAGCTCGGTTTGAGTTCGCTTCTCCACCAAAACCAAGTTTTGCCGCCACTGCATCTCGAGCCACCGCCTCGACACGCCTCCATTCGACCGTCGAGCTCCCCCAGTCGAGCTCCACCTCCGAGAACGATTCGAAGTCCTATAGCTCAGCGAGAACGATTCCCCATAGCTCGGTGAAGCTTCGAAGTCTCCATAGCTCGGCCACGATGAGCTATCGCCATAGATCAGCGAAAAGAGCTCCGTAGCTCGGCAAGAGCCTCGACAACCCATAGCTCGACGAAGTAGTGGTAGCTCGGCGAGAGCTCAAACTCCATAGCTCGGTGAGAGACACTACACCGCAGTAGCTTGACGAGGCATTGACGACTCGACGAAGAGCTTCGAGCTCAACCCAAAACTCTCGACCAAAAACCGAGCTCAACCCAAAGACCCATGGAGTTCATAGCTCGGCAAATTCAAAGCTTTCATAGCTCAGCGAGACCTCTAAGCTCCGTAGCTCGACCAAGAGGAGCTAGTTCAACACTCCCATGGCTTGACGGAGTAAGGGAGTCGACTCTCGAGCAAGAAGCTTAGCATCAAAATCTCGAACGATGCTCAACACCATGGCTCGACCAAAACGGCTTGACGGCGACCTCTCACCATAGCTCGACGACCGCACTATAGCCTAGTATCACGATGAGATCCCCAATAATAGGCAGTGTGGGCGATATCTCGGCGAGTTGGTTCGCCGAGCTGAGCGGTGGATGAAGACAACTGGCGACCATCGGATCTCCACAAAATCCGTGCTAGCCCACAATCAATGCTCAACGATTTTTTGTCCTTGATCTCGCGTCTCAGCAGTAGGATCCTCCTCAGTGCACGAGCTGGGCATGATCTGTGTCTCAGATCGCTTCAAACAGCGAGCCAGGTCTTTGATAAATCAGAAAATCATTTAAAAATCAAAAATAATTATTTAAATTCGAAAAATTAATTTAAAAATCTGAAAAAAATAATTAAAATTGAATTTATTGTTTGTAAAATTCGAAAAAGTGATTTTGAAATTGGAAAAAATTCCAGAAATTTTGGAAAAATTCGAAGAACTATGGAAAAATTCCAGAAAATTCTAGAAAATTCGAAAAAATTCGAAGAACTATGGAAAAGTCCAAGAAAATATTCACTGCCTTCAGAAGTCACAGATCATTTTCAGGTATCTTCGAACACTCCGACTGCTAAGATTATACGCCAGATTCTAAAAATAAGGCGTACTACTTCCCGAAAGCCAAGAAAATTACCTTCCAGGAGTGGGGGGCTTATGATGATGGTAAGAATCACAACATATTAGATCCGTACGATCCCTACACAAATCTCAATGTATCTACAGGTAGATTAGCCATCACAGGCCTATTTTACCGGCCTGGGTCCACTCCAAGACATGGGCTTCTTCCAAGCCCATAAAAAGTGACAGACTAGGCCCACTAGGAGAGACACCTAGCCCAAGCAGGCCAGGAGTCAAATCTATTATCCCCTAACAAGGTTATCTTATCTCTTAAGGGGAGAGACATGAAAGAGATAAGGTAGTTAAACCGATCCAACGAACACGAATCAATCTCTTGAAATGTCTCTCAGGCCTATAAATACCCCTCCCCCTCTTCAGTCAGAAGATAATCAATAATTTGCCAGTTTTCACTCTCTTGAGCGTCGGAGGGTCCGTCGCCGGGGCCACCCCCCGGTGTTTCAGACTTTTTGTAGGTCCATCGGCCGCATCAACAACCGTCGAATTCAGATCACAGGAGGTCAATCAATGTTCCAGATCCATTCTCAGGAGCTCTAATCTCTTTTAACAGCCAAGGTCACAGGTTTGACTTTTAGTAGTTTCCATCAATTATTAACTCAATATCTATTTGCTCTCATACCGAAATATGCAGCAACATACAACAATATATATACATGAGAAATAAGTCTCTTGTATGTATTCATATCACATAATAAAAATGACAAATATTTTTTCACGGGCTAATTTACAACTGTGAAATTTGTTGGGAACTATATAACATATCATTCAATTCTATGAGCAATTGCACATAGCAATTAATACTATAGCTAGGTTCTATAAGTTGTTTATAATTAGCAAAATCTACACTACATTCTCTTTCCCATCTTAGCTTAGAAAGGTGTTTGAATATGCTTGATTGTTGGGTGTATGTCTTGCATACTTGGATTCGATATGAAGAGAAAATGATGAAGCGAAGGTCGAAGTGTCGATAGAGAGAATAAGCAACATCAGACAAAAGAAATTGATGGTCGACTACGCAATATGCCAATCGACCTTCCCATCTTTTTGTTTGGGATGAGCTAATTGGTTGATTGTCCCTTTGCGCAGTCAACTGCCACGCGCTGCTGAAAACATAATAGGCTAATTATTTGTGAATGTTTTGGGCCCAACTTATCCTCAAAGTTAGATTGTACGACTTCTATTATGTTTTTCTTTATTCAGCACATATCGGACGACTATTGTATCTAGACTAAACCTACGATTTCTCTAGAACTCTATATATTATAATAGCCTCAATTGAAAGAGTAAGTACTTCATTGAGAATTCTTCATTGTTATCAACATATTATCTTCTAGTGATGCTCAAGAGATAGATAGTGTTAGGAAAAATGAGAATCTTGTTGAGGCTTCGACACAATCAACACAAACCACCAAGCAAAAATAGATTGCACCTATCACACAAAGCACATAAGAATTATCCCGGTTTGGGTTTTCGCCTTAATCCGGAAAGGAAGAACCGAGATGTTATTTCAACTAGAGAAGCTACAAGAATATTACAATTCTCACCACGACCCTCCCTCAGGCCTAACTGGAACTTGGTTGCTGCTTCAATAGACAAATTCTCTCACCCTCTCGGATGAAGTACCATCTTCTTCTATTCAGTACTCAATAGAATCATATTGTTCTAGGAGCATTTACATTGTATTTATAGATCTAGAGATACCCTAGTTTAGATATCTTGATACAATAGCTGTCCGATGTATACTGAAGAGATAAACATACAATTAGAGCCATACAATCTAATCAGAAGACGAAGTGAGCTTCAATTGAATCAACAAACTTGCACCCAAAAAATCCATCAGCATCGCGGACGATCGACCGCACATAGTTGCGGTCGACCGCAACTCCCAGACCATCGTCCCGAGAAGGTGTCGGTCGACCGGACAGTCGACTGTCCCTTTCTCTGTTGGCTACTACTGCTGCTGACTGTTTCTCCTTCTCTTTGATCATTCGCTTCGAACCATCTACTTGTATCACCATCTTCTATTCACACCGAATAAGTATGCAAGACATAAAACCCAACAAACTCCACCTTGGATTGCATACGTATGAATCCATATTATGTGTGATTTAAAACTCTTCTAGACCTTTCTTCTCCGCTCTGCAAACAACACGTTTCTATGGCTTCTCCTGCTAGTTGAATAAACCTCCACCTATTTTCCTCCAGCTGTATGCCCCTTCAAGGGCACACATCCATAGATGTAATCATGGAAGTGCCACCCTCCATACAAACTCCACCTACATCAAGGCTCTCTCCACCTTCCAACGGTATTCGAACATTGCAATCTTGATTCGGTAATTCTAGTAACGGCTTAGTAGATGATGCTTTAGGAACAATGAGCTTCCATGCACTCGGCCGAGTTTTCCTGCTCCCACAAAGCTAGTAGGGGTTATGCTGACCTTGCTCAATTCCCCTCTTACCCTTCATTACCTTACAATGATTATCTCAAACTATCACAACACCACATCTGGTTGTGTACCAATAGCCACGAGCATTAAGAGTCCCTAAGGATATCAGATTCTGCTGTATCGAAGGAATATGCATAACCTCTTCTAGTGCGAACCCTTTACCATCTAGCATCTCCAATTCAACTTTTTTCTCACCCATTACTTCACAAATCTTACCACTCCTCGTTCTCAAACTTCGGCCTGTTGGCGATTTGTAAGTAGAAAATATCTCCCTCTCGGAGCAAATATGAGAAGAACTTTCCAAATCAAAATACTAATATGAATGCACATCTAATGAACTCGAAACAAGAAGACAATAATCATCATTATTACCTGACTCAGTTGTGTTGACTATATGGTCTTGTTCCCCTTCTTTAATACCACTCTTCTGAATCAACCATTTGCGACAGTCTCTCTTGTAATGCCCAACTCCTCTACAATAGTGGCAACGAATCTTACCCTTACGTGTTGCATCCCTTCCAATTAAAGTATCACCATCCACTGAAAAGCACCCTATAGAAATAGACCCTCCTTTATGAGTCTCCTTTCTCAGTTCATCTTCTTTCAGACCCTTAATCGCCCCAGGTGCCGTAAGTGTCTCCTTGGATGACTTCCCATGTATGGTAGTTATCAAGTGATAATAAGAAGTTGGCAATAAATATATCACGTCGAAATTTTTATCCTCTTCGCTAAGATCATCAGCATTAATCTATTCAGTTCAAATATTACCTTATTGAACTCCACAATATGATCTTGAAGATGGATACCTTCTTTCATTGAGAACCTAAATAGCTTCCTCTTCCAATACATCCAATCTAGCAACGACGATCCCGAGTAGTCAGATTTGAGTCTTGCTCACAGACTCGCCGCACTTGTCTCCTCAAAAATATTACACTTGACTTCGTCTGCCAATTGCAACCGGATTAAACGCAAGACCTTCAAACAAATCTCATCCCACCTCTCCTGCTTCATGTCGGTTGCTTTTTCTCTTCTAATTCAAGGTGCAAATCCTTTTGAACCAAAACATCATACATGTCCACCTTCCATAGATTGATGTTGATCTTACCGTCAAACTTCTTGATCTTCGTCTTTTGATCTGCCATATCCTCTAAGAAACTCGAACAAACACACGAACCTGATTGCTCTGGTACCACTTGTTAGGAAAACTGAGGATTTTGTTGAGTCTTCGACACAATCAACACAAACCACCACATAAAACTAGATCACACCAATCACACAAAGCACACAAGAATTGTTCTGGTTGGGGCTTTTGCCTTAATCCGGGAGAGGAAGAACCGAGATATTATTTCTACTAGAGAAGATACAAGAATATTACAGTTCTCACCACGACCCTCTCTCAAGCCTAAATGGAACTTGGTTGCTGCTTACAATGGAGAAACTCTCTCACCCTCTCAGATGAAGTACTCTCTTCTTCTATTCAGTACTCTATAAAGTCATATTGTTCTAGGAGCCGTTTACATTGTATTTATAGATCTCGAGAAACCCTAGTTTAGATATCTTGATACAATAGCCATTTGATATATACTGAAGAGATAAACATACAATTAGGGCTAATCAAAAGACGAAGTGGGCTTCAATCGAATCAACAAATCCCCACCCAAAAAATTCATCAGCGCTGCAGACGGTTGACCGCACATAGTTGCGGTCGACCGCAACTCCCAGACCATTGTCCCGAGAAGGTGTTGGTCGACCGCACAGTCGACCGTCCCTTTCTCTGTTGGCTGCTATTGTTGCTGACTGTTTCTCCTTCTCTTTGATCATTCACTTCGAACCATTTACTCGTATCACTATCTTCTCTTCACACCGGATAAGTATGCAAGACATAAAAACCATCAGATATGTTTTTGGTGTGGGTATTTGTAACTCTTGTAATTTTCTCCCAGATTAGGGTTTTCCCAGATCAGAATAAATCTTTGTGTGATTTGTGTGATTTGTGTGATTTGATCTACTTGTTTGGTTGTTCATCAGATCGGTTATCGCTTCTCGCTACTAAGCTCCAACTCTACTTCACCAAATTCCTAATAACATGTATCAGAGCTTCAGTTGACGAGTTCTTTGGTAACGATGACATGTCAGAGCTATGTGAAGATCAAACAGTTCGACATAAAGATCAACTTTAATCTCTATAAGGTGGACATGTATGACGTACTGGTTCAAGAACATTTACATCAAGCCCTGAAGGGAGATAAAGGAAAACCATCCGATATGAAGAAGGAGGGCTGAGATGAGATTTATCTACGAATCTTAAGTTTAATCTAATTGTCACTAGCTGGTGAGGTCAAGTGTAACTTGAGAAGATAAGCGCAGAGAATTTGTAGGCAAGGCTCAAATTTGACTACTCGGAATCTTTGTTATTGGATCAGATATACTGGAAGAGAAAACTGTTTTGTTTCTTAATGAAGGAAGATACCGCTCATCAAGAGTATATTACAGATTTCAACCAGGTGATATCTGAACTGATGACAATATATGCTGATGATCTAAGTGAACATGATGAAGCTTTCAACTTGATATATTTCTTGCCAGATTCATATGAGCATTTGATAACTACCATGCAACATGGAAAGTCTGCCAAGAAGAATCTTTCTATGGCGGAGGTGATCAAGGGCTTGAAGGAATATCAACTTAGGAAGGAAACTCATAAATCAGGGTCTACCTCCAAGAGTTTCTTACCTAGTGGAAGATCCTTCAATTGAAAGGGAAAGTACGCATAAAGGTGTGATCTATTGGCGATATTGCAAGAAGGTTGGACATTACAATTTACAAGAAAGATTGTCGCAAGTTGCTGAACCATAAGAGCGCCAATATTGTTAGTACTTATGAGCAGGTAAAAACTTTGATTGTCTGCTTGTTTCAAATTTTTAGATGTGGATCCTGGTTAGTTTCTTGATTCTGATAGTTCTACTCATATTTGTTTCAAAAGGGAGAATTTTTTTCCTTACAAGTCAACAATGGGTCATTGTGTGGGAACGAGTACTAGTGAGATTTGTGATATAGCTGGTGAGAAAACAGTTGAGTTAGAGATACCAGATGCATCCATTTTTCCTATTCATCAATTCATGTTGTACTATTCACTATGTACTAATTCATGTCCTGAATGTAGAGACAAGTTTCATAATTTAAATGATTAAATCATGTCAGTATTTTGGTGCAGGATCAGAAGGGATATATGTGAGATAATTTCAGTGAAACTATAAAGAGAGGGATTTGTATGTCTATCTCCTAATAAATCTCTCATGATATCAAACTTGTCTTCCGCAAGCCAACTTGAATTTGAACCTGAATTGCTCTCATAAGTCATAACCTGTAAAATAACCTTGTCATCACAGAAAAACTCTGAAATTGTAGATAGAGTTGAGACATATATTTATCCTCAGATTGTGCGTAGACTAAATCAAGTCGTAAGACTATACGAATACAAGTTTTTCAGCCTATGTATTACTATTTTTCCAAGACCATTGTAATGGATGCAATATTAGTGGTGGATAATTACGGAAAGGAAGATGCCCTCTTCGATGAAAAGACATTCACGACATTAGCATAACAAACCTACAAAGACTCAAAGGCAATATTCTTTCATAATGAAGTTGAAAGGCCAACCATATAAAAGACTGAGTGCTACTTCAAAATTCTATGTGAACTACTGATATACGTGCAATATTGTGAAGGAAACCCAAATTGACAAGCCAACTAACATCCCCATATATATACCTATAGATAGCCATCAATGGCGACAATTATGTAATGATATTGCACAAGAGTTCAAGCAAGCGATTTAAATTAAAAGTACTGTAGGCCATGCACCATATATCATTTGCCATTGCGATGGAGACAAGTTGCGCGATGAAGTGCATGAATAATACGGATGGACGTAACATCAAATAATTTCATCGTAGTAGGAGAGATGAGGACAGAATTGCTAAGCACCGAGGAAAGAGAGGAGCAAAGAAACCATTGGATGAAATCTTTCTTAATTTGAGAATTTCCTGTAAGAGACGTGAATCTAATTAGAACTGTACATACCCTATGTTGGGATGGGGTGTCTACAAACACACCGGTAGCGTAGCGGAATTAAATAGAACAATGAGGAAGTCGAAGTAGATGAGACGAATCAGTTGAGCAAGCAAGTAAATAGATCAACGAATCCAACACAAACACAACGATGATTTATGCCAGTTAGCTTTCGCTTAATCTGGACGAGAAATATAGGATGATATAATATTCAACTAGAAGAGATTATAAGGAGTTAATAATTTATTCAATACAAGGAATTAAACTCACTCACCAAGAACTATATATCTCTCAAGCCTCTCTTTGAAATGTAGAAAATATCAATAAAGTACATGTCCCTCATATTGGAGGCTACAACAATATATAGAAGAAGAATAGAGAGAACTCTAGGTTAATCTTGATTCTCAGTCGTTCGACATAACCTGAAGAATAAGTAAATGAATAAAAGCCGTACAATCTGACTTGGAGTTGAAGATTGGGCTGAAACGACCTAATAAATCGAGGCCAAACAAGAACACAGCGCCACGCACGGTCGACCATCCAACAAGACCGGTCAACCGACCTGCTCTCGGCCAAAACCTTGTACAACTGTATTTGGGTGTGCGGTCGACTGCAACTTTCGACAGTCGACCGCAACTCTGCCTGTACTGTTGTTGCTCTGTTTTCTTCTACTCTCTTCAATGTTTCGACCTCCGTACTTCATTATTCCTTTTTTTTTATCTAGATCACGAGTATTCAAGACATATTTCTAACACCCTCTGCTTTGGTTAATGGATTTGAGATGTTCATGGAACCCTATAAACTTTTTGTCTGAAGAAAGAGTGAGTAATACTATTGGAGTTTATGAGAGATTATAACAATGGAAATTAGGGTTAATATCCTAGACTAAGGTGCTTGAGATATTTACCCTAGGTATCAAGATTTGAATACCTAGACTACTATCACAAAACCAGTATTTATAGGATAAATACTGGTTTGGGTACTAGGTTCTCAACCCACTCAACCCACGTTTCGATATTCATACAATTAGTACGTGTAACACGTGTTACCCATAGAATAATATTACACATAATATTATTCATATAGTGAGAATATACCAATATATCCAACAATCTCCTCCTATATTCTCAACATATAAACGTACTGGATTATCTCATCAGTTCAATATGAAGCTGACTGGCTGATAGCAGTCTTAAAATAGAAGAAATGCATCTCTCAATATACAGTTCATAAGGACTAAATCAATTATAAATTCGAATAGTTTAAAAAGACTAAACCAAAATAATTAAATAGTTCTCAAACCATATCATAACAGAATAGTTCACAATGACTAAACTAACTGGAATAATCTGTCATAGTTTCAAAATCAAACAAAGCAAATAAACTTCAAGAACAAAATAAGAGTTTTAAGCTCAATAAACACAAGAGTTTTAAACTCAACAGAAGTTTTACCAAGCAAGTGACTAATTTATTCTCGAAAGAAATAAACTGAAATTCTATCCTTGCACACTGCTTTATGTTTACTCCTCTATTTTGAGCAAATCATTATTTTAAAATCTATGTTGACAAATTCAACTCCTCTATCTTTGCTAGCTTATTGAAAACAAGAATATCAAGAGACACATCTCTAAGAATTCCAACGAATTTCACAAAGTATCTAGTTCCACAAAAGAACTTAGTACAATTCATAATTAGTATAGCAAAAATATAACGCAAGCATCACAATCAAGTTTCTTTAACTAAATAAAGAACAAGAACTATTATAGTTTCTACACAAGAACTATACTATGTTTCATAGTGGAATGATAGAATAGTCAAATCAATTATGATTAATTCAGAATTATCAAAATTGTAATGAAACAAGAATCCATAAAAGGTATGTATCATTAAATTGGAATGATATAACGACATTCTAAACATCGGAAACACATCGACAAGTTTTCATATTTCGTATTGAAATAATATGATTATTCTAAGTAAAATCTCTAGATATATAATACCATCAAAATTGGAATGACAATATATATTTGTGGAATTTATGTGGAATCATCAAAATTATCTAAAACATGTTAACTACCTAAAATTGATGCTTAAGTTTGAAGTTCTCTATGGCTCCAATTGGATTCTAAATTTCAAAACAATTAAGAGTTTAAAGCTTTGACTCAATAGCTTTTAACTCCATTTTCTCCACAGTTTAGATAATTGAATCACTGTCAAGTCTCTTAGTGAGAGCATTAGCCATATTTTATTTCAATCGCACTTTATTTATGAGAAAGTTCAACTAGGCTTCTTTCAACTTTAATATAATCCTCTTACTGTTATAGAGTGAGTTATGAACTACAGTGCATTGTAGCTTGATAGTCGAATAATAGAATTAGAGAATTTTCGTTAAATTTCTCAATGGATGATTAGCAATAAGTCATTCAATCCACTCAACCCCTTCCCCTGTAGAGGATAACACATAGAGGTCTGATTTTTTGGATGAGAACGCAATGCTTATTTGCCTTTTAATCTCTATAATTTTCTGCTCCTCCTAGTGTCAACACATATTCACTCGTTGTTGACTTTTAGTGTCAACACATATTCACTCGTTGCTGACTTTTACTAAACTTTGAATAGCACAAAGCAAACTCTTGATTACCACTCAGGTATCTTATTAGCCTATTAAGGGCACTCAAATGTGTATGGGAATAACAGTGAATCTCCAGATCATACCTACCTCAAAGGATATATCTATTCTAGTGCAGATCTTTGTATACATGAGACTTTCAATTCCTTTAGAATGATCTACATGTCTAATAGTTGCACCATCATTAGGTGTCAACCTTTTATCATAATCATAAGGTTTCAAAATACATTTTCAATCACTATTTCCCCACTTTTGAAACACATTATTGATTTGATGAGTTTGACTAAGGGTTATTCCTTGCCAACCGAAACTCACTCTTATACCTAAGGTGTCCACAATACCTAGGTGTTCTATGTTAAATTCTTTGGATAGCACAATTTTAACATCATTTGTAATAGAGAGGTCACTTCCAAAAACAAGCTTGTCAACAGCACAAGTAAATAATAGTCATTATATTTGACACACCACAAAGTTGAAGGCATTGATCTGAATTTGATTCATATACTAGGCTCTTTAAGAAATTTGTCAAATTATTTATTCGTCGGCTATACATGTTTTAAGAACATACAATGATTTTACTAAATTGTAAATCTTGTTCACTAAACATATTAGTTTAAAACTTTTAGTACAAAATGTTTAAATATTTTTTATGAATAATAAAATTTTCAATAGATGTTAAGGTAAGAAGAATACTTATTGTAGCAATATGACAAATATGTGAGTAGACATCAAATAAATCTACCCCAATTTTTTTAGTCAATCCGTTAGCTACTAAAATGCATTAAAATTGCTACTGAACAATCAAAACTAAGTTTCTTCTACAAAACCCCACTTACTTATTATAGTTTTAGCACGTTTCAGCAGATCAACTAATTTAAAGTATTATTGTATGACACAAATTCATCTCAATGTCTACTAAAGACTCTTCTTGGATTATTTGCCATTGAAGTTTAAGTGTATGACACAAATTCATCTCATTGTCTTCTAAAGACTCTTCTTGGCTCATTTGCCTTTGAAGTTTAAGTGTTAGTAGGACTGGTTCTTTATTCTAACTGTGAATTATTAACCATGTCTGCAGGACTAGATAATTTCATACATTTATCTTTAATGAACGCATCCTCAAAGAACTCTGCAGGTCTAAATTTTTCTAATATAAATTAGATAGATCTAACATCTGTTCACAGGACTACATTCTTCACTTTCTAAGTATACACAAATATTTGTTATAGGTCCTATACTTTAGGCCTTCTAGGATCATGCACTCTAACAAATGTATCACAACACAAAATTTCACTTTAACAAATTTTTTTGTTTTTTCATGTCATGATCTACAAGGTGTATTCAATTTACAGAGTATTAACACATTAGAAATATGATTAACAATACAACATCACTCATAATTACACAAGACAAACAACAGTCAATATTATAGAATTCAGCATTTCACTAAGTGTTTGATTCTAACATTTATCAATACCGTTTGGCTGTTGTAAGTAGAGTGCAGTAGAGATTATGTCATATGCAAACTTCTCTAAAATCATTGAAACATATTCACTATCTCTATCAAATCTGAACCCTTGATTTTTAGTATTTAACTAGATTTTTTAATTCATTAAGAATAACAAGTACTTCATTCTTCATATATATGACGGGCTTATATTAATCATCTAAAAAAGCGATTAAATACTTCTGACCAACAATTATCTCACATAGTCACAAAGCTACTGAGATCACAAATATCAGAATATATTGATTCAAAAAGTTGTGAACTCCTAGAGACCATACAAAATGATTTTTTAGTGATCAAAATCTGAATTCAAACTTTACATTTGTCATATTGAATGAAGTGTCATTTAGTAGTGTTAAACGTTTTAATAAGAACAAACAATTTCATATATAGTTCTTAAATCCTAGCCAATTATGCTATGTTCAGAAACTATATACAATTAGAACTATTATTATTAATTGTCTCATTTGTTAAACTCAACTTATACATGCGATTGACAATATATACATATTATAAGAGTTAATACAAAATTACTCTTCCAAATTTCACAAAACTATTTGCTTTCTCTAGTGATTCTAACAATGTCCACTTGCTCAAACACATTGAGCGAAGAGTTCTTTCCTTTATTCGTTCTTCATCATCTTCATAACTCTAAATGAGATAATGACTAACATGTTATAATTCAACTTTTCACACACATTACAATGAATGAAAAAGAACAAAACGTAACTAATGGAGTCATATCCTACATTAAGATATGCTCTCTCCTAAGTTACAGACATTTTTTATATATCTTATCTATCAATCTTTATTAGAGAAGCAAACATACAATCTCATCAAACTGCAAACGATGTGTCACCCAATATATCTATACACATAGTATGACAAGGCACACTAAAAAATTTAAAACATGCTAGTTTCAAAATGAGAATAATTATGATCTAAAACTTCCAATCATGTGATCAAACACACACAACGTTAACACATTCATCACAAGAAAATACTAAGAAAAATTAGAGTAGATCATACCGACACTTCAAGTTAGAAATATTTTCCAAATTCGATGGAGAAGCCTGCGTAGTGCAGACTTATCATACCGTGATGCAAATCCATCGTCTCCAATACACACAATTTGTAAGTAACTTTGAAGTTCCTACATTAATCAAATTGTTAAAAATTAGTCAATTAAACAAATTATTAGCACTATCTAATTCACAGCAATTTAATTGGAGATTCAATTTTATAATTAAAGTCTATAATTTATCAAAATAATTATTTGATCATAAGCATGTAGCCAAAGCAGTTATTCAAATTTGTATTTAATTAAACAATGCTTAATAAAGTTTTGAACTTAAGCACTAAGCAACAAAATTTAAACAAATAATTAAATAACAATTTAAATTTGGTGAAGAACTTATCTTTAACTTAAATCTGATCCAGTCCAAACATATTGGGATCTAGTCTAAACAACATTCGCACAGCCCAAACTATTTCCAACAACTACATCCACATCTCTTATTGTGCTTTCACTTTCCAACTGTTAAATTCAGAATGATCAAATATTTCTAGTTTCGGAATCTTTTACACACGATTAAGTTTTTCCATCTTATAAGAATAAACAGTAAATTCCAAAATCTAGAGGGTTTATTCTGAATAATTACTACTAGCATAATTTCAGTAAAAGGAAGGGTTTTTCTGTAAAAAAACTGTGTAATAAACAATCAACACAGAAAATAATATTAAAGAATAAGGACAAATCTTAAAGTTTAGAGTGAACCATATCTTGATAAAGATCTAGTGCTATGAGAGTTGGGGTCGGATTTCGGGTTGCGGGTGGTAAAAGAGTTTGAATCCACCACAATAAAAATCAAGCAAGAACCCAACACTCCAACATCGAACACCGGATCTAATTCCCACACCAAATCCAAGCATCATACACATCAGGTCACCAACAAACCGCAAGCTACATGTGTCTTGGAACAAATTGATCTGGATCAAGTTCAAAGCCCGAACACCAACCTAATGAAAAAATTGGATCCCATCTGATCCCAAAACCAAACACGGGACAACAGATCCCCACAAAAAAAAATTGGAAAAAGTCAAAGGAGAGAATCTGCTCTCTTCCCCACACACGAAACACAGAAACAGTCCAATCATCAAATCGGATCTGACTGATCCTTTCCTTCTCTCTGTTGGAGCTCGGGAAAAGGGAGAAGGCGGGGGGTGGGCCAGCGGTTGGCCTGGGGCAGCGGTGGCCTACGTCGACGTCGACGATAGCGGCAGCGGTGGTGGGTGCCGGCGACGGCGACGGGATCTGGTGAAATATCCCTTCAAAGATCTCTCTATAATCTTAAAAATTAAAATACTAGATATCTCAAGATTGTTAGAGATTATGAGAGATTATAACAATGGAAATTAGGGTTAATATCCTAGACTAAGTTGCTTGAGATATTTACCCTAGGTATCAAAATTGGAATACCTAGACTACTATCACAAGCCAGTATTTATAGTATAAATACTGGTTTGGGTACTGGGTTCTCAACCAACTCAATTCGCGTTCCGATATCCATACAATTAGTATGTGTAACACGTATTACCCATAGAATAATATTACACGTAATATTATTCATATAGTGAGAATATACCTATATATCCAACAAGTACAAGAAATGTTGGTGAAATTAGTTTATCTGATGGATATTTGTAGAACTCCGTATAACCTTTCTTTAGGGATCGTACTTGGAAGAAATTTGTTCAAAGTTTGAGAAGATCATATAAATGATGTTATAAAAATGATGTTTCTTATAATGGACTCAGAGATGCACAGATAGATATCCTTCGAACTCGTTCTCCATAGAATTTTTTTCTCCCTTGAATAAGTGAGAGGGTCCTCCAACAACTTGTTGGCCTACTAACATGTCGAGAAGTCTTTAAGAGCTTGGTGGATTCATAATAAGCTCTAAGAACTCTCACAGTTCCTTTGCTAAAATATCATTTTATGCATTTTTTAGCTACTGTAGCCGACACATTCGTAAACTATTGTTATTTTTTTGCCATTTCGCTGCAGTAGACAGGTAAAAATAGCAGTGGATATAGCAAAATGCATATTATGCGTGACGAAACATCGTGTTTCGTCTGGATTATTTAAATATATTTTAAAATAATTGGACGAAACATGATTTCGTCCAGGCCATTCGGGTCCCATTCCCTTTAAAAAAAATGCAAATGACCATCATTGGTTACTGGATGCAATTATGTAAAAAATGTTAGAACCTGAATATAAAATAATAAGAAATTCCAACGAAGTTGTGAAGAAATCAAATACAGAAAGGAAAACAGTAAGCAATGAACTTGTACAGAGTCGAGATTTTTAAGAATCTCTGTCCTTAAAGCAGAATTTGCCCCGTAGTGTGACGATTACCGGCAAATTGCTTCCCAGGATACAACTGTACCTTCTCTGAAGAATGCAGCACCCTTGCTTCAGAGACAACGAACTGCTGTCTGTGTGTACTCTCAGTTGACAGACACTGACTCAGAGCAGAGGAAGAAGAAGAGGAAGACCCAAGTGCAAAAATTTTCTGTGTCTGTATAGGAGTTGATGTCTGGATATATAGATAAGAGTTGGACTAGAGACTGTTCAGCAGCCATTATTCTGTAACAGCAGAGTAATGGAGACTCTTCAGTTTAGTAACTGGTGAGCCATTACTCTGCTGTTACAGAGTAATGGGCACCAGTTACTGAATCTGAAAAGCCTTTTCAGTTCAGTAGGGGAAGAGTTTGTCTGGGCAAAAATAAAATAAAAAATTTAAGCCGGACCGGACCGGACCGAACGGGGCCGGGGCCGGAGCCGGGCCTGGCCGGGCGCGCGCGCGCGTGCGCGCGTGTGTGTTTGTCATTTTGGCTAAGTCCTCTCTCCACTACATGTTAGTGGTAACCCCCGGGCCACGTCCTCTAGTCCAGTTTTCTAATATATATACTAGTAAAAATCTTTCCCAATTTCCGATATGGGACTATCCATTTGTTAAGTTGGTACCTTTCAAGTACCCAACTTTGGATCAACATTTCTCATTCATACGGAATTCGTTTTTGGCAAGTGAGTATACTACGGAATAGTTTTCGACGAGAGGATCGCAATCCACTCATTTTCCGGTGCCGCCGGTGGCCGGAGCCTGCCGGAATCCGGCCCGAAAAACTGCAAAAATTAATTCCAACAAAAAAATTGTAAATTTTAAATTGTTTTTGCAATTTTTAAATGTTTTTGCATTTTTTACCCAAAAAACCTCCATAAAACCCGGACTTATTTTGCAATTTTTTTCCCATTTGGGACGAAACATCATGTTTTGTCCTATATATTTTATTAATATTTTCTCAGTATCTAGCGATATAAATTGTTTTTTTAATCACAGACGAAACATGATTGTTTCGTCTGTTTCATTTTGAGCGAAATATGCATTTTTTGCTTTTTGACGACTGCAACATTTCGTCGAGTTGCTAAGGTAAAATATGCATTTTGCCATTTTTTACCCCAAACGGCTGTGGATGCTTTAAAATTCACTAAGATCTCATCTCAAAGACTCCGAAGAGAGAATGTAGCCACGCATGTATAGTTCCCCATATTAGGAATTTGAGGATCTTGTTGATTCTTCGACACAATCAACATAAACCACCAAGCAAAACTAGATCGCACCAATCACACAAAGCACACAAGAATTGTCCCGGTTGGGACTTTCGCCTTAATCCGGGGAAGGAAGAAACGAGATATTATTTCAACTAGAGAAGATACAAGAATATTATAATATTCTCACCACGACCCTCTATCAAGCTTAACTGGAACTTGATTGCTGCTTACAATGGAGAAACTCCCTCACCCTCTCATATGAAGTACTTTCTTCTTCTATTCGGCACTCAATAGAATCATCATCATTCTAGGAGCCGTTTACATTGTATTTTTAGATCTAAAGAAACCATAGTTTAGATATTTTAATACAATATCCATCTGATGTATACTGAAGAGATAAACATACAATTAGAACCATACGATCTTATTAGAAGACAAAGTGGACTTCAATCGAATCAACAAACTCGCACCCAAAAATTTCATCAGTGCCGCGGACGTTCGACCGCACATAGTTGCGGTTGACCGCAACTCCCAGACCATCAACCCGAGAATGTGTCGGTCGACCGCCCCTTACTCTGTTGGCTACTACTGTTGCTAACTGTTTCTCCTTCTCTTTGATCCTTTGCTTCGAACCCTCTACTTGTAATACCATCTTCTCTTCATACCGAACAGGTATGCAAGACATAAAATCCAATAATCTCCACCTTGGATTGCATACTCATGAATACATACTTGTGTGATTTAAAAATCTTCTAGATATTTCTTCTCCGCTTTGTAAACAACACGTTTCTACGGCTTCGTCTGCTAGTTGAACAAACCTCCACCTGTTTTCCTCCAGCTGTATGCTCCCCTCAAGGGCACACCCCTTTAGATGTAATCACGGAGGTGCCACCCTCCACACGAACTCCACCTACATCAAGGCTCTCTCCACCTTCCAACGGTATTCGAACGTTGTAGTCTCGATTTGGTTATTCTAGTGACGGTTTACTAGATGATGCTTTTAGGAACAATGGGCTTCCATACACTCGGTTGAGTTTTTCTGCTCCCACAAAGTTGGTAGAGGTTGTGCTGACCCTGCCCAATCCCCCTCTTACCCTTCATTACCTTATGACGACTATCCCAAACTGTCAAAACTTCACCTCGAGCTGTGTACCTGCATCCACGAGCATCATGAATCCCCAAGGATATCAAATTCTGCTGTATCGAAGGAATATGTATGACATATTCTAGTGTGAACCATTTACCATCTAGCGTCTCCAATTCAACTGTTCCCTCACCCACTACTTCACAAATCTCACAACTCATCGTTCTCACACTACGGCCTGTAAACGACTTGTAAGTAGAAAACATCTCCCTCTCGGAGCAAATATGAGAAGAACTTACCGAATCAAGATACCAACTTGAATCCACATCTGAAGAACTTGAAACAAGAAGACATAGGTCTTCAAGCCTAACTAGTTTACCTGAATCAATTGCACTGACTATATGAGTTTGTTCACCTTCTTTAGTAGCACTCTTCTGACTCAACCACTTGCGACAATCTATCTTGTAATGCTCAAATCCTCTACAATAGTGGCAACGAATCTTACTCTTGTGTGCCGCATCCCTTCCAATTAAAGTATCACCATCTACCGCAGAGCACCATGTAGAAATAGACCCTCCTATATGAGTCTCCTTTCTCAGTTCATCTTTCTTCGGACCTTTAATCACCCCGGATACTATAAGTGTCTCCTTAGATGACTTTTCGTGTAGCGTGGTAGTTATCAAGTGATCATAAGAAGTTGGTAGTGAATATATCAAGTTGAAACCTTTATCCTCTTCGCTAATATGATCAGTATTAATCATCTTTAGTTCAGATATTACCTTATTGAACTCCACAATATAATCTTGAAGATGGGTACCTTCCTTCATTGAGAACCTAAACAACTTCCTCTTCCAATACATCCGATATAGAAACGACGACCTCGAGTAGTCAGATTTGAGTCTCGCCCACAGACTCGCCGCACTTGTCTCCTCAAGAATATTACAATTGACTTCTTCCACCAATTGCAACCTGATTAAACTCGCGGCCTTCAAATAAAACTCATCTCACTTCTCCTGATTCATGTGAGTTGGCTTCTTCTCTTCTAGGGCAAGGTGTAAGTCCTCATGAACCAAAATATCTTACATGTCCACCTTCCATAAATTGAAGTTGATCTTACCGTCAAACCGCCTGATCTTCGTCTTTGATCTGCCATCTCCTACAAGGAACTCGAACAAACCCACGAAGCTGATTGCTTTGATACCACTTGTTAGGAATTTGAGGATCTTGTTAAGTTTTCGACACAATCAACACAAACCACCAAGCAAAATTAGATCGCACCAACCACACAAAGCATACAAGAATTATCCTGGTTGGGGCTTTCGCCTTAATCCAGTGGAGGAAGAACCGTGATATTATTTCAACTAGAGAAGATACAAGAATATTACAATTCTCACCACGACCCTCTCTCTAGCCTAACTGGAACTTGGTTGCTGCTTACAATGGAGAAACTCTCTCACCCTCTCATATGAAGTTCTCTCTTCTTCTATTCGGCACTCAATATAATCATCATCATTCTAGGAGCCGTTCACATTGTATTTATAGATCTAGAGAAATCCTAGTTTAGATATCTTGATACAATAGCCATCCGATGTATACTGAAGAGATAAACATACAATTAGCGTCGTACGATCTAATTAGAAGACGAAGTGAGTTTTAATTGAATCAACAAGCTCGCACCCGAAAATTTCATCAGCGCCGCGGCCGATCGGCCGCACATAGTTGCGATCGACCGCAACTCCCAGACCATCAATCTGAGAAGGTATCGGTCGACTGCACGGTCGACCGTCCATCTCTCTGTTGACTGCTATTACTGCTGACTGTTTCTCCTTCTCATTGATCCTTCGCTTCGAACCCTTACTTGTATTACCAACTTCTTTTCACACTGAACAAGTATGCAAGACATACAATTCAACCCCCCCTAGCTAGGAATAATGGAGAGAAATGCTTCTTGCTAGCTCTATTCTTTGATATGATCTTATCCTGGTCGTATTCAATTTCTTGTTGAAGAAAAAGTTAGAACAGGACCATGCATTGCTCTCACAATCAATGGCTGCCATAGTGCCATTAATGGTGGACCATGAGAAAATAATTGACCATGAGGTTTCAGTTTTAATTATATTCAAATATATTATTGACAAATTGGCCAGACTTGTCGGTCTTAAGTACGATATTACATATTCGATTCTAGTCTTAGACGAAGTTAGTTAAAAATAATAAAAAATTTATCTCTTACCAATGTAGACGGCTACGGTGATTACCACCTTAATGAAAGAGAAAGAGAAAGAGAAAGAGAGAGAGAGAGGGGTTGACAATTTTAAATACACAGTTGAAATTAAGGATTCCAGTTCCAGTTGACAATTTTAAATACATAGTTGAAATTATGGATTCCATTTCCAGTCAGATCAGGATAGCTTCTGTAATTAATTAATTAATTAATTAATTAATTAACTAATTATCTAGGCTAATAGCGTATCATTGGTGTCCATACAAATGCAAACGCTGATTCTTAAGAAGTAAAATAAAGATCAATTACATAAGCTCGAGTCAAGGAAGACCTAATTTTCAATTGATTAAATTGCCATCCACACTTGGAAATTTTTCAAGCAATTTGGCTGATCATTAATTAACTTAGAGCTAGATGATTTGTCGCTTGTATGTAATGATATATACTACATACAATAAAGCACGGATACGGGTACGCATATTTGATACGGTACGTGTCCGATATGCAAATATACCGATTTTTTAAAAACTATGATACAGATACATTAAGATACGCTTAAATAAAATAAATAAAAATTATATGTGTGTGTGTGTGTGTGTGTGTTAGGAATGTGAATGTGTCTTGAATACTAGTGGGTGTGTATGTTAGGAATGTGTCTTGAATACTCGTGGTTCAAATTAGAAGAAGGTAAAATGAAGTACAGAGGTCGAAGTATCGAAAAGAGTAGAAGAAAGCAGCAGCAGTAAGGTGCATGCATAGTTGCGGTCGACCGCACCCCCCAACCGCAGTTGCACTGGGTTTGGCCGAGAGGTGGACGGTCAACCGGTCTTGTTGGACGGTCGACCGACCGCGGCGTTGTGTTCGTTTTGGGTCTCAATTTGTTAGGTCGTTTAAGCCTAATCTTCAACTTCAAGTTAGATCGTACGGCTCCTACAGTTACTTCTTTTCCAGGTTATATCGGACGACTAAGAATCAAGATTAGACCTAGGTTTCTCTCTATTCTTTATATATATTGTAAACTCCTCCTTTATGAGAGTAGAGTACTTCATAGATTATTTTCACCATTGCAAAGAGAGGCTCGAGAGAGAGATAGTTCTTGGTGAGTGAGTTTAATTTCTTGTATTGAGTGAATCAATAACTCCTTGTAATTTCTTCTAGTTGAATATCAGATCTCTCTATACTTCCCCCCCGGATTAAGGAAAAGCTAACCGGGATAAGTCATCGGTGTGTTTGTGTTAGAGTGGTGGATCTACTTGCTTACTCAATTGATTCGTCTCATCTACTTCGACTTCCTTATTGCTCTATTTAGTTCCGCTGTGACAACAGGTGTTGGTTGATTCCACAATCCTAACAACTGGTATCAGAGCTTCTGGTTGCCGAATCCCTTGGTTAAGATGACATGCCACAATATTTTGGTATCAGAGCTTCAGGTTGCCGAATCCCTTGGTTAAGATGACATGCCACAGTATTTTGAAGATCAAGCAGTTCGATGGAAAGATCAATTTCAATCTTTGAAAGATTGACATGTATGATGTTCTTGTTCAAGAACGTTTGCAGTTAGCCGTTAAGAAAAAAGAAAAGCCAACTGATATGAAGGATGACGGTTGGGAAAATATTCGTGAAAGAGTCATAAGTCTGATCCGACTATCATTGGCAGACGAGATCAAGTGCAAATTTCTTGAAGAAACTGATACGACGAGTTTGTGGAAAAAACTCATAGCTGACTACTCTGGTTCATCATTATTAGATCAGATGTATTGGAAGAGGAAGTTATTTCATTTATCTATGTAGGAAGGTACCGATCTCCAAGACCATATTACAGAGTTCAATAAGGTATTATCTGAACTTAAGGTGATCAACGCAGATGTGTGTGAGGAAGATAAAACTTTCAACTTGGTATATTCACTGCCAAATTCGTACGAGCCTTTGATCACTACCATGCTACACGGTATATCTGCCAAGAAGAGTATTTCGGTAGATGGTGTAATCAAAGCATTGAAGGAAAATCAACTTAGGAAGGAGACTCAGAAATCACCGTCTTTTCCCACAAGTTGTCTAGCAGTGGATGATCCTTTAGGGGGAAGACAAAGTGCATTGCAAAAGGATTCGATCCGTTGCCGATATTGCAAGAGGCCAGAGCATATCCAGAAAGACTGTTGGAAATTACAGAATTAGGATAGCACCAAGAATGAGAATTCAGCCGTTAATGTGGTTAGTATTTTTTATTCAAGTGATTCGTGTCTTCTTGTTTCAAATTCTTTAGAAGTGGATTCTAGTTGGTTTCTTGACTCAGGAAGTTCTTCTCATATTTGCTCCGAGAGAGAGTTGTTTTCTACTTATAAGTCTACTACGGGGTATTGTGTGATAATGAGAACTGGAGAGATTTGTGAAGTAGTAGGTGAGGGGACAATTGAGTTGAAGATTTCAGGTCTAAATATGTTCACTTTAAGGGATGTTTTGCATATTCCTCTGTTGAAACTTAATCTGATTTCTTTGGGAACTCTTGATGCATGGGGTTGTAGTGTAAGGTGATTAGAGGTATGAGAGTGGTTGGGCCAAGCCAAAATAATCTCTACAAGCTTTGGAGAATCTGAAATACTTGTGCAAGTGTTGCTCCTTTTTCCGTTATTCCCGCAAGCTCAGCTAGTTTGCCGCAACTAGATTCATTGAGACGTGACCACAACGTTCGAATATCGTTGAGAGGTGGAGAAAACCTAAGGGTAGGTGGAGTTCGTGCGGAGTTTGGCAACTTCGTAAGTACATCTACGGAGGTGTACCCTTGAAGGGGTGTACTGGATTCGGTGAGAATGGGTAGAGATTATTTCAACTAGAAGAAGAAGCTATTGTTCTAAGTCCTTTTTGCAAGTGGAGTTCATTAGAGTTTGAAGATGAATAACACATCATGTGATAGCACTCGTATGCAATCCAAGGTGGAGTTTGTTAGGAATGTGTCTTGAATACTCGTGGTTCAGATTAGAAGAATGTAAGATGAAGTACGGAGGTCGAAGCGTCGAAGAGAGTAGAAGAAAATAGCAGCAGCAAGGTGCAGGCATAGTTGCATTAAAACCCTACCATTAATGAAAAACTAGCATCTTTCGGCCAAGACATCTAAATCATCTTTATACAACATAAACAGAGTGACATCTAAATCTCCTTATTGGTCCTCTTCATTTTCACCACAAATGTAAAACAATAAAAATGTATAATCAGGTGACAAACAACATAAAAAAAGGCTCAATCAACCAAAATACTACATAAACATCTCCCAATCAGCTCATAAACAACATCAAAAAGAGCTCAACAGCCAAGATACAACATAAACATAGTTCAATCAGCTCAACTATACAACATAAAAATATTACAATGAGCTCAAAAATACACTTCTTGCTTCAGCTGCTTCAGCTGTTACTGATGTGCTTGAAAAAAATAAAAACAACAATCTTAAACATGGATTCATGAATTAAAATGCTACTACAAACTGCCAAGTAGTACTAATCAACAAAAACATAATTTGAAGTAGTTGTAGGCTCAGAACACACTTCTATTTCACTGTTTGTTCAAATGAAGCATACTTATTTCTCTAGGGCTGCATTATTATGCCATGCCAACTAGTTTCAACCCCCCCCCCCCTAAATGCCAACTTAGAATGCTCATAAATAACATAAAGAAATTCTGAATCAGCCAAGATACAACATAAACATCCCTCAAACAGCTCGTAAACAACATAAAAAACAGCTCAATCAGCCAATATACAACATAAACATCTCTCATTCAGCTCATACACAACATAAAAAGGAGCTGAATCAGTCAAGATACAACATAAACATCTATCAATTTTGGTTGCATTATTATGCCATGGCTAGTATGAAATCCAACCCAATTTCCTGCAATTGCTATAAAAAGAAACTGGACATGATGCTCCTTCACAAACTGATGCTATTCAACCATGAGAACCAAAACTGCAATTGCTATAGGCTCAAAACTGCAATTGTTATAGGCTCAAAATTGCAATTGTTATAGGCTCAGAAAAGCTGAGAAATTACGATTTTGTTCCTCAACATATCTCATC
Organism: Hemerocallis citrina; assembly: GCA_017893485.1. Lineage (NCBI taxonomy): Eukaryota > Viridiplantae > Streptophyta > Magnoliopsida > Asparagales > Asphodelaceae > Hemerocallis > Hemerocallis citrina. The sequence continues at coordinate 6,967,498 of CM030363.1, read as the reverse complement.
TCACTCAGTCGATGGGTGGATTAGATCTAAGCCATCGGATCACGATCCAACGGCTGAGATCTTTTGCTCATGATAAGGATCTCTTCTCACCATCTCATAATAGACTCACTCATATAGTAGAGAATCAAACACTTCCTACATGTACTTGGCAACGATACGGTACACGATAGATTGGGTTACTGCCATAACCACAATCACACGATAAAACGATAGCCGGAACGGTAATTAGGAAAACACGGGCCCCTCCTCCAAGTACAGTCACTACTTTGTTCACTACTTAAATCACCCTTTAAATCCCGGCTTGTTAATTATTTATCAATGCAACAATACAATATGCAATTAAGGGACAAGGGGTAAACAATAGTATCAATAAGGAAACAATAGGTTGATAACATGGATAGGACGGTTACAATGGTGACAATAACTCATTGGGTACATACAATGCAACATACATTCATTAAATCATGCAATAATACAACATAGGAATTATTAATTCATTAAAAAGAGAGATCTAAAATTCTGGACAGCACGCGCAGTCTGTACAAAAGTACAGTTTCCCGCTGACTCAAGAATCGAAAGTTGAATCCGTCAGAAAATCTGGAAACTAGACTTCCATACGGTTCCAACGCATACTTAAAGTTCACATTCTGACAATATTAGCTAGGTCAAACACATATTTCTTTTCAGGTCTTATGCTCAGGCAGAAAGGTGACATCTTGTTATTTTAATTGTTGAATCAGCAAAAACTCGGTATTAAAATCAGTAAGAATATAATCTAAACTCCTAAACATGTTAAACATCAATCTGGAAATTTTCATAGCAAAATTCTATCATTTGATCAATCTTTTTACTGTTCAAACATGAAGGGTTCGAGAATCTGAAAATCTGGAATGAAAAAGATAAAACACATGTGCAGTAAAATGGGCATAACTCTTGCTACATAACTCGGAATTCGAAAATTCTGGATGTTATTGACATCTAGACATTTGGGGCTACATTTCATATTCAGAAAATATTTTATTTTAAGGTCATTTACTGTTTCGAAAACAGCGATCAAGTTCAGGTCAGCAACATGTATAGTTCTTAGGGTATATTTCTTGGACATAAAATTAGTTAAGCATGATGGGTTTCGATTCTATATTCAACAATTTGTGTAACTAGCATCATAGGCGTCCAAACATGATAAATAAATTTTAGAACACACACATACAAGTCTAACATCAATCAATCATCAAACGACATACTACCTAACAATTGTCTCTACAATAAATTATTTGTGTTGTGACTTGTATGAATAACCCTATTAACAATTCTATATGCATTCATTAAGGATCCAAACTTTAGAGTCAAATTGGTACAATGTCAAGAATATTGGGGTTAGCTCGTGTAAACCCACAATAAACCCAACGAAAAGGACACAAAGGGTAATACGATAACAAAAAGATCTACTTGCAAGAATTTTCAATAAAACTTGAATTTGAAACGAATAGCAATTCAAGTGGACGGTGACTTGCCTGTTAACCGGTGAAACGAATAGCAATAATAATGGAATATGAATTCCGAAACAACGAACTCGCGAACTAGCAATTTCCCAAAGCAGCACGTGCAATATACGTGCAATCAAGTTCAAAATCAACACAATACCCAAAAGACAGCAACAATGGCAATCGGCCAAGAGAGGGCGAGCACCGGCCAGGGGCGGCGGTGCTGGCGACTGGCGACGGCGAGGTCGACGCACGGAACGGCGGTGGTGGCGCGCTGCGCTTGCGACGATCGGAAGGAAGCAGCAAAAAGGGGGTTAATGGGTTCTGCTGTTAGTGTCGATGAAAGGAGAAGGGAGGATCGGGGAGTTGTTTGGTGGTGTTGGGGTTGGTCGACGGGATGAGGGACGACGAAGGGGGAGGTCGCCGGAGATGGGGGTGGCCGGAGTTGGTCGGGAGAAGGTAGTGGGTTTTTGGGGATGAAGATGAACAGTAACTAGGAGAGAGAGAACGGGAGGTGAGAGAATAGGCGGCTAGGTTTCGATTTGTGTGCAGAAATTAGGGTTACAGCAGAGTTGTATTTATAGGGTATAATTATGGTTCAATTAGGAGATAGATCAAAATCAATACGATTCAAATAAAAATACCCATAATTCAAATAAACAAAATCCACAATATAGATAACTCAATAAGAGAAATAGTTCTTGAACGAAAATTTCAACCCAATTAAATAAATAATTAACACAATTGAAATAATAAGAATTGGCTTAAAATAAATTGGAACTCGCCAAGAAAATCAGATCGGGCATATAAAAATAAAATAATCCAATATATGAATTTTAAATAGAAAATCATGAAATAACAATTTATAATCATAATCATAATAGTAATAAATTATACAATAAAATAGTATTTGGGTTTAGAGATTTTATTAAAATCATCCAATAACAATAATATATTTGTTTTAAGCTCAAATATAAATAGCCGATCAATAAGATGTCGAAGATAAGATCACAATACAACATTATTCGAAATAAATAAAATTTTTGTTTAGAAAATACTTTAATACGGATCCAAAACGAATTTAACACAAAATAAATTTACCAAAAGTTCAAATTATAGAAAATACACAGAAAATACTAATTATCGGAAACGAGGGTTACAGGAACAAAAATTTTATTTTGAGATTACACGATACAAAGATTGCAGCTTTGCTAGAAGGTCGACGATTTGGTAGAATAACAAAGAGAATAACGAAGAAGGGCTCAGCTGATAGGGTTTCGATTTAGGAGTTCGATGATAGCAAACACGGCTAAGGTTTCCAATTAGGAGATTCCAGTGCGTTGAGAGAGAGAGGGGGGGTGGAGCTTCAATTTGGGGGCTAGGGTTCCAAATCGGGAAGTGGAGAGGGAGAACGGGAGAGCTAGGGTTTATGGGTTCTCAGCTCATAGTGAGGGGGAAATGACTGAGGAATCATATCTCACTCTTCGAATTGCTCAGGAAGAAGGTAGGGTTTTCTGGAAATCGAAACCCTATCGGCAGATGGGCAATTCGTCGAAGAGAGAGAGAGAACGGGAGAGATGAGAAATGGGTTTGGTTTGTCGAAGAGAGAAAAAGAGAGAGAGAACGGGAGAGAGTAGAATTGTGAATGAGAAAGAAAGAGTTAGTGAAATGACTATTTTGCCCCTCAACATATCAGCTCTCACAGAATGGATGGGCAGATCAAATCTCAGCCCTCGGATCGCAATCGAACGCGATCGAATCGCTGAGATCTTCAGCTCACGATAAGGAGTTGAGCTCACCATCTCATATATATATAGCAATGCTCCATTGCAAATGCAGATATTGATATAGCAATGCTCCATTGCAAATGCAGATATTGTGAAAACGCGTGAACCGTTGGAAATAAACTTGATGTTTTTGTTAACTTGATGTTTTTGTTCTAGATAGTTTTCACGCATTTTCACAATCTCTGTATTTGCAATCTTGCATTGCTATATATATATATATATACACACACACACGATCCACATAAAATGCTGGAAATAAACTTGATGTTTGAGTTTCAACAATGCATCATATAGTTGTCTGATATTGAAATTCCAGGTAGACAAAGCTTAATTAGTGTTTATTGAAAGCCATAGTTCTTAGGTTTGCTCATAAATGGGTAGTTAATTAGTCGAACAAGTTGGCCGCAAATTTATTATTTTTTTTTTACGAATACTTTATGAGAAATGTGTTTCTCATATTTATACGGGAAAGAGTTTGTACAGAGATTATAATCACTTGGTGAACTACCTCATGGAACGGTCGGTCTGCCATTGTTGGTGGTTGGATGAGAAGCAACACACTCTCAAAATAGTCCTTGTGCATGATCTCCTCAAACAACCAAGGGCGAGTAGCTCGGGGCCAATATAAGGTTCTCTTACTTTTTTATTTTATAAGAAAGTTTCCACCTATATACATAACATTTTTTTTTAATCTAAACAGATGGGGTCCTAAGACCGCAGCCAAAAATTATATTATATATAAAAGAAGAGCACAAAATATAATATACACATGCCAGTTTACAAGAAGTAAGACCAAAAAATGTACAAAACAAGAAAGAACTCGTGAGGCCTGCCAGCAACAGAGAAAAACTGTTGAAGAACTCCGAAATAGCAGCCGATGAACAATCAGCCTCAAGCATGACAAAACGCAGTAGATGAATAAAACGCCACCACCAAAGCATGCTAAGACGAACAGATGCAGCGAAATAGCTTGATCACAAGCAGTAGAGGACCAAAGGAATACCGAGATGCAACAACAGACTAATAGCATGGGACAACCAAACGACAAGGAAAACGGAAAAAAAAATCACAAAACTAATCAGCGGAAAAAGGTAAAAAGCATAACCAAAGAAAACAGAAAGAACACGGCTAGCACAGCAGGCCAAATGAATAGCCAGCAAATAACCCCCCAGAGATACACCACCAATAGTACAAATAACTAGAGAGTCGCAGCAGTAAAAGGGAAGTACAGATAGACATAAACCCTCAACAAGTAGAAAAGATATGAAGAACAAAACAAAAGGAAAACACTCAGAGAGAACATACGAGAAAGGAGAGAAAAACGATAAGGAGATAGAGAGTCAGATGATAAGATGAACCTCCAAAATAGCTAGATCCGCAAAAAAGGACGACCCACCAAAAATGCACATCACGCAAGAAAACAAAGTAAGCATGTAATATCCCAGATTTTTAAATAATAATTTTTGAGATTAATAAATGAATTAATATGATTTTTGGTGATTTAATAAATACTTTCTGAAATTTATCTTTTTACACGTGCAAAACACATGTCAGAAATTATTTTGGGGGAAAATCTATTATTTATTATTAAGCATTATTTGTGAATTTTTTGAATTTTTTTTATTTTTATTTGACCTATTTGCAAATATTACAAAAAGATGAATTTTTGTGCAAAATTACCACTTGGAGTGAAAACTCCATATTTTCTGATTTTTGGGCTGAACATCATGTCTAGCTAACTCAGAGGTAAAGATTTTACTTTTTGTTTTAATAAATTTGGTTTATTTTGCAAGTTTCAATAAAGAAGGGTCTTTTTGCAAAATTGCCACTTAGAGCATCTGTAGTCGTTGGCTATTTAGCCAAAATTTGGAAATTTTGGCTCTCAACGTCCTGCGATCGTTGGCTATTTAGCCATTTTTTCCATTTTTTGCTACAGTACCCAGCCATATCTGGCAGTCGATTTGGCTAAATGGAAAAATAGCCCGACGATAGATTATATTTCGTCTGAAGATTGGACGAAATATAATTTATAGTCTTTAAAAAAATGAACGAACAATATATTATACACCGTCGGGTAATATTTTTTAAAAAATTTTTACGGGACGGGACAATATACACCGTCCGAAAATGTGTGATTTTTTTTTAAGCGACGGTAGATAATCTACCGTCCTATAGTAAAAAACCAAGAAGAAAAAAACATAGCCGAAGGATAATCTACCGTCCTATAGTTAAAAACCAGGAAAAAAAAAAACCACAACCGAAGGATAATCTATCGTCCAAGGCTTCTGGCCAATTTTTTTGATTTTTAAATTGATTTTCTGGTTTTTTATTTTTATTTTTAATGTCACTATCAACTATTTAGCCAAAAAAAATTACTATTTTTTTCTTTAAATTTCGGACGGGGGATAATTTATCGTTTGGTCAAATTTTAGCTAACAACGACTACGACGAAATCTATTTTTGCTATTCACTATAAGCCAAATAGCCAAAATTTGGCAATAACGACTACAGATGCTCTTAGAGGGCAAAAAGTACAATTTCATTTTTCTGGGTTGTATAAATAGTGCCGGCCAGATATTAGGGTGGTTATTTTAAAAAAAAAATTAAATTAAGTTGGTTTAATCAAATTTCCAAGTATAAGGATTTATATATGTAAAGATATATTAAAAAGGGATATTTTGCAAATCTTTTCAAAACCCTAATCCGTTGATTTCCGGCCTATTAAAAAGAGAGTGCAGTCGTCTTTTTGCTGCACTACACTACGGGTTTTCTTTATTATTATTTTCTTGGAGTTTCGAGTTGAGGATCTTGGTTTTCTTGCGAAAGGAAGGATTTTCTTATTCTTTTTATTATCTTCGGTTGATTCTTCAATAAGGTGAGTGACATGTTTGTTCTTGTATTGTTCTAAGCATGTTGTACGTGATGATTTATCTATTAGAAATCATATTGGGGATTGTATGTTAATATAATGAAATTTGATGGAAGGATGAACTAAAAATTGGATCTTTCCATGAAACTATGCTTTTGATGAATTAAAACCCTAATTGTTGAATTGAGATTGTTAAAGAACTTAATAGAAATCATGAGTATGTTGTTTTCCTTCATATATTTTCTGTTTTGATTCATTATAATGAATTGTATGATGATATTGCATAAAAGTGAATAAAAGTAGATCTTTACTGTGTAGACTATGTATATGCTCTGACTGAAGCTTTCGGAGAAGTGAAATTTGATTTTTTATATATTATAATCACTATTATTCATGAGTATGCTGATGTGAATGATTGTACATATGGTTAGTGAACTGTAAGAGAAGTTATCAGATTAAAAAGATCAAGTTAACGAGTAGAAGAAGGAATTTTGAGTTTGGGTATGTGCATGTTTCAGCCGAGATTTACTTTTTGTGGTTTTGGAGCTTTCGAGTTGTATTTTGAGTTAATAGCATTGGGATAGTTTTGAACACTATATGGCTTCTAATTGATGAGATTTCTATACTTTAAACTGATGCAAATGTACACTTACACTTATAGATATATACATTCTATTTCACTGTTGCGAAGAAACTGAGTTTTGTGTGTTTTGAAAAGTTTTAAATTAAATCTCGATTATTTTCATAATGAGATTGAATGGGATATTATACTACTTCTATTTGGTGAATTTTGATGCTATAACTGATGCTCAAACTCTTATATAAACACATATATATATACATATCGGCTGTTTTGAAGACATTTTGTGGAAATCTACTCTTTTATGGATTTGATGAGATTTGGAATTGTTTTATAAACTCTTATATGTTATACACGTCTTATTAAACCATCTCAGGATTTTAGTTTTGCAAATTTAAGATTTTACAAAGAACTATAGACGTGTCAGTAAAACATGCACAGAATTTCAAAACTGCAACCTGTTGGAATTGACAGTCGACCGCTTCGTTTTAAGCTGAAGTCGACAGTTGACTGTCAGTTCTTGAGTTTCGGATTTTCGCATGACAGTCGACCGGTCATTCTTGAACTGGCTTCGACAGTCGACTGTCAGTGCTTGGCTAATGGGTTTTTGTGAGTTTTGTTGTCTGCTTGAACGATTTATTTCTTCGATATTATGGATTATTGATCTACTGTTTTAGATGAAGTTTTTGCTATAGATTACAATATTTTACAGAGAGATATATTTTGTTTGTAATAAAAATTAAATTGCTTTCCTATGACTTTATAAAGAGAGTTATATGTGATTTTCGAAGGAATTGAAGTTTTGTGACTTTCTATGATTTCAAAATATGTTTATCTGTTATTTAATGGATTTAATACTTTATTTCGATTCTGGAATTTTATGAGTATATTAAATGGGTTTCGATTTTTTGTTTTCTTTATATAAATGTTTTGATGACGGATTTATCAGGTTTATTGAAAGTTTTGGGTTGATGGTTGAGTTATGAGTCTCTAGAGGGTAAATGGGACCCTAATTACTGGCGGTTGAGATTTTGTGATTTGGTTAGTTGAGGCCTTGTTGTTGATTAGTTGAGATTTTGTGATTTGATTAGTTAAGGCTTTGTTGTTGATCAGTTAAGTTAAGTCCGGTAGGGTACACCAAACTCTAGGAGATTCGTAATCAACTAATTAACTTAAAAGATAAGGACAGGCACTAGATGGTAATATGATGAAATGAGAACATGGGTTATGGACCTCAGTATGACCTGCGGTGTGAGTGAAATAGTCTCCGGAATTATCGGGGTCGGGGTGACACTCATGGGGTATTCGTGTAATGAGGTTTCATAGCTTGCAGTGTGGGGTATTCTCGAAGATTCTCATATGTGAGTAAAATAGTCTCCAAAATTATCTGTCGATAGAGATTGACCTCCGGAATTATCGAGGCATGTAACCCTATTAAGTGGAGAATACTCACAGTTTATCAAAATCTCATAGTAGTCTTCGTAGTAGGATTAGTTGCATAACGAGGGATGTAACCCTATTAAGTGGAGAACGATAAGGACTTGCACCGGACCTATGTAATGGAATGCATAGAATCCGACAAGTGTGCATTAGAGAGTCGGCATATAACATTGTGTTTTCTTGACTTAGTTTTATGCATGTTGTTTTCTGTTTTCCTACACTTGACACTTAGTCTAGTTTCACTTGATGTTTTCATATTTTATTTATTGTTATTTTATATTCTTTTTATTACTACTGTCGATACATGCTGTTTATGACTCTATCCTTATGTTTTATTTATTTTGCTTTTCTTTTATGTCACTCACACCGTTATGGCTGACCCTTATAGTTTTGGGGGTTAGAGTTATCTCTAGCCTCATGTTTTACAAGTGGGAACCTATAACATTGGGATTTAGATGCATGAGATAGAATGATGTTGTGGCTTGTGTAAATTGTAAAAGAATGAGTTGTAAAAGAAAGAATTTGTAATTCAAGGTGTTTAATTTTCCGCTGTGCTTTGTAAAAAATTAATGTAACAAAAGTTGAAAATTTTATCTGTGTTTTGGCTATGTTTACTATTACATTGAGGTTGATGCTGAGAATTGTGCCACGTATTTCTGAGATATTATATTGGAAATTCGGGGCGCTACAAAGCATGCACAATATAGTAGCATACATGAAACTCCAAAAAAGTGGAATGACTGACCATAGAAGTATATCAAATTGGTGGGGGTAGAAAGATGCAGTAGACCAAGCAAAACAGAACCCCAAAACAACTCGAAACAACGCAAAGAGCCACCAATAGCACACAACAAGAAAGGCAAAAAGAACAAAAAAAACCCACAACGCACACTGACAACCACTGATAATCAAATGAGCACACAATGAGCCGACTCAAAAGCTACTTTCTTAGCTAAAATCTGTGCACTCACATGAATCTGGGCATTATTATAGAATTTTTTATTGTATTTCCGCTTAGCGTTGGGAGGGGTGACCTCAACCAATGGGAAAGATACCACAACAAGGTCAGGCATGCTAGCCACATCCTTGCAGAGGCAAGAAGAGGCCAAGAGAACATTGGAAGAATAAGAGGATGACACCGAAATGGAGTTAGTATGACAAGTACTACGAGAGGATGAAGAGACACCAAGAGTCGGTGAAAACTTGAAGGAGTAAGAATGAAGGATATTCATAACCTCCATCAGTCGACGATCCAGACAAGATTGAACACCTAAAGATTGATAAATCGAGAAAATGCAAACAGGAAAATGAAAAAGAAAGTGGAATGGTTGGGAGAAGAAATCATCATAGAATAAGGAAAATTATAGAATATAGTAGGTGCTTTAAAATTAGCATTAACATTAGCAGGAGGCACCTGATAATCTAACACGAGGCGATGATCGGGCACCATCGCACCTCGAAACATGGAATGGATAGAGTTTAAGAATTTAATCAAAACATAAGCCTTATCCAGGCTCAAACCCACCAGAGGCACCACATAATTAGAATGAGGACGAGCAAGATAGGTAGCCAAAAGAGGATAGGAACCGTGTTTCGTATAAACCGCTCTATCCTCAAACGGGTTAGCAATATTATGCGGCTGCAAAGCTACAAGAGAAGCGATATGGGAGGTGGAAGAAAAAGGAGGGTTCAATAATAGATTAGGAATAGTTGCGGCTAACGCATTTTCATTTCTAGACTTAATTTTAATCTTCATCGAGAAGCATTCATTGAGCTTACATTTGAAAAGGGGAAAGTCTAGAAACGAGAGAAGTTTGCCGGTAAGTGCCTACCCATGGGCGACCCAAGAAGTATTTAAAGAGAAAAACATCGACTGTGAAAGTGACCAAGCTTGTCACAGAAGATACACTTCATTTTATTCATGCACACTCGTTTGAATTACCCAGGAAGGAGGCACTTGAAGCAAATCAGTTGAGGGTCGGGACTAGATGAGGAAGGGGGAATAGGGGAGAGTAACGAAAGAGAGAATGCTTAGAAGAGAGAGAGGAAAGTTAAAGTCACTTCTCAAATCCTGGACCGGCACTTTTTCTAATAGTTCCAACTTCAGTCGAGAGAAGCTCCATGACTGAAACCAGGCAAAAAACAACCTTAAAGCAAAGCTTAATCATGGAAATAGTCACAACACCAACAATACCAAAGAGTAGTCAAAACAAATCTACAATAAAGAGCAGCAATAAGAGGAGCAATAAGAGTCACAAAATATAGGGCATATAGAAGAAAATAAGAGGAGATGAAGTAAGAGAAGAATAACAAACAAACAAACAATAATAATCAACTAAAGTAAAGAACAAAAATCAGCAATAACTAATCAACCAAACTAATCATAAGCACCCAGGATGGAGGAGTTGAGAGAAAATGCCCAAAGTCAACAATCGAGAGGAATACCAAGGGAGAGGAAGGAAGGAGAAAGAGTTAACTTACAATGAGAAATCGCACCGGACAACAACAGAGAAAGAAAGAAGCCAACTCACAGTTCCGACTAGGGAAACCCTCAAACTCAAAAAAGCAAGGTAATCTTAACCCAAAAACCGCGAGATCCAAACTGCAATCGCCCATAAATGCTCAAACCGAAGGTCAAGAAGATCAGGACCAAAATAACCGAACTTGAAGCAGATCGGAAACTGTGGATTCAAATAACGGAGAAGAGATGGCAGGAGGGAAGTGGGAGAGAGAGCAGCCCGTCGCCCGACGAAAATTTTGCAGGTGGATGGAACGAAAAAATGAGGGTCAACAGAAATATAGGAGGTGAGACTCAAAAAGGAGATGTGTATGGAGATGCTGACAAGATACACCACTTTAATGAAGGGAGTAAGGAGGAATAGGACTGAGGGAAGACAGATTTGGGCGGAGAAGGTTGATGGAGATGAGGAGTTTTGAGTTTTTTTCTTTTTCTGAGTTGATTTGATCGGCCCGAAATAACTTGACAAATATGTTACCTATGAGTAATGCTACATCCACTACCAATTTCACTACCATTTTGTTCACTACCATAGGTGACACATTCCAATAGGTAGAGAAAGATAGAGTAGGTAGGAGAATTCTCCAATAAGAATATGCCACCTAAGGTAGTGAACAAAATAGTAGCGAAATTGGTAGTTGATGAAGCATTACTCGTTACCTATATACATAACATAATTCTTTTTCCAGAACACTTTAGTTGTTCAACCTTTTTTTTTGGGTCATTTTTTAAACTTTTTTGTTGTCACTGATAGATTATAGTTCTTAGCTACACACACAAAACAGTAAAGAAAAGAAAAAAAGGAATAAAGAGAGAAAGAGAGAGAGAAAACTGACTCAAAATAGTTCTCATCACGATTATCTGGACCTTGTTGTTGGGCTGGATTCTCGTAAGTAGCTGTGCCTTGAATTAGTTTAGATTTTCATTGGTGATTATCTTCATAATGTTGGCCCATTAAGAATCTACTTTTATTTTCTAATTAGTGCATGACATTTGTTATCAATCAATTTTTAAAATCCAATAAACAAAACTAGTAATCAGATAAATAACCCATGCAATACACGTTATAGTGACAACATCTTGGCATGTCAAACATATACACATTTCATCGATCTCGTTATAAGGGTAAAGATCTGTAATCTGTCTTGATGTTTAATCTTCTTAAAATCTGAAAATTCACACTGGTAACTTTTTTTAAAAGATCAAAACCAAACGAGATCTTTTAGTGGCCGGATAAATAAAAGAAAAACAATTACAGACTGATCGTTGCATAATTTGATTTTACCATTGTCTGTGAGCAAGGGCGCCCCCCACCTTGAGACCGGTGAGGTAGCCATCTCAGATCCTCAATTTTTTTACAATTTTAGGAACCTCCTAATTTATATTTTCTTTGTAAATATAGACACATATTTTGTGCATAAAATAATTATATTATTATTAGGAATTCCAAAAAAATATTTGAACGTTTCGCCTCGAGCCCCGGGAACTCAGGGGGGCCCTGTCTGTGAGCCGCCCTCAATGCAAACTAGGCCATCATGACAGACTAAATGCAACACTCCCAAGGCAGCCCTTAGTCAAGGTGCTGAATAATCTATCATCTATCACTATTGTAACTAGTATCATGCACGTGCGATGCACGTGGAGAAGAAAGGAAAAGGACAAAAAAAACCTACCAACACGTGCGTTGCACCTGTTTGCACACATACAAAAAAAATAAAAATTGTTTATTTGTTTGGAACCCCATCTCTCCTATTATAGTAGTAGAGATAGATGAGAGAGTTGGAGTAGGAGTTCGTAAATCAACCAATCTACGTGTATTATTCGTACATAATTAATATAAAAGATGTCTCATATTCGAAGTTAGACTACATTAAAATTTTTACTTTAAAAAATATATTTATAAATGCGTGCATCGCACGTGTAAATTTCTAGTATACATTTGTTGGAATTTTTTCAAAACAGTAAGCCAATAGCTCACTAAGTAGTAAACCCAGCCCGGCCCATTATCTTCCCTACTTAGAATACGGATCTAGTGCGTTCATAGCCCACGGTTGTTTGGGCCGATATATGAATGCGTTGTATAGAAATGTTCATGCGGCTACGCACCGTAGAGTAATTTCTACTCAAAGGTTTATGGGGTCCGTGTATGTTGTCACTCGCGGTGAGAACAAGCTTCCTATTATCCGCAATCCAGAGCCTCAAAATATCTGTTTGTAATTTTTTGAAGCGCTGAATGAGGCGGTGAGTTTATGTAAAACTCACGGTCGGTTACCCAATCATAGTTATCTGGGCCTTTTGGAGTTTACTTTGGATTTCATTAGTGTTTTTCTTCATAATGTTGGCCCATTAAGTTCATTTTCAGAGCAACAACTATTATCAATTTCCACGTATTTTCTTAATAGTGAAGTTTTAATTTTTCAACCTTCAAATAGCCCAAATTCATATTCAAGTCCCAATCAGTCCAATTAGAGGCATACATGGGCCATGGTTTATCTCTACTATTTTAATAAGAGAGTTGGAGTTTGTAATAAACAAACCTAACTTTATAACTATATAAACACCTATAATACACGTCCAAACTATATCCAACAAATATAAATGTGCACCGCACGTGCAGCCCAAATCAAAACATTCAAATATAAACTACTTTTTTCTTATTCGATATATATTCATTTAATTTGATGACTTTATTTTTTTGAGACGTGCATCGCACTTACATTATACTAGTATTTAAAAATGTACAACTTCTATATAAATTTTTTTGGTAGATCACTAGTTTCACAACCAGGCCGAGTTTCCTAGGCCCAAGGTGAAAGACGGCCGCCTCATCATGGGGGTCTGAGATGGCCACCTCACCTCACCTCCCTCAAGGTGGGGGCCGGCCCAGTTCACAACAAATGCTAGTATCGTCCAGTGTAAACCATAACAAGAAGAGTGTTTACAAATTTGAATATTAGTCTAGCATCTAAAAGATGACAAGGAAGTTACAAACAGAAACATATCAAAATACTCAAAAAGTATCCACTCCACTCAACTCCTTTTCAGTTCTCACTCACGCTCTATTAACGAAATGATCACAGAGTAGATTCATACATCACTCCCGCCTGTGGAATCCACTGAGTGCCATCTAAAAATGAGTGCACCGTATACTTGGCCGCCTCCTCGGCGCTAACCGCGGGCTTGTACCCAGCCCACTTCACCCGGTTGGCAACGTTTGATCCCGGCCCGGTATTCATAAACTCGGCATAGTTTATGGTATCCGGTGGGTCACTACCGGGGACCCAGGAAAGCCAACCCAATTGGTCTACCACTGATCCAATCTCCGATTGCATGTAGATTGTCGTCGAGAAGGGTTTCCAGGGCCGGCCTAGGTACGTAGGGGCGGTGACCGTGTCGAAAGCTGAGATGGTGCATCCTTGGATCGAGATTCCAGTGTTTTCGCCTGGGTCCTTCCTGCCCTGTGCGGTAATGATGTTCTGTTGGTTGGGCAACGGTTGCCTAGGCCGGAGTGTGCATTTCTGGAACACGACAGCTGAATCACCGAAAATGAAGTCGACGGTGCCAACAATGTCGCATTCACGATAGAATTGACGATAGGAGTGGGCATAGAGAGTGTCTTGGAATGCCTCAAAGTAGCAACGGTAGAACACGGACCGGTCTGATCCGGACCGAAAGGCTACTGCCTGGTGCTTGATTGCGCCGGCTGTGTTTTTGAAGCCAATGTCTCGTGCCATGAACCCCTTTCCGGCAACGGCTAAAGAAAACACAATTCGACCGTTAGCTAGCTATTTAAAAGTAAAATATACGCGAAGAAATAATTAGACAGACGTGTACGTGCACAAATTTTTCTCCATATACTCCAACTCTAAGTGAGACGATCACCTCAGGTCTCCGAATTTTTTTGCAATTTTAAAAGCCTTCAAATTTGTATTTATTTTGTAAATATAGGCACGTATATTATGCACGCGTAGAACTAAAAATATTTGTTTGGGCCTTTCGCGCCTCGGAACCCTGGGCCGGCCCTCTTGTTGAGAATCTTTGAAGATCCAGGATCCACTTATGGGTCGGGTCGGGTCGGGGATGGATCTAGTTATTGGGTTCCAATAGCCATGCACCATGATTCATACGTGTGCGTGTCCGAAAACGTGGATTCAATTCCCAAGAACAGCATGTGAAAAGCTACGTCACCTCTGCGTTTCATTCCAAAAAATTGTGGGTCCCACGTGACAAAATAAGTGCACGTTAACTGTGGGTCCCACGTGACAAAATAAGTGCACGTTAACTGTGGGTCCCAGTGTCCCCTATCGAAACTGAACTTTCTCAGATGCATGACAGCATGCGTTAATGTCGCCTTGTTGTTTTTTAGTGTCAAATTGTAGGTATAAATCCAACCTAAATCTTAAAGACTTTTGTGGTTCTAACTTTTTTTATTACTTTCTTAAAATACTAAGTGTGAAGCTATATTACGTTATTAAACCATAAAATATACATATTTTAAAAAAATGTCACTAATATTATAATGAGAGAAGACCTTGTATCATTTGTTAATCTATCAATGCGTGCCTTGCATGTGCATAACTAATATGAAGAAGGACTCGAATTCGAGTCCTCACTATGTCATATTTTTTACTTTAAATTTTTAATATATTAAATGTGCATCACATGTGTAAATTATAATCTATCTATATATATAATATATAATCAGTACTATATTAATGGGAGAGTTGTCAAACAAACAAGCAAATTGTTTTTTGTTACCAAAAAGACAAATAATTTCTAATCTCTAATCTCTTAACTATAATGTGAAAAGGCCTTAGTGTCATTTGTAAATCTACCAATTTGTAAATCTAACAACATGTGCAACACACGTACATAATCAATATAAAGAAGGTTTCAAGTTCAAACTCATACTATATCTAATTTATTACTTTTAAAGAATTAAATTTATTAAGTCGTGGCACGTATAAATTACTAGTAATATTATAATGGGAGAATGCCTTTTTGTTATTTGTAAATCTATCAACGTGTGCACCGTACGTACGTAACTACTATAAAGGAGGTCTTAGATTCAAGCTCAAACTTCATCTGAATTTTTACTTCAAAATAAGTCTATTTATTAAGATGTGCATTGCACGTGTAAATTACCAGTATATTATAAAGAGAATTCGAATATATAATCTTTCACTTACTAGCAAACAGACTGACACCAGACCTGACTAGCATCACTCGTGTTTGGTTGTACTATTAAGAGAGCTAGTGATAATTTGACATGTTAGTTATTTCTCATATGTCATCATTGAATATGAGATTTAATTAATACGAAATAATTAGTGTGTTTAGGTGGAAGAATCGTGATTATTTAATTTGTTTATTTGTTGTTAGTTTAAGAGAGTGATGTATGATGCACAAGTGAAGAAATGTTGACTTAACATGAGCGAATGGAGTGGTTAGATCTTAGTTAATGCTCTTTTTGTTTTTATAGTAATTTCTATTGTACAATCTCAATTATCAGAAGGAAAACCTTATTAAAGATGAAGCCATATGTTTAGTTATAACCACTTTTCTCACTTGGTTGTCAATAAGTTTTAAAAATATTTTTTCTTTAGAAAATGCACATTGTACTGCAAAATTTTTTTTTGATGAACCGGATAGGATCCTAACGACCCTTTGTACTGCAAAAGTTAACTGAAATAAGTCTATTTCTGCATCAAGAGCTCAACTTGTTCCTCTTGCTTTCCTAATTACTAGTATTTAGCATCTGCAATTCACGTTTTAATAAATATATGGTTTTTAAAGTAATATAATATAGCATTCACGTTTTAATAAATATATAGTTTTTAAAGTAATATAATGTAGCACGTGTGAAACGTGTTAGTAAATATGTATTTTTAAAAGTAATATAAAGAGTATGATGGAAGAGTTTAAGTTATACGTGTGATGCACGTAAATTAATATATTTAAATAAATTGTATAATGGTAGAGTTGGAGTTACACGTGCGATGTACATAAGGTGATAGATTTACAAATGACACTAAGACATTCTCTCATTATAATATTATTACTAGTATAATGCATGTGCGATGCACGCCTAAAAAAAGTAAGTCATCAAATTAAATGAATATATATTGAATAAGAAAAAAAAAATTTATATTTGAATGTTTTCATTTGAGCTATACGTGCGGTGCATATTTATATTTGTTGGATACAGTTTCAACGTATATTATACGTGTTTATATAGTTACAAAGTTAGAGTGAGTTTGTTACAAAACCCAACTCTCCTATTAAAATAGCAGAGATAGAAGAGATTAGAGATTAGAGATAATACATGGATCTCTCTAGCTAGCTAGAAATCATATTTGTGTACAACAGTTAACATTTACTAATTAAGGCATAAATAATTTAATTACTTAGAGCTTTTCCAACCATACTAGCTAAAATGGCTAGCCAAATTGTTCAAATAGTATTTTTGCCTAGTGAATTTGGCTAGCCATTTTGTTTCATCTTCAACCATGCTTCTTCCTCTATATTTTGCCTCTTGCTTTCTATTTTGCCTCTTCATATTCATGGCTAGGTAAATGCCTAGCCATTATGCCTAACCGTTGGAGATGCAAAATGAGTGTGACTCTCCAAATATGGTTATGCCCCTTCATTTTGGCTAGCCGTTGGAGATGCTCTTAGCATCCTAAGAAGGAGGGATATACATAACAAACATTACTATATGCAAGTTGTAGCAAAAAATTAAAATAAGATCTTAAACAAAGAAAACATAATTGCCATAATAATTTTGGGGACCATGATTCAACTACCATTATTTAAACATGTACCAACATGATACTAATATCTTCCTTTACCACATGTTTTGATTGCTTTTTGGCATCCCATGACTCGAGAGAGCAAAAGCATCTAAAATAATAGTGCTAACCAGGGTCGGTTCTGAGTTCCCGGAAACAAGGCAAAAACCACAAATAATTATTTTTTGTATAACGCATGTATAACTATTATAAACGATATTTTAGATGTTATAACGAAATTTTTACTATTAAAAAAATTATATTTATTAAGACGTGGATCTAAATGACCAGTGCAATCAAGAACTCACCAAAAGTGGCAGTCGAGAAGGTCGGAGTCCCATCGACGAAGTTCAAGCTCCCACTCACAATGGTCTTGTACATTCCATCACCGTAAATCATCACATTCCACTTGTTCTTATCCAACACTATGTTCTCCTCGTACACCCCTTCCTTCACGTAGATCACAAACTGATCCACACTCTTCTTCGGAATCATATTCACTGCATCACTGATCGTCTTCACTTGCCCACTCCCGTCTTTTGCGACAGTCACATTTGGAAGCAGCTCGCTTGGTGCCTGCAAAAGCACATATCTCTTATGTGAGTTGAGCATCCACCCAGGATATTCATTTTTCTTCTTCTCGGCAAGAAGCTTTCTGTGAATGGACATGTCGAGCTGCCCTAAGATTTTCATGATTCCCGTTGCGATTGCCAGACTGTTGCTAACGAACTCGGTAGAGTTGGTCATCGCCGCCTCGAACTTCTCTCTGATTCTGCCCGTGGTACCTTCAAATCCGTCCAGGCACGTCTCCTGGTTCGTGACCGCGGCGCTCAGCCACGTTCTCAGGTCATCGATCTTCGCGGTGCTCAGCACCTTTCCGTCGTCGCCGCCGTCGGTAGAATTCATTGCGGAGATGGAATCCTGCAACCTGTCGACCGCGTCGTCGAACAAGGTCTTGCAGTCTCTGAGGGCGAGCTCGAGCCTCCTGTCGTTTTTCGGGATGGTGATCGTCTCGGAGAGGGACGAGACTTTGGACAGTGCGGCGGAGGCGAGCTGGAGGGAGAGCTTGAAGAGCTCCTCGGGGTCGTTGGTGGAGTTTGCGCCCTTCATCGAGGAAATGCTGGTGAAACACGAGTCCGGGTACTGCGTCACGCTGCACACTGCCTTGATTGAGTTGGAGAAAGTACTCCCATTGTTGTTGTCGTCGTCGTCGCCCTTTTTGTTCACGACGACGCCTACTGCGACACCGATAAGGATGGCTACCAGGACGATGACCGAGACACCGATTAGGATGATGCGTTTTCGCTGTTTACGCTTGAATTCGCGGTCTTCGATCTCGTCGACTTTGCCGTAGCCTTTGAAGGACTTGACTGTGTCCATTAATTAGGAATTGGAACGCAAGTTTTTGAGCTGTGTCCTCTTATTAGATCGATGTAGGATTCTTATAGAGGAGGGACAATTTTGTTTACGGATGTCGAATGACAGAAATGCCCCCTGATTAATTAATTTGATGAGGCGGTGGGTGGGGGCAAATTAGGGAAGGGAAAAGATTTGGTGGACTGGTCTTGGAAGGTGAGAGGAAGTGGGTTGGGATTGGGTTCACACAAGGAGGAAAGTACTATCAAGCACAATAAGTTGGGTTACCAATTTCATTAATGAACTATTTACGAAATAGCAATAGAGTGAACAGCGTAGTTCATAACAAAAATCTACTACGACATTTAGTAAGAGCATCCATAGTCTTTGCTTGTTTGCCATTTTTGTCATTTTTTTTTACTGTAGCGCACACAGTCGTGAGCTATTTTGTTATTTTTTTAGCAATTGGGCTACAGTAGAAAGGAAAATGTAGCATTCGAAATAGCAAAATGCATATTATAGCTGACGAAATATCATGTTTCATCTGAATTATTTGATTATATTTTTAATTGATCGGACGAAACATCAATTATTTTTGCAAATAAAATAACCAAATAAAATAAAATAACCGGTTAAATTGAATTATTTTTAAGTAAAAAAAAATTTAAAAACCAAATAAAATAACCGGTTAAATGAATTTAAGGGGGGGAATGAACATGATGTTTCGTCCCATGTCGTCCCAATCCAATTTATTTTTTTAAAAAATATTTTTTAAAATTAATTTTGTAAATTTTTAAATTTTTTTTTGCTATTTTTTAAATTGATTTTGCAAATTTTTAAATTGTTTTTGCAAATACTTTTTACAAACTATATTTAAAAAATATTTTTGCAATTTTTTTTGCAAAAAAAATCCAGACGAAACATCCAGTTATTTTGAAAAAAATTTCTTCTCTTTGGAACGAAACATCATGTTTCGTCTCTTATTTTATATTAATATTTTCTAAGTTTCGCCATGTATAAATTATTTTTTAATTACAGACGAAACATCATATTTCGTCTATTTTTTTCTTAACGAACTTATGCAATATTTTGCTATTCGACGATTGCAACGTTTCGTCGAAATTGATTGTTAGAATATGTATTTTGCCAATTTTTACATTGAACGGACTGTGAATGCTCTAAGGTGGGTAAATTATTGATCATTTAGTTTGATGGAATAGCAAGATTGTCAGTCTGAGTCAAAGTCGTTCTAGTCCTGTATATCATAACTGTTAATATTTTTATGAATGACTTTCATTGGAAGCATTTAGGATAACAAATTTTGATATAAACTAAAGAGTAGTTAAATTTGTCGAGATTGAGAGAGAAAAAGATATCAGATTTAGTATAATTTAATAAGATTTCTAAAACATTTGGTCGAGTAATATCTACCCTCATGTATTATTTGATTGCTTCTCTTCTCAACCACTCATGTCCTTTCTTATATTCCTCCTAAAAACTACAAGAGTATTTATGATATACTATCTTTGTTTCAAAATATTAGTCATTTTAGATTCTATTTTTGTTTTATAATATAAGTCACTTTTGGTTTTCAAGAAAATATCTTATCATTCTTAAATGATCATGAATTAATTTGCTATGAAATTTCAATTTTACCCTTATCTTTTTTTTTTTTAAAAATAATAATAAAAATATAGAGGGCAAAATAGGATATTATACAATCGATGGCTCATTTATGAGCTTCAAAAACAGAAAAATATTACTCAATTCTAAATTGTTTTTTAATAATCGTGTAGAAATCTAGAATGACTTATATTTTAAAACGGAGGGAGTATAACTTGTAAAAACTTGCAACTTTACCCTAAGATTTACTTAAAAAGAGCGAAAGAAAAGGGAATTTTCAAAGGATGGCAGTGTTGTGGATAAGAGGGGATAAGGGCATCTTTGTTTTGCCTGTCTCATTTGCCCACTCACCATCGCCAGCCTAGCAATAGCAGATGATAGCTAGGGAGAGAGCTTCGAAGTTGACAATTTGAGAGAGAAAAAAACAAATAAGATATTAACATACTAACATATAGCTTGCTTGCAAGGTGGCATACACGCTTAACTACACCTATTGACAAACTTTGTCACCTTCAATTATGCCAAAAAAAAACAAAGGAACCAAATTCGAAGTTTTGAGACTCGAAATGCTTTTAAACAACTCAACTCAGTATTTCAAGTTGTACCCAATATTTTAAGGGTAAAAGGGATATGAGCAACTTGCTCATTTAGCAAATGAGCAATTGATTATGTGGCATGCATGTGATATATTCAGGGCCGGCCCTGATATGTAGGCGGGCAAGGCGGCCGCCTCGGGCCCCCGCCGAAATCGTGATTTTAGGGGCCCCCAATTTCAAACTTCCCTTGTAAATACAGGCACGCATTTCGCGCGCAAAATTTTTTTTGCATGTTTTTTTTTAAATGTATGGGGCAGGGGGGGCCCCATTTCGGAAGTTCGCCTAGGGCCCCCCGGAACTCAGGGCCGGCCCTGGATATATTGGACAACCAACCCTTTTAATGATTATCCAATCACATGTATGCCACATCATCAATTGCTTATTTACAAAATGAACAAGTTGCTCATACCCCTTTTTCCCATATTTTAATTAATATATCAGATCAAAGCTTTAATAATAACCTTTTAGTAAGAAAAGAATATTTAATATCATACTAGTATTTTTCACGTACGATGCATATTTTGATCAGAGTTTGAGAATTTTCACGTAGAATTTACGTGTTAAGAAATAGTTTTGGAGTTGGATGTGTGTTGCACGTAATTGGGCAAAACATTTTGAAAGAAAAACTTCAATTTGTATGCATTACACGTGTTTATAAGTAGAATTTAAGTTGTACGTGCAACATATGTGTTTGTTTAGTGTTAAAAAAATATTATAAAACTGTTTTACAAGTGCGTTGCACGTTTTAAATATGTAGAAATTTTTTTTATTTGTTTATTTTTGTTGTAATTAATGGGAGAGTTGGAGTTGCACGTGCAACGCACGTGTTTGTATGTTAACAAATGACAACCCCAACTCTCCCGTTATAATATTACTCCCGTTATAATATTATTAGTATAATGTACGTGCGATGCACGTCAATTAAAAGTATAATCATTAAATTAAATGAATATATTTATCCAATAAAAAAACAAATAGTTTATATTTGAATGTTTTGATTTGAGTGACACATGCGGTGCACATATATATTGTGGGATTTAGTTTTGATGAGTATTGCACGAGTTTGTTTAGTTACAAAGTTATGGTTTGTTTGGTTACAAACCCTAACTCTCCCATTAAAATAGTACTAGTATGATGCACGTGCGATGCACGTGGAGGAGGAAGGAAAAGTACAAAAAACCTACCAATATGATGCACGTGCAATGCACGTGGAGGAGGAAGGAAAGGAACAAAAAAAAACCTACCAACACGTGCGCTGCACGTGTTTGCACACATAAAAAAAAAATATTGTTTATTTGTTTACCAATCCCATCTCTTCCATTATAATAGTTATTATAGATAGATAGATATATTATTATAATATTAGAGATTGGAAGGAATCTTGTGTCTCACCCATAGAATCTTCAAAACTACACTTAAATATCGTAACATAGATTCATGTGTTGACTCCAACTTGAACAATGATGCACTTCTTGTGATGCTTCCTTAAATAATAAAAAAATAAAAAATAAAACAGCTAATTAACAAATAGATTTTGCTAGAAACAACAGATGCTTATATGCATCCAATCTCTCTTAATTCAAGACATTGACACACAGCAATTCAATGCATGTGAAACCATGTGAAATTCCCTTTCTCTTCTCGTCTCTTGTTTTCTTAAGTTTAGCCGCAGATTTCTCCATGACATCTCGACATCTTACTTAGTTGTCAACACATTCATTTCACGCTGTATATCAATACATGACCTATCTACATCTTACCCACTTCAAAGTGTACTCAATTGTTAAAGGCTCGTTGATGACTTAACTTGGTGTAGACCAGACAAACCACTATGAATATGTATGATGATCATCATTGATAATGAGCCCTCAACAAAGAAGATAAGAAAGAAAAAGAAATGCCGCGTGGTCGATAGAGATGAACTGAGCAGTTAAAATTCCCGATTACGCCCGATTGATCCCTGATTAATCGCTAAGCGATTATTTTTTTAGGGATTTATAATATTTCAATAGTTAGCAATTTAATCGGAAATAATCGGCCGATTAGTGGTTAATCGGCCGATTAGTGGTTAATCGGCCGATTTTAAGTGCCCGATTAACCGATTAAATCTCCTTTAATTTTCATGCTCGTTTGCATTATTTGGATTCAATCTGGTCCAAATTCAAATTCAAAATTCAAACCCCTTCTGGTCCTCGCACAAACCCAAACCCGGCATATCACCGCTCTTTTCTTCTTTCTTGTGCAAATCCAAACCCAAACCCAAACTGATTCTCTTCTTCCTCAAGCAAACCTAAACCCGACCCACCGTCGCTTTCCCTATACCGTCGCATACTTGATCTAGCCCGCATCTGCACCTCTTCCTCTTGTTGCTCCTACTTCTCCTCCTCCCCGATTGATTTTGTTTGATAGAACCGATCAGCAAACCCGATCCGACTCACGTCCAGAATTCAAACTCAGCTCAAACCAAATACTCTTTTTTTTTTCTCTATAACTATATGTTCCTATTTGATAATCTCATAATAGTTTTATGTTAGGATTTAGGGTTGCTAAATAATGAGAATATATATTTTTTAAATTATGTATATAACGATTTTTCTATTTAATCCCCGATTATTTTTCCAATTAACCGATTAATTACTAATCGCTCCTTAACAGATTAGTTCCAAAAACTAATTTTAACTGCATAAGAGATGAACACTTTGGATATGATCACCTCGAACTTCAGAAAGAGTTTCTGTGTAAGGAATACAGTTTGAATGAACTCTTGCATTCAATAGCGGTTTGATGTGAGGTTACAGGAAAAATTACGACAGCAAGTCTCAGAATTTTACAGTTTAGGAAAAGAAATTTATACTGTGCTTTAGACAGAGTCATATAAATATGTACTAATAACAATCATTAATCAAGATTAAGTGCTTTTGCTTGTAAATTGAAGAAAACTAGAAGGTGATGAGCACTCATGAAAGCTACATTTACTAGTTAAATTAATTATTTTAAAGCCCATGGTTAGTTTGGCCCATGAGTGAGCCCATTTACTTTAATTCTCTTGTAAAATTGTCTAACTTGTAGTATAGACTCATTTCATGGACAATTAAATTTGTCACATAAACAAATTTGTAAATAAGAGACACTAGGTGGCATGTGTATACAATGGAGTGTGCATTGCACACCTTCTTCACCCAAGGCCAGATGGGATAGGAGTGAGTGGGAGAGATGGAAGTGGTGGAGAGGTAGTTGCTCATCATGGATAATTTCTATAACTCCCTACTTCATCTTGGCCCTTAATCTCTAACCATTTGATCTAATCTTGGCCCTCCATTTACCCTAGAAAATTGTATAAATACCCCCTCCCACACTCTTCATTCTCACACTTGGGAAAAATTTGAAAAGAAAGAATAGAAAAAAAAGAAAAGAATACAAGTTGTAAGGCAAAAGATTAAGGAGTTGTGAGTTGAAAAGAGTGAGTGTTGTGTGAGTGCTCAACCAAAGGAGAAGAGGCCGGCATTCAAGGACCAAGAAGGCTCGGGGTCAAGTTGCAACAAGGAGAAGGCGACTTTTGTGGCTCGATCTATGTCACACCCCGCTTCCCAGAATACGGAAACACAGGCACGTAACTGAGACCCAGCGGATGATGCGAATACATCATTCATAAGCTATATATTTAACTCAACAACAAGATAACATTATCAACCACGTAAACATGTAAAATCACCATAGGATAACAAAGTACATGACATATTACATGACATAATATAGGACATAACCAACAACTGGAAAAGAAACATAGTTACGGGTCAAACACGCCCGGATTACAACAAAGAGTACATGAATAAATAAGAACTAGAATAACATGAAATTAAACAAGACTAGAATCTCTGTTCACCAACACCTTTGGGTAATTCTTCATCTGGGCCTGCAAATATATTATTAGAAGGGAAGAAACAAAGAGGTACCCGTTAATACAAGTCACGGGCCGCAAGTGGTACAAGCAACGAAACAAAATAAAATAAAAGTAGGAAAAGAATAAGGAATCAAGAATCATATAATAGAGCAAATACAACATGCAACAGAATCAAGAACAATGCCTCATGGAACAAATAGCATGCATGTAAACAAGTAAATAATCCATAGGAACATGTAACATGTAAATAAGTAAGCAAGTAAATGTGTCAACATGAACGAGTAACATGTAAACAAATAAACAAGTCATCATAAACATGTAACGTGTAAACGGATCATGCAAGTGTACGTATAATGTCATGTCTTTTATTAATCTAACTAGGTAGCACTTCATGCGTCCCATACCACATGGTTGCTACTCGAAATCAAGTGAACGTTTAGACTAGTGGTGGATTCTATAGGTCACGTACTCGGAAAACATATCAAGTCAAGTCAAGTATATCTTGTATCAAGATACGTGCAATGTGGACATAGTGTAACATAGCATGAAACATAGAACATAAAATTTGCAAATTTACAATTTGCAACTTGTAATTTGCATCGGGGAACCACGAGCCCCCGTCCGAGCACACTCTTCTATATTGCCCACTACTAAATCTTTTCCCTTTATACCCCGGCTTGTTATCTTTTTATTACAATCAAACATGAATAATAACTACATGCAATAATAAGGACGGATAACATGGCAGGATCAAGTATCAAGACTTATGTAATACAGGAAAATATATTTTAGGGTCTATAAAATATATTGATGCGACTAATGGCATGTATAATACTTAATCAAGAATAAAAGATATTATAACTATATGCAACCTAGTAACAAGCAATTCATGCACATCATCATGTATAATTATAAGAGTATAAATATGTGTATCGTGTTCATGCAATTGCATAGGGTGACAAAGTATTCGCGATCATGTACGAATACGGGATCAATGGATTATATACAATATGAATAGAGTCAAAAATATACTTGCGGTATTTTGCAAAGGAGCTTGTACTAGACCAACGAATTTGTACTAGGGGATACTTGTCTGTTAGTTGACGACGATTAAATTGAACACTAGAATAACGGGATCAGTATCCCCGACAGTAGAACATGTGCGAGATATTTGGCAGCCACGCCAAAATAGCAACTCAAAATAGCAAACAGCAACAACTCCTTTCAACCTCTCCAAGACAGCAACACAACAGCAACAACTCCCAAATAGCAAACTCCCAATGATAACTCCAAACAGCAACCAAAACACCAACACATCAAATAAGGTACTCCCAAACAGTAACAATAACCTCCAACAACAACTCCACTACAATCACATTCCAGCACAACAGTAAACACCCAACACAACTCCAAACAGTAACCCAAACACCAACAGCAACAATCCCAACTCAAATCACAACAGCAACATTCTAACACCCTATTTACTTCTCCACTTCGGCACAGGAAGTGTTACCGCTAAATCTGGTGTGGGGGCAAACAGATAGAATTTGTAGATTCTTGAGAAAACGAACAAGGCAAACATGTTGACCTGTTGACCTTCACCGACTTGTTGACTTGGTCTCTTGCCGCTGCTACGAACCTGCAAAAAGTGCGAGACACCGGGATGGATCCCGGCGATGCACCCTCCGACGCTCAAGTCAGTAACAAGAAGTGATTATGAAAGAGCGTAAATTGGAAAAAGATTGATTACCTCTTAATGGAGATAGATGGGGGGTATTTATAGGCGTCTCAGGGATCAGATTAGGCATGTAATTCCTGTGTATAGATAAGGAATGTAATCCCTAATTCCCAGTGAAAAGATAGATGCGAATCAGGGCCGTTGATTAAGATTTAATCATGATTTAGACCTGGAGCATAATGATGGCTTAAAACTTTAGAAAAGATAATCAATGTAATAGTTGCATGACATTATTGTTTATCATTTCTTAGCAAAACAGTGAACAATGAAACGGCAGCAATAAATCCAACAGTCGAGTCATAAAATGAAGCTGATACATACATGTAGGTCTGCCAAGTCCGAGTTGAGGCTCTGTCTGAAAGCGCGCCTTAGCTTTACCACCGCGGCCTCCTCTGATGCCAAACCTCACCAAAATATAATGTCTATGAACATACAGAGAAATAGTAGTAAAATCTTAATGAAACATATACAAATATTCTGATATCTATATCTGTTGTTGGAAATTCTGGACAAGAGAACCATAAAGAACAAATCAACCAAAGTTAAACGAACATCATAATAAACGGTATACTGGTCTCCAGGTTGCCGCTCCCTCTTAATGAGATTGTATCGTGTAAGAACAATTACTTCTAGAGTAATATTGTACCCTAATTTCTTCTAATCAAGGCAATTTTACATTCACCATGGCTGGGATGATTTTACAGAGATTTGCCAAGGAGTTGTATCCATTGATTATCCCATTCCCAAGATAAACATATGAGCAATCTAAATGCCAAGGGTTACAATAGAGAGTCCTTGAACACTATCTTTTATATAAGCCTGATCAAATACAGAAGAACTAGACAAGCCCATATACTGTAAGTCTTGAGTTTAGCACAAAATCTTAGACAGTTACCTACAATCCTAAAGATAGATGAATTCAAGGCAAACCTATTGTTCCAATATACAAGGAAAGCAGATAACAGGAGATCTATTATCAATCATTTCTAAGCAATATGAAAATGGAGCATTCATATATAAAAGTGGGAAATAGTAGATATTCGAATCATAAATATGAACATGATGTGAAATCAATCATTTGAAAACACGTAACTGGATATTTGCTTTCAATCATGTGTGCAATATGAACCTTCAGAATCAAAAAATCATGAATATGAGAATCCAGCAAAGACCCATGCAGCAATTAACCAAATTCCCTGAGACCATCATAACCACTAGCAAAGTGACAGTCACAGCTAAGAAAACAAAAATGACCAGAGAAATTCTCACTGATGGACAATGAGGTGGTTGCATTCTAGTATGTTCTTGGAATGTCAACACTCAACAGTCGAGAGAATATTTTGAATCGTGTTAAAAACTTTCCACATTTCATCTATTCCTGTAATTGTTTGAGATCTTGCGTCACCACTATGGTTGTGGTAAACAGGTAATATGGTCCATATGGCTGGTCCTTAATGAAGACAGGAAATTTGTTACCTAATGTTTGTTGAATTTTTTCCCAAAATGATCCTTTTTGCAAAAGTATTGCCACAAACGACCTGTTTTTTTTTTAATTCCACAAATGCCCCACTCGCTTTTTGAAAAAGCGAGTGTGGTATAAACCCTCACGCTTTTTCAAAAAGCGAGTCTTATGTTTCAGAAAATTGGGAACCTAAGACTCGCTTTTCGAAAAAGCGGGATGGTTTATACCACACTCGCTTTTTCCAAAAGTGAGTATTGGCCTTCTTTGCCCAGCAACACTCGCTTTTTGAAAAAGCGGGGGTAATTAAACCACACTCGCTTTTTCAAAAAGCGAGTGTCGTTTGGGACTTAAACCCCCGCCCCAAAAACATCTCTCACTTCTTCTCTCTATTCTCAAGACTCGCTTTCGAAACCCTAACCCATTGCTCGTATTCTTCGATTTCTGGCCTATTTCATCAAATTAGCTGTCGATTAGCTCCTAAAATCTTCGCTTTCTCATCCCACTCCAGTTGCCCACGTTGTGTTTGAGTTTTCTTTTCAATTTTTTGGGTGATTGCGGTGGATTAAAGAAAAAGGGGTGGAGCTCGGTGATTGCGATTTGGTGGTCTTTTCTTTTGTGTTTGTGGTGATTGCGGTGGCGTTCCTCACAAAGGGGTTGAACGATTTGGGGGTGTATCTCGTGGTTCAATTCTTGCGTGAAGATTGAGGTATATTTCTCGAACTCAATATTTTCTAATGTTGTATATGACTATTAGTAATGTGTGTAGAGTTTGTGAAAAAAGGATCTCTGTGTGTAGATTGGGGGTGTAGAATTTGTGAACGATTGGGGGTGTAGAATTTGTGAACGATTGCGTGAAGATTGGGGGTGTAGAATTTGTGAACGATTGCGTGAAGATTGGGGGTGTAGAATTTGTGAACGATTTGCTGGTAATGTGTGTAGATCTCTGTGTTGAACGATTTGTTTGTAATGTGTGTAGAATTTGGGATTTGTGAGTAAAAGTATAATTGGACCTGTATAATGTAGAATATGTGTAATTTGTGAGTAAATGTAGATTTTATGAGTAAAATTAGGATATGACTATTAGTAATCAAAACTGTGAGTTGTATTTGTGAGTTGTAGATTTTGTGAGTAAAATTAGGATATGACTATTAGTAATATCTCCACCTATAATTTGTGACTATTTGTGAGTTGTATTTGCATTTCAATTCTCTTTTGCTTCCGTGATTATTTAAATTGCTAAAATGATTTTGGTATTGTTAATAATGATTGCTCGCTCCTCATTGTAGGATACTCATTTTTTTTGAAAAATGCCACGGAATAAGGGACGTGTGGAGGCTGGTTCTAGTAGTAGAGCCAATCGTGGCGATGGACCACGTACATCTTTTGGCCCACCTCCACGCAGTGGGCGTGGTGGTGGTCGTCGTGGTGGCAACGAACGAAGTAATGTAAGTTTATAATTTTTTTTGCATTCGATTTATTTCATTATCATATAATTGATTGATATATTTATTTGCTAATGTAAATGTTGTTTTGCAGGTCCCAAGTAACCAAAATGTGGCTGGTACTTCGTCCCCTGCCCCTTCTTCATCTACGGTTCCCCTTGGTGGTCTAGGTCCCCTCGACCCCACTCTTCTGACGCTTCAGTCGCACCATCGCTCCAAAGATGTGTGGGAGGGCGATTCGAAAGAGTGTACCTTCCGTGGGGGTCATCCACTCCCTATGCACCCACGGATTCACCAAATCTTACGGGATTGCGGTCTATATGGTATTGCACTGATGAGCGGCATCAAGTGCGATCGGCCACTACTAACAGCACTCCTCGAGAGATGGCGTCCTGAGACCCACAGCTTCCACTTGTCAGTTGGGGAGATGACTGTTACGTTGCAGGACGTTTCAGTCATCACAGGCCTTCCGGTAGATGGGCAGGCGGTTACCGGATCTATGGACTTCGACGCTCCATACTTAGTAGAACAATACCTAGGTGTCGAAGTGGAGACTGGTGCAGTAGTTGGGAAACAGATTCGGTTGAAGTGGTTGAAGGAAAAATTTAAAGACCGACTGACAGATGATTCGACTGAAGAGGAGGTCCAGATGTACTGCAGGGCGTACATCCTTACTCTTTTTGGAGGTGTACTATTCTCTAATTCAAGCGGCCATTCCGTCCCCCTCATGTACCTCCCGCTTATTGCAGACCTTGGACGAGTCGGCCAGTATAGTTGGGGTAGTGCTGCCTTAGCATCCCTCTACAGGAGTTTGTGCCTGTGTGCCCTCGGGTCCGTGCAGATGAATGGCCCGATGATTTTGCTTCAAGTGTGGAGCTGGGAGCGTATCCACGTTGGGCGTCCTGTAGTTAGAAAACAATCACCCAGCTGGATCCATCTCCCTAAAGACCAGTACATGCTTCATCCTCTTGGTGTGTACTGGTCCGGTAACCTAACCTGGACTGCCAACCCGAACAGATGCCTGACCTACTACCGTGATGAGTTGGACAGGTTGGCAGATAACTGCATAGTATGGATGCCCTACATGGAGGAGCGTCTAGCTCGACTACCGCCCAGTTCCCTGTATAGGCGAGACCTTTGGCTGACAAAAGCACCACTCATTAACTTCAGCACTGTCGAGTTCTATTTTGTGAGCAGAGTACTACGACAGTTTGGTCTCCAGCAGGCGATTCCAGTAGCCGAGCCTTTCAATGCAGATATCCATAAAATTATCGGAATGGGTCGTACACCAGGTCACAATTGGGCGGAAAGCTTCTCCACATATGTCGAGAGATGGAACTTACAAAGGTTCGATGAAATCATCCGCAACATACCTCCATTCGAATTAGCAAACCACGAGAACTATATGATTTGGTATCGGAGGATGACAAGGCGGTACATCTCTCCGACAGGGCAGACTCCAGCCGGCGTGGTGATGCCTATACGTCGACCGGCAGCAGAACCGGTTGATTTACACTCCATGCATTTGCCTATGTTTCAACCGAAGGCATTGGCTATTCGCACGATTGTAAGTTTTTTTGAAATTTTTAAGTTTTTTAATTTTTTTGAACTCTAACTACAAAAAACAACTTATTATATTTTGTAGATGGCCCGACTTGGAGTATGGGCAAGAAATGTGCAGCGGTGTTGAGTAGTAACGTAGCCGATGCGGTGAAGGACTTCGCACGCGATATGCTGACGTCCTGTCGAGCACAGGCAGATGCTGTGGGGGAGGGGGCGACCTTGGATGCAATCTTAAACACTCCCGCTCATCGGACTAATACACGCAATAAACGAATAAAGAAAGTCGCCCGTAAACCACCGCGTCGTAACATAATTGAAGAAGAAGCGGATGAGGAACAAGTAGAGGAGGAGGAGCAAGAAGAGGAAGGCGAGCCAATAGAGGGTATTACACAGAAAACTCCATCACCCCGAGTGAAGAGGCAACGGAAACGTCCCGATATATTTACCCCAGACCCGTGATCAGCGGTGTTCTGTAGTTGAATGTTGTTAAATATTGTTTAGTCGAATATTGTAATTAACTTTTGAATAGTGCATTGAATGAAATTCGGAATTTAGAATGGGGTGTGTGCGTGTGGTGATCTTCATTGTTAAAGTTTTCCTCTTTTTTTTTGTGTTTTTGTGCTGTTAACTTCGATTGTAAGTGCTGTGAATGTAGATGGATGGAATGTGCTTTTTTTTGGGATTGTGGTGATCCTGAGATTGGCTTGAATGTTAATGGTATGAATGAAGATGGAGATGGTGGAGATGTTAGTTGCGTAATTGTCCCACCAAGAGCTGATGCAGTGGTTTCTGAAAGCATACAGAGCAAGACTCGCTTTCTCAAAAAGCGAGTCTAGCTATAATGACCCCGCTTTTTCAAAAAGAGAGTCTATCACTTTGCAATTCCAGAGCTGTCGAAGCCTCTGGGAATCAAGCAACATAAACAGTCGCTTTTTGAAAAACCGCGACGTTTAGTACTAAACTCGCTTTCTCAGAAAGCGAGTCTTGGTTCTGTATCCTTTTTATCTAGCAGATCCAAGACTCGCTTTCTCAGAAAGCGAGTCTAGTCATTTCATCCACGGCTTTTCAAAAAGCGACTGTCAAACCAGTGAATTTTGATTCTCTGGTTATCTACAGATCGAAGACATGCTTTCTCAAAAACCGCGATGTTTATGACTAGACTCGCTTTCTGAGAGAAAGCGAGTCTTGGTTCTGTATGTTTTTTGCTAGCAGATCCGAAAGCGAGTCTAGTCATATTATCCTCGGCTTCTGAAAAGGCGACTGTCAAACCAGTGAATATTGATTCTCTGGTTATCTACAGATCGAACACACGCTTTCCCAAACACCGCGATTATTTACACCAGACTCGCTTTCTGAGAAAGCAAGTCTTTGGCTTGTTGAAAAACGACTACAGGCAACAGACTCGCTTTCTGAGAAAGCGCCATAGTTTGTATAAGACTCGGTTTTTGGGAAAGCGAGTCTTCCCTCTGTTAATGAATTTTTTTTTAGATTTCGATACTCATAACGCAACAAACACACAAGGACAAAAAAAAAAACGAAATTTCAAAATAAAACTTCATCGTCTTTATCGACATAATTTAGTACAATTACAAAATCCAAATTAATAATTAGAAGCATACAATATTTAAGTGTGCTGAGTTCCACTATTAGTGCATCGTCGCTTATTGTGTCCTTGTAAACCACATTTTGAACATCTCATCCCCGTACCATGACTTGACCTATCTCTCACATCCATGTCATTGCGGAATCTGGTAGTTCTAGGCCTGCCCTTCCTTTTACGTCGCAAAGTGGCATCAGGTACTAGTTTTGGTCCATCAATAATAGGCCAATATGCTGGATCTAGTATAGGCTGAAACACTGGACCGTATGTTTGTGCTAATGAAGTAACGGTGTAAAATTTATCAACGAGATGCTTGTGATCGATTGCACGATATGCACAAGCTGCCAGTACATGAGAACATGGGATATGGTATAGATGAAATTTCATACATGTGCACGTCTTCGTTTCCAAATTCACAGTGTGCAAGTTCCCACCCTTCCTTTCTCCACCCACCATGCGTATACCCGTTCTCACGGAAAAAACTCCCGGTTGATGATGGAACATTGTCACCCCATGTCCGTTAGCTCTCTCACGGCGACTATCAAGCAGTTCATGTACTCTTCGAGTAAAAATCCTCCCTTCGGATAAAAGTTGAGTTGCTTCTTGTCGACGAGTAGTAAAATAAGAGTTCAGACGTAAGAAGATCGTCTCAACAATCGCTGTCACTGGCAAACTACGGACTCCTTTCAAGACTGAATTGAACACTTCTGACAGGTTCGTAGTCATTATCCCGTATCTTTGACCTTCATCTGCATAAAGTGCCCATTTCTCAACCGGCTTCTCTTTTAACCAATTAGCCGCCTCCACATTTACGTTCTCAAGTTCAGCAAGTTTGGCCATGAATTTTTTGGGTTGGCGTTCACACGCTATAATTTTCGCCTTCTTACGCAATGCGTTGCTACCAAATTTAGTAAAGAAATTTGTAGCAAAATGGCGCATACAATAACGGTGATATCCACTAGGTTCGTTCCAAGCTCCATTTTGTAACTCCATAGCATGCATTATACCACCGTGACGATCAGAAATAACACACAACTCAGTGCGATCAGTGACATAATATCGGATGCAAGTCATGAACCATGTCCACGTATTTATACTCTCTCCATCAACCAATGCAAATGCAAACGGAAATAAACAATCATTCGCATCTGGGGAAACAGCAATTAGCAAGCAACCCTTGTACTTACCGTACAAGTGAGTTCCGTCAACACTGATCACCGGTCTGCAGGACTTGAAACCTTCAATTGAAGGACCAAATGCCCAGAACACACCCTTGAATCTTTCCTCGCCAGGGCTAGACTCATACTTATCCCAGTGAACAACGGTTCCTGTATTTGCAGCTTGAATTGCTGTGAGTAGAGCAGGCAACTTTGTGTATGCTTCTTCGAAGGTACCATACAACCTTTCGATCGCTTTTTGTTTTGCTCGCCAAGCTTTCTTATAGGAAATCTGATAATTATATTGTATTTTAACAATCTCAATAATTGACCTCGGTGATAAAGCGGTATCCTTTTTCACCACATCAACAATCAGATTACAAACAATATTGTAATCAATTTTAAGGTGATCTTGATTCAGCGTTGGATTCGTACAAGTGTGTGGCCCAACTATCTTCTTCACCACAAAATTCGTCCCGCCTTTTGGAACCATTGCTCGTAATCTCCAAGGGCAGCCACCATCACTTACTCCGGGGGGCCCTTGCACGATCTCCTCAATGGTACGTTTTCTAGGTGCCATTTTGCATCTAACAGTGTACAGTAACGGTGTAGATTTCAAAGTTACGAATTCACGATGTTTTTTGATAGAATACAACTTCACTGCCTGTTGAATCGACTGCTTACTTATAAACTCCTGTCCAACGTACAATTCGTCTACATTGGACGAACCAGACGACTCTTGTGGAACTAGGTGTACTCTAGCACCTTCAGCCATCTCCTCAGTAACATGCCCGTCAACATTGCCGTAGCTATAAGTACCTCTGGCTTCATTAGAACTGTTGTTCGTGGGATTTACATTTGCACCACTATCATCATCATCTTCGTCTACGTCATCAGTGTCACCACTATCAACATCTTCATCGTCTGTTTCTTCATCTTCTTCATCATCTTCTAATAAGCTGTTGTTACAAACTGCATTTTGAAAGAGTTCAAACATACTGTCATTTGGAACAGAGTCAGGAACCGGGCTAGGTTGGCGTGGCAGCTCAACATTTACAGAATCCAGAATTGTTGTATTTGTGAAGGTGTTCTCTTGTGAGGATACCGGATTTGGTTGTGAAGATTGATCGGGGTTAGGCCTCGACTGCTGTGTAGGTACTACCCGTATGAAGCTTGCACTGGGGATATCATGTGGCTGAGCATTTACAACTCGAATTTGCTGAATATATAACTCTACTACAGACCAAGCACAATTGGGATCAAATGTCCTAGCAATCAATGACTTCAGCGCATTATCAGTAGGTACGGGCACTGTCATAAAATACTGACCATCTCCTCTTCCTGCTGCGTATCGAGCTAAAATTTTCAAATTCCATTCATTCCTATCCCAATTAGTAACTTCATAGATTTTCTCAACTAATTCTTCAAATGTGATGGTACGGGGTACCCAAACTATTTCTGGTTCCAAATGACTATAACAACAACCAATCTTTGGATCACGAATTATTTCACCACCAAAATATAAGCAAATAGGAATCTCCAAATCCATACCTACGTTAATTTATACCAATAAGCGAGTTATTATCTACCCATAAAGAAAACCTAATTAAATTAACAAAATAATGGGGGAATAAACATCATACCTTCACAATAAAGTTGCTTTCCTTTTGAAGTATACCCAAATTCCAACAAATTAAACCTCTAACGGAAGATGGGTTTAAGTTGTCCAAAGCAATTTTGTGGGTTATTCAACAAATTACGAGGGTACTTTGACGAATTTGAGATGAGAGATGGGTTAGGGTTTCGCGAGCGAAGAGGAAGAGAAAGAATAGAGAGAAGAAGTGAGATCTGTTTTGGGGGCGGGGGGTTTAAGTCCCAAACGACACTCGCTTTTTGAAAAAGCGAGTGTGGTTTAATTACCCCCGCTTTTTCAAAAAGCGAGTGTTGCTGGGCAAAGAAGGCCAAGACTCGCTTTTGGAAAAAGCGAGTGTGGTATAAACCATCCCGCTTTTTCGAAAAGCGAGTCTTAGGTTCCCAATTTTCTGAAACATAAGACTCGCTTTTTGAAAAAGCGTGAGGGTTTATACCACACTCGCTTTTTGAGCGAGTAGGGCGTTTGTGGAATTAAAAAAAAACAGGTCGTTTGTGGCAATACTTTTGCAAAAAGGGTCATTTTGGGAAAAAATTCATGTTTGTTTGGGATTTACAACGGGCTGTAGCTAGTAGGACTAAGGTTTTAAAACTCGGATTTCAAACTCGTCTCGACAAGGGGTGTTTCATCTCAGATCCGCGATGTTTACATCCCCTTAGTAAACAAAATATTATATAAAAGATCTCGAGGAAATGTAATCATCTCGGATGTTCATTTCGGACACTCAATAAACATTTTTTTTTAGAAAACAATATATTATATGTTCTACATGTCATTTATCATATAAATTATTGTATGATATAACTAATGACCTGAATCAATCACGTGACATGAATCAATCACGATAAATATTCGCAGAATTTAACAATAATATAAAAGAGAATGTAATATAAATGTATAACTAAATTAAATTTGTATTGATTATAAAAAATGTATTAGTTAATGGACATACGTGACTTTGCATATACACAAACAATAGAGAGATGAAATCCTGACATTATCTTAGCTTAAGGTTCTATATTGAAAGACTTGTATGAAAAAGGTAAAAAAAAAAAAAAAAGTTATACTCACAATAACATTAGTGTCTATTTCGGCCGATATTTCGGCAAGTTCGGCAATATTTTTGCTGATATTTCGGCAATTTCAACCAAAATCTACACATTTCGGTCCAAAACGATATGGAGTATAAAATCTGTGATTTCGTATCAGCAAACTAGCCGAAACAAAATTTCGGCCAAATTTTCGTGAGTATCGGCCGAAATTTAAAACAGAGAGTAGGGCACTACTTCTCTAGTATAGTTAAAAGTAAGGATATTTGTCCCCCAAACCTCACCACAATGTTGGAGTTCTAGTGTAGTAGGGACGCTTTCACATGGTACAAAGCTACCAGTATCCCAGGCACTCCCACCATGTGCACATTAAACATGGATAAAAGAAAATTTTGCTGCCTACAGACCAAATTCTAGCCCAGAAATAAGATGTTCAACCACCTAGGACGGGTTTAGAATATAATATCCACAACCCTCACCACAACTTAGGAGTTCTAGTGTAGTGGCAGCCTAACAGGAATGTTTCATATGTATGAATGACAAAACAGCTGCATTTTCAATTTCTTCTCGAACCTTTTAGTAAAAGATTTCGTTAGGCTGCTAGTTAAATAGCTTACATCAACTATTTGAGACAGCAGTTCAATTCTAAGAGTTCGGCAGTTGACAATTTCTATTATAAATGTGGATCTAACTTAAACCAACTGTTTGTGAAGAGAAATTTCTGTCGTAAAGAGGTTATATTACCACATGTATGGGCATGTGCAATGGACATGTCCAATGAAAAGGCCACATAATCAAATGGAGTACCCGTTGAGATTTATATTGACCACTGACTTATAAATGTGCGCAAATATAACATTAAATGATAGTAATTAGAAGGAAACTGATGTAAAACCAACCCTAAAATAGAGAATTTTCCAAGAATTTTAATGGGTTAATTTTACCAACATGAAAGTTCTGATCTAAGTTAGAAATTTAAAACAGTCAACGGGTTTGATGGATTTTCAAGAACTGAATTATGCTAACAATTCCAATTAATAATTCAACCTCAATCAATAATTAAATCCCTATATGTTAGCAAGTAATAAATCCAATATCAATTCGTACTCTAATCTAGCATGTGGATCACTCAATCTCAATTATTTTGTGGTCGACAGATAAATCAGATAATAAACTAGATGATAAGGCAGTAAAACATAAATATGGAAGAATTGGAAAGAGTATACCGAATACGTAGACAACCAGCGTAGATCGAGTAGGGCAGCAACAGCAACAGCAACACAGCGTAGATCGAGTAGACAACTAACGTAGATCGAGTAGGGCAGCAACAGCAACACAGTAATGGCAGCCAGTAACTCCACGAGCAAATTCTCGAAGGCCGGCGGCGTCACTGGTCGACGTCGACGACGGCAAGGGCGGCGCTGGCGACGGCGGCGACGTCAGCGAGAGGTGGGGCGAACGGGGCGCTCGGGGAAGGGAGAGGGCAGTCGGGGTTGTTGGGGAATCTGTGGAGGTTGGGGTGTTGGCTGTGGATGGGGGAGTGGGTTCAGATGAGGAGTCGGGGGGTAGGGTTTCGACGAGAGGGAGGGAGGTTGAAGGAGGTGCTGTGGTCGAAGGTCGACAGCGATGGGGGTTTCGGTCGATGAGGGAGAGAGGCAGCGGGAGGGTTGTTGTGAAGTGGGTTCGGGAGAAGGTCGGAAGGGATCGGGGTTGGGAGCGGCTGTAGAGGAAGAGGGATTTAGGGTTTTTGTTGGTCGGGATTGGGGGTAGGAAGAAGATGGAGAAGATGGAAGCGGCTGGTGTGTGGGGAATTGGTGATTAGGGTTTTAGTATTTGGGAATTAGGAAAATTGTATTTGGGATTTTTTTTAATTGGGGATAAATTTTAGAACTAATCACTAGTTCTAAAACTAGATTAGGATTTATCACAAACCCTAATTTGTTTCTCAGTTGTATCACACAAAGGAGAAAAATGAAGAGCAAACTCAACACAGGTTTTTTTTATATCAATAATGGCATGCCTTTCTCATTCATCTCAGGGCCTTTAAATAGGCTCAATTACATCTTGAAACACATCTCCAAAATATTCTCAAAATCTAAAAATTACAAAAAAGGATTACATAAAAATGGAAATAAAATAAAAGTCCTAAACTGAATAAAACAGCTGATGAAGACGATGCCTGCGCTGATAGAAACGCCCAAATCGTCTGGAACCGATGTCCTCATCATTCTCCCCGGGTGGGAGACGGCTCGACCCAGTCGAGTCAAAACCAGTCCTCCTGTCATAGTGCTCCAAGAGGTCTGGATCCAAGCGCTGGAGCTCTCCGCGATCTATCCAAGTGTTCTCCGACTCCGGCTTGTCTTTCCAACTTACCAAATATCTATGAATACCACCATCTTTAGTAGAGATTATCTGATCATCTAAAATATTATCCAACTCTTCTGTCGATGGGTAAGTAGTATCTGGTAGTGGGGGTAATGGGGGAATCTCACCAGTAGGCTGCAGGGTAGGCTCATCTATAAGAGGATTTCTAGGGTTAAATTCTGGGCCTTCATAGGGTACTAGATCCTCAATATTGAAAGTTTTACTGATGCCAAAGCCTTCGGGGAGGTCAACAATATAGGCATTATCATTGATTTTATGAAGAATTTTAAATGGACCTGCAGCACGTGCGTTCAATTTCTTAACGGATCCCGCTGGGAACCGTTCCGGACGAATCCGAACCATCACTTCGTCACCCACATTAAAAGTTTTAAATTTCCTTCTAATATCAGCTCTTAACTTGTAGTTAAAATTATTTTCATTAATTTTCTTGGAAATTTCTCTATGTAAGTCATGAATGCGGGATGCAAATGCAGATGCAGACTCAGAGACTCGGTGATGTTCTAACATGGGGGCAAGATCTATAGGCTGCCTAGGACGATAACCGTGTACAACTTCGTGTGGACTCATGCCAGTGGTTCTATTCCTAGATGTGTTATATGCAAATTCAGCAACCGTTAATTTCAAATCCCATGTTCCCAAGTTCTCTCCCACAAGAGTACGTAAGAGATTGCCAAGACTCCGATTGACAACCTCAGTCTGTCCATCTGTCTGTGGGTGGAACGCTGACGAAAACTTTAATTTTGTACCTAACTTGTGCCATAGGGTCTTCCAAAAATAACTCGTGAATTTCACATCCCTATCAGACACAATGGTTTTTGGCAACCCATGTAGCTTCACAATATTATCAAAGAAGATCTGAGCCACACGGGATGCATCAAAAGTTTTCGAGCACGGGAGGAAGTGGGCCATTTTAGAAAAACGGTCCACGACGACAAGAATGGAATCGTGTTTCTTTTGTGTCTTCGGTAAGCCTAACACGAAATCCATACTCACGTCTTCCCAAGGGCGGCTGGGAACAGGTAGGGGAGTGTACAGGCCTGTGTTCTGTTTTTGTTGCTTGGCAAGTTGACAGGTGTGACATCTGTTAACAAGTCTCACAACGTCTCTCTTTAGCTTCGGCCAGTAAAACCTATGTTCCACAGCATCAATGGTCTTGCTATGCCCAAAATGTCCAGCAAGGCCACCAGCGTGCAATTCCCAAACAAGATACTCTCGTAAGGATGTACTAGGAATGCACAGTTTGGAGCGATAGAAGAGATAATCATCTTTCAAGAAATAATCATCTATCACTCGAGTTATGCCTTCCTTCAAAGAGGTGTAGATCTCGTGAAAATCTGGGCAGGAGGCATACTCATCTCTCAATCTCTCAAAACCAATAATTTCGGTGCGCAGAGCAGACAAGATCATGTAACAACGACTTAGCGCATCCGCGGCCTTATTATCAATCCCTTTCGTATGCCTAATGGTATATGAATATTCCTGTAGGAACTCTACCCATCTAGCATGTCTCGGATTCAACTTTTGTTGAGAATTAAGGAATCTTAAGGCCTCATGGTCTGAGAAGATAACGAATTCTTGCGGCAGGAGATAATGTCGCCAATAGCGAAGTGACTGAATGACCGCATAGAACTCCTTGTCATAGGTGGAGTATTTTTGTCTTGCTTCATTCAGCTTTTCACTGAAATAAGCAACAGGATGACTCTCTTGACTGAGGACTCCACCTATACCAATACCAGAAGCATCACATGTTACTTCGAAGACTTTAGTGAAATCAGGCAACCTCATGACAGGTGTCTGAGTCATTCTCTTCTTGATCTCTTCGAAGGCATTCGTGGCTTCTTTCGACCAGACAAACTCACCTTTCTTCAAACAGTCGGTTATCGGAGCCATGATCGTGCTAAATCCTCGCACGAACCGACGATAAAAGGTGGCAAGGCCGTGAAAACTCCGCACATCACGAATATTGCGGGGCTCAGGCCACTCTGTAATAGCTCGTATCTTTTCTGGGTCAGCAGATACTCCTCTGGCAGACACAATAAATCCCAGAAAGATAGTCTGATCGGAGAGGAAGGTACATTTGGTAGGATTAGCATAAAGCTGTTCCTTCCTCAAAACACCGCAGACCTGTCTCAAATGGTCAAGATGTTGCCCAACGGATCGGCTGTAAATGAGAATATCATCAAAGTACACCACAAGGAACTTGCCCATAAAGGGATGGAGTACTTGCGTCATGATTCTCATAAACGTGCTCGGGGCATTTGTCATTCCAAATGGCATGACCATCCACTCGTACAGGCCATCCTTCGTCTTGAAGGCGGTCTTCCATTCATCACCAGGACGAACACGTATTTGGTGGTAGCCACTTTTAAGATCAATTTTGGAAAAGATTGTGGCACCAGACATCATGTCCAACATGTCATCCAAACGAGGAATGGGAAAACGGTATTTCACCGTGATCTTGTTTATGGCACGGCTGTCCACACACATACGCCAAGTTCCATCTTTCTTTGGCGTCAATAGGGCAGGGACAGCGCAAGGACTTAAACTTTCTCTGATGAAGCCCTTTGCCAATAACTCATCAACTTGCCGTTTCAACTCCGCATGCTCT
Organism: Hemerocallis citrina; assembly: GCA_017893485.1. Classification (NCBI taxonomy): domain Eukaryota; kingdom Viridiplantae; phylum Streptophyta; class Magnoliopsida; order Asparagales; family Asphodelaceae; genus Hemerocallis; species Hemerocallis citrina. Next base: position 6,925,898 of record CM030363.1, on the reverse strand, counting down.
GTCGGATTCATCCGATAATGTGGCAAGTTGGGAAGACTCGCTCCCGGAACCAGATCAATAGCATGTTGGATGTCACGCAATGGGGGCAACTGGTTGGGGAGGTCAGCAGGAAACACATCTGCAAATTCCTGAAGGACAAGAGTAACTTGGGGCGGGATGAGTGACTTAGGATCTTTAGGGACTTCTCTCGCTGTGAGTAAAAGAATGGTAGCCCCCTTTTCAATTTCATTTGTAAGTTCCTTTTCACCCATATACGTTACCTCCTTGCCCTTTCTCGAGGGAGCCGGTGTTGTTTCAGCTGGACTAGTTCGTGGCCTCACGGGAATGAGCTTTATTTTTAGTCCATCGTGCTGGAACACACATTGGTTGGATCGGCCATATATAGTCACATCGTGATCGTATAACCAAGGTCTCCCTAAAATGACTTGACCCACATCCATTTTAAGCACATCGCACCAAATTTCCTCTTTGTAAGCTTTGAAGTCCACAGGGACTAAGCATCGATGTGTTACTTGGAGTGCTGTTGCATCAATCCAAGATACCTTGTATGGGCGTGGATGGGGTTCAGCCTTAAGTCCGGTCTTTGCTAAGACCGCAGAAGAGACAGCGTTGACGCAGCTCCCACTGTCAACAATCACCTTGCAGTTTTTGCCACCTATAGTCGTAAAGGTGTGGAATATAGCAGTGCGCTTCCAATCATCTTCTTCTTTTGGTTGGGACAAAGCACATTTAACTACATTCAAGTGAGGTGATTGGATAGACCGAATACAGTGGAGATACTGGTCATCTTCTTCTTCACCGAAGTCATCGTCTTCGATAGGCTCATAAGAAAACTCATTGTCTGAGTCGTCAGCAATGACAGCGGTACCCTCTACTATGCTTATCCTACTAGGACTGGGACAGTTGCTAGCAACATGACCATAGCCCTTACACTTATAGCACTTAGTGAGAGGGTCAATCTTACTGTAATCTCTTCCAGTGTTCTTACCCTTATGTTCATCTCTATGTGAATTAAAATTTGAATTAGGTTTGTTAGGGTAAGGTTTGTTGGGGTGCTGAGAGGGAGGCTTAGGTCTAGGTGGGTCAGTAGAGGTCATTCTAGAGGAATGATCTCTCGAGTCGCTGGACCTAGAATGAGAACTAGCTTTAAGTGAATCCATGTCGAGGACTAGGGCGTAGGCTGCCGCTATTGAGTCCACGTTTCTATAGATTAGCTCGTTCCTAAGGTCAGCTCGTAGTCCAGCTCTGAACCTAGAGAGAGTTTGTTCTTCACTCTCTTTTCCTAGCGCATTGCACCGAATAAGGAAGTCATCGAATTTATCAATGTACTCTTGGGTGGATTTACTTCCTTGATACAATTGGTTCCACGAATCTAATAATCGGGTGTGGAACGACAACGGTACATACCTCTCAGTGAGCTTCTCTTTCATGGCCTCCCAAGTGGCTATGGGTGCCAGGCCTCGGCCTCTGCGGGCATGTTCAAGATTGGTCCAATGCTGTTGAGCTTTACCCGTTAATTTCATAGTTGCAAATTTAACTTTAAGGGCTTCGCTCATGTCGAACCACACAAAATAGTGGTCCATGGCACGGACCCAATCAAGGTAAGCTTGGGGTTCCATGTGGCCTTCAAATTGGGGAACGTCAGCCTTAACGTTCTTTTTATATTGTTCGTCAGGGTCACGTTCTTGACGTCGATCGTCATGAACATTCCCTTGAGGGATCTGACGATGGCCATGAAGCTCAGGGACAATGTTTTGATTTAGCTCCACTTTCTCAAGCCTCTCATTGATATTGGCAAGAGTTGCTTGGATGGCAGCTAGGGTAGTGGAGATATCAGGGTTGTCCATTTCAGGTCTGGGGAGTCTAGGGTTCCTAATTGGGTGATTGGGAAGGGATAGAAAAGGCTCTTCAGGGTCTGTGATGGTGCTGCGAAGACGCATTCACCAAAAGTGAAAGCTAGGGGTCGTGTGTGTCCTAATTTTTTTTTTTTTTTTTTTTTTTTTTTTAAATGATTCTGAACTAAACTAAAATAAAATAAAAAAAATAAAATAAAATAAAATAAAATAAAAGACTACACGATACTAAATGAATGCAAAAATGATGCCTACGATGCAAAAACTAAGGTTTTAAGAACCTTCGCTCTGATACCAAAATGATGTAAAACCAACCCTAAAATAGAGAATTTTCCAAGAATTTTAATGGGTTAATTTTACCAACATGAAAGTTCTGATCTAAGTTAGAAATTTAAAACAGTCAACGGGTTTGATGGATTTTCAAGAACTGAATTATGCTAACAATTCCAATTAATAATTCAACCTCAATCAATAATTAAATCCCTATATGTTAGCAAGTAATAAATCCAATATCAATTCGTACTCTAATCTAGCATGTGGATCACTCAATCTCAATTATTTTGTGGTCGACAGATAAATCAGATAATAAACTAGATGATAAGGCAGTAAAACATAAATATGGAAGAATTGGAAAGAGTATACCGAATACGTAGACAACCAGCGTAGATCGAGTAGGGCAGTAACAGCAACAGCAACACAGCGTAGATCGAGTAGACAACTAGCGTAGATCGAGTAGGGCAGCAACAGCAACACAGTAATGGCAGCCAGTAACTCCACGAGCAAATTCTCGAAGGCCGGCGGCGTCACTGGTCGACGTCGACGACGGCAAGGGCGGCGCTGGCGACGGCGGCGACGTCAGCGAGAGGTGGGGCGAACGGGGCGCTCGGGGAAGGGAGAGGGCAGTCGGGGTTGTTGGGGAATCTGTGGAGGTTGGGGTGTTGGCTGTGGATGGGGGAGTGGGTTCAGATGAGGAGTCGGGGGGTAGGGTTTCGACGAGAGGGAGGGAGGTTGAAGGAGGTGCTGTGGTCGAAGGTCGACAGCGATGGGGGTTTCGGTCGATGAGGGAGAGAGGCAGCGGGAGGGTTGTTGTGAAGTGGGTTCGGGAGAAGGTCGGAAGGGATCGGGGTTGGGAGCGGCTGTAGAGGAAGAGGGATTTAGGGTTTTTGTTGGTCGGGATTGGGGGTAGGAAGAAGATGGAGAAGATGGAAGCGGCTGGTGTGTGGGGAATTGGTGATTAGGGTTTTAGTATTTGGGAATTAGGAAAATTGTATTTGGGATTTTTTTTAATTGGGGATAAATTTTAGAACTAATCACTAGTTCTAAAACTAGATTAGGATTTATCACAAACCCTAATTTGTTTCTCAGTTGTATCACACAAAGGAGAAAAATGAAGAGCAAACTCAACACAGGTTTTTTTTTTATCAATAATGGCATGCCTTTCTCATTCATCTCAGGGCCTTTAAATAGGCTCAATTACATCTTGAAACACATCTCCAAAATATTCTCAAAATCTAAAAATTACAAAAAAAGGATTACATAAAAATGGAAATAAAATAAAAGTCCTAAACTGAATAAAACAGCTGATGAAGACGATGCCTGCGCTGATAGAAACGCCCAAATCGTCTGGAACCGATGTCCTCATCAGAAACTGAAACCTACTCAATTTTTTATTTTCAAAATAAATGTCGAGTTGCTTGATGTGCGTCTCTACATGTAGCATGATATCATCATTTCTCTAGAAAAAAAAAAAAAAAATCTTTACCTGAAGGTAATAAAAAGAAGTTAATACGCACAATTTGTAACCTTAAAGAGTGATTTGGAGTTGAAACCAACTCAATTTTTTGAAAAACTAATGTTGAATTGCTTGATGCGCCTCCCTAGCATGATAGCATCATATTTCTAGGGAAAACATAAATATCTTTTTTACAAGAAGATGAAGTTTGATGCACAATTAGAAAAGGTAATTTAGAGTAATTTAAATCAAACATTCCTATTATATATTAGTAAAGATATTGGGGAAACCTCAAGTAATTGTCCAATGAAAAGAGTTAGAGATTGCTAAGATTATCTGTGAATAAGGAACTTCAGAGTTCAGAGTAAAATGTTGGTTAATTTATACCGGTATGAGTGGCGGCAATGCCCCTCTCCCCGAAGCTGGAATCAACTTCAAAGCCTTGGAGAGCATTATGAGCAGATAACTGCATAAAACTCGAACAAGTGTCCCTTGCTTGCATTTTCCTTGACCTTCAATCTTGAATCATGATCTTCACAATCTTGTTGCTTTGAAACTTTTGCAAGATACAACCAGTCAGCATCTATCATGTGGCGTATTGCAATCGTGTTCATCTGATCCCTAATGCAAAATTGGCAAAGATCATCAAAGCTTGAAGAAACTGTGGTTGTTAGAGAATCTTTACAAACTTTCCATGCCACTAAAAATCTACTCATGAAATGCCACAATTCTCTCCAGAATGAAGTTCTACACGTGAAGAATAAGAAGGTGCCATTTCACTTCTACTCTCAGGAGAAGATTCAGCTTCTTTCTTGGTATTGAAATGCTGGAACTTTTTGTTGTGGGGGCGGAACAACAACTTCTGTGAATACTTGTAATTGTACGTTTTTGTAAGGGAACTATCTTGTATGGGATGGGTTCTCTCTTTTGATGGGGAATGAGGCTCATGGCCCACTTGTGGGGAATCATGAACACCATTCTCCTTTATTTGGTTCTGTTTTATTAAAATCTTTTTAATGAAGCGCGGGGAGTCTTTCGACCCACCGTTTATGATATAAATTTTTTTTAAAAAAAAGCTCATACTCTTCAACCTGCAACGAGCATATGCTTGAGAAGGTTGAATTACTGATGAGACTGAGCTTCTTAGATTTTGCAGTAAGAGATGTCGGTAGAGATATTGGGAAAGGGGGAAATGTCAAGGACAAAAACACAATGGATACTGCGTTCGAAATTTGATTAGGATCTATGGATGTCTAGAATGTTGACGACTTCAGCTAGAAGGGTTAAGCAATAATACCGATAACTTTTAGCTCTTTCGGTTGTTCACATAAATCCTTATTCTCCAGTCTCCACTGAGATATGGGCATCTACTATACCAAATTAACAACTACTAATTTCCTTCTTGAATACCTCAATCAGAGTAGCATGTTCCAGAGTCCGGCAGCCACTGATGAGGTCCCTGTAGGATAATGGCTCGATTCTGGTATTTGGTATCTGCAGTGTTCGAAAGTTTCAGAGCTTCAGTCGACTGGGTTGGAGGATCAGGCGACTGTCCAGAGGAGGTTTTCGAAGACTGAGAATACAGCAGCAGCAGTCGACTGATGAGTCGACTGTCCCGAAGATTATCAGGCGACTGGTATGAAGACCAGTCGACTGTCGACGGGTTTTGGATCCAGATTCGGCCCAATTCGAAAGGCCCAATAGTTTCCCTATAAATACACCCGTTAGGGTTTTGTAAATTGTAACACCTAATTCGGATTTTGCAGCCGTCATCTCTTGTAAAGGCTTTGTTTGCCCATTGAAGAACATAGTAAAGAAACCCCAACCGCCCCCGTGGATGTAGGCATCGTTTTGCCGAACCACGTAAATCTTGTGTTCTTGTGTTGCTTGCTTTTCTGTGTTTTCTCGCTGGTTCTCTCTTTGTTTCCGCATTAGTTGGTTTGATTGTTGGTTTGATTTGTATTCCGCACAACAAGTGGTATCAGAGCTGTTGGTTCGACCTAGAGGGAGATGGCGGGTGATGCAGATGCAACCAAGGATGTTGTGGGATCAAGTTCGTCAAGAACAACGATTCACAACGCAAAATTTGAAGTTGAAAAATTTGATGGGACAAACAATTTCGGGATGTGGCAATGTGAGGTGTTGGATGTTCTTGTTCAACAAGAACAAGATGTTGCTTTGGAGGTAGAAAAACCTAAGGATATGTCCGAAGCAGATTGGAAGAAGTTGAATCGAGTTGCGTGTGGGACTATTCGGCTCTTTATTGAGAAGGCTCAGAAGTACGATTTGATGAGGGATACCATTGCTGCGGTGTTGTGGAAGAAACTCGAAGACAAATACATGAGGAAAAGTTTGGAGAATCGGCTGTATTTGAAGAAGAGACTTTTCCGCTTCACCTATACGGAAGGTATGTCTATGAATGCTCATGTTGAATCATTTAATAAATTATTGGCTGATTTGTTAAATTTGGATGAGCAAATTAAGGATGAGGATAAAGCCCTAATTCTGTTGAATTCATTACCTGAAAGTTATGATCATTTAGCAACTACTTTATTATATGGAAAAGATACTGTGAAATATGAAGATGTTGCAAATGCTTTGTTGAATAATGAAACTAGGAGAAGGGATAAAATGGTTGATAGAGAAACTTCTGAAGCGTTGATTGTAAGGGGCAGGACTGAGACCAGATCTGAGTCCAAATCTGGAAAAAAGGGAAACAAATCTCGTTCCAAATCGAGAGGAGTTTCGAAGGACAGGAAAATACCGGCCAAAGATGAATGTGCTTTCTGTCATGAAAGGGGGCATTGGAAAAAGGATTGTCCAAAGCTACGAAATAAGGAAAATTCGACTGCAAATGTGACTGTTGATAATTTAGAAAGTGGCGAGGATTTTTCTTTTGCACTTGTTTCTAGTCCCTCACTTTATCAAGAAGTATGGTTTCTTGATACAGCAGCCTCCTATCATATGTCTTGAAAAAAGGAGTGGTTTACTTCTTTGGAGTATATGGATGGTGGTGTAGTTTTGATGGGAAATGATGCACCTTGTAAGAAGGTAGGAATCGGGAAGATTGAATTGCTAATGCACGATGGTCTTATTAGGGAGCTTTCAGATGTATGGTATGTTCCAGATTTGAAGAAGAATTTAATTTCACTTGGTGCTTTGGAGGCCAGTGGATTGAAATTTGCTAGTGAAGGTGGCATTCTGAAGGTGACTAGCGGATCACTCGTGGTGATGAAAGGGCAAAGAAAGAGGAACTTGTTTTTCTTGCAGGGAAAAACATATTTGGGTGAGGCTGCCAGTGTAACTGAGAAGCCTAAACAGGTTGTTCCCGACTCTACTAGGTTGTGGCATATGCGACTCGGGCATGCAGGAGAAAAGGCCTTGCAGGGGCTTGTGAAGCAAGGGTTGCTTAAGGATGCTAAAGGGTGCAAGTTGGAATTTTGTGAACATTGTGTTTTGGGTAAGCAAACTAGGGTGAAATTTGGTACAGCTGTACATCAGACAAAGGGTATCCTCGATTATGTGCACACAGATGTTTGGGGCCCTACTCAGACACCTTCTATGAGTGGTAGACACTGGTTTGTTACTTTTGTTGATGATTACTCCAGACGAGTTTGGGTATATACCATGAAGCACAAAGATGAAGTTTTGACATTGTTCACAAGTTGGAAGAAGAAAGTTGAAAATCAGACTGGTAGGAAGATTAAGGTTCTGAGGTCAGATAATGGAGGGGAATATAAGAATGATCCATTTCTGAAATTGTGTGAAGATGAAGGGATCCAGAGGCACTTCACAGTTAGGAAGACTCCACAGCAAAATGGGGTTGCAGAAAGGATGAACAGAACCTTACTTGAGAAGGTGAGATGTATGTTAGCACAGTCTGGATTGAAGAAGACATTTTGGGCAGAAGCTGTTATATATGCAAGCCACATCGTCAACCGTTTACCATCAGCAGCACTTGAAGGCAAGACGCCTATTGAGGTATGGAGTGGTAAACCTGCATCTGATTATAGTTTTTTGCATATATTTGGTTGTCCTGCTTATTTTCATGTAACTGAAACTAAACTTGATGCAAGAGCCAAAAAGGCTATATTTGTTGGTTTTAGTACTGGTGTCAAAGGTTACAGGTTGTGGTGTCCAGAACAGAAGAAGTTAGTAATCAGCAGAGATGTGACTTTTGATGAGACCAGCATGATTAGCTCGGGACAGTCGACTGGTGGTATAGGACAGTCGACTGGTGAGCAGCAGAAGAGTGGGACAGTTCTTCAACAGGTGAGTAGAAGAAGCTCGGGACAGTCGACTGGTGTACAGGAGCAGTCGACTGGTGGTCCAGAACAGCAGAATTGTGGGAGCTCGGGACAGTCGACTGTTGGCAATAACCAGTCGACTGGTAGGAGAGTTCTCCAACAGGTGGAGTTAGAAAAGTTGTCAGTTGAGAATCCTGTTCCTGTCCAAGATGAAGATGATGTGGTTGATACTGAGAATGATGAAGAAGTTCCTATCCAGCAGGAAGAATCAATTGCAGTAAGAAGGCAAAGAAGAGATATCAAACGACCGTCTCGTTTTACAGATACAGTTGCATTTGCTCTTCCCATTGTGGATGATGAAGTTCCCTCCAACTTCAAAGAAGCCACTAGAAGTTCAGAAAATGCAGATTGGAAAGTTGCTATGGATGAAGAGATGAACTCTCTTCATAAGAATAAGACTTGGGATCTAGTGCAACTACCAAAGGGGAAGAAAGCAATTGGTTGCAAGTGGGTGTATACGAAGAAAGAAGGTCCAAAAGGCAGTGTTCGGTTCAAGGCTAGACTAGTTGTAAAGGGGTATGCTCAACAGGAAGGTATTGACTATAATGAAGTGTTCTCTCCAGTTGTGAAGCATCCTTCTATTTGGATTTTGTTAGCTTTGGTAGCACAGTTTGATCTTGAATTGACACAGATGGATGTGAAGACTGCGTTCTTACATGGGGAACTAGATGAAGAAATTTATATGTCGCAGCCAGATGGGTTCAAAATTGCTGGGAAGGAAAATTGTGTTTGCAGGTTGAAGAAGTCTCTCTATGGATTGAAGCAATCTCCAAGGCAGTGGTATTTGAGGTTTGACCAGTTTATGAAGGTGCAGAGATATTCCAGAAGTGAGTTTGATCATTGTGTCTACTTCAGGAAATTGCAGGATGGTTCTTTCATATATCTGTTATTATATGTGGATGACATGTTGATTGCCTCTAAGAATGCTAAGGAGATTCAAAATTTGAAGAATCAGTTGAGTTCTGAATTCGAGATGAAGGATCTTGGTGAAGCCAAGAAGATACTTGGGATGGAGATAGCTAGAGACAGAGCAAAGGGCATAGTGAGTTTGACACAGAAGCAATATCTTTTGAAGGTGCTGAAACGGTTCGGTATAGATGAGAAAACTAAACCAGTTAGCACACCCTTAGCCAGTCATTTCAGAATTAGTGCTTCTCAGTCTCCAAGTACAGATGAAGAGAGACAGTATATGGCGAATGTACCTTACACTAGTGTGGTTGGCAGTTTGATGTATGCCATGGTTTGTACTCGACCAGACATCTCTCAGGCGGTGAGTATGGTTAGTCGATATATGCATGATCCAGGCAAAGAGCATTGGCAAGCAGCTAAATGGATTTTGAGGTACATAAGTGGCACCACAGATGTGGGTTTGAAATTTGAAAGGGATGACAATATTAGCAGGTTGTTGGTTGGATATGTTGATTCTGACTATGCAGGTGATCTAGATAAGAGGCGGTCTACTACAGGCTATTTGTTTACTATGGCTAGGGCACCTATAAGTTGGAGGTCAAATTTGCAGTCCACTGTAGCGTTGTCTACTACTGAGGCTGAATACATGGCGGTTGCTGAGGCCATGAAGGAAGCCATTTGGATACATGGACTTTTGAAGAGCTTGGGGATTCATCGGGAGAAGGTGGAGGTACACTGTGACAGTCAGAGTGCTATTCATTTAGCGAAGAACCAAGTTCATCATGCGAGGACCAAACATATTGATGTTCGTTATCATTTTGTGCGTGATTTGATAAAGGATGGTGATATTCATTTGGTGAAGATTGGAACAGCTGATAATCCTGCTGATATGTTGACCAAAGTTGTTGGGGCAGCCAAGTTCAAGCATTGCATGAACCTGACTAATATTTTGCATGTTTGATAATTTGGCATGGGCGAGTTGGGATAGTACTTTGCTATTGGTTTGTTTAGTATGTGATATCATACTAAGGTGGAGTTTGGGTTCGTTTGTTGCATTTGATGATGAGCAGTTGTTTTGAAGTATTTGTGGAGATTGCTTGGGCTACTTGGAAGATTTCACCAAGGTGGAGATTGTTGGATACTTGATTTGGAAGATCTCGCCAAGGTGGAGATTGTAGGATAATGGCTCGATTCTGGTATTTGGTATCTGCAGTGTTCGAAAGTTTCAGAGCTTCAGTCGACTGGGTTGGAGGATCAGGCGACTGTCCAGAGGAGGTTTTCGAAGACTGAGAATACAGCAGCAGCAGTCGACTGATGAGTCGACTGTCCCGAAGATTATCAGGCGACTGGTATGAAGACCAGTCGACTGTCGACGGGTTTTGGATCCAGATTCGGCCCAATTCGAAAGGCCCAATAGTTTCCCTATAAATACACCCGTTAGGGTTTTGTAAATTGTAACACCTAATTCGGATTTTGCAGCCGTCATCTCTTGTAAAGGCTTTGTTTGCCCATTGAAGAACATAGTAAAGAAACCCCAACCGCCCTCGTGGATGTAGGCATCGTTTTGCCGAACCACGTAAATCTTGTGTTCTTGTGTTGCTTGCTTTTCTGTGTTTTCTCGCTGGTTCTCTCTTTGTTTCCGCATTAGTTGGTTTGATTGTTGGTTTGATTTGTATTCCGCACAACAGTCCCGAGGGGTGGTCTTAGATATTTTGAGAGCCAGTCTTTTGTTGCTTACTGGCAGATGCTATTGTACTTGTTTTTAGTTAGATTGTAGACTGTTTCAAGCTTGGATTGTAATATTTCTGACTCTTTGTTTTGTTAATTGTTCATTAATAAAACAGGTGACCAGGCGTCACTTTTATTTCAAAAAAATGACCAGGCATCACTTTTATTTCAAAAAAATACCTCAATCAGCGTGTCTATAACGTAAATCTCAGTTTATGAGAAGATGCATTAACTGAGTCAGATCAGAAATTTGCCCCATGATATTTTATACTAGAGTCCTAGATATTTCCAATCTAGAATCATGCTAAACTCATAACCGAGTAGCCTTTTTGAGCTGCCTTGTCAATCAACATATCATGTTCTGAATAGTTATCTAGACAGCTTGCAAGAGTTACAGCTGGCCAAAAACAATCTGAAATTCCGATTAACTAGGACAGTTAAATTCGGTCCTATGTGCAGAGTTGTTAACAACTCATAGACTCGTAGTCAACCCAGGAATGCATTTGGATTTTGGAGTTCTTCTGATATTAATCATGGAAGAGGTCATTTATCTCATGTTCCATGTCACCAGATACATATGACTAAACAACTACCAATAGAACTCAGCTTTGGTTTGATTTTTACAGGTTCATCAGTTTCATAGCACGTCCGTAAATTTGTTAAAAGGGACAACTAACAAAAACTCATGCACTAATATTCCTGAATATAAAATTGTAGATCACAAGTAGATTGCATGAATTTTGGTACTGATGATACTTATTTGAAGACGCTACCAAGAAATGGATTATTTCAACAAGAAAATCAATGGAATGAACAAAAGAGGGGCAGTAGGATACATACAGGTAAGGTAAATAACTAGGGCATACTGATAGCAATGAGAAAAGCAGAACTTGTGTGAGGGAAGACAGGACGAGTTAAGGGTTTCAAGGGCTTTTACCATTGACAGCGGCTACATCTTTTGGATTTCTCTGTGCCACAACAGTTTGACAGCTACTTATCAGTAACTTCCTTATTAAAGGATTATCGTACACCATGTTTACAAACTAGGTTTGCCCGTGGACACGTGCCTACGGCACGTCTTTGGAACGATGCATCATATGAAAAACGCTATAAACAGTAAAATATATGTAATCTTGTTTAACTAACAAATCATATAAGTATCAATATTTATATGCAATACCACCGGGCTAGAAATTCCATGGTAAGTTCTAAAAAACAATTAAAATATTGTAAAATAATCACATAAGTATCTCTAGATTCTTTTTTTTTATATCATACGGATAGAGTCATCAAGGTTCCAGCCAACACATTTATACAGAACTAACATAATATATAATTAAAACAGAGAATATAGTTATAGATACAAAAAAGGGCTACATACCAATAGAACTAACAACAGAGACAACAACATTAGCCCCAACTCTCCAAAATAAGTACGTAGAGTGATTCACACAAAACACATAAGTCCAACCATCAGGCAATCCACCAGTAAAGTATTGTCCAACACATCAAGGAGGTAAAAACATTTGACGATTAACTTTGGAGTTTTCAGTGTATTCTACTATCAGATGTTAATATACATTCTGAGATGTACACTATAATAATGTTCATGTATAATACTGGATACATGAACTTTCCAGCCTTTCCGATGCATGAATCTAAAACTTCCATCATGGAGTTTATGTAGCTCAAGTTTGAATAGTAAGACAACAATTAGTTGTAAGTAAAAGTCCGTATTTCCATCAGCCTATGTTGAAAAACAATTATAAATGAGGATGTAAAATCCAACTTCTTAGAACTTCGAGGGTGCAAAATGATGAAAGTTAACTTTTGAGGAAATATTTGCTGTTTTCAATGTAATTTTAGAGGATGAAATTTACCAAAGTGAATATCTACATAAGCAATCAAAAGAACCATAAAAAAATCTATTTAAATCTTCAATTGCATTTGAAATCAATCAAGGAATTCAGTGAAAATCAAGAAAAGCATTAAAAATATGAAAATTCTGGAAATTTACAAACATGAAATCTAAAAATCTAAATTTCAAGAAAGAGAAATTTGAAAAGGTGAAGAGAGGAGAGAGATATAGTAATAAAGTGAGGAGGATTTTTTTTTTTTTTTTTTTTGGGGGGGGATTAGTTTTGGGAGAAAAATATCTTTTGGGAGGATGAATCTGAGCCATTGATTATTTTTTTTTCAATTGAAGCATAACCACTTGATAGTTTTTTTCCCAAATTGCCTTGTGATTTATTATATAGATATTCCAATTCTGATTCAAAAACACTTTCAAGCAATACTAAACAAAACTTTACAATAATTATGAAAAAGGATTCTATTGAGAAGTCTCACTACAAAACGCAAAGGCTTTAGCGGCGCTTTTACACAGCTATCGCGGCGTTTTTTGGCGCCGTTATAACACATAACGGCACTTCTGAAATCGCCGCCAAAAGCGCCGTTGCAGCGTGCGTCGTTATAGCTATATGGGCTATCGCGGCGTTTACCGACGCCGCCGCTATAGGGGGTCAACCTATAACGGCGTTTCCCCAACGCCGTTATAGGTGGATTTTTTTAAAAAAAAGGATGAGCTATAGCGGCGCTTCAAAAACGCCGGAATAGCTTGTACTAAAATATTGGCATACCCTACAGCGGCATTTTTCCAGCGCCGCAATAGAGTGAATTATTCATAGAATCTATACCTATGCCAGCATTTTCTATTAAACGCCGGGATAGCTCTACTTTTTTTTTTTTTTTTGCATTTTATTATAAAATTTCGAATTGAAAAAACCTGTAATTAATCGCAGATTACAAATACCTGTAATCATATTAAATTTAAATGCTTAAATCTTAAAATCAATAATAACATCATAATCAACAACCAAAAGTCACATCACATATCACAAAAAACAATAACTCAATAGAAAACAAAATATCTCACACATATAGACTGACATACAACGAGTGTCAAATGTACAAGTTGTATAACACTTAGTGATTACAAAACATAGATATGATTCCTGCAAAACATTTTTAAAAAAATTCCAAATCCAACAAACTAGGGCAGGGGAGTCTCCTCGTGTGGCCCGGTGTTCTTCTAATTCCGTCGTTATTTTGCCCTAGTGTATGTGCGTGACTGGAAACCGATGGAATCCGCTGGCCCTGTTGAAAAACATAAATATTTCATCTTCAATTTGTCAAACAAAAGAAGAAAAAAAGCACAAATCCAACTGACCATGCCTCCAACGGATGCATCAGTAGGTCTTAAATCGCAACATATCATGGCATATTTATAGAGTTGTTCACCAAATCTTGATTTCCAAATTGCAAATTATTTATGAAATTTTCCGCTTTTGTGACTAATGAACCTTAAATTTGTCACTACAATTTAGGTGTCAGTTAAGATATTGATTAAGAAGAATCTGTAGGGAAGGGGTAAAAACAAAGATAACTTGTCCAAGCTATATAAAATTTTGGGGGAAAAAAATATTTCTGCAAACTAGTTTAGTCATGTCAAATAACATGCAAGAGATAAAAGTCTGACATTAACTCGTACCTTTTAAAAATACCAGAGCTAGGACCTCAAACAGAAATGATACAATCACAGAAAACAATATAAAAACTTGCAAAGTAGAGTCCAATAAGTTCAAATTACCATTCAGCAGAAAAACTCACCATTACACATGCCAGTGATCTATCAGATTAGAATTATATTAACAATGTTAATGAAATAGATTTATTTTTTTCGAGGGAATAAAAGACAAAACTTAGAGACTAAATTACCTTATTGCATCCTGGCACAAGGTCCTGAAGTAGCCTCATCCTTTCGCTAATCTTCTCCCTTCTCACCTATTAGAAGATGGAAATCAACTCTACGAACAAATCGAAGATGATAATATGGAATAACATAGAAATTAAGCATGACATATTTCATGTGATCTTCTATCTGATGAAACGGAGAATATACAAACCTCCACAAGACCAACAAATGCAGCCGCCATCATGGCGAAAGCTTCTCCAGCATCAAATGATGGAGCTCCCCATTGTAATGGATATGGAACTCTTCTCCTGCAAACCAAAAATTGACACATAGCATAGGGTAAAAACTAACAGATCAATGAAAATAGAAATGAAAAACCTTATCTTTAGGAGAAAATCATCAAGGCAAGCAACTGAACGAACCAAGGAGCAACACCAACGAGCCCCGATTTATCAGTGCGACAATATTGAAGTTGTGTTTTTGGTGCTGCATTCTTGTATGCCCCACCAATGGTGAGCAGGAAGGCATAAAACCACACTATTGCGATAGAAAATATGATAGCAAACCGGTCGAAGACAGGTCTCTGTGAATGTATAGCATGGGGTACATACTGCAGATGGGAAATGATACGTAAGTTAACAAATTTATGTGGAGGCCTTTTGTTCTTAGCTAGTCAACTTAAGTTTCACTCCATACCTGTGAAATGATTATCAGAACAACCATCATTGGAAGCCCTATTTCAATGCACTTGGCAACCTGCGTGCACAAAAAATATCCCGCAATTACTATGGGAAGTAGCAGAAATATATATGCTTAGGACAGAGTGATCACAAGACAAACTCAAGAGAGACGGTGAGGAACAGAAGTACAGACTGGTAAATAGGGAGAAGGGTCAGATTTTGGGTTTGGATTTAGGATCACTGCTATAAGATTGGTTTTTTATTTCTTTCTTTTTAATTTTTTAAAAAATAAATTTTATAGTTCAGATGAATCTAGCCACCCGTTTATTTTAGTGAAACCGCATATGGAAGTTGCATCTTTATAAAAAGTAAAAAGACAGAAACCCAAGCTCGTAGAGACCAAACCCAGACAAAGCAACTAGAGGAGCTGCTGAAAGTGGGCTCAGAAATCTGCAGTTACCACATCAGTTCATTAATTTTACAAAAAAATACAAACTAAGAGAACATTAAATATGCATATCATTTTAATGCATATCAAACATGGAAATTTTAATATGATAATATGGATATCTTGGTTCAAATCTTTTGTGATCTTCTCTGATGTAGAAATAGGGAGTAGATGGTAACCCCCATAGAAATTAAGCATGACATATTTCAAATCTAGTGCAAAGCATCACCAGAAACTAAAATACAAAATACAGCTTCCTGCTTACCAGGAAACTGGATTAGTGCCTGCATCCCACCATTATTCTCAAACATTGCAATTTTTGGACAGTACCAAATGCTGAAAAGACCTGTAAATTGCAAAGATAATTATTCACCTACACTTAGAAGAATGAAACAAAAACAAGGCGAACAAGAACAAACACTTACGGTGTGAATGACATCAACTGTTACAGCATATTGCATATTCTCCACAGAAGCAAGAAGCACATTACTTTCAGGCTCCTTTTTCTTTCCATCGAGGCCTAGCGTAGGCTGGATAATAAATAATTTGTGAGAAAAAACAATAATGAAGAACAAGAAGATAATTTGATGTCCTTAAAACCCAAACCCACAAACCCACCTGTAAGGTTCCCTCAATTGCAGATGGGTTCACAGGCAGATAAGGATTAGTGAAATAATTACAATTAAAATAGTGAACAGACAATAATTACTTACCAAATGGTTACTAGTGAAGAAAAATTTCTTCGTTATTGCATAACCAATGAGGTGGGTATTTATATACTACATTTATAATTTTTTAATTGTAAAAACCTAAAGTGGGTTCTCAAATGTTGGTTGACATGAAGATTAAATACATTTGCATGTAATATGCATAGCCAATTTGTATATGACAAAACATACCAAAATAAAAGACATTTGTAACCTTAGCTTGATCTCAAATTCTTTAGCTTGATCTCAAATTCTTAAATGGCAAAGTCCAAAATTATTGATTCAATCCATAATCTTCAATCGTAAGTTCGTAACTATTGAAACTAATGCAAATCAAAAGGAATAAAACTAACGCAAATCAAAAGGGAACCATGACTTCAATCACAAATTAGGATAACTGTTTTGTGCACATTTTCATACCTGCTGCGATGTGACTGAAACTTTATGTTCACATCTGTATGAGCAGAATAATGGATTCGCAAATGACATGAGGCAACATGTTCTGGAAGTAGGTATCTGAGATAAAACATCCAGTCAGTGTCTCTAGAAAAAAAACATACAACTCAATCATTGTACTTATAATTAATATGTGAAATGAAAGAGGCACTTTGGAATACTCCTTCCGTCCAAGCTACTACCCCAGTGCCCAATAGCTTCTTTGGCTCTTTAACAAATGGAGTGTCAACCTACCAAATCATAAAGATAAGAATAATACAAACAAGAATGTACATAATGTGACTGCATAACTTCTATAATCAAACTTCAAATTCTAACCATAAGGTCGTGAGTGTCAACCTACCAAATCAGAAAGATAAGATTAATACAAACAAGAATGTATATAATGTGACTGCATAACTTCTATAATTAAACTTCAAATTCTAACCATAAGGTCGTTCACTAACATAACTAATTGAACTAAAATCCATTGCTCAATCAAGTCCAGCTGCTAGTAGACTAAAACGGATATATAAAACAGAACGAAGAGTGCAAACCTTGAGAAACCAGGCAGTGTCACCAGGGGAGTCCTCTCTTAAGGATCAAAATCCAATCCTTATTTACAAGAACATTCGAGAGGCCTTTAAACGGGACAGGTTTCATACCCAATACCGTAGGTTCAGACCTATAAATCCAATGATAAATTAAATCAAACACCATGTGTGCACAATTGGACAATCTATCAGCAAAAAAAGAACACCAAATCTCACCATTTTCCTGTCAACTTATCATGGATTTCAACGTCAGTTGAATGATCAGAGTCCACAACTACATACTAAAGACAAATGTCACACAAAAATTAAATCTCACAATACTACCTTATCCAATATAAGAGACGAATTTTTGTCAATCACATTAACTCACAATCTTATCGCCAAGGTCGGTAGTAGTTTGATAGCCTTTAGATACTGAATCATACCCAGGAATTGAAGATATACTAGTGTTTCCTAAGAGAGATTCTGGAGCTTCTCCCCCCTATGGATGCATTCACAAATCATTAAGATCAACCGGATAAGACTATTGATACAATCTTACTTCATAGGAATCAAACTCACCACTAATGATACAATCATACCTATTAATACATCATAATCATAACATTCACAAACCCTAATTATTCTTCTCTCCAAAACAAAAATTCCCACAATCAAACAAGCCATAAATTTTTCCCCAATTCCACAAACCCTAATTTTTCCTTTCACAATCCCAAATGCTCAAATTTACAAATTAACCTATTATTAAATTCTCATATTCATACCTAGCGTTTGAGAGAGGGAGGAAGATGATGATGACTAGAGTGATGGCGCGGGAACGGCAACGGCGACGGCGAGGCATGGTGGGCGGGGCTAGGGTTTGTGAGAGAGAGACGTGGGTGCTAGGATGGTCGGGGCACGGCGACGTGGGGGCAGCACGAAGGTCACGGCGACGCTGGGCTGTGGTCTACGACGACAGGGGATGGGACGGCGACAGCGAATGAAGCTGCGGTCGACGACGACAGGGGACGGGACGGCAAAAGCGAATGGAGGTTAGGGTTCGTGAGCGGGAGAGAGAGAGAGAGAGAGGAGAAATTCGGGGGGGAGGGGGGGACGGGGGGACGGGACGACGACTGGGGACGGGACGGCGACAGCGAATGGAGGTTAGGGTTCGTGAGCGGGAGAGAGAGAGAGAGGAGAAGAGAAATTTTTTTTTTGGTGTGGGGGGATGGGGGGGCGCGCGAGGGGGGAATGAAAATAAAAAACAAAAATTAAAATAGGCGATTGAGAGGGGTTGTGCCGGCTTTTCTGTGTAAACCGCCGCTAAAGGTGGAGTCAATCACGGTGTTTATTGCAAACGCCGGTATAGACCGTATGTTTCTAAAAAAATAAAACTCCCCTTTACCTATCGCGGCGTTAGTAAGCAACGCCGCGATAGAAACGCCGCTAAAGGCCTAACGGTTTGTAGTGTCTATAAAACATAAGCTAACCCTTGAAAGTACACACAACAACAACAACAACAAAGCTTTTTTTTCCAACTAGTTGGGGTCGGCTACATGAATCCTAGTATTCCATTCTGCTCGGTTTAGCGCACAATATCTTCTGTAAGGTCACAAGCTATCATATCTTTTTTCATTGCTTCCACCCAAATAAGTTTAGGTCTTCCCCTACCCCTAACTCTACCCTCAATATTTATCAAATCACTCTTTCTAACGGGAAAACTACTAGGTCTACGTGTGACATGTCTAAACCACTTGAGTCGATTCTCTCTTAACTTATCTTGGATAGGAGCTACCTTTAGCATGTCATGGATATGCTCGTTTCTAATTCTGTTCTTCCTGGTTTTACCACACATCCATCTTAGCATCCTATCTCCGCTATACTCATTTTTTGGACATGTTGTTTCTTTGTTATCCAACACTCTGCTTCGTACATCATTAATGGTCTAACAACCGTCCTATAAAAATTTTCCTTCAACTTCAAAGGTATACGTTTGTCACACAAAATATTACTGGCACTTCTCCACTTAAGCCACCCTGCTTGGATCATATGTATAACATCCTCACAAATCTCTCCATCTCTTTGAATAATCGAGCCTAAATATCGAAAACGGTCTCTCTTAGGTATCTCTCGACTATCAAGCTTCACTATTTCCTAAGTTGTATTCCGAATATTACTAAAATTACACTTTATATACTCTGTTTTAGTTCTGCTTATTCTAACGCCTCTAGCTTCTAAAGGAGAGACCTAAACTTAACACAGAAGATAATAATTATTTCTTCTAATTTCCCTTATAGCAACATGCCAAATATGAATATATGGATCCTACATGGAAGCTCAAAATGGCTGAGATCAAAGGTGCACCTGCCTAGAAATATATTATCTATTTCTGTAAGAAACTACAGCAGAACTGCAGTATTGTGTTTTTTTTTCCTACTTATAGCAAAATGAAAGTCAATTCCAGAAGGAACTAACCTTGCATGGAAGCGTCCATACATAGTCCCGTAGCAACTGAGAAACACTGCCATGAACAGGCCTATGCCTTTGGGAGATGAACTGTTGCATGCAGCCTAACTTTTGGTATCAATCTGTTATAATAAGGAAATCACAAGAAAAAACTGTTCTAGGAAAATCAATAATTGATACTATAATAAAGTTACAAATTAATTCATATATTTGAGCTAATGAGTTGAACATAGATCAAAAAAGGAAGGAAATCTTGTACCTGCAAAATTATTGCTAGAAATTTTGACACAGAAAGATCCTCCGCATTTGATGGATCAAGTTTCTCGAGACCAATAATAGCATAGCATAACAATGCTGTAAATGGAACAAAATAGTAGGTTTAGTATTAACTGTATCACATCATTAAGCAAAGAGACAAGAAGTTAAAGAAAGTAGTTGTGTCTGCAGGCATAAGTTGGAAATAACTATTTAGTCAAACAATAACAAGTGACAAAAACAAACTTCGCTTAATTTTAAGGCACGAATCAGAAACCCGTACGTCAAGATAATGATTGGTCTCCTATAGTGATATTTGGATGTCAAGCATTGGTTTCCAACACAAACAATCTTTTTCCTATTTATGTTAAGCATGGATCAAAAACCAACCACTTTACAAAAACCAACCACTTTACTTAAAGTTCCCTCTTTAGTTTCCCCCTCTACCTTGTTACCTAATCCTTCTCATTCAAGCATTAACACAGCTCTTAATTCTTCACCACACAAAACCACCTTAATACCTTATCTCAAACTTCATTTTCATTTTAACCAATAAAATCCAACATGCATAGATGATCGATTTTCAATCATCGTATCTATTAGTATTTTCAATCATCATATCTATTAGTATAGATGGCATGAATTGTATTAGACAAACAAATTCCAATTTCAAAGAGTTTCTTAACTATGTAATATGTTACAGGATTTACTTCCCACTTCATACATACTTTTACAAGGTCTCCTTTCCACTTCCTATGCATGCACATATATACTTATACAGGATTTACTGCTTACTTCCTTCTATGCCCATACTGTTGGATAATGGCTCGATTCTGGTTTGTATCTACAGCGATCGAAAGTTTCAGTACATCAGTCGACTGGGTTGGAGGATCAGGCGACTGTCCAGAGAGGAGTTTTCAAAGGCTAAGGATACAGCAGTAGTTAGTCGACTGCATGTGGGTTCAGTCGACTGTCCCGAAGTATTTATCAGTCGACTGGTAAAATGATCAGTCGACTGTAGGCGGGTTTTTAATCCAGAATAGGCCCATTTCGAAAGGCCCAATAGTTTCCCTATAAATACAACCCGTTAGGGTTTTGTAAGTAGTGACGAAAATTAGAGACCTCTATTCGGTTTTGCAGCCGTCATCTCTTGTAAGGGTTTGTTTTCGCCCATTGGTGATTAATTTGAAGAAGAGAACCCCAACCGCCCCGTGGATGTAGGCACTTGTTTGCCGAACCACATTAAATCTGTGTGTCCTTGTGTTTGTTTGTTTTTCTATGTTTTCTCTCGCTGTTTCTCTCTTTGATTGGTTGTTTGATTTGTATTCCGCACAACAAGTGGTATCAGAGCTTTCGGTTCGACCTAGAGGGAGATGGCGAGTGATGCAGATACAACCAAGGATGTTGTGGGATCAAGTTCGTCCAGAACAACGATTCACAACGCAAAATTTGAAGTTGAAAAATTTGATGGAACAAACAATTTCGGGATGTGGCAGTGTGAGGTGTTGGATGTTCTTGTTCAACAAGAACAAGATGTTGCTTTGGAGGTAGAAAAACCAAAGAATATGTCCGATGTAGATTGGAAGAAGTTGAATCGAGTTGCGTGTGGGACTATTCGGCTCTTTATTGCGAAGGCTCAGAAGTATGATTTGATGAGGGATACCATTGCTGCGGTGTTGTGGAAGAAACTCGAAGACAAATACATGAGGAAAAGTTTGGAGAATCGGCTGTATTTGAAGAAGAGGTTTTTTCGCTTCACCTATACTGAAGGTATGTCTATGAACGCTCATGTTGAATCATTTAATAAATTATTGGCTGATTTGTTAAATTTGGATGAGCAAATTAAAGATGAAGATAAAGCCCTAATTCTGTTGAACTCATTACCTGAAAGTTATGATCATTTAGCAACAACGTTAATATATGGAAAAGATACTGTGAAATATAAAGATGTTGCAAATGTTCTGTTGAATAATGAAACTAGGAGAAGGGATAAAATAGTTGATAGAGAAACTTCTGAGGCATTGATTGTAAGGGGCAGAACTGAGACCAGATCTGAGACCAAATCTGGGAAAAAGGGAAACAAATCTCGTTCCAAATCGAGAGGAGTTTCAAAGGACAGAAAGATACCAGCCAAAGATGAATGTGCTTTCTGTCATGAAAGGGGGCATTGGAAAAATGATTGTCCTAAGCTACGAAATAAGGGAAATTCGACTGCAAATGTGATTGTTGATAATGTAGATAGTGATGATGTTTTTTCTTATGCACTTGCAACTAGTCCCTCACTTTATCAAGAAGTATGGTTTCTTGATACAGCAGCATCCTATCATATGTCTTGGAGAAAGGAGTGGTTTACTTCTTTAGAGTATATGGATGGTGGGGTAGTTTTGATGGAAAATGATGCACCTTGTAAGAAGGTAGGAATCGGGAAGATTGAATTGCTAATGCACGATGGTCTTATTAGGGAGCTTTCAGATGTATGGTATGTTCCAGATTTGAAAAAGAATTTGATTTCACTTGGTGCTTTGGAGGCCAGTGGATTGAAATTTGCTAGTGAAGGTGGCATTCTGAAGGTGACTAGCGGATCACTCGTGATGAAAGGGCAAAGAAAAAGGAACTTGTTTTTCTTGCAGGGAAAAACATATTTGGGTCAGGCTGCCAGTGTAACTGAAAGGCCTAAACAGGTTGTTCCCGACTCTACTAGGTTGTGGCATATGCGACTCGGGCATGCAGGAGAAAAGGCCTTGCAGGGGCTTGTGAAGCAAGGGTTGCTTAAAGATGCTAAAGGGTGCAAGTTGGAATTTTGTGAACATTGTGTTTTGGGTAAGCAAACTAGGGTGAAATTTGGTACAGCTGTACATCAGATAAAGGGTATCCTCGATTATGTGCACACGGATGTTTGGGGCCCTACTCAGACACCTTCGATGAGTGGTAGACACTGGTTTGTTACATTTGTGGATGATTACTCCAGACGAGTTTGGGTATATACCATGAAGCACAAAGATGAAGTTTTGACATTGTTCACAAGTTGGAAGAAGAAAGTTGAAAATCAGACTGGTAGGAAGATTAAGGTTCTGAGGTCAGATAATGGAGGGGAATACAAGAACGATCCGTTTCTGAAATTGTGTGAAGATGAAGGGATCCAGAGGCACTTCACAGTTAGGAAGACTCCACAGCAAAATGGGGTTGCAGAAAGGATGAACAGAACCTTACTTGAGAAGGTGAGATGTATGCTAGCACAGTCTGGATTGAAGAAGACATTTTGGGCATAAGCTGTTATATATGCAAGCCACATTGTCAACCGTTTACCATCAGCAGCACTTGAAGGCAAAACGCCTATTGAGGTATGGAGTGGTAAACCTGCATCTGATTATAGTTTTTTGCATATATTTGGTTGTCCTGCTTATTTTCATGTAACTGAAACTAAACTTGATGCAAGAGCCAAAAAGGCTATATTTGTTGGTTTTAGTACTGGTGTCAAAGGTTACAGGTTGTGGTGTCCAGAACAGAAAAAATTAGTAATCAGCAGGGATGTCACCTTTGATGAGACCAGCATGATCAGCTCGGGACAGTCGACTGGTGGACGAGAACAGTCGACTGGTGAGCAGCAGAAGAGTGGGACAGTTCTCCAACAGGTGAACAGCAGAAGCTCGGGACAGTCGACTGGTGTAAAGGATCAGTCGACTGGTGATCTACAGCAGCAGAAGAATGGGAGAGTTCTCCAACAGGTGGAGTTAGAAAAGCTTTCAGTTGAAAATCCTGCCCAAAATGAAGATGATGTGGTTGATACTGAGGATGAGGAAGAAGTTCCTAACCCTCCCCAGCACGAAGAATCAATTGCAGCAAGAAGGCAAAGACGAGATATCAAACGACCATCTCGCTTTACAGAAACAGTTGCATTTGCTCTTCCTATTGTTGATGATGAAGTTCCCTCCAACTTCAAGGAAGCTACTAGAAGTCCTGAAAATGCAGATTGGAAAGTTGCTATGGATGAAGAGATGAACTCTCTTCATAAGAACAAGACTTGGGATCTAGTGCAATTGCCAAAGGGGAAGAAAGCTATCGGTTGCAGGTGGGTGTATACGAAGAAAGAAGGTCTAAAAGGCAGTGTTCGGTTCAAGGCTAGACTAGTTGCAAAGGGGTATGCTCAAAAGGAAGGAATTGACTATAATGAAGTGTTCTCTCCGGTTGTGAAGCATCCTTCTATTCGGATTTTGTTGGCATTGGTAGCACAGTTTGATCTTGAATTGACACAGATGGATGTGAAGACTGCGTTCTTACATGGGGATCTAGATGAAGAAATTTATATGTTGCAGCCAGATGGGTTTAAGACAGCTGGGAAGGAAAATTGTGTTTGCAGGTTGAAGAAGTCTCTCTATGGGTTGAAGCAATCTCCAAGGCAGTGGTATTTGAGGTTTGATCAGTTTATGAAAGTGCAGGGATATTCCAGAAGTGAGTATGATCATTGCGTCTATTTCAGAAAATTGCAGGATGGTTCTTTCATATATCTGTTATTATATGTGGATGACATGTTGATTGCCTCTAGAAATGCTAAGGAGATTCAAAATTTGAAGAATCAGCTGAGTTCTGAATTCGAGATGAAGGATCTTGGTGAAGCCAAGAAGATACTTGGGATGGAGATAGCTAGAGACAGAGCAAAGGGCATAGTGAGTTTGACACAGAAGCAATATCTTTTGAAGGTGCTGAAACGGTTTGGTATAGATGAGAAAACTAAACTAGTCAGTACACCCTTAGCCACTCATTTCAGAATTAGTGCTTCTCAGTCTCCAAGTACAGATGAAGAGAGACAGTATATGGCTAATGTACCTTACACTAGTGTGGTTGGCAGTTTGATGTATGCCATGGTTTGTACTCGACCAGACATCTCTCAGGCGGTGAGTATGGTTAGTCGATATATGCATGATCCAGGCAGAGAGCATTGGCAAGAAGCTAAATGGATTTTGAGGTACATAAGTGGCACCACAGATGTGGGTTTGAAGTTTGAAAGGGATGACAATATGAGCAGGTTATTGGTGGGTTATGTTGATTCTGACTATGCAGGTGATCTAGATAAGAGGCGGTCTACTACAGGCTATTTGTTTACTATGGCTAGAGCACCTATAAGTTGGAGGTCCAATTTGCAGTCCACTGTAGCGTTGTCTACTACTGAGGCTGAATACATGGCGGTTGCGGAGGCCATGAAGGAAGCTATTTGGATTCATGGACTTTTGAAGAGCTTGGGAATTCATCGGGAGAAGGTGGAGGTACACTGTGACAGTCAGAGTGCTATTCATTTAGCGAAGAACCAAGTTCATCATTCGAGGACCAAACATATTGATGTCCGTTATCATTTTGTGCGTGATTTGATAAAGGATGGTGATATTCATTTGGTGAAGATTGGAACAGCTAATAATCCTGCTGATATGTTGACCAAAGTTGTTGGGGCAGCCAAGTTCAAGCATTGCATGAACCTGGCTAATATTTTGCATGTTTGATAATTTGGCATGGGCGGTTGGAATGGTGCTTCGCTATTTGTTTGCCTAGTATGTGATATCATACTAAGGTGGAGTTTGGAATTTTGTTACATTGGATGATAAGCATTTGTTTTGGAGTATTTTGGAGATTGCTTGGGCTACTTGGAAGATCTCGCCAAGGTGGAGATTGTTGGATACTTGGAAGATCTCGCCAAGGTGGAGATTGTTGGATAATGGCTCGATTCTGGTTTGTATCTACAGCGATCGAAAGTTCCAGTACATCAGTCGACTGGGTTGGAGGATCAGGCGACTGTCCAGAGAGGAGTTTTTAAAGGCTAAGGATACAGCAGTAGTTAGTCGACTGCATGTGGGTTCAGTCGACTGTCCCGAAGTATTTATCAGTCGACTGGTAAAATGATCAGTCGACTGTAGGCGGGTTTTTAATCCAGAATAGGCCCATTTCGAAAGGCCCAATAGTTTCCCTATAAATACAACCCGTTAGGGTTTTGTAAGTAGTGACGAAAATTAGAGACCTCTATTCGGTTTTGCAGCCGTCATCTCTTGTAAGGGTTTGTTTTCGCCCATTGGTGATTAATTTGAAGAATAGAACCCCAACCGCCCCGTGGATGTAGGCACTTGTTTGCCGAACCACATTAAATCTGTGTGTCCTTGTGTTTGTTTGTTTTTCTGTGTTTTCTCTCGCTGTTTCTCTCTTTGATTGGTTGTTTGATTTGTATTCCGCACAACACATACTTATCCATCTCCTTAGTTTTTCAATATTTATTGAACCCATACCAACAGTCCATGTTTCAGTATCCATATCGGTGCAAAATAGAGGTGTCCCAGTCCTCCAGTTCGTCAATAAACCATTGTAACCCAGTAAGATCATCTCGTAGCAAGATGTTTTCAACAACAGTAAGTAGATCATCAAGTACCTTTCGGGGGGTCACAAGAATCTCCTCCTAAGTGACCCACTTGCTCAATAGTTTCCTTAACAATCATGCTGAACAAAAACTGGTAATGCTATCAAGAAATTAATCTGGTAGCAAGATATCCACTAATCACATATACTCATACCAATCAGCAACGAATGTTGAAGTCTAATCGTTCTTTATTGAATTGTTGATGGAAAGAGAAGAGTGTGGTGTGTGGAAATTTTGGAGGTCTGTGGAATGAAGCAATGTTTTCCCTCCCAGATATGTATACAATAATGAAGTCAGGTCTCTTATATTGTGGTGCATAGCTATGAGAAACTGTCACAGAAACACAATGAATTCTGAATAATGTGCTACAAGTGAAAAACAAATATATAGAAAGTCCGAGTAACTAAAGTTTGGATGTCCATCTACATATTAGCTTGATTACGGTTCCCCAACTATTTTTTTCTACTTAGGATCACATCACATGTATCACAAAAGTAGTTGCATAAGCATCATATGATTCAAAGAACGTATAGAGAAGCATTAATAGGAGATTGAAAAGAAGGAAAAAAAAATCAGTCAAGTTGGCCTACCTCAGTAATCGTGACACAGTCCTCGATCATCTTGTTGCAAACATTCTGAACAAATGAGCGAGTTAACCTACAAGCAGCAATAAGGCTTTGCATTTCGGATCTCATGAATACATCTGCATATTTGATGAAAAGTTGTCATCAACATATAAAATGTACAGTTAAACTATTTCTAGTATAATAATCAGGCAAATGCCGCAAATCCTATTAACAATGAAAGTAAAGAAGCAGCTCACTATTCCAAGTTGCAACAGTGAACAAATAATTATTGGTTAACCATATTAATGATGAAAAGAAAAGGAAAGAAGAAGATGATGGTGGAGAACAAGAGCTCATGACCCTAAAGTCGCATAACTCCACAGATAAGTAAGATTACAACTGTGTTGGACGATTCGAGGAGGACGAGTGATCGGTTTGGACAGGGCAGCAGTGATCTCCGCACTTGGCTTTTGTTGTTGGATTTTAGTAGAGGTCTTTGCGGTTGGGGGAGTTTTTTTGTAATGAAGTTTTGTTATATGTGCCGTAGGGCACTGTACTTTTCTTCATGTTAGGTGTGGTGGTGTTGTAAAGGATTACCTATTTTGGGTGCCGGTGGGCACATTACTTTGTTTGATTTGTAGTAGGGCTATTTTGTGGTTTCATTAATCTTTCATTAATGAAATCGGTGACCTTGGTCACTTTTATTTCAAAAAAAAGTAAGATTACAACTGTGTTGAAAGGTAATTTACTTGATGATATACTCTTCAGAGCTCTACGTATCCGGTTGCGAGCAAACAATGTTTTTTGATTTGTCCTCCACCCATTCTTGATGCATCCTTTCACATATCTGCAGAAAAGAAGCACACGACTAAGGAATATAGCTACCAATTGTTCCAATTTACTAGTTAATGATATGCTACAATGCAGACACAAAAAATATGGCAAGCTGAAAAAATTAAAATATGAAATAGCAACATATTGTAAAACACTCTGCAAGAGATTTCTAACTTACATAAATTAATACCACGCGAATACGAGGTGTAAGCTAGGTAAAGGTAATAATATCAGATTCTAGAAGGACAAATGGTGTGGACATAACACCTTGCAATCATTGTTCCCTCAGCTAGCGAGCTCGGCCACGAGGGAGGATGCACTAGTCGCGGAAGTATGGAAGAACAACAGAGACAATCCAACTGAATGGAAGCCTCTCCAACGAAGGACAGGAGGAACTGCTAAAACTAAATACGTTACTGGAGGAGGAAGGAACACAGAATAGAGGAGAGGACGAGAGGGAATGGAGTTTAAACGCTAATGGTAGATTTACAGTTAGCGCTATGTACGACTTCTTCAATGACAAAGGGATTAGGACCGCACAGGCAAACATCATCTGGAAATCGAAGGTTCCTGCTAAAGTGAAGGCATTTCCATGGCTAGTATTCAACAATGCAATCCTTTCCAAAGCAAATCTTAGGAAGCGAAACATCCCTATAGACGTGACGTGTCAGCGGTGTAATATAGGAGAGGAGGACACTAACCACATTTTCTGTTGGTTGGTGGAAGATCTCGCCAGGTGGAGATTGTAGGATAATGGCTCGATTCTGGTTCAGATTGTTTTGGAGTATCTGCAGCAAAAGAAAGTTACAGCATAAGTCGACTGATAGAAGGATCAGGCGACTGTCCAGAGAGTTTTCGAAGGCTAAAGATACAAGCAGCAGCAGAGGATCAGTCGACTGATCGGTCGACTGCCAGATGGAGTGCCAGTCGACTGGTAAGTCGACCAGTCGACTGTCGACGGGATTTTGAACTAGATCTGGCCCAATTCGAAAAGGCCCAATAGTTTCCCTATAAATACACTTGTTAGGGTTTTGTAATCTGTGACGAAAATTAGAGATCCCTATTTCGGTTTTGCAGCCGTCATTATTTGTAAGGGTTTGTTTTCGCCCATTGGTGATAATTTGAAGAAGAAGAAACCCCAACCGCCCCGTGGATGTAGGCATGTATTTTGCCGAACCACATTAAATCTGTGTGTCCTTTTGTGTTGGTTTGTTTTTGTGTTTTCTCGCTGGTTCTCTCTTTGTATTCCGCATTGATTCTTGTTGATTTGATTTGTACTCGCGCACAACAAGTGGTATCAGAGTTGTTGGTTCGACCTAGAGAGAGATGGCGGGTGATGCAGATGCAACCAAGGAAGTTGTGGGATCAAGTTCATCAAGAACAACGATTCACAACGCAAAATTTGAAGTTGAAAAATTTGATGGGACAAACAATTTCGGGATGTGGCAATGTGAGGTTTTGGATGTTCTTGTTCAACAAGAACAAGATGTTGCTTTGGAAGTTGAAAAACCTAAGGATATGTCCGAAGCAGATTGGAAGAAGTTGAATCGAGTTGCGTGTGGGACTATTCGGCTCTTTATTGAGAAGGCTCAGAAGTATGATTTGATGAGGGATACCATTGCTGCGGTGTTGTGGAAGAAGCTCGAAGACAAATACATGAGGAAAAGTTTGGAGAATAGGCTGTATTTGAAGAAGAGACTTTTTCGCTTCACCTATACGGAAGGTATGTCTATGAATGCTCATGTGGAATCATTTAATAAATTGTTGGCTGATTTGTTAAATTTGGATGAGCAAATTAAAGATGAAGATAAAGCCCTAATTCTGTTGAATTCATTACCTGAAAGTTATGATCATTTAGCAACTACTTTATTATATGGAAAAGATACTGTGAAATATGAAGATGTTACAAATGCTTTGTTGAATAATGAAACTAGGAGAAGGGATAAGATGGTTGATAGAGAAACTTCTGAAGCGTTGATTGTAAGGGGCAGGACTGAGACTAGATCTGAGTCCAAATCTGGGAAAAAGGGAAACAAATCTCGTTCCAAATCGAGAGGAGTTTCAAAGGACAGGAAAATACCGGCCAAAGATGAATGTGCTTTCTGTCATGAAAGGGGGCATTGGAAAAAGGATTGTCCAAAGCTACGAAATAAGGGAAATTCGACTGCAAATGTGACTGTTGATAATTTAGAAAGTGGCGAGGATGTTTCTTTTGCACTTGCTTCTAGTCCCTCACTTTATCAAGAAGTATGGTTTCTTGATACAGCAGCCTCCTATCATATGTCTTGGAAAAAGGAGTGGTTTACTTCTTTGGAGTATATGGATGGTGGTGTAGTTTTGATGGGAAATGATGCACCTTGTAAGAAGGTAGGAATCGGGAAGATTGAATTGCTAATGCACGATGGTCTTATTAGGGAGCTTTCAGATGTATGGTATGTTCCAGATTTGAAAAAGAATCTGATTTCACTAGGTGCTTTGGAGGCCAGTGGTTTAAAATTTGCTAGTGAAGGTGGCATTCTGAAGGTGACTAGCGGATCACTCGTGGTGATGAAAGGGCAAAGAAAGAGGAACTTGTTTTTCTTGCAGGGAAAAACATATTTGGGTCAGGCTGCCAGTGTAACTGAAAGGCCTAAACAGGTTGTTCCCGACTCTACTAGGTTGTGGCATATGCGACTCGGGCATGCAGGAGAAAAGGCCTTGCAGGGGCTTGTGAAGCAAGGGTTGCTTAAGGATGCTAAAGGGTGCAAGTTGGAATTTTGTGAACATTGTGTTTTGGGGAAGCAAACTAGGGTGAAATTTGGTACAGCTGTACATCAGACAAAGGGTATCCTCGATTATGTGCACACAGATGTTTGGGGCCCTACTCAGACACCTTCTATGAGTGGTAGACACTGGTTTGTTACTTTTGTTGATGATTACTCCAGGCGAGTTTGGGTATATACCATGAAGCACAAAGATGAAGTTTTGACATTGTTCACAAGTTGGAAGAAGAAAGTTGAGAATCAGACTGGTAGGAAGATTAAGGTTCTGAGGTCAGATAATGGAGGGGAATACAAGAACGATCCGTTTCTGAAGTTGTGTGAAGATGAAGGGATCCAAAGGCACTTCACAGTTAGGAAGACTCCACAGCAAAATGGGGTTGCAGAAAGGATGAACAGAACCTTACTTGAGAAGGTAAGATGTATGTTAGCACAGTCTGGGTTGAAGAAGACATTTTGGGCAGAAGCTGTTATATATGCAAGCCACATCGTCAACCGTTTACCATCAGCAGCACTTGAAGGCAAAACGCCTATTGAGGTATGGAGTGGTAAACCTGCATCTGATTATAGTTTTTTGCATATATTTGGTTGTCCTGCTTATTTTCATGTAACTGAAACTAAACTTGATGCAAGAGCCAAGAAGGCTATATTTGTTGGTTTTAGTACTGGTGTCAAAGGTTACAGGTTGTGGTGTCCAGAACAGAAGAAGTTAGTAATCAGCAGAGATGTCACTTTTGATGAGACCAGCATGATCAGCTCGGGACAGTCGACTGATGGTATAGGACAGTCGACTGGTGAGCAGCAGAAGAGTGGGACAGTTCTTCAACAGGTGAGTAGAAGAAGTTCGGGACAGTCGACTGATGAACAGGAGCAGTCGACTGATGGTCCAAAACAGCAGAATTGTGGGAGCTCGGGACAGTCGACTGGTGGCAATAACCAGTCGACTGGTAGGAGAGTTTTTCAACAGGTGGAGTTAGAAAAGTTGTCAGTTGAAAATCCTGTTCCTGTCCAAGATGAAGATGATGTGGTTGATACTGAGATTGATGAAGAAGCTCCTATCCAGCAGGAAGAATCAATTGCAGTAAGAAGGCAAAGAAGAGATATCAAACGACCGTCTCGTTTTACAGACACAGTTGCATTTGCTCTTCCCATTGTGGATGATGAAGTTCCCTCCAACTTCAAAGAAGCCACTAGAAGTTCAGAAAATGCAGATTGGAAAGTTGCTATGGGTGAAGAGATGAACTCTCTTCATAAGAATAAGACTTGGGAT
Organism: Hemerocallis citrina; assembly: GCA_017893485.1. Lineage (NCBI taxonomy): Eukaryota > Viridiplantae > Streptophyta > Magnoliopsida > Asparagales > Asphodelaceae > Hemerocallis > Hemerocallis citrina. The sequence continues at coordinate 6,894,268 of CM030363.1, read as the reverse complement.
CTAGTGCAACTACCAAAGGGGAAGAAAGCAATCGGTTGCAAGTGGGTGTATACGAAGAAAGAAGGTCCAAAAGGCAGTGTTCGGTTCAAGGCAAGACTAGTTGCAAAGGGGTATGCTCAACAGGAAGGTATTGACTATAATGAAGTGTTCTCTCCGGTTGTGAAGCATCCTTCTATTCGGATTTTGTTGGCATTGGTAGCACAGTTTGACCTTGAGTTGACACAGATGGATGTGAAGACTGCGTTCTTACATGGGGAACTAGATGAAGAAATTTATATGTTACAGCCAGATGGGTTCAAAATTGCTGGGAAGGAAAATTGTGTTTGCAGGTTGAAGAAGTCTCTCTATGGTTTGAAGCAATCTCCAAGGCAGTGGTATTTGAGGTTCGATCAGTTTATGAAGGTGCAGAAATATTCCAGAAGTGAGTTTGATCATTGTGTTTACTTCAGGAAGTTGCAGGATGGCTCTTTCATATATCTGTTTTACAGACACAGTTGCATTTGCTCTTCCCATTGTGGATGATGAAGTTCCCTCCAACTTCAAAGAAGCCACTAGAAGTTCAGAAAATGCAGATTGGAAAGTTGCTATGGGTGAAGAGATGAACTCTCTTCATAAGAATAAGACTTGGGATCTAGTGCAACTACCAAAGGGGAAGAAAGCAATCGGTTGCAAGTGGGTGTATACGAAGAAAGAAGGTCCAAAAGGCAGTGTTCGGTTCAAGGCAAGACTAGTTGCAAAGGGGTATGCTCAACAGGAAGGTATTGACTATAATGAAGTGTTCTCTCCGGTTGTGAAGCATCCTTCTATTCGGATTTTGTTGGCATTGGTAGCACAGTTTGACCTTGAGTTGACACAGATGGATGTGAAGACTGCGTTCTTACATGGGGAACTAGATGAAGAAATTTATATGTTACAGCCAGATGGGTTCAAAATTGCTGGGAAGGAAAATTGTGTTTGCAGGTTGAAGAAGTCTCTCTATGGTTTGAAGCAATCTCCAAGGCAGTGGTATTTGAGGTTCGATCAGTTTATGAAGGTGCAGAAATATTCCAGAAGTGAGTTTGATCATTGTGTTTACTTCAGGAAGTTGCAGGATGGCTCTTTCATATATCTGTTATTATATGTGGATGACATGTTGATTGCCTCTAAGAATGCTAAGGAGATTCAAAATTTGAAGAATCAGTTGAGTTCTGAATTCGAGATGAAGGATCTTGGTGAAGCCAAGAAGATACTTGGGATGGAGATAGCTAGAGACAGGGCAAAGGGCACAGTGAGTTTGACTCAGAAACAATATCTTTTGAAGGTGCTGAAACGGTTCGGTATAGATGAGAAGACTAAACCAGTAAGTACACCCTTAGCCAGTCATTTCAGAATTAGTGCTTCTCAGTCTCCAAGTACAGATGAGGAGAGACAGTATATGGCGAATGTACCTTACACTAGTGTAGTTGGCAGTTTGATGTATGCCATGGTTTGTACTCGACCAGACATCTCTCAGGCGGTGAGTATGGTTAGTCGATATATGCATGATCCAGGCAAAGAGCATTGGCAAGCAGCTAAATGGATTCTAAGGTACATAAGTGGCACCACAGATGTGGGTTTGAAATTTGAAAGGGATGACAATATTAGCAGGTTATTAGTTGGATATGTTGATTCAGACTATGCAGGTGATCTAGATAAGAGGCGGTCTACTACAGGCTATTTGTTTACGATGGCTAGAGCACCTATAAGTTGGAGGTCAAATTTGCAGTCCACTGTAGCGTTGTCTACTACTGAGGCTGAATACATGGCAGTTGCTGAGGCCATGAAGGAAGCCATTTGGATACATGGACTTTTGAAGAGCTTGGGGATTCATCGGGAGAAGGTGGAGGTACACTGTGACAGTCAGAGTGCTATTCATTTAGCGAAGAACCAAGTTCATCATTCGAGGACCAAACATATTGATGTCCGTTATCACTTTGTGCGTGATTTGATAAAGGATGGTGATATTCATTTGGTGAAGATTGGGACAGCTGATAATCCTGCTGATATATTGACAAAAGTTGTTGGAGCAGCCAAGTTCAAGCATTGCATGAACCTGGCTAATATTTTGCATGTTTGATGATTTGGAATGGGGGGTTGGAATAGTGCTTCGCTATTTGTTCGCCTAGTATGTGATATCATACTAAGATGGAGTTTGGATTTGTTGTTACATTTGATGATGAGCATTTGGAGTATTTGTGGAGATTGCTTGGGCTACTTGGAAGATCTTGCCAAGGTGGAGATTGTTGGTTGGTGGAAGATCTCGCCAAGGTGGAGATTGTAGGATAATGGCTCGATTCTGGTTCAGATTGTTTTGGAGTATCTGCAGCAAAAGAAAGTTACAGCATAAGTCGACTGATAGAAGGATCAGGCGACTGTCCAGAGAGTTTTCGAAGGCTAAAGATACAAGCAGCAGCAGAGGATCAGTCGACTGATCGGTCGACTGCCAGATGGAGTGCCAGTCGACTGGTAAGTCGACCAGTCGACTGTCGACGGGATTTTGAACTAGATCTGGCCCAATTCGAAAAGGCCCAATAGTTTCCCTATAAATACACTTGTTAGGGTTTTGTAATCTGTGACGAAAATTAGAGATCCCTATTTCGGTTTTGCAGCCGTCATTATTTGTAAGGGTTTGTTTTCGCCCATTGGTGATAATTTGAAGAAGAAGAAACCCCAACCGCCCCGTGGATGTAGGCATGTATTTTGCCGAACCACATTAAATCTGTGTGTCCTTTTGTGTTGGTTTGTTTTTGTGTTTTCTCGCTGGTTCTCTCTTTGTATTCCGCATTGATTCTTGTTGATTTGATTTGTACTCGCGCACAACATTTTCATTGACTGCCCTAGAGCGAGACTTACGTGGGAGGTATTGGGTTTGGGCTTTCAAACGGTAGAAACACCAAACTGCATTGAGGATATCTGGGGTATTTGGAGAACCATAAACATCAAGAAAGAATACAGGCTCATTTGGGATATTACGGTTGGGGCTATTTTGTGGTCATTGTGGATTGATAGAAATGAATTGTGCTTCCGTAATAATAGAGGTACTTTTATTATGTTTATTCATAAAATTGTGGTTCTAATATATGCTTGGGCAGGTCAAGCAGGGTCGAGGAAGAAACTTCGTATGGAAGAAGCTGATTAGTCGACAGAGGGAAGATAACTGTAGGGACCTTCCACCTAGGGTTGGGACATTTTCAGCAGGAGGGCTTAGCTTTTGGGACTTGTATTTCTGTCATATATGTATGGCAGAATGGATTAGTTTATTTGTACTTTAAGTATGGCTCTGTAGTAGATGTGACTTGTAATATTGACTACTCTATGTTTCGTTAATTGTTCATTAATGAAACCAATGACCTCGGTCATTTCTTTTCCAAAAAAAAAAAACTTACATAAATTAATTGAGGACCCAAAACAAGCATTCACCTAAGACAAATTTACATTCAGAAAACATAATGTGAATCTATCACGAAAAATCAATATCTACCCTCCTACAAATGCATGATTCCACCATTGTCTTAACATCCAAGAATGACAATACTTCAAACTTAGTATTATTTAATGGTATTATACTTGTACTCGTCAAGAATATAACTAACAAATGGTAGGATATGTAGAAGGAGAATAAGGTGTGAATTAGTTGTTTTATGTATCCCCCTAAAATTAAGCTACCACCTTTCTCTTTTTCCCTAGACTTTTACCTAATCTAGGAGAATTTGAAGGACGGAAAGTGGTCTCCTTTTAAGAGTATCGAACTCTCTTATCTCTAGATGCTCAGCCAAGAAGTTCACACTAATTATTAAGAGCGTTGATGTCATGTTGACATCCCACAATTAAATTTTGACAAAATGCTCATGGCCCCTTGTGCTATCTAGGTAGCCAATTTTGATATGAAAAGGTTTAGACGTTGAAGGGGGCAAAACAGACAAACATGTATCATGAACAACCCCCGAATTTAAAGACTCACTTGTGAAACAATATTGTTTTAAGGTGCAAAAAAAATATTATTGGAGCATCCATGCGTAGTGTATCTAATATGAGTTTATACAGTATCAAAGTGTCCATGCTTCTATAACTTGCTACAAACCATATGGTTCAACAAATAAAGTAGCATAGAAATGCATAGCACATACTTAAAACACTGTTATAACATGAGCACTACCAACTGATGGCTTGCATTATGAGAGGTGAATCACAAAATATGTACTCTGTCTCATTCTTCTTAATTCTTCTATTTCTCACTCCAATGCTTTCTTCTATCCCTTCTTATCTAATCAATCTCTCCAACCATTTTTCTCCTCTAAATCACTATATATATGTCTGCGTGTGTGTGTAGAGAGAGAGAGAGAGTTATATATAGAGAGAATGGTGTTTAAATTAAAGATAAAATGTATTCGCGAAGGGTTTTTTTTTTGTGAGTGTGTGGGGGGGGAGGGGGGGCTTGCAATGAAAAGGAAGTTGCACATAAAATGTGAAAAAAAGAAGATCTGGGGAGAGAGAATAGAAAGAAGTCACTTACTCTACATCTTTCTCCTGCTACTTTTCTCCTGAACCTCATAACCATTTTCTCTCTCTAATTAAATTTTCCTCTATGTAACATCTTTTTCTATTGTAACTTCACTACTAGCCTTCTCTCCCCCTGCATCTTTTCCTTCATAATGCTTTTCTGAAACGCATTCTCTCTTAAACTATGCATTCTCTAACCTTTTTCTCTCCAAGTCATTCAAATTTTTGTCCTAAATTGAATCTAAATATCTACAGAGATTTAGAATTAGAAAGCATTGAGAAAAAATCGGTTACAAGGAGAAAAAAGTAAGAAGAAGAAGAAGAAGAAGAAAGCAGCATCCTATTAATCACACTTGTTGTATTTCAGATAATTCTTGACGCTTACCAAACTTTATCTAACTAGTTGGCCGGTCGGCCCCAAATAATTGATATAAATACGATAAATATTAGTATCTACAGATAAACCTAGTTGAAGGAAATATATGTGATCCATAGCCAAGCCCATACGCTGTAAGTAATGCCGTCACTTTAACAAAAATGCATAAAAGCATAATGCCTAAAATATCTTGAAGGAACAAATAACTTACTTTTGTACATGACTATTGAAAAATCTATCATCGGTCGTACAAGGAGAATTCCTTGATTTCCTTCCAAACAAATATGAAAATGTGCAGGAAATGATTGTGAGATGAAAACCATGCCAGCTAAACCAAGAACTCCACTATTGCGTGATAATCTCAGTACAAAAAGTTCAGCCTGTTTTTAAGGTGTGAAAAGTCCAGATAGCATCATTCCCTTCAATAACAGAAAATCAAACAGCATGCAAGTAACTATCAGACTTTCACCATATAGCTTTATACAACACAACAAGAGTCATTGGAGGAAAGTCAAAACTAATAATTTGAAGAAGACTCGTTAACCTTCCTTTAGAGTCTAAGAAATCAAATATCTATGAAGTATGGAATTTATAATGAATTTTACAAGAACGAACACGTGATAGTATTTCAACAGTAGTTGAGTCTATATAACGATTCGACCCTACTGTAAATTTTGAAGAATTCAGCTATATAGACACAATATTTTGGAGAAACTCATAACTACAAAGTTATTTATATATATCTTAAGCTAATAGGCCTACCCCATCTCTCCTTTCTCGAGCAAAAGTAGGGATTAACACGTGCTAATCCCGTGCACTCAATTTATAGAAAATTTTAAAAAAAAAAACAAAATTCCTCATCTTCCGTCAAACCCTAATTCCCCCCTTCTCAAATTCCCAAATCCATGAGATCTGGCCACAACCTGCAGAAGAAAAAGGAAAGAGAGTGAAAGAAAGAGTAGTTGTCAACAGTGACTCACGAGAGAATGAAAGAGTCAAAGTGGTAAAGGAGAAGATACAGATAAGGAAGATAGATAATGTGACCGCAAGGTAGGTGACCTTCTCGAAGAGGAGGAGGGGGCTTTTCAAGAAGGCCGAGGAGCTTTCGATTCTCTGCAATGCCGAGGTTGCGTTCATTGTCTTCTCCAGCACTGGCAAGCTCTTTCAGTTTTCCAATGCAAGGTACATTTGTAACATATTTGTAAATATCTCTAATCTAATATTATAATGGGAGAAGGCCTTAGTGTCATTTGTAAATGTTTGTCATTCTACCAATCCGTGCAAACGTACGTGTTGGTAGATTTTTTTTTTTTTTTTTGCCCTTTTCATTCCCCTCTCCATTTTCCCCACGTGCAACGCACGTGTATAATACTAGTAGAGATAACTAGATAAGTATACTACTTCTAGTTAGAAAGTAGTAAGTAGTATTTTTGAAGGATTTCATGTGATATTAATTAGTTGCATTTTGAGGACTATTCAGACTCTAGAAAACACGAGGTTAGAAGTAAAGAAGAATTGTAGTCTGCTGACTTGGCCAGCGGAAGCTTCCACTGTCTTTGAAACATAACCTAAGAAATTGATGATTTTTTTATTTTTCTTCCAATGCTTCATTTCCAAAACATTTCTTTGTATGTTTTGTTGCTAATTTAGTTTGATGAAGAGAAATTAGGAAATTGGTTTGAAAAGTCTGTTCTTGATATTTATTATACTATAACTTAAGCTAATAGGCTTACCCCATCTTTCATTTCTCTATTTTAAAATAGCGAAATGAGAACAAAACTAGGGATTGACACTTACGTTAACACGTGCACTCCACATTTTTTGATTAGCAGAGTAGTTTGAATAAGTTTAAATTATAAATTGTTATGTAGCTAGCAGAATGATTAAAATATTCACAAAGAAAAGGACAATTGGATTAATGAAAATTCATGGTCATATTAGGCTCTACTAGAATAAATCCTTCAGTATCTGTATTTGTAGCATAAATCATAATAGGTACACATTATACTATATATTATGATAATAGGCCTGCCCCATCTCATATAACCATGTTACATGTCTCTGCAATACCCATTGCTTTTTCCATTTGGTGAGGGATGGAGAATTGACATTAAATTCAGAAATGGAAGACACGTTGGTAAACAAACAATTGTATCAATTCAAGAGTATTATGCATTCCGCTTCCAATCACGCGGGTGTGAGCATTATACTATATCTTAAGCCAATAGGCATATCCCCTCTCTCCTTTCTCTAATTTGAGCAAAAGTAGGCCCTAACACGTGGTCAACGCATACAAAAAATTAGAATAAATAAAGAAGGAGAAAAAAACCCTCATCTTCTCATCCACTTTCAAAAATTGATCATCTCCATCATCTTCCCATTCCACATTCATAAAAATCCTCTGATTTCGAAACTGATTTCTTCGTCCAATTCACGCAACTATGCCGAGGTAACAATCCAAAGATCCCACCTTTCTTTTTATAATCAAATCAAAGATCAAACTTTTTATTAGAAAGATTCTATTTTTTCAGTTTTGTTTTTGTTTAAAATTGTTGTGTTTGTGATTTTTGCAGGTACTATTGCGGCGACTGAGATACTTCACGCACGATTCGGTGAGTCATTTTATTTTTCTACAAATTTCACAGTATTTTTTTGTTAATTATTTTTCTCTGTTTGATTTGATTTTTAGGGTTTAGGGTTTAAAATTTAGGGTGATTGAAGCGTGTGATTGTTATAGAATTGGGGGGAAATTATGTCTTTGGAAACTTTATGCAATATAATTCGAAAAGGGTTTCTGTTTTCATGTGTATTTATGTAATTCTTTTTTTATTTTATGTTAGTTACATTGTTGTTTAAAATTAAATAATTTTGTGGAGTTTTTTTACTCTGTGTAAGTATAAATTTTAAGAATTGTGGCTCTATATGGTAAATGAGATTTGTTTACCTTTTGTAGGAAATCTGGAAATGAAAAGAGATGGTTTTAGTTTTCGAATGGTAGAGGGTAAATATCATTTTCTACATCTTTTGTTTTGTTTAAGTTTTGATGAATTATAGTATTGTAGTGGGACCAATATTTATGGAATGTCTTAATCTTGAAAAATTCATCACGGTTGTATGTTTGCATCACGTGTGATTTGACCTTATAACGAGGATAACGCTAAGAACTTGTCATCGGACCTATGTAGTATGGGATGCATAGAATCCGAACAAGTGTGCATTGTGTGCATTTGTTGTTTTCTTGGATATTTGTTTTGTATTATTATTTTTATGCATTTTGATTTTTGTTTCATGGCATACACCGACATACTTAGGACAGTCTCACTTTTATACTTTTCTTCTGCATTCAAGTTTGTGATTGTTAAAGTTGGAATGTCGTTGTATTATAGCATAGTGGGGATCGCTATATTATAACTTTGCGTTAACTGACGTGCCCACAATTCTCAAGTGTTGCAAGACTCGGATTAGCGAGTGGCATGGATGCGAGCTAACGATGAGAAATGTTGCAAGATTGAAGATTCATTATTTCATGAGTTGTGTTTTTATATGTAAATTTCCGCTGCTATTATAAAGAACTCTGTCGTAGTAAAGAAGTTTTTAATTTTCCTATATTTTTGTACGAAATTGAAGTAAAGATTCTGGATGAGCTACGAATTTCCTGTGTATGGAATTCGGGGCGTTACACTATTATTACTACTATTACTTTTTTTTTCGCACAAGGCTCGTAAGCCACACAAATCTTTTGCCCGAAAAGGGAATGGTGCAAGCAGGATTCAAACTCACCACATCTTACTCACTAGCCAAGACACTGGACCTTGGTGGCACTAGCTTAGACCAGTATTTTTTTTTTGGGACAAAGCCCATAAGCTAAACACTCTCGGTCACTTTTCCTCCCATAAAGGAAAAATGATGCCCCCCCGCACCCCAAACCACAAAAACCTACCCCCCACCCACTCACCCAAACAACCACAAAACTCTACGTCCACTTAGAGGGAATGTACAAAAGATCATGTTTTTCCCCAACAATACTACTTGGAGAATTCCTCTCTTAGATTGTTTTGCCCATTTATTCTAATGTATACTCTGTATTTTTAGCATACAATGGTATTCAAGACCAATAACACGAGCAATACCAGTATGACCCTAGGAAGCACGGATACTTTCAAACGCTTAACGTACCCGTGTCGGGTGCGTATCGGGTGCCGATACTCCTTGGGTACTCTTGGGTGCGTACCCAAGGAGTATCCATTTTTTTAATATATATTTGTAACTTTTGGACACAGTTAAGTGAAGATGAATGTTTAGGTTCCTAATGAAATTTCAAAAACTTGATATTTTATGTTATGCTCAAACACAAAATAAGTATACACAATGTTTTGATAGTTAGATTATCAATTTTTTCTCTAAAAATGCTCATAATTATAATGTATTCATATAATTCTATGAAATAGTTTAAATATATGCATTTTAAATAAAATAAATAAATAATTGCTTATATATATAATATAATATATATTATATTTAACGTATCCACCAACGTACCCGTATCCTACTTTTTTGTAAAATCACGTATCCCCGTACCCGCATCGTGTCGTACCCGCCACCCGTACCCGTATCTATGCTTCATAGGTATGACCTATTCCAATATTCAACCAATAGTGGACCATTTTGGTTAAACAACGCTTAATCAACAGAGACAATTTCTATGGATTAACAAGAGACAGGTAATCCTTACAGAACATAGGAGGGTGTACAAGTTAGCTAATTAAAAAGCATCTGTCTCCTGTAGATTGCTAAGTTCTTCTAAAAACACGGAGCAGACCTTAAAGATTACCCCCAAAGAACATTTAACATATAAAAGGAATAAAAAGTTCACAGCAAATTGTGCAGAAACAAATACACATACAGCCAGCAAAATAAAGATCCCATATAAAAATCTGATGATACAAACCTGGTCATCTGCATGGTGTGCAATAAGCAAGACTCCTATCTGTTGCTCAATGCAAACCAGGTGGAAAATTTAATACCTGAAATAGTAACTCAACTCAGTTGATTTAACAAGCTCTGGGTCAATTACAGATAAACAGGAAACCTGTCTTTGGAAATATATATAGCATGAGTTGGCAAAAAGCTTCATATTTTAAAAAGATGTCATTAGACCAAAATGCATACTCTGAGCAGCCCTAAGAGAGTTGGCACAAAAAGGAGAAGAATAAGTTCAGTTATATGTCCAAGACAAGTAGAAGAGTGAATCAATTTTGGAAGAGTATTTCACCCTCTAAAGAGAATTTCCTAACATGATCAAAGGACAGGGTTAACATAGGGAAGGTAACATGAAATGAAATGCACCAATCATTACAGAACTTTCAACAAAAATAAGTGTGGCATGCAGTAAAACAAATCAAGAAAGACTACAATATATAGTTATAAGAGTTAATCATGCAAAATAATCACAAATGAAAGTAACATAGATCCAAAATCCAACATAGCACAAGCTTTCCTTCACAAAAGAAGTTGTTCAGGATAGTATGAATTATATGTAATATTATAATGGGAGAAAGCCTTAGTGTCATTTGTAAATCTATCAATGTGTGTCACGCACGTATATAATTAATATGAAGGAGGTTTCAAGTTCGAGTCCTCACTACCAGATTTTTATTTTTTTAAAATAAAAAAATTTATTAAAGCGCGCTGATGCGGTTTATTTCTGGGAGACGTGTGGATGCACCATGTGTGAGTTCGGACTCGATTTGTATTTGAAGGAGAATGCTGCTCGTCTGCCGATCTTCGGTTGACCTTCTGGAACCTACGATGAGCTCGGAATGATGTTGAAGTCTGGGCTCGGATCTGAGGGGTCGGATCCGAGGTCTTGTGTACCTGCAGACGGTCCTGAAACACCGGAGTTTATCCCGGTGGCGGACCCTCCGACGATCTAGTCAGTCTCTGTGAGAGAGTAGCAATAACTAGGTATATTTAAGTGGCAAAAGATTGATTACCTCAAAAGGTGGGTGTGGGTCTAGTATTTATAGAGAATCTCAACCGGGTTTGGTTCCCTTTGGGGGCCGGGTCTGGATCCGAAGGCCCGTGGGCCTGACGTGTCAGCAGGCCCAGGGGGTTTAGGGCAGACGTGGCAATACCAGGAGTGGTATAGGGCTGACGTGGCGAAACCCTTGGTGGTATTTGGAGCCGACGTGGCTGATCGTGGGTCTCCTGTTCTTCTGGGGGGATCGGAGGGCCTAGGCTGCGCCAGGTCATCCTTCTGCTTCGCCAGAGAGGGGGGACGGCCTGTGGCACTGTCACGGGTCGGACTCCGAGGACTACCGAGGCTCGTCGGCACGAGGAGGCCAGTACTGTGAGGGCAAACATGAGGTTCGGCGCCGACCCTGAAGTGGTTCGGGGCCGAGCTAGATAGCTATTTTTACCTTTTCGAGTGAGAATTGTATTGGGCCCTGGTTGGGCCTCAGGCCATTTTTACCCTACCACACAAGCCCCCCACTCCTGCGGGGGTGCGGGAGCTAGCCGTGGAGGAGTGTCTTCGGTTGTAAAAATGGGATGGCGAGCCATTGTGTTTTCCTGAGAATATTACCCTGGTGTTGGACCCGACCTCGAGCAGGCGAGGGACTTATGGGCCAACAAGGGGGTGGCGAGCCGTTGAGCCTTCCTGAGAAGACTGCCCTGGTGCCAGACCATGACCTCGAGCTTGGCGAGGGATTACGGGTCGGCAAGGGCGATGGCGAGCCGTGAAGCCTTCCTGAGAAGACTACCCTGGTGCTGGACCCGGCCTCGAGCTGGTGAGGGACTTATGGGCCAACAAGGGAGGTGGCGAGCCGTTGAGCCTTCCTGAGAAGACTGCCCTGGTGCCAGACTTGACCTCGAGCTTGGCGAGGGATTACGGGTCGACAAGGGCGATGGCGAGCCGTGGAGCCTTCCTAAGAAGACTACCCTGGTGCTGGACCCGACCTCGAGCTGGCGAGGGACTTATGGGCCAACAAGGGGGATGGCGAGCTGTTGAGCCTTCCTGAGAAGACTGCCCTGGTGCCAGACTTGACCTCGAGCTTGGCGAGGGATTACGGGTCGGCAAGGGCGATGGCGAGCCGTGGAGCCTTCCTGAGAAGGCTACCCTGGTGCTGGACCCGACCTCGAGCTGGCGAGGGACTTATGGGCCAACAAGGGGGATGGCGAGCCGTTGAGCCTTCCGGAGAAGACTGCCCTGGTGCCAGACTTGACCTCGAGCTTGGCGAGGGATTACGGGTCGGCAAGGGCGATGGCGAGCCGTGGTGTTTTCCATAAAAGACTACTCTGGTGCTGGACTTGTTCCCGAGTCGGCGAGGGATCTATGGGTCGGTAAGGGTGGTGGCGAACCGTTTGAGCCTCCAGAATGTGGAGAAGGGTAGCCTGCCGTCTTTGCGGAGCATTAAAGGCGTCCCGGGATCTGTGCGATGTTCCAACTTCCCAGGTGCCTTAATGGCGCCGTCTAATAAATGCGTGGCGCCTGGTCTTCCGTCGTTTGGTTTTCCCCATGTCATAAAGGCTGGCCTGTGGGGGGGGGCTATAAGTATCCCTCTCTCTGCAGTGGGTCGGATCACAGCAAGGGTGGTCTATTGGCCTTCAAAGGTGTCTGCTCCGGCGGACGTCTGTTTCTTGCTAAGTTTAATCCCGGTCGTGTCGGGGGAGGTGGATTCTCTGCCGCCCCGATCTTCTCTTGGATCTGATGGCCCCGTAGTGGTAGTCAGCTCCAGGGGGATCAGGGCGAGAGGGGCGACCACCGAAATTTGGACCGATAGTTGAGGAGCCTCGGATTGGTGAAGCTTCTGCCGTCTGGATCCTTTTTTCGGGTCAGACGACCCTGATCTGGTTGTTTGGCCCGAGAGAGATCCAGATGGGAGGGGCATCTACCAAATCAAAGGTTAGGGGCCGAATTGCCCCGGATGGGTGGGTCGTCTCCGATTGGAGGTTGGCCACTCTGTCTTCAAATAGGGCTCCAGGTGATGGTGGTTTCTGTCTCACCCTCGAATAGTTCGGGGTTTCGGCTGTTGAGGCTGTAAGTCCCGAGCTGCTCGTGGGTGAAAGGGGAACCGACCGAGTCCTGGAGCCCGGGGCGTCTGTCTGAGGACGGCGCCTTAAACCTTTAAGTAAAAATGTTCTCTCCGTCGCGTACTCCATCCGAACCGACCCCTGAGTTGGGCTGTCAGTCTGGCGTCTGATGACGTCAGCAGCACACGTTTCGAGGTCGTGGCGCGATTTTCTAGGCGGCAGTTGTGCGTCAATCAGTGAACAGTCATTGCGAAAGTCGAGGAGTCGTTCTTCTCCTCTATAAGTATTCTCCTCTCTTCCCCTTTCGCCTACTTCTTTCTTGCTGCCTTCTTCCTCAAAAAATCTCTCAACCCTTCAGTGCCTCTTCTTGCAGCTTGCCGTACTAGGGTCATCCTTCCGAAGCGGTTCCAGGTGAGTTGGTAAGTTTGTTTTAGCTTTAGGCACAGATGGATAGGGCTCAGTCCGGTTCGTCGGCGTCGACGTCCAGGGGGGAAGGAAAGCCTGTCTCCACATCGACGTCGTGGGAAGAGCCCGTGCTTGAGGAGGGGTCGGTGCCGGTTGCGGACCCTTCTGGCTCGGTTCCGTGGGAGGACTCAGTGGGTGAGGAGGAGGCGGTACACCAGATGAGGCCGTCACGCTCCCGACGTCCCTTTGTGGTGGCGAGCAGCGAGTCGGAGGAAGCCGGCGATGGTTCGGACGGCATTCGTGTGTTGGAGTTGTCTTCCGAGGAGGAGAGAGGCGAGGGTGATGTGGTGAGGAGGTCCACCGTTCCGGGCGCAGGTTCCAGACTTACGCCGACAGGCCTGGGGTCATCGTCTACTCCTTCGTCGGAGCGAGCCAAGAAGAAGAAGAGGGCCCCGAGGAAGGCGGGGTCGAGGACCGGCGGTTCGAGCCAGGCGCCTGTTTTCCGCAATTTGATGACGGGTTCGCCCGTACAGCCGAAGCATTTCCGTCAATATCCCGACGATCTTTCTGACCGGGAGCTCTTCGGAGTGCAGCCCTCTTCGCCGAGCCGGAGGAGGGTGATGATGGACGCGATCTCGACCGTTTTGGAGGACGGGGACTTGGAGGTTCTGCAGCTGGCGTATCATATAGGGCCTGGCTACGAATTGCTGCTGCCGAGCTCTACCCTGCGCCCCACCGATCCCCTATCAGCTTGGTATTGTGTCTTCCCTGTGGATGCTTTCATCTCCGGCCTGAGGTTGCCAATCCACCCGTTCGTTAGGGATGTGCTGAACTGGGCCTCCTTGGCGCCCATGCAGTACGGGCCGAATTTTTGGAAGCAGATCATCTGCTTTGTGTTGATGTGCGAGGAACAGCAAGTGCCCCTGCGGCTGAATGTGTTCCGCGCGATGTTGATGGTCAGCTCGTCGGCCGAGGGTGTATACTATGTCTCCCCCCGGAGTAAGGTGAAGGTTGTTCGCAATCACCCGGATTCCATTAAGAAATGGAAGGAAAAATATCTGGTGATCCGGAGTGAAGAGCCATGGGACATCCCCACTCGATGGAACCACTCCAAGCCGAGCTACCAAGCGCCGAGGCAGAGGGATCTATCGGCTGAAGAATGGGGGTTTGTCGAGCGCCTCCGTCTGTCACCTAGTATTGATTGGACGGAGGTGACGGAGGCCAGCCTGACGAGCGTTGGACTGAGCCCAGCCGTTATGTGTATGTAGTTGTTTCTTTTCTCTTGGTCCTTTCGTACTTTTTTGCTTATTGCTTTTAATGGCTTTTCCCGCAGATATGGACGAGGAGTCGATCAAGGCCAGGAGGCTCGCCATGAGGAAGGAGAAGGCTGAGAAGGAGGCGGCGAAGAGGCCGAGGGGGTCGTCCCTAGTCATCTCGGAGGTCCAGCTCGAGCCGAGGACCAAGAGGGTCCGCTCGGAGGCGAGCAAGGGGGCGGCTGCTTCGAAGGGTCAGGGCCTAACAGGGGGCCTCTGTTCTTGACAAGGGAAAAGGTCCCTTGGTTGAGGTCGAGGAAGAGGATCCGGTGGTGGAGTTGTTGCGGCAGCGGTGGGCTCCAGACTGGTCGGTTCGGATGGGGGACTGCCTGACCGAGGAGGCCCAAGCCGTCGAGGTGGTGGAGAAGTTGGCGACCCCTCGTGACCGTAAGGCGATGGAGGGCGAGCCCGTGGAGGTGGCGTTCGCACGCCTGGCGCAGGCCACTGTGCTGGTAAGTCCGTCAACCCTGTCCCCCTCGTTGATTTTCGTCCGGACGCCTTATCTTTATCTGTGCTCGTTGATTGTGGGCTTGCATACAGGGGGCCAACATAAAGAACCTCTACGAGGCGTCCCTGGCCCAGGAGCGAGCTCGGGCGGAAAAGAGCGAGCGGGAGATGAAGGAGATGCGGATCGAACTTGAGGGTTCGCACAAGAGGGAGCAGCAGCTGGAACTCCAGCTCAAGGCCAAGGATACAGAGTGGGAGAAGAAGGTGGCTTCCCTGAAGACGAAGTTCACCAAGGAGGCGAAGGAGGTGATGACTACGGGTCAGATGATGGTGATCGAGGCCCAGGACAAAAGTTATGCGAAGGCCCTCAGTCACGTGAGGCATTTCTTCCCGACCCTCGATCTGTCCAATTTTGAGTATGACATGGAGATCGAGGGGACGTCGAAGACTCCTGGCAAAGAAGGGCCTGCCCTCGATCCACCAGCCGACGCACCCGCGGATCCGTCCGTCGACGCCGAGGTGGGACATTGAGTTGTATATTTTTTATCTTTCTTTTTCTCTTCCTCGACTGTATTTGCCTCCCGCGGACTGGCCACCGCATTTTTTGTAAGAAGTACAAGGATTTATAGTAGTAAAAAAAGTTTTTTGAGCGGCCAACTGTTTTGACCTCGGTCATTTCCGAACCTTCTCGCGAATGTGTGTTAAGTCGGCTGGTTTTCTTGTAGGTCGCGGCTCTCCTCCCCGAGGTGGACTCCCGTAGTTTCTATGTGGCGTGGCTCCGGAGTAGAGTTAAGGCCCTGGAGGCCGCGCTGGTTTGTCACCGAAGGGGGGCTCGGGACACTGATACGGTTTGTAACTTTTATCGGAATAAGTCCGAAGCCTTAAGTGAGGAGGCGCGTCGGCTGAGGAGGGCGATGTGGGATTGGGAGCTCGGCGGTGTGGACCTCGTACAGGCCGAGTTGAGCACCTTGGCGCCGAGGCCCTTTCCTGGGGGGTTGCTTCGCGACGTCTTTGTGGAGAAGGAGATGGAGATACATCGTTACAAGGCGATGTTCGGCGTCTCGTTCTCTTCCTCCGCAGGTCGGCAAGCGGAGGGGGTTCCCTCTGCGCTGTTGCTGTTGCAGCGTATGCGACCGGATGACGCCCAGAGTTCTGTGGCTGGAGTGTCGACCGTGGCTGAGGCTAAGGACTATCATAACGAGGAGAGGGGCTCCTAGTTGCTTGGTCGGAGTACTCTCGCGCCTCATTGGACCCGAAGGGCCCTAAGATTTCTTCGGGTTTGAGATGAGCGGAGTGGTCCTGTAACGGTCTTTGTTTCTTTTATTTTTTCAGAACGGAAATAAAGGGGCACGAATAAAGAATCCTTTTCCTTCGTCGCTCCGGCTAGTAGTGTAGCGCATAATGTCGGAGGCAAGGTTCGGCTCCACCGGTCCGCGAGGGATCGAAGTGGGGCCTTAGGAAGAACCCTTAGTCTGGACTCGGATTGAGTCTATCGAGACATTTGGGTTCGGACAAAAAGGGGTATTTTTAGTATAAGATAGGGAGGGCCGCTAAGACAGCCCTTTACATATGAGGTTTTACACAAAAATAGATTTACACTTAGCCAGGCCATAATCTATGTTCGCCCGGCGTCGAGGGGGAACACACCTCCCCCGATGGTGGTCATGTAGCATGACCGTGCTGCTTCTTGGCTGCCTCGGACGATGCCGACTCCTTGCGGGGTGGGGAATTTGAGCTTCAGATGGTAAGCCGACGGCACCGCTTGGAGGGAGCATAGTCCAGGTCGGCCGAGTATGGCGTTGTAAGCCGCCTTGACGCTGACTACCATGAAGTCCATGGACTCGGTCCTTTTGACAGGAGTCGATCCGGCGGTAACGTCGAGGGTAACAATCCCTTCTATCACGACAGGGACGCCAGAGAACCCGTGCAAGGTGTACCCGGCCGGCTTGAGTTTGCCTCTGGGTAACTTGAGATTCTCGAAGGCTTCGAGGAAAAGAATATTCACCGAGCTGCCGTTGTCGACGAGGATTCTGCGAACTTCACAATTAGCCATGTGGAGACTGATGACGAGGGCATCGCAGTGGGGCAAGCGGACACCTTCGAGGTCCTCCCCTGAGAAGGAGACCGGCCTCGACTGCAGTTTGGGCGAGGGGTTGTCTCGGACAGCGTTCACCTCTCGGATGAAGGCTTTTCGGGAAGTATTCGATTCACCTCCCATCGGCCCTCCGTGGACACAGTGTAAGATGAAAGGTATATCTGTGGCTCCCTCGGAATCGGGGTCCCGACCCTGGGCGTGGTTTGGAGGAGGGTTCGGAGGCGAGGGCCTCCGGTTCCTAGCGTCTCGCCGGTCCAGTGGGCCTTCTCGGGTAAACTCTCGGAGGTACCCCCTTGAAATGAGTTCCTCGATTTCGTCTTTCAGGGCTCGGCACTGGTCGGTTTCGTGCCCATGCTCTCTGTGGAAGCGGCAGTAGAAGCGCTGATCTCGATTCTTGTTGTTATTGGATCGGGGAGGTAGTCGGACAATGCCCTTGTCTTCGATTTCCAAGAGGATGGCGGATACGTTATGTGTCAAGGGAGTGTACCTCTCGAAGCGGGGGACCGGCGGGACCTTCTTCACGGCCACCGGGTCCCTTGGGGCTTTCTTTGATGGCTCGACTTCTTCGGTCTTCCGCTTTCCCTTCCCGGTGGCGTCCCTGGCATCTTCGGGGTTAAGGGCTTCTTCTGCCCTAATGTATTTCTCAACCCTATTGAGGAGGTCGGGAAAGTCGACGGGGGGTCTCTTCGCCAGAGAAGCCTTCAACTGTCCATGACGGACGTTGTGTCGGAATGCCGCTGAAGCGACGCCAGGGTCGAGGGAGGAGACCGACCTCGCCTCAGCGGTAAATCTCCGAACGAACACCCTGAGTGATTCCCCCTCTATCTGTCTGAGCCCTAGTAATGAGGCGCTGGTCCTTTCGGCCTTCCGGCTAGTGACAAAGTGGGCGAGAAAATTGCCCTCGAGTTGGTCGAAGGAGTAAACGGAGCCGGGGGCGAGCTTCGAGAACCACTCACGAGCTGGACCCCGAAGAGTAGCAGGGAAGGCTCGGCATAGCAGGGGATCCGAGGCGCTGTGAATCATCATGAGGGTTTTGAAACCCTCCATGTGATCAGCAGGATCTCCCTCGCCGTCGTAAGTCTCGAATTGAGGGGGTCGGAAATTCCTGGGTATTTCCGCTTGGAGGATGGGGGCGGAGAAGGGAGGACGGACAGGTCTGTACCCCTGAGCCGCTCGTTGGCCGCCGTCCCCTATGTGATCGAGGCGATCCTCCATTTCTTGTAGGCGCCTTAGGAGTACGCCGTCGTCCTCTTGCTGGATTGATGATGGGCGGGACGCGCTGGCTTCGGCGTCCGACCCTGTTTGGGAATGGAGGGTTTCTTCTCTGGGGGCCCGTCGGAGAGCTCCCAGAATTTCTCTTCGGAAGTCTTGGAACTCCTTGTGAGTGACGGGGGCTCCCTCGACCCGGCTTGGTCGGTCCGAGGGTTGTCTTCCGACTCGGCTGAGCGCGGGTCTTCGTCCCTCGGGGGGCGGTCTTGGACGGTTCGGGGCCGGGTTGGAAGCGGCCTTTCCCCTGTTGCGGGTAATCTTGCGGTTGAGGATTATCCCCCGGAGGTCGGGCTGGACTGGCTGGGTGACGCTCCTTTGGGACTCTTGAGGAGGAGCCTTATGTTTTGAAGTGCGTGGCCCGGCGTTAGCATTTGGTGGGGGCGAGTCCCGTCGGTTGACGGAGGAAGCAGCCCCCTTGCCTTTGGAGGCCATGAGGATTCGGTTGTCGAGGCCCCTTGAGGGTCTGGCTCGGATCGGCTTCTGAAGCAGATTCCCACAGACGGCGCCACGCACTTCAAAACATAGGGCTCCCCCTCAAGAGTCCCAAAGGAGCGTCACCCAGCCAGTCCAGCCCGACCTCCGGGGGATAATCCTCAACCGCAAGATTACCCGCAACAGGGGAAGGGCCGCTTCCAACCCGGCCCCGAACCGTCCAAGACCGCCCCCCGAGGGACGAAGACCCGCGCTCAGCCGAGTCGGAAGACAACCCTCGGACCGACCAAGCCGGGTCGAGGGAGCCCCCGTCACTCACAGACGGCGCCAACTCAATGTCCCACCTCGGCGTCGACGGACGGATCCGCGGGTGCGTCGGCTGGTGGATCGAGGGCAGGCCCTTCTTTGCCAGGAGTCTTCGACGTCCCCTCGATCTCCATGTCATACTCAAAATTGAACAGATCGAGGGTCGGGAAGAAGTGCCTCACGTGACTGAGGGCCTTCGCATAACTTTTGTCCTGGGCCTCGATCACCATCATCTGACCCGTAGTCATCACCTCCTTCGCCTCCTTGGTGAACTTCGTCTTCAGGGAAGCCACCTTCTTCTCCCACTCTGTATCCTTGGCCTTGAGCTGGAGTTCCAGCTGCTGCTCCCTCTTGTGCGAACCCTCAAGTTCGATCCGCATCTCCTTCATCTCCCGCTCGCTCTTTTCCGCCCGAGCTCGCTCCTGGGCCAGGGACGCCTCGTAGAGGTTCTTTATGTTGGCCCCCTGTATGCAAGCCTACAATCAACGAGCACAGATAAAGATAAGGCGTCCGGACGAAAATCAACGAGGGGGACAGGGTTGACGGACTTACCAGCACAGTGGCCTGCGCCAGGCGTGCGAACGCAACCTCCACGGGCTCGCCCTCCATCGCCTTACGGTCACGAGGGGTCGCCAACTTCTCCACCACCTCGACGGCTTGGGCCTCCTCGGTCAGGCAGTCCCCCATCCGAACCGACCAGTCTGGAGCCCACCGCTGCCGCAACAACTCCACCACCGGATCCTCTTCCTCGACCTCAACCAAGGGACCTTTTCCCTTGTCAAGAACAGAGGCCCCCGTTAGGCCCTGACCCTTCGAAGCAGCCGCCCCCTTGCTCGCCTCCGAGCGGACCCTCTTGGTCCTCGGCTCGAGCTGGACCTCCGAGATGACTAGGGACGACCCCCTCGGCCTCTTCGCCGCCTCCTTCTCAGCCTTCTCCTTCCTCATGGCGAGCCTCCTGGCTTTGATCGACTCCTCGTCCATATCTGCGGGAAAAGCCATTAAAAGCAATAAGCAAAAAAGTACGAAAGGACCAAGAGAAAAGAAACAACTACATACACATAACGGCTGGGCTCAGTCCAACGCTCGCCAGGCTGGCCTCCGTCACCTCCGTCCAATCAATACTAGGTGACAGACGGAGGCGCTCGACAAACCCCCATTCTTCAGCCGACAGATCCCTCTGCCTCGGCGCTTGGTAGCTCGGCTTGGAGTGGTTCCATCGAGTGGGGATGTCCCATGGCTCTTCACTCCGGATCACCAGATATTTTTCCTTCCATTTCTTAATGGAATCCGGGTGATTGCGAACAACCTTCACCTTACTCCGGGGGGAGACATAGTATACACCCTCGGCCGACGAGCTGACCATCAACATCGCGCGGAACACATTCAGCCGCAGGGGCACTTGCTGTTCCTCGCACATCAACACAAAGCAGATGATCTGCTTCCAAGAATTCGGCCCGTACTGCATGGGCGCCAAGGAGGCCCAGTTCAGCACATCCCTAACGAACGGGTGGATTGGCAACCTCAGGCCGGAGATGAAAGCATCCACAGGGAAGACACAATACCAAGCTGATAGGGGATCGGTGGGGCGCAGGGTAGAGCTCGGCAGCAGCAATTCGTAGCCAGGCCCTATATGATACGCCAGCTGCAGAACCTCCAAGTCCCCGTCCTCCAAAACGGTCGAGATCGCGTCCATCATCACCCTCCTCCGGCTCGGCGAAGAGGGCTGCACTCCGAAGAGCTCCCGGTCAGAAAGATCGTCGGGATATTGACGGAAATGCTTCGGCTGTACGGGCGAACCCGTCATCAAATTGCGGAAAACAGGCGCCTGGCTCGAACCGCCGGTCCTCGACCCCGCCTTCCTCGGGGCCCTCTTCTTCTTCTTGGCTCGCTCCGACGAAGGAGTAGACGATGACCCCAGGCCTGTCGGCGTAAGTCTGGAACCTGCGCCCGGAACGGTGGACCTCCTCACCACATCACCCTCGCCTCTCTCCTCCTCGGAAGACAACTCCAACACACGAATGTCGTCCGAACCATCGCCGGCTTCCTCCGACTCGCTGCTCGCCACCACAAAGGGACGTCGGGAGCGTGACGGCCTCATCTGGTGTACCGCCTCCTCCTCACCCACTGAGTCCTCCCACGGAACCGAGCCAGAAGGGTCCGCAACCGGCACCGACCCCTCCTCAAGCACGGGCTCTTCCCACGACGTCGATGTGGAGACAGGCTTTCCTTCCCCCCTGGACGTCGACGCCGACGAACCGGACTGAGCCCTATCCATCTGTGCCTAAAGCTAAAACAAACTTACCAACTCACCTGGAACCGCTTCGGAAGGATGGCCCCGTAGTACGCCAACCTGATGCGGTTTATTTCTGGAGACGTGTGGATGCACCAGGTGTGAGTTCGGACTCGATTTGTATTTGAAGGAGAATGCTGCTCGTCTGCCGATCTTCGGTTGACCTTCTGGAACCTACGATGAGCTCGAAATGATGTTGAAGTCTGGGCTCGGATCTGAGGGGTCGGATCCGAGGTCTTGTGTACCTGCAGACGGTCCTGAAACACCGGGGTTTATCCCGGTGGCGGACCCTCCGACGATCTAGTCAGTCTCTGTGAGAGAGTAGCAATAACTAGGTATATTTAAGTGGCAAAAGATTGATTACCTCAAAAGGTGGGTGTGGGTCTAGTATTTATAGAGAATCCCAACCGGGTTTGGTTCCCTTTGGGGGCCGGGTCTGGATCCGAAGGCCCGTGGGCCTGACGTGTCAGCAGGCCCAGGGGGTTTAGGGCAGACGTGGCAATACCAGGAGTGGTATAGGGCTGACGTGGCGAAACCCTTGGTGGTATTTGGAGCCGACGTGGCGATCGTGGGTCTCCTGTTCTTCTGGGGGGATCGGAGGGCCTAGGCTGCGCCAGGTCATCCTTCTGCTTCGCCAGAGAGGGGGGACGGCCTGTGGCACTGTCACGGGTCGGACTCCGAGGACTACCGAGGCTCGTCGGCACGAGGAGGCCAGTACTGTGAGGGCAAACATGAGGTTCGGCACTGACCCTGAAGTGGTTCGGGGCCGAGCTAGATAGCTATTTTTACCTTTTCGAGTGAGAATTGTATTGGGCCCTGGTTGGGCCTCAGGCCATTTTTACCCTACCACACGCGCATTGTCCGTGCATAACTAATATAAAATAGAACTCAGGTTCGAGGACAGAGACAGACTGCGTTGAAATTTTTACTTTACAAAATATATATTTATTAAAACGTGCATCGCACGTGTAAATTACAAGTAAAGATTAAAGAAGAATTAGGTGATGGTTAATTCTGTCACCAACTTTGTCTTCAGTAGAATTAGAAAGGGGGATGGTTGAGATCATAAACCAAGCTTGAATTGAACATCATTTTGCCATGTCACTATCTAGTCTCTGTTTTCCTCTCGCTGAATCTCCTCTAACCTCATTCTAAATCCTTCCAAAAAATTTCATAACATTAGGACAGCTTCCTCATTTTTAATCACTATTTTGTATTGGGTATATAATTTTTTTGTTTACTCAGTGATTGCATTCTTGTTTACTACTGATATCTAATTTTTAATTATAATAAATAGATGCATGGCATGAGAAACCATTGTTGCTTTGACATATGACTATACTGTACGGGGAGTAATAGCTTGGATGATGAAAATATCAAAAGTTAGATCACCAAAGGAGCATGAGATTAGAATATAAGGTGATGATTTTGCAATCTAGAGAGAGACTTTGAGTTCTGCCACATCACAGAAAAAAGTTTAAACAGAAAAGCACAAACCTAAACAAAAACAATCCATTTCACATTTAGAAATCAGAACATAGAACAAAAGGAGAAAAATAAGACCCCCTCTAAAGTAACATAATTTATTCAGATAGCCTTTTGATATTCAAAAGATTACACAAAACAATACTACTGCCTTCAGTATTATTCAAGGAGAGATAGGTGGGGGAGAAGGGAAGCCAGGGATGTGAAAGGGAGGCAGGGGAGGGAAGTGAGGAAGTGGAGGAAATGCGGGAAGTGGAGGAAGTGGGGGAAGGGGAAGCTTAGGAATGGGAAAGGGAAATGGAGGCAGAGCTGGTAGATCAGTTCCTATCTTGCTACTAGTTACTTCCCTCTTCACCTCCTTCAGCTCTCTGGCTTCACTTAGCACCATAAATGTGTCGCTGAAAACCACTAGGAGGACAAGGAATAAGAAGCCACTGAAGGAGTTGGACTTTGCCATTGCCTTGTATTTGAGAGTGAGAATACATACTGAAGGGAATTGATGGTATTTATAAGCATAGAAGCATTCATAGTTGTGAAGGTGTTCAATTTGCTATGGGACTTATGCCAACTAAGAGAATACAGGTAGTTAAAAAAAATAAAAAATATCTATTGTCAAATTTAAAAAAGAAACTTGTTTCTAATTTTTAAGAAAAAAAATCTGTTGCCAAAGTTTTAAGAAATGAATTCGTTAGAATCTGTTGCCAAATTTTGTAGAAAAGAGCTTGTTGAGTTTGTTGCCAATTTTTTAGAAAGGGAACTTGTTAGAATCTGCTGCTAACTTACATGTCAAAGAAAAGAATCTGTTGCCAAATTTCCTTTTCTACAAATCTGAAGTCAACTGGGGGGGGAGAGGATTTGGTGCATTACACAAACCATTCATACAACATGCATACTTATATTAGACAATGTTTAGAAATTTCCTGCTCCATTCGTAACCAAAAAGACCAACCTTCAATATGCACATTATAACAGAGAAATAATAGTAACAAACAAACACTAAATACACACCAATCTCTCTGATAAACACTAAAAAGAGGGGGAAAAAAACTCGTTAAATACAAAATCTAGCTTCCACATCAGTAACAGAATTCCAGGTTATCTATCAACAGTTAGTAGTGAAGTGGCTCATATACATATAACACACAGTTAGGTCCTCTACATCCATCGAATACGGAATATCACATTCCAACTAGCTTTCTCACAAAAAATTAATTATTTCTTGTCCTTTATATTTCCAATGTCGCAATTCAAACGGACTATAACTACACAGTAGATAAGATGGTCCAACTCACTAAAGGTCTTTTAACACCACCCCGCCCCCAAATCCCCACAACCACCACCACCACCACCCACACACCCAAAAACAAAAACAAAAACTCTGGTTCTCTCTCATAACTTTAAAAAATTCTAGTTATCCTAATTTTGGCATGTTTGGAACTCGTTTATCCCAAAAGATGACAAACCATAGTTATCTAAACTCCATTTTATCTATTTTTTTCCTTAAATATGAAGAAAACTTTAAAATTGAGGTTAAAGTATAACTACCAAAGTTAGCATACTTTGTACCTCCAAAGTTATGATCAGAGCCGACCCCTCCAAAGTTATGACTACCAAAGTTAGCATACTTTGTACCTCCAAAGTTATGATCAGAGCCGGCCTCCAAAGTTAGCATACTTTGTACCTCCAAAGTTATGCTCAGAGCCGGCCTCCAAAGTTATCACTACAAAAGTTAGCATACTTTGTACCTCCAAAGTTATGACCAGCTCGCATAGTGCCGTGCTGTCGGCCTCACCGGACACTCCAAACGCTGTAAAACCTCAAATTTTTCGAATTCCTTTTTTTTCTTTTTTTTAAAAAAATATATTAAAAAATTTTTGGGGATACCGATTCAGTGATGGGGTTTGATTCCGGCCATGGCCATCTGTTAGGATCTGGATTCCGTCCAGCTCGAAATCTTGCCATTAATGGAGAAGAGAGGGGTAGGGATTGAGAGGGATTGAGAGAGATAAGAAGAGATCTGAGATTGGAGAAGAAATCACAATTTTCTATTACTTAAAAAGAAAAGGGAATACAACGATCTTATATAGCGGGGAGAGAGTTTGTTACACTAGACGACAAACTCAACTACGTGCGAAGCGCACTTCTCTTCCCGCTCTATTACAGTTTAAAAAACACGTGCACTCTATGTAAACTACTGATACAGCTGATACTATCCGTTGATTACACTCTGCTTCCTTCTGCAGTGAACTATGGCTTCCCGATGGCTTCAGCGATTACTCCGGTGACGGTTGGGACTCCGGCGTCCCTAACAACTCCTTTCCCCATAACAGCGAGCTTGTCCCAATCTCGAAAGATATTTTGCACGAATTTCATCAATATCAACCCATGAAGCTTCTTCAACTCCTGCATTCTTCCATTTGATCAGTAATTGAACCTCCACTATATTCTGCTTCTTGAACATCCTTCTATCCAGAACAGACTCAGGAGTGTCGGAGCTATCTACGGAAACCCACCAGTGTGGTAATTCAGCTGTCTTATCAATCACCTGAGACCTATAGTACTTCTTCAGCTTGGAAACATGGAAAATGGGATGGACGGTTGTGTTAGGAGGTAGGTTTAATCGGTAGGCCACAGTTCCTATCTTCTCCAATACCCTGTATGGCCCAAAGAATTTCATTGCCAGCTTCTGAGGTGTAGGATTGCGTAGGGTGAGTTGTTTATATGGTTGTAGTCGGAGAAGAACCAAATCTCCAACCTCAAAACTCCTTTCTCTCCTTCTCTTATCTGCAAATCTTTTCATTCTTTCTTGCGCTGTGTGAATGTTGTCTTTGAGCAGCTGAAGAATTGCATCCCTGGATATCAAAGCCTCCTCAACTGAAGGTAACGCAGAAGTCCCCTTCACATAATGCAACAGAGTTGGCGGAGGTCTCCCATATACTCCTTCGAAAGGGGTGATCCCTGTAGACACATGCCAGCTAGTATTATACCAGAATTTAGCCCAAGGCAACCATTTAACCCATTCTACTGGCTTTTGCCCACAGAAGCATCGCAAATACATCTCCAATGTTTTATTGACGATCTCTGTTTGCCCATCGCTTTGAGGATGGTAGGCTGTAGAGTGATGTAACTTGCATCCTTGCATAGAGAATAATTCCTTCCAGAATCTACTGATGAAAACTGGATCTCGATCACTCACAATTGATTTTGGCATACCGTGCAGTCGATAGATGTTCTCCACAAACACTTGGGCTACTATTTCTACACTCTTCCACAGAGGTAGGTTCATGATCCTCATTTTCATTTATGATATCGCGCGCTATGTTATATACAAAAATATTGTCGACAATTATATTATTTCGGTCCCATCTTATTCCCGTAATGACATAGTTAATCGAGATCTCTTCATTTTCATTAATTTCAGGTACCTGATTCTCTTCATTATTAACTATGTCAATGGTCTCTTCTGGAGAGACATCCTCGATTTGACAATCATGGTTATTTGCTCCTTTTCTTTTTCGAGGATGTTTATCTTTGGAACCAAGTGGTCTACCACACTTCAAGCGTGCCTTAGACTCACTAGCAATTATAGGTTGTCCTTCAGGGACATCAATTTTGATAGGAGCATTTACAGCTGGAATATGAGATTTTGTTATTCTTTTGTGGTCATAAATGCGTCTGGCAGTTGATTTGCAATACCTTGCAATGAATTATCCTTTGAACTTCTAATTCACTTTCTTTTGTTCGAGGATCTAAACTTTTCAATGAAATCTCTGTTTCCAACTATTTATTATCTCCCCCTAATGTTGGGAATAGTGATTCATCAAAGTGACAATCTGCAAACCTTGCAGTAAACAAATCTCCAGTCGTCGGTTCAATATACTTGATTATAGATGGAGATTCATACCCAACATATATTCTCGTCCTCCTTTGAGGTCCCATTTTTGTGCGTTGTGGTGGATTAATTGGGACATATACAGCACATCCGAAAATTCGTAAATGGGAAATATTTGGTTCCTAACCATGAACCAATTGTAAAGGAGAATTATCATTATAACTGGTTGGCCGGATGCATATAAGTTGTGCTGCATGTAAAACAACATGTCCCCAGGCCCAAACGGGAAGATTTGATTTCATAAGCATTAGTCTAGCAATCCACTGGATCCGTTTTATAAATGATTCTGCCAAACCATTTTGAGTGTGAACATAGGCTACTGGATGTTCCACTTTTATCCCAATTGACATACAATAATTCATAAAAGATTGGGATGTAAATACACCAGCATTATCAAGACGAATTGTCTTTATCGGATAATCAGAAAAACGTGCCCGCAACCGAATTATTTGTGCAAGTAATCTTGCAAAAGCCAAATTACGAGATGATAATAAACACACATGTGACCATCGAGTTGATGCGTCAATTAGAACCATAAAATACCGAAACGGTTCACACGGGGGATGAATCGGACCACATATATCACCATGAATTCGTTCTAAAAATGATAGTGATTTGTTCTTTATTTTGGCTGGTGAGGGCCTTGTAATTAACTTTCCTTTGGAACAAGCAACACAAGAAAATTCATGGGATTGAAAAATCTTCTGGTTTTTCAATGAATGACCACATGATTTCTCGATAATTTTTTTTTTTTTTTTGCATCATCGTTGAACCGGGATGACCTAACCGATCATGCCAAACCTTAAATATATCTGTAAACTTCTGGTTTACAGTATCAGTAAACTTCATATTTACTGTATTATATGATTCAACAATTCTTATAGTTGTATAATACAATCCAGATCACAAAGTGGAGTAAATTTTGCAACACACCTTTTGATTGTCATACTTAAGGTAACGCATATACCTTGTTCATTCGTAGTCTTATATTTGAACAAATTTATCGGGACTTTAAAGAAAATGGTGTATTTTTGAATTCTGAATTTTGTGCCTTCAGGCATCATGGAATTAGCTCTTCAGGAGCTTATGAAATTTAACTCTTCAAGATTTCTAATTTCACAAAACCATATAAATTTATATAATATTGGTGTGTGCTTCATCATATCTCAAATGAGAGAATATGTATTATAGAGTGTGTGTGGTAATAATGTCTTCAAGACATTTATCCCAACTTGAATCTTGAATTTATACATATAAAAATAATTAAAAAAAGAAAATAAACAAACTTGTAAAGCAATATATCAAAGCATATATGATAATATTAAACTTAAATAAACAGAATATTATCATAACTCATAACAGACATGAAAAACAAAAACAAAACTTATAAATAAAGTAACTTGAAATGATAAATTATTTTGATTACTTCGGGTGATCATGATTTTTTTATCTTCAGGATAGTATATTTATCACTTCTGGTGATTATCGCTTCCATCTTCAGAATGGACAAAGAATCTACCACCTTTAAGTGTATCATATTAATGAGGTTATGACCATCAGTTAATTCTTTCCTTTATTCTTTAATGATTCTTGATATAGATCAACAAAATACATTACCGTACTACAGGTACGCTACCGATGGTCTTGCATCATACGCCAATGATGGATTGTTTATACATTTTATTTTCTTTTCATTATCCAAGTCCACATCTATGGCCACGATGATGGGTACCCTCATGGCTAAAATCACTAGAACAATTATATAGCATCACATTCACTTTGGGGAATGGAGCATGTCCAATACATAAGACGAAATCATCATTTTTCCATACATTTATAGTTAGCCACAGTTATACATATTTAGATCTACAGGATCGTCATCAATTCATACTCATTGTATTGTTATTATACAAACAATATTTTCTTCATCTCGAGAGATCTCCAGGATCTTTAATTTTGATATATTAAATTCTCACATAATTCTTTTTGCTAGATAAACAATATTTTATTTATCTTTCAAGAGATCTTCAGGATCATTGATTTTGATACAATCATCTTTCACTCCTTCAGGGAGATTGTGACAAAAGAAAATTATAGCTTTCGTTATATCTTTCGTATGATCTCATTTCGATGATTCTTTGAATCCAACAATTGTCTCTTTGCCATTGCATAACTAATATAAAATAGATGATCAAATAATTTTTTTACTACTGATATCTAATTTTTTTGTTTACTCAGTGATTGCATTTAGAAATACATTTCACATTTAGAAATCAGAACATTTAGAAATCCATTTCACATTTAGAAGTTTAAACAGAAAAGCACAAACCTAAACACAAACAATCCATTTCACATTTAGAAATCAGAACATAGAACGAAAGGAGAAAATTAAGACCGCCTCTAATGTAACATGATTTATTCAGATAACCTTTTGATATTCAAAAGATTACACAAAACAATACTACTGCCTTCAATATTATTCAAGGAGAGATAGGTGGGGGAGAAGGGAAGCCAGGGATGTGAAAGGGAGGCAGGCGAGGGAAGTGAGGAAGTGGAGGAAATGCGGGAAGTGGAGGAAGTGGGGGAAGGGGAAGTTTAGGAATGGGAAAAGGCAATGGAGGCAAAGCTGGTAGATCAGTTCCCATCTTGCTACTAGTTACTTCCCTCTTCACCTCCTTCAGCTCTCTGGCTTCACCTAGCACCATAAATGTGTTGCTGAAAACCACTAGGAGGACAAGGAAGAAGAAGCCACTGAAGGAGTTGGACTTTGCCATTGCCTTGTATTTGAGAGTGAGAATACATACTGAAGGGAATGGATGGTATTTATAAGCATAGAAGCATTCATAGTTGTGAAGGTGTTCAATTTGCTATGGGACTTATGCCAACTAAGAGAATACAGGTAGTTTAAAAAAAATAAAAATATCTATTGTCAAATTTAAAAAAGAAACTTCTTTCTAATTTTTAAGAAAAAAAAATCTGTTGCCAAAGTTTTAAGAAATGAATTCGTTAGAATCTGTTGCCAAATTTTGTAGAAAAGGGAAGCTTGTTAGAGTTTGTTGCCAAATTTTTAGAAAGGGAACTTGTTAGAATCTGCTGCCAACTTACTTCTCAACAGAAGTAAGTTGGCAGCAGATTCTAACAAGTTCCCTTTCTAAAATACTTCAAAATTCACAGTTTGTTACCAAATTTTTAGAAAGGGAACTTGTTAGAATCTGCTGCCAACTATCGACTGAAATACTTCACACACGATTCGGTGAGTCATTTTATTTTTCTTCAAAATTCACAGTATTTTTTTGTTAATTATTTTTCTGTGTTTGATTTGATTTTTAGGGTTTAGGGTTTAAAATTTAGGGTGATTGAAGCGCGTGATTGTTATAGAATTGGGGGGAAATTATGTCTTTGAAAATTTTATGCAATATGATTCGAAAAGGGTTTCTCTTTTCATGTGTATTTATGTAATTCTTTTTTTATTTTATGTTAGTTACATTGCTGTTAAAAATTAAATAAATTTGTGGAGTTTTTTGCTCTATGTAAGTATAAATTTCAAGAATTGTGGCTCTATATGGTAAATGAGATTTGTTTTACCTTTTGTAGGAAATGAAAAGTGATGGTTTTAGTTTTTGAATGGTAGAGTCTAAATATCATTTTCTACAACTTTTGTTTTGTTTGAAAAGTTTTGATGAATTATAGTATTGCATGTGTGTTTAATGGTTTGATCATTTTGTAAAGGCACAAATAAGGAGTAATATAGAACAATTGGAGGTAAATATTGAGGACCTTCGCAGACAATGAGTCTTTGCAAGCAAGCTTTAGAATGGAGGAAACTGACAAGATTGCAAGTGATTTTTTAAAATACCTATTTTTTGGTATCTCTAAATTTAGGGACCTATGATTTACATATGTTTGATACTGGAATTGTTGAAAAGTTACACACATCGAGTATTTTGGGGTTTCCTTTCAACTAAATAGAAAATATAGAATGATATTGGTGTGGAAACGTGGAATGGTATACTTTTGACATCGGTTGATATAGCTAATTATTAATTATTTGTTCCCTTCGTGCATTTCTGATGTTGATTTTATATAATTTGAGAGGGAATGCTTGATTTGAAACTTGAAAGGGAAGGCAGTTGAGAAGCACACAGTCAAGAAGTAGATAGCGGAGTACATCAAGGAGTCTGAGAAGAGCTGCATCCCAACTTCGATAATTATTCGACTTTTTTTCTTCTTTCCTTTAAATTGAATAGAAATATAGAATTATGTTGGTTGTTTGGAAGTGTGAATCGGTTAATTTATAGATTTATTATCTTTTAATTATATTATGATCGAAATAGTTAATGGACATCTCTAAATTTTTTAGTTCCATATAATTTTATGACTCGCTCAAAATTATTTTAGTTTGTGCAATTTGCACAGGGTAAGACTAGTATTAGACTTGTTTACCTTTAATTTGAGTTAATGAACACTAATTTTTGTGTAGTACGTGATTTACTATGATTTTTACAAAAATAAACAGTTGCAGTAACTTTCACAGCTCAAGAATCTGAACACTAAATTAGGTTCGGTTTGTTGGTAGAATTAGACCAAACAATTAAGGTTAAATGAAATGTTATTAACTATAATATTGTAGTAGACTCATTCAGGTTTTAAATTACACTAAGAAATTCCTTTTTGGATAAGTATTGGAATTTATATAATTTTTGTAAGACCATTGAGTTGCGGTCCAAAGATAATGAACATTCAAATAGTGGAATTCTATATATAGGATGCATGTGTGATGATGTCTCTAATCTTGACTACGGTGTGAGGAATTCTCCAAATATTCCCGGATGGGAGTGAAATATCTCCAGGAGAGGAGAACGACCTCAACAATTATCGAAGTCGGGACCAATATTTATAGTACATCTTAATCTTGACTGCGGTGTAAGAAATTCTCCAAATATTCCCGGATGGGTGTGAAATATCTTCAGGATTATCTGAGGAAGGAGAACGACCTCAATATTATCGAGGTCGGGACCAATATTTATGGAATGTCTTAATCTTGAAAAATTCATCACGGTTGTATGTTTGCATCACGTGTGATTTGACCTTATAACGAGGATAACGCTAAGAACTTGTCATCGGACCTATGTAGTATGGGATGCATAGAATCCGAACAAGTGTGCATTGTGTGCATTTGTTGTTTTCTTGGATATTTGTTTTGTATTATTATTTTTATGCATTTTGATTTTTGTTTCATGGCATACACCGACATACTTAGGACAGTCTCACTTTTATACTTTTCTTCTGCATTCAAGTTTGTGATTGTTAAAGTTGGAATGTCGTTGTATTATAGCATAGTGGGGATCGCTATATTATAACTTTGCGTTAACTGACGTGCCCACAATTCTCAAGTGTTGCAAGACTCGGATTAGCGAGTGGCATGGATGCGAGCTAACGATGAGAAATGTTGCAAGATTGAAGATTCATTATTTCATGAGTTGTGTTTTTATATGTAAATTTCCGCTGCTATTGTAAAGAACTCTGTCGTAGTAAAGAAGTTTTTAATTTTCCTATATTTTTGTACGAAATTGAAGTAAAGATTCTGGATGAGCTACGAATTTCCTGTGTATGGAATTCGGGGTGTTACACTATTATTACTACTATTACTTTTTTTTTCGCACAAGGCTCGTAAGCCACACAAATCTTTTGCCCGAAAAGGGAATGGTGCAAGCAGGATTCAAACTCCCCACATCTTACTCACTAGCCAAGACATTGGACCACTAACATCTTACTCACTAGCCAAGACATTGGACCTTAGTGGCACTAGCATAGACCAGTATTTTTATTTTTTGGACAAAGCCCGTAAGCTAAACACTCTCGGGCACTTTTCCTCCCATAAAGGAAAAATGATGCCCCCCCGCACCCCAAACCACAAAAACCTACCCCCCACCCACTCACCCAAACAACCACAAAACTCTACGTCCACTTAGAGGGAATGTACAAAAGATCATGTTTTTCCCCAACAATACTACTTGGAAAATTCCTCTCTTAGATTGTTTTGCCCATTTATTCTAATGTATACTCTGTATTTTTAGCATACAATGGTATTCAAGACCAATAACACGAGCAATACCAGTATGACCTATTCCAATATTCAACCAATAGTGGACCATTTTGGTTAAACAACGCTTAATCAGCAGAGACAATTTCTATGGATTAACAAGAGACAGGTAATCCTTACAGAACATAGGAGGGTGTACAAGTTAGCTAATTAAAAAGCATCCGTCTCCTGTAGATTGCTAAGTTCTTCTAAAAACACGGAGCAGACCTTAAAGATTACCCCCAAAGAACATTTAACATATAAAAGGAATAAAAAGTTCACAGCAAATTGTGCAGAAACAAATACACATACAGCCAGCAAAATAAAGATCCCATATAAAAATCTGATGATACAAACCTGGTCATCTGCATGGTGTGCAATAAGCAAGACTCCTATCTGTTGCTCAATGCAAACCAGGTGGAAAATTTAATACCTGAAATAGTAACTCAACTCAGTTGATTTAACAAGCTCTGGGTCAATAACAGATAAACAGGAAACCTGTCTTTGGAAATATATATAGCATGAGTTGGCAAAAAGCTTCATATTTTAAAAAGATATCATTAGACCAAAATGCATACTCTGAGCAGCCCTAAGAGAGTTGGCACAAAAAGGAGAAGAATAAGTTCAGTTATATGTCCAAGACAAGTAGAAGAGTGAATCAATTTTGGAAGAGCATTTCACCCTCTAAAGAGAATTTCCTAACATGATCAAAGGACAGGGTTAACATAGGGAAGGTAACATGAAATGAAATGCACCAATCATTACAGAACTTTCAACAAAAATAAGTGTGGCATGCAGTAAAACAAATCAAGAAAGACTACAATATATAGTTATAAGAGTTAATCATGCAAAATAATCACAAATGAAAGTAACATAGATCCAAAATCCAACATAGCACAAGCTTTCCTTCACAAAAGAAATTGGTCAGGATAGTATGAATTATATGTAATATTATAATGGGAGGAAGCCTTAGTGTCATTTGTAAATCTATCAATGTGTGTCACGCACGTATATAATTAATATGAAGGAGGTTTCAAGTTCGAGTCCTCACTACCAGATTTTTATTTTTTTTAAAATAAAAAAATTTATTAAAGCGCGCATTGTCCGTGCATAACTAATATAAAATAGAACTCAGGTTCGAGGACAGAGACAGACTGCGTTGAAATTTTTACTTTACAAAATATATATTTATTAAAACGTGCATCGCACGTGTAAATTACAAGTAAAGATTAAAGAAGAATTAGGTGATGGTTAATTCTGTCACCAACTTTGTCTTCAGTAGAATTAGAAAGGGGGATGGTTGAGATCATAAACCAAGCTTGAATTGAACATCATTTTGCCATGTCACTATCTAGTCTCTGTTTTCCTCTCGCTGAATCTCCTCTAACCTCATTCTAAATCCTTCCAAAAAATTTCATAACATTAGGACAGCTTCCTCATTTTTAATCACTATTTTGTATTGGGTATATAACTTTTTTGTTTACTCAGTGATTGCATTCTTGTTTACCACTGATATCTAATTTTTAATTATAATAAATAGATGCATGGCATGAGAAACCATTGTTGCTTTGACATATGACTATACTGTACGGGGAGATACAACAAACAATAATAGCTTGGATGATGAAAATATCAAAAGTTAGATCACCAAAGGAGCATGAGATTAGAATATAAGGTGATGATTTTGCAATCTAAAGAGAAAGACTTTGAGTTCTGCCACATCACAGAAAAAAGTTTAAACAGAAAAGCACAAACCTAAACAAAAACAATCCATTTCACATTTAGAAATCAGAACATAGAACAAAAGGAGAAAAATAAGACCCCCTCTAAAGTAACATGATTTATTCAGATAGCCTTTTGATATTCAAAAGATTACACAAAACAATACTACTGCCTTCAGTATTATTCAAGGAGAGATAGGTGGGGGAGAAGGGAAGCTAGGGATGTGAAAGGGAGGCAGGGGAGGGAAGTGAGGAAGTGGAGGAAATGCGGGAAGTGGAGGAAATGCGGGAAGTGGAGGAAGTGGGGGAAGGGGAAGCTTAGGAATGGGAAAAGGCAATGGAGGCAGAGCTGGTAGATCAGTTCCCATCTTGCTACTAGTTACTTCCCTCTTCACCTCCTTCAGCTCTCTGGCTTCACTTAGCACCATAAATGTGTTGCTGAAAACCACTAGGAGGACAAGGAAGAAGAAGCCACTGAACGAGTTGGACTTTGCCATTGCCTTGTATTTGAGAGTGAGAATACATACTGAAGGGAATGGATGGTATTTATAAGCATAGAAGCATTCATAGTTGTGAAGGTGTTCAATTTGCAGTGGGACTTATGCCAACTAAGAGAATACAGGTAGTTAAAAAAAATAAAAAATATCTATTGTCAAATTTAAAAAAGAAACTTGTTTCTAATTTTTAAGAAAAAAAATCTGTTGCCAAAGTTTTAAGAAATTAATTCGTTAGAATCTGTTGCCAAATTTTGTAGAAAAGGGAAGCTTGTTAGAGTTTGTTGCCAAATTTTTAGAAAGGAAACTTTTTAGAATCTGCTCCAACTTACTTCTCAAAGAAAAGAATCTGTTGCCAAATTTCTTTTTCTACAAATCTGAAGTCAAACTGGGGGGGGGGGGGGGGGGGGGGGGGGGGGGGGGAGGGGGGGGGAGTTGGGGCATTACACAAAGTATTCATACAGCATGCATACATGCATACTTATATTAGACAATGTTTTGAAATTTCTCGCTCCATTCGTAACCAAAAAGACCAAACTTCAATACGCACATTATAACAGAGAAATAATAGTAACAAACAAACACTAAATACACACCAATCTCTCTGATAAACACTAAAAAGAGAGAGAAAAAACTCTTAAATACAAAATCTAGCTTCCACATCAGTAACAGAATTCCAGGTTATCAACAGTCAGTAGTGAAGTGGCTCATATACATATAACACACAGTTAGTTCCTCTACATCCATCGAATACGGAATATCACATTCCAACTAGCTTTCTCACAAAAAATTAATTATTTCTTGTCCCTTATATTTCCAATGTCGCAATTCAAACGGACTATAACTACACAGTAGATAAGATGGTCCAACTCACTAAAGGTTATCCTAACTTTGGTATGTTTGGAACTCGTTTATCCCAAAAGATGACAAACCATAGTTATCTAAACTCCATTTTATATATTTTTTTCGTTAAATACGAAGATAACTTTAAAATGGAGGTAAAAGTATAACTACCGAAGTTAGCATACTTTGTACCTCCAAAGTTATGACTACCAAAGTTAGCATACTTTGTACCTTCAAAATTATGATCAGAGCCCGGCCTCCAAAGTTATGATCACAGCCCGCCCCACCAAAGTTATGACTACCAAAGTTAGCAAACTTTGTACCTACAAAGTTATGATCAGCTCACACAGTGCCGTGCTATTGGCCCCACCGGACACTCCAAACGCTGTAAAACCTCAAATTTTTCGAATTCCAATTTTTTTCTTTTTCTTTTTTTTAAAAAATATATTAAAAAATTTTGGGGATACCGATTCGATGATGGGGTTTGATTCCGGCCATGGCCATCCGCTTGGCGAAGGTTTCGATGCAGAAGGAGAGGTGGTTTGGATCACGTGCAGAGGAGGCGACGGAGGGGGGTGAGCATTTTCGCCGGTGCACGAAAATTAAGTCAAAAGGAGGAAGGAGAGAGGGGAGATTGAATTTTGTGTGGATAATGGGCCTTATTAAGGAGTGAGTATTTGGGCTGTGGGCCGGGTCGGATTTGATTTGTCTTTAGAAATTGTAGAAAAATTAACAACTTTTTTATAATTAATTTGCTGGGCCAATTTTTTTCACTGACGTGCGATGCACGTTTTGATAAGAGTTGAAAGATTTTCACGTGCGATATACATCTTAAGAAATAGTTTTGGACTTGGACGTGCATTGCACGTAATTGAAAAAATATTTTGAATGAAAAAAAAAACTACAATTTATACGTGCAATACACGTGTTTATCAGTAGAGTTTGAGTTGTACGATACAGCATATATGTATGTTTAGTGTTAAGAAAATATTATGAAATTGTTTTGCACGTGCGTTGGACGTTTTAAATAGGTTGACTTTTTTAATTTGTTTATTTTTGTTGTAATTAATGGGATTGTTGGAGTTGCACGTGCAACGCACGAGTTTGTATGTTAACAAATAACAACTCCATCTCTCTCATTATAATATTACTAGTAATTTACACGTGCGATGTACGTTTTAATAATTCCAAAAAATAAAAATAAAAACTGACAAAGGGAAGATTTGAATCGGAAACCTCCTTTATATTAGTTATGTACGTGCATTGCATATATTGGTAGAATGACAAAATGACAAATGACACTAAGGTCTTCTCCCATTATAATATTAGAGATTAGAGATTAGAGATATTCCGAGTAGTACACAGATTTCCAATTTCTTGTGTCCTAAATTCCATAAAAGTTACTAGTATAATGTATGTGCGATGCATGTATAAAAAACTAAAGTCATCAAACTAAATGAATATAAATTGAATAAGAAAAAAATAGTTTATATTTGAATGTTTTGATTTGGGCTACACGTGTGGTGCACATTTATATTTGTTGGATATAGTTTGGACGTGTATTATACGTGTTTATATGGTTACAAAGTTAGGGTTTGTTTGTTACAAACTCCAACTCTCCCATTAAAATAGTAGAGATAATGACATTAAATGAACTAGTATTTTTCACATGCGATGTACGTTTTGATAAAGAGTTAGAGTTAAACGTACGATACACGTAAGTCAACAGTAATTAGCACGTGCGATGAATGCCTTAATTTAAAAAAATAGAGCTGAATGGGCGATTCACATATTTTTTAAAAATTAAAAAGGAAAAACTTTAATGTGTACGTGTGATGCATATGTTGAAAAATATATTTGGAGTTGCACGTGTGATGCATATGGTTGTTTGGTGACAAAACAAAAGTAGTGTTTCTTTTGTGACAAAAAAATATTAAAATTTGTTTATTTATGACAAACTCTTCCATTAAATAGTAAGTAAATATCTCTACTATTTAAATGGGAGAGTTGGGGTTTGTAACAAACAAACCCTAACTTTGTAATAGGGCTGTAAATCAAACCGGACGGGATCGGACAACCATATGTTCAAGCTCGGACCGAAATTCTACTCGGACGGACTTATATCAAGCTCGGTCTAGGTCGGACGGGCTTATATCAAGCTCGGTCTAGGTCGTACGGGCTTATATTCGGACCCCAAGCGTCCCGCTCCTCCTTCCCTCCTTCTCTTTCGCCTGCTCGCGCCGCCTTTGCGATCCCCAGTAGCGTTGCCCTGCTCCTCCCGAGCACCGCCCGACTACAATGTCAGCCTCCAACACCCCGCAACAACCTGTGCCCCCGTTGTCCCCTCCTTCCTGCCATCGCAACGTCAGTCGTAGTGCCTCCGCGACTGCAGCAACGACTGCGTTGGCGCCCCCTCTGCATTGCCGCCCTGGGCTCCCCCTCAATGACAGCTCGTCGTCCCTGTGCCTCCTCCTCCTGAGCACCACAGCGCCTCCGCGACTGCAGACAGTGATCCTTCGCCTCGACGTCGACACCACAACCGCCAGCGATAGCACACTCCCGGTGCTGTCCCCTCATCCGACGACTGACAACAGCCAGCGGCGAGCGCTTCCCGCCGTTGCGCTGCCTGTCTGCCGTCGTCCCCCTAGCGCTCCTCGCCGCACCACCAGTCTGCCCCGTCCAGTTGCCATCCACCATCGAACCAGAGCCGAAGCCCCTTTGGTGGTTACTGTTTGTTAGGGTTGATCACGTTGATTGTCGACCGTCCGATCTTCTCTTGATCATCATGATCATGATGATCATCAACTTCCTTTGATCGCAACCGTTCGATCGATCGATCTTAATCATCATCATTATCTTCATCATCAAGGAGATCTGGACCGTCTGATCTGATCATCATCATCATCATCAAGATCTTGATCTCGACCGTCGGATCTCTTTTAATCATTGCGATCGTGATCATCATCTTGATCTTCAATCTCAGCCGTCCGATCGACCGATCACACTTGATCTCTGCCCTTGATTGTCTCGATCGTCTCGTTCGTCTTCTAATTAGTAAGTTAAACATTTGATCCGCTTTTTGTTCTCATTCATCAAATTGTTAATCATGGTATATTTACTCTTTTGGTACACTTCTAACTTTTACATATTTATGTTCGATCTCGACCGTTAGATTAGCTTGATCTTCATCTTGATCACCATCTTGATCATTGAGATCCGTACCAAATCGTGATCATCGTGATCGTTTGCTCGTCGCCGTGTCATCGGGATTCCAATCCCGTTATTCTTCGCAAAATCGGATTAATCTAACATCGTCCTAAAGGCAAGTCGTCTCATTTTCGAATTATATTGAATCGTATTTGAAATTGTTTATTGAATCCCGCAAGTAGATCCCTATTTATTATCGTATATTATTCTTGTTATTTATCGTTGGGATACTAAGGATTTACACGAGCGAATCCAAGTAGTAGTCACGACTTTGTGCCGTCTTTTGCCTCCAATGTATAGAGATCTTGCATGCATACATATAGTGAATTATTGAATATAGGAATAGGGATTACTATTGTATTTCATGTCATGACATCACACAACTGTTGTAGATTGTATACTAGTATTAATTACTTATACGATTAATGTTAGTGTGTTAGTTGATTGTGATTAGTAAGATTATGAACATTATACATCTTAATATCATGTTCACATAGGTGTAGCTTGCTGTGATTTATGATTGTTAACCCCCAACTCATCATTCTTAACATTTAAATCATTTTTTTTATTCAAAAAGAATATGTTGCAAGATTGAAGATTCATTATTTAATGAGTTGTGTTTTTATATGTAAATTTCTGCTGCTATTGTAAAGAACCGTGTCGTAGTAAAGAAGTTTTTAATTTTCCTGTATTTTTGTACGAAATTGAAGTAATGATTCTGGATGAGCTACGAATTTTCTGTGTATGGAATTCGGGGCGTTACACTATTATTACCACTATTACTTTTTTTTTGGCACAAGGCTCGTAAGCCACATAAATCTTTTGCCTGAAAAGGGAATGGTGCAAGCAGGATTCAAACTCCCCACATCTTACTCACTAGCCAAGACACTGGACCTTAGTGGCACTAGCATAGACCAGTATTTTTTTTTTGGACAAAGCCCGTAAGCTAAACACTCTTGGGCACTTTTCCTCCCATAAAGGAAAAATGATGCCCCCCCCCACCCCAAACCACACACACCTACCCCCCCCCCCCCCCCCCCCCCCCCCCCCCCCCGCCCCCACCCACCCACTTACCCACCCAAACAACCACAAAACTCTAAGTCCACTTAGAGGGAATGTACAAAAGATCATGTTTATCCCCAACAATACTACTTGGAGAATTCCTCTCTTAGATTGTTTTGCCCATTTATTCTAATGTATACTCTGTATTTTTAGCATACAATGGTATTCAAGACCAATAACACGAGCAATACCAGCATGACCTATTCCAATATTCAACCAATAGTGGACCATTTTGGTTAAACAACGCTTAATCAGCAGAGACAATTTCTATGGATTAACAAGAGACAGGTAATCCTTACAGAACATAGGAGGGTGTACAAGTTAGCTAATTAAAAAGCATCCGTCTCCTGTAGATTGCTAAGTTCTTCTAAAAACACGGAGCATACCTTAAAGATTACCCCCAAAGAACATTTAACATATAAAAGCAATAAAAAGTTCACAGCAAATTGTGCAGAAACAAATACACATACAGCCAGCAAAATAAAGATCCCATATAAAAATCTGATGATACAAACCTGGTCATCTGCATGGTGTGCAATAAGCAAGACTCCTATCTGTTGCTCAATGCAAACCTGGTGGAAAATTTAATACCTGAAATAGTAACTCAACTCAGTTGATTTAACAAGCTCTGGGTCAATTACAGATAAACAGGAAACCTGTCTTTGGAAATATATATAGCATGAGTTGGCAAAAAGCTTCATATTTTAAAAAGATATCATTAGACCAAAATGCATACTCTGAGTAGCCCTAAGAGAGTTGGCACAAAAAGGAGAAGAATAAGTTTCAGTTATATGTCCAAGACAAGTAGAAGACTGAATCAATTTTGGAAGAGTATTTCACCCTCTAAAGAGAATTTCCTAACATGATCAAAGGACAGGGTTAACATAGGGAAGGTAACATGAAATGAAATGCACCAATCATTACAGAACTTTCAACAAAAATAAGTGTGTAGCTTGCAGTAAAACAAATCAAGAAAGACTACAATATATAGTTATAAGAGTTAATCATGCAAAATAATCACAAATGAAAGTAACATAGATCCAAAATCCAACATAGCACAAGCTTTCCTTCACAAAAGAAGTTGGTCAGGATAGTATGAATTATCTCTAATATTATAATGGGAGAAAGCCTTAGTGTCATTTGTAACCCTATCAATGTGTGTCACGCACGTATATAATTAATATGAAGGAGGTTTCAAGTTCGAGTCCTCACTACCAGATTTTTATTTTTTTTAAAATAAAAAAAAATATTAAAGCGTGCATTGTCCGTGCATAACTAATATAAAATTGATCTCGGGTTCGAGGACAGAGACACACTACGTCGAAATTTTTACTTTAAAAAATATATATTTATTAAAACGTGCATCGCACGTGTAAATTACAAGTAAAGATTAAAGAAGAATTAGGTGATGGTTAATTCTGTCACCAACTTTGTCATCAGTAGAATCAGAAAGGGGGATGGTTGAGATCATAAACCAAGCTTGAATTGAACATCATTTTGCCATGTCACTATCTAGTCTCTGTGTTCCTCTCGCTGAATCTCCTCTAACCTCATTCTAAATCCTTCCAAAAAATTTCATAACATTAGGACAGCTTGCTCATTTTTAATCACTATTTTGTATTGGGTATATAATTTTTTTGTTTACTCTGTGATTGCATTCTTGTTTTCTACTGATATCTAATTTTTAATTATAATAAATAGATGCATGGCATGAGAAACCATTGTTGCTTTGACATATGACTATACTGTACGGGGAGATACAGCAAACAATAATAGCTTGGATGATGAAAATATCGAAAGTTAGATCACCAAAGGAGCATGAGATTAGAATATAAGGTGATGATTTTGCAATCTAAAGAGAAAGACTTTGAGTTCTGCCACATCACAGAAAAAAGTTTAAACAGAAAAGCACAAACCTAAACAAAAACAATCCATTTCACGTTTAGGAATCAGAACATAGAACGAAAGGAGAAAAATAAGACCCCCTCTAAAGTAACATGATTTATTCAGATAGCCTTTTGATATTCAAAAGATTACACAAAACAATACTACTGCCTTCAGTATTATTCAAGGAGAGATAGGTGGGGGAGAAGGGAAGCCAGGGATGTGAAAGGGAGGCAGGGGAGGGAAGTGGGGAAGTGGAGGAAATGCAGGAAGTGGAGGAAGTGGGGGAAGGGGAAGCTTAGGAATGGGAAAAGGCAATGGAGGCAGAGCTGGTAGATCAGTTCCCATCTTGCTACTAGTTACTTCCCTCTTCACCTCCTTCAGCTCTCTCGCTTCACTTAGCACCATAAATGTGTTACTGAAAACCACTAGGAGGACAAGGAAGAAGAAGCCACTGAAAGAGTTGGACTTTGCCATTGCCTTGTATTTGAGAGTGAGAATACATACTGAAGGGAATGGATGGTATTTATAAGCATAGAAGCATTCATAGTTGTGAAGGTGTTCAATTTGCTATGGGACTTATGCCAACTAAGAGAATACAGGTAGTTTAAAAAAAAATAAAAATATCTATTGTCAAATTTAAAAAAGAAACTTGTTTCTAATTTTTAAGAAAAAAAATCTGTTGCCAAAGTTTTAAGAAATGAATTCGTTAGAATCTGTTGCCAAATTTTGTAGAAAAGGGAAGCTTGTTAGAGTTTGTTGCCAAATTTTTAGAAAGGGAACTTGTTCGAATCTGTTGCCAACTTACTTCTCAAAGAAAAGAATCTGTTGCCAAATTTCATTTTCTACAAATCTGAAGTCAAACTGGGGGGGAGAGGATTTGGTGCATTACACAAACCATTCATACAACATGCATACTTATATTAGACAATGTTTTGAAATTTCCCGCTCCATTCGTAACCAAAAAGACCAACCTTCAATATGCACATTATAACAGAGAAATAATAGTAACAAACAAACACTAAATACACACCAATCTCTCTGATAAACACTAAAAAGAGGGGAAAAAAAACTCGTTAAATACAAAATCTAGCTTCCAAATCAGTAACAGAATTCCAGGTTATCAACAGTTAGTAGTGAAGTGGCTCATATACATATAACACACAGTTAGGTCCTCTACATCCACCGAATACGGAATATCACATTCCAACTAGCTTTCTCACAAAAAATTAATTATTTCTTGTCCCTTATATTTCCAATGTCGCAATTCAAACGGACTATAACTACACAGTAGATAAGATGGTCCAACTCACTAAAGGTCTTTTAACACCACACACTCCCCCTTCCCCCCCCCCCCCCAAAACTCCCCACAACCACCACCACCACCACCCACACACCCAAAAACAAAAACAAAAAATTCTCGTCATCTCTCATAACTTTAAAAAACTCTAGTTATCCTAACTTTGGCATGTTTGGAACTCATTTATCCCAAAAGATGACAAACCATAGT
Organism: Hemerocallis citrina; assembly: GCA_017893485.1. Classification (NCBI taxonomy): domain Eukaryota; kingdom Viridiplantae; phylum Streptophyta; class Magnoliopsida; order Asparagales; family Asphodelaceae; genus Hemerocallis; species Hemerocallis citrina. The sequence continues at coordinate 6,850,606 of CM030363.1, read as the reverse complement.
TATCTAAACTCCATTTTATCTATTTTTTCCCTTAAATATGAAGAAAATTTTAAAATTGAGGTTAAAGTATAACTACCAAAGTTAGCATACTTTGTACCTCCAAAGTTATGATCAGAGCCGACCCCTCCAAAGTTATGACTACCAAAGTTAGCATACTTTGTACCTCCAAAGTTATGATCAGAGCCGGCCTCCAAAGTTAGCATACTTTGTACCTCCAAAGTTATGCTCAGAGCCGGCCTCCAAAGTTATGACTACTAAAGTTAGCATACTTTGTACCTCCAAAGTTATGACCAGCTCGCACAGTGCCGTGCTGTCGGCCTCACCGGACACTCCAAACGCTGTAAAACCTCAAATTTTTCGAATTCCATTTTTTTCTTTTTTTTTAAAAAAAATATATTAAAAACTTTTTGGGGATACCGATTCAATGATGGGGTTTGATTCCGGCCATGGCCATCTGTTAGGATCTGGATTCCGTCCAGCTCGAGATCTTGCCATTAATGGAGAAGATAGGGGTAGGGATTGAGAGGGATTGAGAGAGATAAGAAGAGATTTGAGAATGGAGAAGAAATCACAATTTTCTATTACTTAAAAAGAAAAGGGAATACAACGATCATATATAGCGGGGAGAGAGTTTGTTACACTAGACGACAAACTCAACTACGTGCAAAGTGCACTTCTCTTCCCGCTCTATTACAGTTTAAAAAACACGTGCACTCTATGTAAACTACTGATATAGCTGATACTATCCGTTGATTACACTCTGCTTCCTTCTACAGTGAACTATGGCTTCAGCGATTACTCCGGCGACGGTTGGGACTCCGGCGTCCCTAACAACTCCTTTCCCCATAACAGCGAGCTTGTCCCAAGCTCAAAAGACGAATATTTTGCACAAATTTCATCAATATCAACCCATGAAGCTTCTTCAACTCCTGCATTCTTCCATTTGATCAGCAATTGAACCTCCACTCTATTCTGCTTCTTGAACATCCTTCTATCCAGAACAGACTCAGGAGTGTCGGAGCTATCTACGGAAACCCACCAGTGTGGTAATTCAGCTGTCGAATCAATCACCTGAGACCCATAGTACTTCTTCAGCTAGGAAACATGGAAAATGGGATGGACGGTTGTGTTAGGAGGTAGGTCTAATCGGTAGGCCACAGTTCCTATCTTCTCCAATACCCTGTATGGCCCAAAGAATTTCACTGCCAGCTTCTGAGGTGTAGGATTGCGTAGGGTGAGTTGTTTATATGGTTGTAGTCGGAGAAGAACCAAATCTGCAACCTCAAAACTCCTTTCTCTCCTTCTATCTTATCTGCAAATCTTTTCATTCTTTCTTGTGCTGTGTGAATGTTGTCTTTGAGCAGCTGAAGAATTGCATCCCTGGACATCAAAGCCTCCTCAACTGAAGGTAACGCAGAAGTCCCCTTCACATAATGCAACAGAGTTGGCGGAGGTCTCCCATATACTCCTTCGAAAAGGGTGATCCCTGTAGACACATGCCAGCTAGTATTATACCAGAATTCAACCCAAGGCAACCATTTAACCCATTCTACTGGCTTTTGCCCACAGAAGCATCGCAAATACATCTCCAATGTTTTATTGACGATCTCTGTTTGCCCATCGCTTTGAGGATGGTAGGCTGTAGAGTGATGTAACTTGCATCCTTGCATAGAGAAGAATTCCTTCCAGAATCTACTGATGAAAACTGGATCTCGATCACTCACAATTGATTTTGGCGTGCCGTGCAGTCGATAGATGTTCTCCACAAACACTTGGGCTACTATTTTTACACTCTTCCACAGAGGTAGGTTCATGATCCTCGTTTTCATTTATGATATCGTGCGCTATATTATATACAAAAATATTGTCGACAATTATATTATTTCGGTCCCATCTTATTCCCGTAATGACATAGTTAATCGAGATCTCTTCATTTTCATTAATTTCAGGTACCTGATTCTCTTCGTTATTAACTATGTCAATGGTCTCTTCTGGAGAGACATCCTCGATTTGACAATCATGGTTATTTGCTCCTTTTCTTTTTCGAGGATGTTTATCTTTGGAACCAAGTGGTCTACCACACTTCAAGCGTGCCTTAGACTCACTAGCAATTATAGGTTGTCCTTCAGGGACATCAATTTTGATAGGAGCATTACAGCTGGAATATGAGATTTTGTTATTCTTTTGTGGTCAGTAAATGCGTCTGGCAGTTGATTTGCAATACCTTGCAAATGAATTATCCTTTGAACTTCTAATTCACTTTCTTTTGTTCGAGGATCTAAACTTTTCAATGATAATTCATTCCATGAAATCTCTTTTTCCAACTATTTATTATCTCCCCCTAATGTTGGGAATAGTGATTCATCAAAGTGACAATCTGCAAACCTTGCAGTAAACAAATCTCCAGTCGTCGGTTCAATATACTTGATTATAGATGGAGATTCATACCCAACATATATTCTCATCCTCCTTTGAGGTCCCATTTTTGTGCGTTGTGGTGGATTAATTGGGACATATACCGCACATCCGAAAATTCGTAAATGGAAAATATTTGGTTCCTAACCATGAACCAATTGTAAGGGAGAATTATCATTATAACTGGTTGGCCGGATGCGTATAAGTTGTGCTGCATGTAAAACAGCGTGTCCCCAGGCTCAAACGGGGAGATTTGATTTCATAAGCATTGGTCTAGCAATCCACTGGATCCGTTTTATAAATGATTCTGCCAAACCATTTTGACTGTGAACATAGGCTACTGGATGTTCCACTTTTATCCCAATTGACATACAATAATTCATAAAAGATTGGGATGTAAATACACCAGCATTATCAAGACGAATTGTCTTTATCGGATAATCAGAAAAACGTGCCCGCAACCGAATTATTTGTGCAAGTAATCTTGTAAAAGCCAAATTACGAGATGATAATAAACACACATGTGACCATCGAGTTGATGCGTCAATTAGAACCATAAAATACCGAAACGGTTCGCACGGGGATGAATCGGACCACATATATCACCATGAATTCGTTCTAAAAATGATAGTGATTCGTTCTTTATTTTGGCTGGTGAGGGCCTTGTAATTAACTTTCCTTTGGAACAAGCAACACAAGAAAATTCATGAGATTGAAAAATCTTCTGATTTTTCAATGAATGACCACATGATTTCTCGATTATTTTTTTTTTTTTTTTTGCATCATCGTTGAACCGGGATGACCTAACCGATCATGCCAAACCTTAAATATATCTGTAAACTTCTGGTTTACAGTATCAGTAAACTTCATATTTACTGTATTATATGATTCAACAATTCTTATAGTTGTATAATACAATCCAGATCACAAAGTGGAGTAAACTTTGCAACACACACCTTTTGATTGTCATACTTAAGGTAACGCATATACCTTGTTCATTCGTAGTCTTATATCTGAACAAATTTATCGGGACTTTAAAGAAAATGGTGTATTTTTGAATTCTGAATTTTGTGCCTTCAGGCATCATGGAATTAGCTCTTCAGGAGCTTATGAAATTTAACTCTTCAAGATTTCTAATTTCACACAACCATATAAATTTATATAATATTGGTGTGTGCTTCATCATATCTCAAATGAGAGAATATGTATTATAGAGTGTGTGTGGTAATAATGTCTTCAAGACATTTATCCCAACTTGAATCTTGAATTTATACATATAAAAATAATTAAAAAAAGAAAATAAACAAACTTGTAAAGCAATATATCAAGCATATATGATAATATTAAACTTAAATAAACAGAATATTATCATAACTCATAACAGACATGAAAAACAAAAACAAAACTTATAAATAAAGTAACTTGAAATGATAAATTATTTTGATCACTTCGGGTGATCATGATTTTTTTATCTTCAGGATAGTATATTTATCACTTCTGGTGATTATCGCTTCCATCTTCAGAATGGACAGAGAATCTACCACCTTTAAGTGTATCATATTAATGAGGTTATGACCATCAGTTAATTCTTTCCTTTATTCTTTAATGATTCTTGATATAGATCAACAAAATACATTACCGTACTACAGGTACGCTACCGATGGTCTTGCATCATACGCCAATGATGGATTGTTTATACATTTTATTTTCTTTTCATTATCCAAGTCCACATCTATGGCCACGATGATGGGTACCCTCATGGCTAAAATCACTAGAACAATTATATAGCATCACATTCACTTTGGGGAATGGAGCATGTCCAATACATAAGACGAAATCATCATTTTTCCATACATTTATAGTTAGCCACAGTTATACATATTTAGATCTACAGGATCGTCATCAATTCATACTCATTGTATTGTTATTATACAAACAATATTTTCTTCATTTCGAGAGATCTCCAGGATCTTTAATTTTGATATATTAAATTCCCACATAATTCTTTTTGCTAGATGAACAATATTTTATTTATCTTTCAAGAGATCTTCAGGATCATTGATTTTGATACAATCATCTTTCACTCCTTCAGGGAGATTGTGACAAAAGAAAATTATAGCTTTCGTTATATCTTTCGTATGATCTCATTTCGATGATTCTTTGAATCCAACAATTGTCTCTTTGCCATTGCATAACTAATATAAAATAGATGATCAAATAATTTTTTTTACTACTGATATCTAATTTTTTTGTTTACTCAGTGATTGCATTTAGAAATCCATTTCACATTTAGAAATCCATTTCACATTTAGAGGTTTAAACAGATTAGCACAAACCTAAACACAAACAATCCATTTCACATTTAGAAATCAGAACATAGAACGAAAGGAGAAAATTAAGACCCCCTCTAATGTAACATGATTTATTCAGATAACCGTTTGATATTCAAAAGATTACACAAAACAATACTACTGCCATCAATATTATTCAAGGAGAGATAGGTGGGGGAGAAGGGAAGCCAGGGATGTGAAAGGGAGGCAGGGGAGGGAAGTGAGGAAGTGGAGGAAATGCGGGAAGTGGAGGAAGTGGGGGAAGGGGAAGCTTAGAAATGGGAAAAGGCAATGGAGGCAGAGCTGGTAGATCAGTTCCCATCTTGCTACTAGTTACTTCCCTCTTCACCTCCTTCAGCTCTCTGGCTTCACTTAGCACCATAAATGTGTTGCTGAAAACCACTAGGAGGACAAGGAAGAAGAAGCCACTGAAGGAGTTGGACTTTGCCATTGCCTTGTCTTTGAGAGTGAGAATACATACTGAAGGGAAGGGATGGTATTTATAAGCATAGAAGCATTCATAGTTGTGAAGGTGTTCAATTTGCTATGGGACTTATGCCAACTAAGAGAATACAAGTAGTTAAAAAAAATAAAAAATATCTATTGTCAAATTTAAAAAAGAAACTTGTTTCTAATTTTTAAGAAAAAAAATCTGTTGCCAAAGTTTTAAGAAATTAATTCGTTAGAATCTGTTGCCAAATTTTGTAGAAAAGGGAAGCTTGTTAGAGTTTGTTGCCAAATTTTTAGAAAGGAAACTTGTTAGAATCTGCTCCAACTTACTTCTCAAAGAAAAGAATCTGTTGCCAAATTTCTTTTTCTACAAATCTGAAGTCAAACGGGGGGGGGGGGGGGGGGGGGGGGGGGGGGGGGGGGGGGGGGAGTTGGTGCATTACACAAACCATTCATACAACATGCATACTTATATTAGACAATGTTTTGAAATTTCTCGCTCCATTCGTAACCAAAAAGACCAAACTTCAATACGCACATTATAACAGAGAAATAATAGTAACAAACAAACACTAAATACACACCAATCTCTCTGATAAACACTAAAAAGAGAAAAAAAAACTCTTAAATACAAAATCTAGCTTCCACATCAGTAACAGAATTCCAGGTTATCAACAGTTAGTAGTGAAGTGGCTCATATACATATAACACACGGTTAGTTCCTCTACATCCATCGAATACGGAATATCACATTCCAACTAGCTTTCTCACAAAAAATTAATTATTTCTTGTCCCTTATATTTCCAATGTCGCAATTCAAACGGACTATAACTACACAGTAGATAAGATGGTCCAACTCACTAAAGGTTATCCTAACTTTGGTATGTTTGGAACTCGTTTATCCCAAAAAATGACAAACCATAGTTATCTAAACTCCATTTTATCTATTTTTTTCGTTTGTCTCCAACATCGTCGATGCGAGCGCTGTTCGTTTGTCTGCGCTTGCGGATCTGATCCTGGTGCAGCATCATAGCTCTCTTTTTCTGTTCCCTGATGTATCTTTGTAATCCTTCATATTGTTGTTCTCTTTGCGTGTTTTGTTTCCATTTTACAGCTTGTAAAATTTAATTGTTTCTGACGGTTTATTGCATTTATATAATGATATTCTGTTGGCTGTAAGGCCCTATCCGGTTTATCCAAAAAAAATCTATTTTTTTCGTTAAATACGAAGATAACTTTAAAATGGAGGTAAAAGTACATAACATTTTCCTGTACATAACATTTTCCTCCTTATTCATGACTGGGCAGGTAGGGCAGGGCAGGCGAAGAAGATCAGGTTGACAGAGGATGAGCACTGAGATAGGATCAGCGGGGGTGATGGGACATGGGTGGAGTAATTATCCAATTGTAATGGATGTACTTTTGCTTTCGATGTTTTAGTAGTGTATGTTTGGATGTATTTTGATGTTTCACTGAGACTAGTAGGACTCTAGCCAGTGTAAGCGGTTAGGATTTAGGGACCTTTTGGGTATTATGTAAGTTGTATTACTTTGTTTCTTTAATTCTCGTTAATGAAACGATGACAGAGGTCATCTTCTTATCAAAAAAAAAAAAAATGGAGGTAAAAGTATAACTACCGAAGTTAGCATACTTTGTACCTCCAAAGTTATGACTACCAAAGTTAGCATACTTTGTACCTTCAAAATTATGATCAGAGCCCGGCCTCCAAAGTTATGATCACAGCCCGCCCCACCAAAGTTATGACTACCAAAGTTAGCAAACTTTGTACCTCCAAAGTTATGATCAGCTCAAACAGTGCCGTGCTATTGGCCCGACACTCCAAACGCTGTAAAACCTCAAATTTTTCGAATTCCAATTTTTTTCTTTTTCTTTTTTTTAAAAAAAAATATTAAAAAATTTTGGGGATACCGATTCGATGATGGGGTTTGATTCCGGCCATGGCCATCCGCTTGGCGAAGGTTTCGATGCAGAAGGAGAGGTGGTTTGGATCACGTGCAGAGGAGGCGACGGAGGGGGGTGAGCACTTTCGCCGGTGCACGAAAATTAAGGCAAAAGGAGGACGGAGAGAGGGGAGATTGAATTTTGTGTGGATAATGGGCCTTATTAAGGAGTGTGTATTTGGGCTGTGGGCCGGGTCGGATTTGATTTGTCTTTTTCCAAACATTAGAAATTGTAGAAAAATTAACAACTTTTTTATAATTAATTTGCTGGGCCAATTTTTTTCACTAATGTGCGATGCACGTTTTGATAAGAGTTGGAGGATTTTCACGTGCAATATACATGTTAAGAAATAGTTTTGGACTTGGACGTGCGTTGCACGTAATTGAAAAAATATTTTGAATGAAAAAAAAAAAACTACAATTTGTACGTGCAATACACGTGTTTATCAGTAGAGTTTGAGTTGTACGATACAATATATGTGTATGTTTAGTGTTAAAAAATTGTTATGAAATTGTTTTGCACGTGCGTTGCACGTTTTAAATAGGTTGACTTTTTTAATTTGTTTATTTTTGTTGTAATTAATGGGATTGTTGGAGTTGCACGTGCAACGCACGAGTTTGTATGTTAACAAATAACAACTCCATCTCTCTCATTATAATATTACTAGTAATTTACACGTGCGATGTACGTTTTAATAATTCCAAAAAATAAAAATAAAAACTGACGTAGGGAAGGTTTGAACCGGAAACCTCCTTTATATTAGTTATGTACGTGCGTTGCATATATTGGTAGAATGACAAAATGACAAATGACACTAAAGGTCTTCTCCCATTATAATATTAGAGATTAGAGATTAGAGATATTCCGAGTAGTACACAGATTTCCAATTTCTTGTGTCCTAAATTCCATAAAAGTTACTAGTATAATGTATGTGCGATGCATGTATAAAAAAATAAAGTCATCAAACTAAATGAATATAAATTGAATAAGAAAAAAATAGTTTATATTTGAATGTTTTGATTTGGGCTACACGTGTGGTGGACATTTATATTTGTTGGATATAGTTTGGACGTGTATTATACGTGTTTATATAGTTACAACGTTAGGGTTTGTTTGTTACAAACTCCAACTCTCCCATTAAAATAGTAGAGATAATGACATTAAATGAAATAGTATTTTTCACGTGCGATGCACGTTTTGATAAAGAGTTAGAGTTAAACGTGCGATACACGTAAGTCAACAGTAATTAGCACGTGCGATGAATGCCTTAATTTAAAAAAATAGAGCTGAATGGGCGATTCACATATTTTTTTAAAATTAAAAATGAAAAACTTTGATGTGTACGTGCGATGCATATGTTGAAAAATATATTTGGAGTTGCACGTGTGATGCATATGGTTGTTTGGTGACAAAACAAAAGTAGTGTTTCTTTTGTGACAAAAAAATATTAAAATTTGTTTATTTATGACAAACTCTTCCATTAAATAGTAAGTAAATATCTCTACTATTTAAATGGGAGAGTTGGGGTTTATAACAAACAAACCCTAACTTTGTAATAGGGCTGTAAATCAAACCGGACGGGATCGGACAACCATATGTTCAAGCTCGGACCGAAATTCTACTCGGACGGGCTTATATCAAGCTCAGTTTAGGTCGGGCGGGCTTATATTCGGACCCCAAGCGTCCCACTCCTCCTTCCCTTCTTCTTTTTCGCCTGCTCGCGCTGCCCTTGCGATCCCCAGTAGCGTTGCCCTGTTCCTCCCGAGCACCGACCGACTACAACGTCAGCCTCCAACACCCCGCAACAACCTGTGCCCCCGCTGTCCCCTCCTTCCTGCCATCGCGACGTCAGCCGTAGTGCCTCCGCGACTGCAGCAACGACTGCGTCGGCGCCCCCTCTGCATCGCCGCCCTGGGCTCCCCCTCAATGATAGCTCGTCGTCCCTGTGCCTCCTCCTCTTGAGCACCGCAGCGCCTCCGCGACTGCAGACAGTTGTAACGCCCCGCACTCAGTCCGTACGCACACAATTAATTAAATTCTAGCCACGCCCACCACAGGCTGCCTCAAAAGGGTGTCCGGACGGTTGGGTAACCCTTCTTCATAGGCTTCCTAATATATCTCTATTTCTCTCCTATTTCATAGCCGATATGGGACATATCTTCCCATGGTCAACCCGGGGTCAAAGCACACCCATTCCACTCATGCATTCTTTCTTCATTCATTTATTCCATCTAGCCCATAGATCATCTTCTAAGCCCATCACACCATCCAAGCCTATAGGATCCTCTATAGTCCCACATTTAATACCTTTCACTTTCTTTCTTTCCATCCATGCCACGTCACTTTCAATCCTTCCATTATTTCTTTCTTTCTACTACTTCTTATATATATATATACATATACTATATACTATTCCTTCCATATACTATTATACGGAAATACCTTTCTTTCTTTCCATCCATGCCACGTCACCACACTAATCCATTCTTTCTTTCTTTTTCTACTTAGTATTTATATACTATATATATATATACTATTCCACATACTATTATACGGAAATACGGGGTCTCACAACAGTGATCCTTCGCCTCGACGTCGACGCCACAGTCGCCAGCGATAGCGCACTCCTGGTGCTGTCCCCTCCTCCGACGATTGACAACAGCCAGCGGCGAGCGCTTCCCGCCGTTGCGCTGCCTGTCCGCCGTCGTCCCCCTGGCGCTCCTCGTCGCACCACCAGTCTGCCCCATCCAGTTGCCATCCGCCATCGAACCAGAGCCGAAGCCCCTTTGGTGGTTACTGTTTGTTTGGGTTGATCACGTTGATTATCGACCGTCCGATCTTCTCTTGATCATCATGATCATGATGATCATCAACTTCCTTTGATCGCAGTCGTTCGATCGATCGATCTTAATCATCATCATTATCTTCATCATCAAGGAGATATGGACCGTCTGATCTGATCATGATCATCATCATCAAGATCTTGATCTCGGCCGTCGGATCTCTTTTGATCATTGCGATCGTGATCATCATCTTGATCTTCAATCTCAGCCGTCCGATCGACCGATCACACTTGATCTCTGCCCTTGATTGTCTCGATCGTCTCGTTCATCTTCTAATTGGTGAGTTAAACATTTGATCCACTTTTTGTTCTCATTCATCAAATTGTTAATCATGGTATATTTACTCTTTTGGTACACTTCTAATTTTTACGTATTTATGTTCGATCTCGACCGTTAGATTAGCTTGATCACCATCTTGATCATTGAGATCCGTACCAAATCGTGATCATCGTGATCGTTTGCTCGTCGCCGTGTCATCGGGATTCCAATCTCGTTATTCTTCGCAAAATCGGATTAATCTAACATCGTCCTAAAGGCAAGTCGTCTCATTTTCGAATTATATTGAATCGTATTTGAAATTGTTTATTGAATCCCACAAGTAGATCCCTTTTTATTATCGTATATTTTTCTTGTTATCTATCGTTGGGATACTACGGATTTACACGAGCGAATCCAAGTAATAGTCTCGACTTTGTGCCGTCTTTTGCCTCCAATGTATAGAGATCTTGCATGCATACATATAGTGAATTATTGAATATAGGAAAAGGGATTACTATTGTACTTCATGTCATGACATCACACAACTATTGTAGATTGTATACTAGTATTGATTACTTATACGATTAATGTTAGTGTGTTAGTTGATTGTGATTAGTAAGATTATGGACATTATACATCTTAATACCATGTTCACATAGGTGTAGCTTGCTGTGATTTATGATTGTTAACCCCCAACTCATCGTTCTTAACATTTTAATCATTTTTTTTATTCAAAAAGAATATGTTGACATCTTGAAAATTATCTCCAACCTGATAATTACCCTGCAGTTTCTACCTAGATAATGTCACCAAAATCAATAACTTTCTGAATATGAAATGTAGCCCCAGATGTCTAGTTTACTACCCCTTTGACGGAATTGAATTCTGAGTTAAAGTTTGTGAGATATCGCAGTTTTACTGCTGCTGTGTCGCACAATTCCAGATTCTAAAAACTGCTACCACACTCTGATTCACAATCAATTTAACCATGCTACATGTACGATAATAACTTAAAATTTTGCATGCTGATACTAGACACACTAGAGAACATTCCTAATTTTTCTGGAATTCATTAATGAAGTTTCAGTCATGTTCCATATGTATAAACATAATTTTACAAGTTCTGGCTGAACACAAATCCTGTGTAGTTGCTGTTTTGACACATATTGCCACAACTTTTATGTACCTTATTTATATGCGTTGGAACTGGGCATGAGTCTAGTTTCTAGACCTTCTGACGGATCCACATTTTCTATCATGTAGCAACAAGAATTCTGATTTTGGTACAACAACCTATTGCTGTCCAGAATTGGGTTCCTATGCTTAATAATAAATAATTGAATCTATAATGTTATATCTGGTGCATTTAATTATATAGACTACATTGCATGATCTTAGGGTTGTGTTTTTATCTTTCTAGTATCTCTTATTAATCGCATTATTGTATGTTAAGGGAATAAAGAATGTTAGCCGGGGTTAAGGGTTGACAAAGGTAGTTGATAATATGGTGACTGTACTCGAAATTGTGGGCTTGTTCCCAAAATACTGTGTTGGCTAGTGCTATCGATTTATTGTTGGATTACTGACTGCAGTATCCCAATTCATTGTGTATTGTTTTAGGATTTATCGTGCCGACTATTGTTATCGTTATTGTGCAAGAAATTACTATTGTTATCGTGCGAGTACATGACCTATAGATACTACCACCTTAGTCTAAACAAAATTGATTGTATGCATGGAACCTGTAGTATGGGATACAGTAGTACGTGCATTAGTTAGGATTAAAATGAATAATAGACTCAAGACTTCATCGCATTGTCATTGCATTTTGCCATCGTTATTGAACAGTGTTATTGTTATTGTTTACCGTTATTGTTATCGTTTATTGACATCGTTATCAATCATCGTTATTGCATATTGCATTGTTACCATTTTGCCATTGTTCATTGCCATCGACTCTATTATTTATTGAATTCTTCGTTATACCGTTATTGTCATTATTCTCTGTTTCTCTACTTGCTGTCCACGAGTTGCTCTAATGACACTTTTCCTCTCTTTTAGATGAGCAACTTACAGGTATTCAAGGAGATTTGCCTGATGGACTAGGAGAACAACAACGGTGAAAGACTTGTTTTGTTACGCCGTTTAAATAATTATTGTTTCCTTTCTTTTTTCTAAACTTTAATAATTGAACATTGTTGTATTTGTGGGATTTTGACCCGAATATTATTATTGTTAATTCCAGATGTTGGATTGATATTTTGTTGGTTATTTTATGCTTAAAATTTCAAGTATTGTTATTTATGTGATTACTTCTTTATTTGCATGCGTGGTTGTCTTACTTCCTGTTTTATATTATTGAGTTTAATCGACGACAACCTATGAATGACGCAAGTCATTTGCTGGGCCATGTCACCTGCTTACATTCCGTATTTTTGGGAAGCGGGGTGTGACAAGATTTGTGATATATGTGGAAAATGAGACTTACTACGAGAATGTGAGAGTTATTAAGAGCAAGTGGAATGTGGTGATTGTCGGATATGGGATGGATGCGACTATAGTTTCCAGTAGCTTGAGCCAACTTACTCGACTGCAACCTTCGGTAAAATTGGAGTTCTTTAGTTTTTTACATGTTCTTCAATCTATATATATGATCACAAATTATTAATTCTTTTGTTAAACCCATTGTTTTTTTCTCAAAAATAATTACATCTTAGAATTCAAAAAATAAAAAAGAAATACAACTTCACTAATTCTCATCGGTCATATTATTCATACCAAAAAAATGTAGCTGTTTTCGGCAAGGGCCTCATTGTAAGAGACATGGGATTCCGCAATTCCACAGACCCACAAAAGGATCAAGTAATCGCCCTCGACCGCTCCATCTTCTACCGTTGTCGCTTCGACACTTACTAAGACACCCTCGACACCCACAGCCTCAGTCACATTCTACCGCGAATGTAGCATTTATGGCACAATAATTTCATCTTTGGTAATGCAGCAATAGTCTTTCAAAACTATAACATACTTCTCAAAGCCCCCTTTCTCGATCAACAAAACACAATCACAGCTCAGGAAAAAATCGATCCGAACTAAAATACATGCATCTCGATCCACATCTGTACATTGTGGTCTTACGGGAATTTGACCTCGGGTAGGGTTTACCTAGGGAGACCAGGGAAACCCACTCAACAACAACGATTGTGAGGATGATGATCAGGGCCACCCCCCTAGTAGAGGCGACCGCCTGAGACCTCCGAATTTTTCCTAATTTTAGGGGGGCCCAAATCCCCCCTATATCTACAATTCTAGATAAGTTAAGAAAGAATCGCTTTAGGTGGTTTGGACATATCAGGCGTAGATCTAGTAGTGCCACAGTTAGAAAGAGTGATTTGATAAGTATTAAGGGTAGAGTTAGGGGTAGAAGGATATCTAAACTAACTTTGGTGGAAACAGTGAGAAAAGATATGATACATTGTGACCATACAGAAGATATTGCGCTAAACCGAGCAGAATGGAAAACCAGGATTCATGAAGCCGATCCCAAGACCATACAGAAGATATTGCGCTAAACCGAGCAGAATGGAAAACCAGAATTCATGAAGCCGACCCCAACTAGTTGGGAAAAAGTTGTTGTTGTTGTTGTTGTTGTTGTTGTTGTGTATTTTGTACGTAAAGCAAAATTACAATTTTGTACGTAAAGAAAAATTACAATTTGTATATTTGTATAATTGTTATTAGGGACCCCTAAATTTAATTATTTGGGCCTTTATATACATATTTTAAATTACTTGGGCTAGTGCTTGATTGATTTTAATTTATTTAAGCTTTTGTGGGCATTTTGTTGATTTATTGATTGAATTTGGGGGTTTCAAATCCATCTCCAATCCACAACCCGCACCCCCACCCAACCAACACCTGCACCTGCACCCGCTTAATCCAATACCCTACACTCCAAATCTAATCCATCTCCAATCTGTTTCTTTCTCCCCAAGTCTCACAATTCATTTTCTGCCCAATCACTAATCTAAATCCCCAAATCAATCTTCTGCCCAATCCCCATCTCCGACTTCCTTCTCCATCTCCTAACTCCTGAAGTCCTAAGCTAAGTCATAATTCTTGAACCTTCATTCAATCATTTCTTGTGTACACTACACTCGATCGTTGTTAAATGAGAAAAAACATGATATAAGATGGTTTGTCTATTCGACTAGTTTGAATAAGGTATTTTGTTTTTGTTATAAGTTGTTAAAAAAAGAATGGAACAATAGTCAGCTGGCAAGCGAAGGGTTTAAATATTGGCATAATATTAGTCATTGACTTCAAAATCATGAAGAGAGTGAAGACCACATAAGTATCAGTCATAGACTTCATTACTTTTTAAGTGTGATGGATTAAGCTATTTATTCACTCAATAACAGGTTTGAACAATTTGAGAAATATGAAGAAAAAAAAATCTTTGATTTTTTGTTTGATTTGTAAAAGTTGAAAAGTCTACATGATGATAAGTTGAAAGCTTATTGTGCTACTCTTGAAGGCTTTCTACATCATGATTTCCATTATGATATTAATAGGGATAATTTGTTTTTAGAGTTGAAACGCCTAAAAAAAATTACCAGCCGAAGCAAAAAAAAGCAAATTGACGTGCTTAATTATTTGCAAAGGATGGATGAGATATTTCCATATGCATGGATCGCGTATAGGATATTTTTGACCATATGAGTTACTGTTGCTTTTGCAAATTGAAGATTTTCAAAGTTGAAAATTGTCAAGTATTATCTTCGTTCAACCATGTCTCAAGAAAGATTGAATGAATTAGGCCTATTATATGTTGAGAAGGAGATGAAAGAAAAGCTTGATTATGAACGTTTAATTAGTGAGTTTGCTGCACGGAATGCGAGAAGAAGTCATACTATATTGTAATAATAAAATATCTTATTTTGCCTTGAATAATGTGCAAATTTTTTATATACGTTTTTTTGAATGTATGGGGGCTTATTTCGGGAGTTCGCTTCCCCCCCCCCCCCCCCCGCGAACTCAAGGCCGGCCCTGACGATGATGAACGGGTTTACCGACCTGCAGGGTGGTTTCCATGGAACGGAATGTCTGCTCCTGATACCTGGTCTTAATATGATCTTCTATTCGGAGTACCAATATTTCGGTGCAGGGGCAGTAATGAAGAACAAGGTCAGGTGGAAGGGGTTGAAGGTTATGAATTCTCAACAGGCTGCTATGTTCACAGTTGGGGGATTTTTGGGAGGGTGTTCTTGGATTTCTAAGACAGGTGTACCCTATGCTTCTGGGTTGTAAGAGGAATTTATTGACATTTCTGTTGTTTTTTTTTTTTAAATTTTTTTCATGATCTGCTCTGTTCTTATTTAAACTAGTAGTTTTTATGCTATTGATGTGAGGATTGAACTTTGTAATGGGACTAAACATAGCAATCAAATTTGTTTATTTCAATCAACTGAAATTTTCGTTTCATAACACATTAATTCACAATATTCAGAGAAGTATATGTTTGTAACTTAATAAGTTATCATAATTGATGTTGATCTTCTACAAAAACAAAAGTGAAGAATTCTATCATAGCATCCTGTGATTTGTATCATGAAAACCAGGATGTGAAAAATATTATATATACATATTCTCAATCTCTCAATTTAACTCATATAAATAGAAAACAAAAACATTTTCCCAAACCAGAATCATCCATGCATGCATGCGCGCAGCAGCCCTTCCAAACTTTTCCATTACATGCACAGACCTGCATCCTTTTTATCCTTCTCTTTCTTCCTATCTCTCTCTCTTAGTTGAACAACCCCATCCTCACCGGAACGACCAAGCCCGGGATGTTGATCCAATCGGCGAGCTGAATAAACGCCGATGGAGTGAATGTATTTGCAACCTGTCTCGTCAATGTGGGCTTAACTCCTCCCCACTTGACCCTTTTTGTTGTGCTGGCTCCCTCCCCTTTGTTGCTGAACTCGGCGTAGAAGCAAGTTCCCTTGCTTTTCTCGTCGTTGTTCCATGGGAAATAACCTTCAGGGCTGATGAAACCATCAATCTCAGATTCCATGATTATTGTCCTTGAATATGCCTTCCATGGCCTAGCAAGGTAGGTAGGGAACTGTTCCTTGACCGGGACAAGGTCCGGGTCAGGTATGATTTTGCTGTTGTGGATAATGAACCCGGTGCTCTCCTGCGCCTCCGCTCGCCCATGGGCGGTCACCATATTCTTCTGGTTCGGGTCTGGGCGGCGCACGGCAATGGTACAGAGTTGAAAGACGGCGGAGGCATCCCCAAAGATGAAGTCGACAGTGCCAGAGATGACGCAGGCGCGGTAGTACTGGCGATGGACGTGCGCGTAGAGGGTGTCTTGGTAGCCGTCCATGCGGCAGTTGAGGAAGATGGAGCGGTCGGACTGGACACGCAGGGCGACCGCCTGGTGGCCTGGTGGGCCTGCTGTGTTGCGGAATCCCATGGCGATGGCCACGAACCCATTTCCAACGGCAGCTGAATATTGAAAATTCAAGGTACAAATCATATCACAAAATATATATATATATATATATATATATATATATATGAAACGCGGAGGGCCTTCAACCCATCATTGATGATAAAAGAAAACATATATAACATACCAAATGTAGCTGAATAAAAAATATATACATGAATAAAAAATTCGACAAAAATTAGATTTTATGTTATTTGTGCATCAAATGTTTGCAAAATGAATGTAGATTTGGGGCACGTACATACCAAATGTAGCTGATTGAAAGGTCCCGAAACCACCTGTGTGGCTTCTAGATCCTGTTACAATCGACTTCTGGGATCCTTCTCCGAACATGGTTATGTTCTCCATGTCCTTTGTGATCTCCACAATCTCGTCGTATATGCCCGGCTTCACATAGATTACATACCTTCAAACCACAACCATATTGATCATGACACAATAAGAAAAGTACTTTAAGCTAATATAATCTAACAAAGGAATTACGTACCTCCCGACATAATTTTTTGGCATTGCTTTGAGACAATCGTTGATGGTCGTGAACTGGCCGCTCCCGTCCTTGGCAACCGTTGCGTTAGGTGTTAAATTCTCCGTGGCGCTCTGTTTCAGCGCCCTCCTTTCGTTCTCCTCTACCCACAACGGAATGTCATCGGGGTTGCCATTATTATATAATACAGTAGTAGTAGGAGTAATATTTTGCTCTTCCTCGGTAAGCAATCTCCGTTTGAACCCTGGAATCTGTAATTGGGAAAGGAATGTCGCAGTTCTTCCAGCAATTGCTATAGCATTGCTCGTCAGCTCGTTCACTTTCTTCATCGCAACCTTCATCTTGTCCTGGGACTCACCTTCGGGGAAGGCATCAACGCAAGTTTCTTGGTATGATCGAACGGCACTGAGCCAGTTTCTGAACTCTGGTCCTAATTCAGGGAAGTCCTCTAAGCTGTGGATTTCCATCCTGTCAATCGTGGCATCAAGCTCAATCTTTGAATGCTCAAACATTTTGTTGCAGACTTCAAGTGCGGCTTTGATGGCAGGATCTTCACTGGTCTCGTACTCATCCTTGTTGCCAAAGGCAATGCCAACCTCATCCGAGACGGCAGTGACCGAGGCCTTGATGAGTTCCTTTGGGTTTACTGAACCAGAGTCTGCAACCTTGCTTAGGGTTGACGTGCAAGTTTCCTTGTAATCAGTATTGAAGCAGATGGTATCGACAACCTTAGTACTTGTAGCTAGTGCAGGGATCCCATCAGGGCTAGTACTAGTACTAGTACTAGTACCACGGTTGTAGTGGCTGTGGCTGTTGTTTTCGACGTTGGTGCTACCATCTGCATTATTGTTGTTGTAGACTACGGCAACAGATGCAACAATAGCTATGATTACAATGACTGATACAGAACCACCCGCGATCATGATGTTCCTGCGGCGCCTTTGGGCCAGCTCTTGCCTCCGCCTCTCCGAGAGGGGGCCAAATTCTTGGAATGCCGACATTTTCCCCTCTTTTTGTTGTTGTTGTTGTTGTTGTTGTTGTTGTTTTCAGGGGTTACAGAGCTCTTTCTTCTTTACTCTTAATTTCCTCTCTCTGCCTCTTGGGAGGCACAAAGCAAAAAGCAGAGAGAAGAAGAAAGAGATTGGATATGGAAGAAAAGGGAAGGAATTTATTTTAAGGGTGTTGGTTCTTTCTTGGCTTTCTAAGAATAGCAAAGGACTGAGAGTACGTGCTTTGTGGTGAGGAAAATATGAAAGTTAGTTACCAAAGTTTAAGGGGTAATGAGAGATCGAAAAGAGTTGCCTACAACATATAAATTTCATGCTATTTCTGGGCATTGTAATTTTCTCAGCAATTCATCTAAAGTTGATCGATCATAAGGCAGAAATAGATCCCAACAAAATCATCTCCGTGTATACAAATATAGGATATTTGACGAGATCCAGTAGTGAAGATGCCAGACACTTGTTTCATTTATCGCAGTTTGGAACTTGTTAGAGAATTTCCAGGGCATGGCCGGCCTGCACAATTGGGTGTCCTCTCAGGAATGTCACCGAGTCATTCTCACTACAAATAACCGCATTAAGCGCATGCAACTGCCCGTGCGTGCTGTTTTTGTTTTTTTTTTTGATTTAAAGATGACCCCGTCATCGCTTCATTAATGCGGCATTAAAGAAACAAAGTAGTACTAATTACATGTGCTCGGAATTTCCAAGAAATCCCTGATAACAAAACATCAAAAGCCTAGTGAGCGTTATGTACACATCTCATACTACTGTTGCTAATTTGTGAATGCCTGCCTCAAAAAATCATTGAGGAGATCGAACATCCGCGTTAATGGGCATCAGGAATGTTGAACATCACCCACATTTATTTTAAGGTCGGTGTTTATCTAGCACTACCAACAACCCACCAAGTTACTCCTCATCAAGATGAACTTATTGCATTTATGAAATTCCTTGCTGGCTTGATACAGATCAAACAAAACAAAGCAGCCAAATAGTTATTAGCTTCAAATGCCTTGTCTGTACGCCGCTTCCAATTAAGTCACTGATGGATCTTTCACTTCGGAGTAACAAGTTTGCAAAGCTCCAATTATACTTGTATCAGTGTTGATATGGAGGAGGTCTTCTGTCGAAAATTTTGCCGAAATGCCCCTATTTTTGAAAATAATTAGCGAACTGCCCTTGTTTCCAAAACATTTAGCGAGATGCCCTTGTCTGTGACACGTCAGCAACAAACGTTATTGGGAAAAACGGCATAGGTTATTTCCATGCCGTTCTTCCCAATAACGGCATCTGTTTGAAAAAAAAATTGCATGCCGTTATTTGGAATAACGGCATAGGTTGTTTTGTTTTTCGAGAGCTTGTAGTCTCCACTTAGAGAAAAAATTGTAAGTATGAAAAACCTTATAACAGATGCCGTTATTCCGAATAACGGCATTCTCAATACTGATGCCGTTATTCCGAATAACGGCATCAGTTATAAATTTTTTTAATAAAAAAGGAACTTATTATTCATCTTCTCTGATCAATAAGTAAGAAAAAAAAAAAAAAAAACTTTATAACTGATGCCGTTATTCCGAATAACGGCATCAGTTATAATTTTTTTTTTTTTTTTTTACTTTTTATTAATTTTTTCTGTTTCCAAACAACAGCAAGAGTGCATATTGATATATAACTGATGCCGTTATTCCAAATAACGGCATCAGTCATTCGAATGCCGTTATTCAGGATAACGGCATTGTTTATAAGTTTTTTTCACACTTAGAACTTTTTAAACTTAGAAAAATCACACTTGTAAGACAAATATACTGATGTCGTTATTCCCAATAACGGCATGCAATTTTTTTTTAAACAGATGCCGTTATTGGGAAGAACGGCATCGAAATAACCTATGCCGTTTTTCGCAATAACGTTTCTTGCTGACGTGTCACAGACAAGGGCATCTCGCTAAATGTTTTGGAAACAAGGGCAGTTCGCTAATTATTTTCAAAAATAGGGGCATTTCGGCAAAATTTTCTCTTCTGTCACACCCCAAAACAACGCAGCTTGAATTGAGAACGCAACAGCGGCAACATATGATGTACAAGATTGTATCTCATACCCATGCTAAGCATTTAATAACGAAAAACCTAGTTCCAAACTTAGTACATAATACTAATGACATCTATCCCATAGAATAATACAACATTTGTCGGCGCGGCGACTTTTGCTGCCCTACCTGTCCTTCGTGCTCTCCTTCTTGCTTTCTCCACCTTCCCTATTTGTATTTGTGCTTCAATTTTTAAGCAGATCGCTTAGATACTTGCATTTCCTTTGTCTATATTGTTAATTTTCGAACATTTTTTGCTAGTTTTACTTCTTGTAAACTGGTTGTACTTCGTATGTATCTCTCGGATTTATTATTTTTTTATTAAAAAAAAATTAGACTAGAGTCTTTTGACTATAACCATTTATCCCCCCCCCCCCCCCCTCCAACAAAAAAAAACACATTTATTTTACGAACATAGATAAATTTTCAAATTCAAATGCATCTATTAATAGCATGCTCCTTTAGTATGATGCTTCAGAAATATACTCCATAACTTTAAATGGTATATGGAAAATGGTGAAAACAACAAAGTGAGTTACATGCCCAATAAGTATGACAACCCTCATTAGTGGATCAGACAAGTTGTATAAAATAATTTATAATCTTGCAGCCGTTTAGAATGTACAATAATTATAACCAGGAAATTGATGTGATCATATTACTAACAATATTATTAGAAAGTTGATATGCCGTTATAGAAATATGTAATATAACAAAATTTTAAAACAATAATTGATTTAAGTAATGTGATAACAGTATACAGTTATAATAATGAATGAATTAATAATGCAAATTCAAACTTTACTAATTCAAATGATAAAGTATGATGTGAATTCATACAATAGCAGAACAAAAACAATTCAGAATACCATTATAGTTCGGTTCCAAAATACCTCTAAACTTGTCTTTTCCATGGCTACATATTATAGCCCAGTAGCACGGACACATCAATAGTAAAAGTCTCCCTGGGATGAATGCACTAACATTGTCATATGTTTTCCCGAAGGCCAGTAAATACTTGCAAGTCGATAATTACCCGAAGGCGGTTATCAATATATGCAAGTCAATAAATGTCCTAGGGTCAGTAATCGTGTACTCACAATAACCATATGACAGGCTCACAATAACAGTAGCATAGTCGGACTCATGAGGGTTTCTTTGTTATTTTAGAAATATTCATTTCTTGTTCCAGTAATTTCAGTAAATCATATTCATTCTCGTTTGCATAACAATAAGATAGGAAAATCAAATAATATTTTCTCTTTGTGTTTATGCTAATAATCTTGTTGAAATCTCATTAGACATAAATCAGAATCCTTTAAGGTAATTAAAAGATCTTGTATTTTCATAAGCAAACCTCTCAACTTTTAAGATTAATCCAATTTACATAATCGTATTCCAATAGTAAAGTCATACAAAAATCTCACAATGTCTAATCTAATTTTATGTATTTAAAATAACATACTTTATAGTTGTCACATGTAGATAGTGTGATAAACAATTTACATAATATAGTATAAAAAATAATAATGAGGAGAAGTCATTTTACTCACCTGGATAAATCTTATATTTCAATTAGTCTTCAACAATTCCTGCAATAATAGCAATATTATATTATAGCCAAAACAAACCAGAATCATTTACGACCTTATTCTATGTGTATAAAAGAGTTAAAACTATCAATAAGCGTCTAATATTATTATGGATTTTACCATAATTTTTCTATAATTTATAGTGTCTTAACACAATAAATGGGTTAAATGATAATATATATTCAATATTGGGTCTAATAAAAAATTTCCATTTTCTTTGTTATGTTAGAGCATTTGTAGCCGTTGAAGAGAAAATATGGATATATGGATAAATGGAAATAAGAATCGAACTTTTGCTGCACTCGTTAAAAGCTATTTTTTAGCTTTCTATCGTAAAATAATAAGCGACGGCACATGAAGTGCCGTCGGAGGAAAAAAAAAAATTAAAGCCGAAGGGAGGGACGGCACTCGAAGTGCCGTCCGACACATAAAAAAATTGGTCCTCGGAATGCAAAAAAAATTACAAAAAAAATATAAAAAATTACAAAAACAGTTCAAAAATTACAAAAAATTAAAAAAACATTTTAGAATTTACAAAAACATTTCAGAAATTGCAAAAACAAATAAAAAAATTGCAAAAAACTCCAGACATGTTGTCCGACATAATCGGAAAGTTTCGTAAATAAAAAATTACAAAAACATTTCAGAAATTACGAAAAAAAATTACAAAAACATTTCAGAAATTGCAAACAAAAAATTAAAAATTGCAAAAATATTTTCAAAAATTGCAAAAAAAAATCGAAAATTACAAAATCAAGGACGACACTTCATGTGCCGTCCGAGGAATTTGGGCTGGAATTTTTTTTTCTTCAAAGGACGACACTTCATGTGTCGTCCGATTGGATTTGGGGTGTTTTTTAATTGAAAAAAAAAATATCAAGGTACGGCACTTCAAGTGCTGTCCGACGAGGAAAAAATTATTTTTTGGATGGGACAGCACTCGAAGTGCCGTCGCTCAAATATGGATATTTCTCAGATCGATTCTCATTTATGGCACACGACTGTAGCGATTTATCGATAAAATCGATATTTTGCAAACGAGTGCAGCACGTTTCTTAGCCAAAAAATTGGTTTCGGGTTTGGGTTTTCCCCCCCCCAACAAGGTTTGACCCGAAATTAAACCTAACCCAATATAACCCTACTTAATCTCCTTCCCCTGTCTCCTCCATTTGGCATTCTTATGTCTGAACCCAACAAAACATAACAAAACAAAAACCCAAACCGACAATATTCTGTCATAATTTCAACCCTCAATCTCTACGGTTTACTGTTTTTTTTTCCATAATTGATGGGATTACATAGATCCAAAACCCAAATCAAATCCCCATGTGTTTCCCTCATTTTTTTTCTTCATTTAGTCAAATTTCTCATTTTCAATCTTGATGGCGGTCAAAAATGGTGGCTTCAAAATTCTACCCTAGGGTCCTATAATTCACATAGTTTAATTCATGGTATTACCTCTTCAATCTTCTTTAATTTCAATTCATAAAAGTTGCAAGGAAAAACTATTATGTGCTAAATTTCAATTCATATCATGATACGAAATTAATACATCAATGCCGTTGCTGATGAGCTCGACAATATTGTTCAAGTTCTTTTTTTTGGAAAAAAAAAAGTGACCCAACAGTCACCTGTTTCATTAATGAGAATTTATTGTTCAAGTTTTCAGTGCATCGTACATTAGAAATTGACCACTGAATCCATCTGTATGCATATCTACCCTATTTCCTACACAACTATATATCCTGTTCGTTTTTATTTTTACTCTGTAAACTCCGATGCATACACGACGCCGGTGGGTGGCAACCACAAATCCCCGTCGATGAACTGGGCCACCGTAAAATTTGCAGCGTCAGCCGAACTATTAATTGCATGGTAACCGGGCCAGTTGACACGATTAGCAACCCCAGAACCCGCCCCGTAGTTCATGTACTCAGCGTAGTACAATGTACCAAGCGCAAAATCGCCATCCCAAGCTAGCCACCCTTCTGGCCTGATAACGTCGTCAATGTATGATTGCATGACCATTGTCCTCGAGAACTGCTTCCATGGTCTTCCGAGGTATGTGTAAGTTTGGTTCAGTGAGCTCGCTAGGTCGGAATCAGCCGTGATGTTACAGAACTGTAGGGAAAGTCCCGTGTTTTGGTCTGGGTCTTGGCGTCCTTGCGCAGTGATAGTATTCTTTTGAGCCGGTAAAGGGAGGCGAGCTATGATTTCCGAGTTTTGGATGACCGCAGCTGCGTTGCCAAAGATGAAGTCGACGGTGCCAGTAATAATGCAGTCTCTGTAAAACTGACGAAGGCCGTGTGCATACAGAGTGTCCTGGTAGCCTCTTATGGCACAACTGTAGAACACCGAGAGGTCCGAGTCTGAGCGGAGGGCGACTGCTTGATGCTTGTCGGGGCCTGCAGTGTTCTCGATCGTCAGGTCTCGAGCAATGAACCCTTTTCCTGATACAGCTGCAACATACACAATAATATCGTTTCAAATGAATTGCGCAAAAAAAATGGCTGAAAAGAAAATGTAGTGCTCGACTTCACTGGCAATCAAAACAGGAAGAAACCATCCACAGTCGTGATTGCCAAAAAAAAGGGCATATAGTGTATATAATATTTGTTGCAGCAGTCATCGAATGTTATATTATAGCAATTAAAATTAAAAAATATATAAGATGGACTTTGGAGATCCGTCGGAGGGCGAAAAGTGCATGAGATCAATTATTTTATATAAAAATCGTCAGACGGTCGGAAGAAGAAAAAAAAATCAAAAAAGCTTAGATTTTTTTAACATGTAAAAAGATTTTTTAGTGAAAAAAAAAAATTTGTGGGTCCCTCCAAGGACGGATCTTCAAGATCTGTCCAAGAGGGTAACCCTATTATTGAACAATATTTTTATTCGGAAATTTAAAAAAAAAACGTGGGACGGACCGTGAAGATCCGTCCGACGAATTAAACAATAGTTTTTCGGCGTGGGACGTCCATCCTGTATAATATACATAATTCCTATATCTGCTCTCATATATAGCAATCTACTGTCGCAAAATGGTTAAAATATGTATAAATAGCAAACAACTACACTTTTTTAGCTAAAGTATGCATATCATGCATAAATAGCAAACAACTATGGATACTCTAAATGAAACTAGGGGAGGGTCTAGCCCACCTTTTTTAATCAAAAAAAAAAAACTATGGATGCTCTAAACAAGATGAGATTCTTCAATGGCGACAAATCAATGGGTAGGCAATCCAAGGGAGAAGTAGAACTGTAGAAGTCAAGGTCTCACGACGCGTTGAGCATCAGCTTCATCCTTGTTTTCTTTCTGATATAAATCAACGTTTTGCCATTGTTGTCATCACAATTGGTATCAACATGGACAACTTGTCTGATTGTATTAACTAATTAAGGCCCAAAAATTACTAGAATCTTAAAAAGATCAAGTGCCTATTATAAATTAAGGTTAACGCGTCTAGTTACATCCACAGTCGTTTTTTATATTTGCCAATTTCTCATTTTATGAGAAAGGACTGTCTGCAATCGTTTGCTATTTTCTCATGAAATAGCAAAGTTGCTACGGTCCCTTCTCAAAAATAAGAAACGAAATTGCATTTCTTAAAATATAGGAGACGACATAACATGTTCCGTCCCAAATTTTTTTGAATTTTTTAATGGGATCGGACGAGACAACTTGTTTCGTCTGACAATTAAATTTATTTATTTATTTATTTATTTTTGATCGGACGGTCTGATTCGGCTGGAGAAAAATCAAAAAAATCAAAAAAATCAAAAAAAATGCTCGGACGAGACACGTTGTCTCGTCTCAAGCAAAAAAGCTTGGGACGGGACAACATGTCCCGTCCAGGTATTCAGGGTGTAATTAGGGGTAGGTTTAGTGGATATAATTAGGTTTAGTGGGTGTTTAATTAGGTTTTAGGTAATATTATATTATTTAATTTATTTAATTAACATATTTTAATAGTTAGTGAGTAATTAATTAAATCTTTTATAAAAAAAAACTAACGGACGACACATCATGTCTCGTCTTTCTCAAAAATATAGTAAACAACCACTGCACACGATTTCGCTATTTGCATTTGCTGTAGCTGCTATATTCTTAAAAAATGAGAAACACCATTGTGGATGCTCATGTAAGAAATTAACCGATGTACAACAAATAAAAGCTCACCAACAGTAGCAGACCCGTAAGTGGTCCAACCATCAACGAAATTCCGACTGCCCGAAATCACTGTCTCGTCCATCCCATCCCCAACCAACATCACGTTCCACTTCCTCTTATTCACGTACACATTCTCATAGTAAACCCCACTCTTCACATAAATCACAAACCTATCCGTACTTTTCTCCGGCGCGGCATCCAATGCGTCACCCACAGACAAATAATCCCCGCTCCCGTCCATCGCCACCACCAAATCAGCATCCTCCGCTCCCGGTAGCTCCATCAGCCTTCGCCTGTCCGCTTGTGAAACCCACTTTGGAAACGATGATGGTGACATCAGCTTTCTGTTTGGATTAGACCCTGTTTCGATACGAGGTTAGGTAAGACAAGTGAAAGTTACTATGACATGTGACTTGCATATATTTACCTATAGTTATGTATCTTTAATAGGCTAAATTTAAAAAAAAGCACACAAAACTTTTGACCAGTTTAAAAAACGTACGTACTGCACTAAATTTCTTTTTATAAAAAAATGACACAATATTTAAATAAGGTCTACTGTGCTAGTTAGGGTTAGGGTTAGGATATGGTTTTAAAAAACCACTTTTATCTTTCATTTGTGTTTAAAAAACCACACTCATTTTTTATTTGTGTTTAAAAAAATTCACTTAACTAATCAGATATTTAAATAAACTTCCCGAACTAACCATAACCCTAACCCTAACTAACCCAGTGGATCGCATTTAAACATTGTGTGTCCATTTTTAAAATAAAAAAAATTTAATGTAGTTTTTTTAAACTGGCCAAAAATTTTCTGTATTTTTTTTAAAAATTTTGCCAACTATAATATGTTCAGTTCATATTTTTTTACAGTAGTTACTATGGATTACCTAACCTGAAAATAAGATACATAGGTATCTTACATGGGTACGTATATGCATGACTTATGAGTGCAGAAGTCTTCAGTTAAAAATTACCTGCAGGTATTCTACCTTTGGCCTCAGCGAGGGATTGGGAGATGAGGTTGGTGACAGAGGAGAGTCCAGGGTTGACTAGCGACTGAAGGAGGGAGGACGATGTGGAGGCAATGGAATCAAGACAGGTCCCCTGGTTTCCTAGTGCGGCGGAGAGGTAAGACATGAGATCGGAGGGGCGGTCGGCCGTTCCGAGGGATGGTGAGGGGGAGAGGACTAGGGAGAGTTGGGAGGTGGAGAGGTCGAGGAGTTCGAGGCAGTCAGAAACTGCAGAGGAGAGGCGGCGATCGACGGAGGAGATGGGGCCTGAGAAGGTGGAGATGGTGGAGGTGAGGGTGGAGATGGCCGAGATGGCGGATTTGATGGAGTCAAAGGAGGGAGATGAGGTGGCAGGAGAAGAGAGGAGGAGGGGGATGAAGAAGAAGAGAATGTAAGTGAAACGGAGAGGCATTGTGGCTTTGAGGAGTAGAGTGTGAGAAAAGGAGGGAGGGAGGGAGGGAGTATATAGTGTGTTTGAACCAGTGTTTGGGCTTGTAGGCACGTGCATGGTGCACACAATTATTATTATTATTATTATTTTGGAAACTAGAAAGATATCTGACTTGTTGTATTTTGGTTTATTTACATCTTTATTAGTGTTAATTATAACGTTACTGGATATGTAGTAGAGATTGTAGTAATTAAGTAGGCATTTTTTCTGTTACACTGAACGTAAAGACTTTGATGTGAATTAATATTCATCAAGACTATGAATAAAATTTATAGTCAATCAATTAATTTACGAAACTCAGTGAGAATTAATATTCATCAAGACTGATGTTGTTTGTTTTTTGGGTGTGTGGGGACAACAAGTGTGCGTTATTGTAATTTGCATAGTAGAAGATGTGGTACTGGTGCTAGTCCAATCCTCGGCTGTAGGATCGCCTCGAGGGTAGCCGGAGGGAGGTAGAGGTCGGATGCTCAGCTCGAGTCTCGTAGCTCGGCTCGGATCTCAGTAGCTGCGCTTGGATCTTCAAGGCTCGGCTCGGACTCTTGTACCTGCACACTGCATAGTTACATCGGGATAAGTCCCAGCGACAGGCCCTCCAACGATCTAGTCAGTCACTGAGAAAACAGCAGTAGCTAGGGTTCATGTGGGAAAAAGTTTATTACCCTTGGAAGTGAGGAGGGGGTCTGGTAATTATAGGCAGAGATAAGCGGATATGAGACCCTAACGGACTGGGTCGGACCCGTTTTTCTATGGGCCCGAATGGGTGAAGTCCGTTTGACCTGCTTTGACCTGATGATCATGGAGGAGCAAAATTTGAGGAGATCTGATGGCCCGGAAGAGGCCACATCATCTACCCCATATCAAATACTGAATAAAATTTCTATAGATACATGTTTATATAGTTACCCTTGAAAAAAAAAAATTCATGTATAAAACATACTGATTATTTGAGTTGTACTATTGTAACTAATTAAATAGTTGGGGTTAATTGTGTTTTATTGGACATCTCTATGCCAGACCATCTATTTAATATCAACTAATATACTGTACATACAATGCACGTCTACAAAAAAGTAAAGTCATCAAATTAAATAAATATATATCGAATAAGAAAAAAAATAATTTATACTTGAATGTTTTGATTTGGGCTACACGTGCGGTGCACATTTATATTTGTTGGATATAGTTTGGACATGTATTATATGTGTTTATATAGTTATAGAGTTAGAGTTTGTTTGTTATAAATCCCAACTCTCCCATTAAAATAGTAAAGAAGTAAATACATCATATTATAGATATATAGATGAATAATAATTTACACATGTGATGCATGTTCAATATATATATATATATATAAAATTAAGTCAAAAATCTGACATAGTGAGGACTCGAATATAAAACCTTCTTCATATTAGTTATGCACGATCGCACGTGTTGGTAGATTGACAAATGACACTAAGGCCGTTTTCCATTATAATATTAGAGATTAGAGATTAGAGATTTTTGTATAGTTAAATCTCAACAGAACTTAGTTCTTGCACATGTATAACATTTGGTAACTGACCTTACAATATAAGTGGTTTCATTCTAAATGTATTCAACACAAGAGTCACTTATTAATATCCCCAAAATTCCTAGCTGTTACAATCTACCACCTACACGTTACTTTCACACAGACAAAACATAGAAGAGCTAGGCACCACAACATTTTTGGGCTACACCGGCAAAACTATATCCCGGCGTTTTATTAGTAGTGCCGGAGTAGGATTGGAGCAGGAAGACATCACAAAATTTTAGACACCTACACCGGCATTTTATTACAGTGCCGGGTATGTAGAACATACACCGGCATTTTTTTGGAAAACGCCGGTATTGGTATATCCTACACCGGCGCTTTAAGTTAAAACGCCGGTGTAGCCGTATGGAATAAATTTACCCATCGAAACCCCTATACCATTTCAGTAATCGATCCCCAATTCTTTTTTCCCCAATTTTTTCCTCTCTCTCTCTCCCGCGCTCTCCCGCCTCTGCTTGACGTCATTGCTGTGCCCACCGTCGTCGTCCCCGCCGTCTGTCGTCATCCCCGCACTCGTCCCCGTCGCTGTGCCCTCCATCGCCGTCGTTGTGCCCTCCTCAAGCAAAAGGTAACCCCTCAATCTCCTAGGGTTTGGTTAGATTTTTACTGGGTTCAGAAAAAGAGAAAGAAGAAGTCGACCTAGCTTAGGTCAGCTATGTCTGGTGCGCCACCGTGGTGGTGTTCAGGGCGGAAGCGTCGGTGGATTGCGTGGTGGCCACCGGCCTCCGGCTGAATTTGAAGAAGGAGAATGTGGTGTTATGAGCTAGGTTTAGGTTGCTTTTCATAAGGGGCAACCTTAAATTAACTCTTTTTGGGGAAAATTCATTTGGGAGATGGATGCCCTAGTTGGAATTGTGATGTTTTGTTGAGTGCATGAAGTTTTGAAGGCTGACATGATCTTCTTCAGCTTATTGCATCATGATCTTTGTTGTATTGCTTCAATTCATGAATTCTGTCGAATCTTTTGAGTGTTGTTTATTTTTGTAGAAGTATATAATTAAGCATAAATGGGGATTGTTTGGTTTTTAATAAATAAGCTATAGATGGAGATGCTTTAACTGAATTCATCAATTTGATGCTATAACTGGGGAATAGCTTTCTTTCCTTTGTGGTGGTTTATGTTCATTTTAGTATCTTTGATAAATTTGAAACTATATATCTTCTTTAATTTACTGTGTTTAACATTTATCAGTTTTTTGTGTCTCTTGTTCTTTGGTTGTCTTTTATGTTTGATGATGTGGTTCACTACAATAAAAGAGGTCTACTCCGGCATTTCATCAGCTGTGTTTTATTGTGCTTCTGTGATTCTATTTGTGTGGAATTGTTGTGCTTCTATGATGAAGGAACATCCTATTTCTGGAGACTTACACAGTGAACATGGAAATCGAGGAGTTGGTTGTCACAAGTTTGGTTAAGTTTGTTTTGTCCTGGTTGGATAGATTGAAATAGGCTATGAATCAAAATTTGATGTTAACAAAGTACATTCGGAACTGTTTGGGCTTTCATATTATAAGAAAGAGACGGAACATACTTGACAAGTGCAAATGATGCATATAGGCAAGAGAAAGAAGAAGTTTTATGCACTCTCCATGGCATACTTATAGCATCCTTCAAGCAATGTGAGAAAGGTCATTATGGTTCCGTAAGTTTGTTTCCGTATGTGGTTCATTATGGTTTACATTATTTTCGTATGTAGTTATCAGAAAACATTGATTCACAATATGAGAAAGGTCAATTGTTTTGTAGGATTGCAAGTAACTTTGCCAGGTTTTGAGAATTTTGGAGACCAAACATGTTGATCTCACTTAAATAGATACCTTTACACAAGCTTATTTCAAGTGAGTATACAACTTTAAAGCTTCTTAGATTGTACTCAGTAACTATTAGATCAACCTCCTTGAGTTAGGAGTTATGACTACATAAATCTTATGTTTGACATTTTTTCTTCTACATTTGCAGATTGGAGACGTCGTGGATGAAACGAAGAGTGCGAGTTGTGTTGATGTTAGGCACTCAAGAATTTTTTGTCGTCAGTTTTAAATTTGCGAGTTGTGTTGATGTTAGACACTCAAGAATTTTTTGTCGTCAGTTTTAAGTTTATTGGATGAACTTTTGTATCAGTTTATTGTGTTTCTATGTTAGTATGTTTTTATATATTTGTACACAAATTTGCGAAACATTTATAGTTATAATGGTGTATTGACATTTTCGATAAATCGATTTTTATTTGTATCAGTAGATTTTTTTTTGTATACAGTTAAAACAAAATAGCGTTCCTAAAATGCTGTAAAAAACCACAAATATCAAAACAATAGCATTTTAAAAATGTTGTATGTTTGATTCTATTAGTGGATTGTCTAACGATAGCGTTGCCAAAACGCTATAAATTGTATAGCGTTTTAACAAAACGCTATAGAAACTATAGCGTTTGCCGAACGCTATAGATTCTATAGCATTTTACAAAACGCTATAGAAACTATAGCGTTTCGGAAACGCTATAGAAACTATAGCGTTTTGTAAAATGCTATACATTCTATAGCGTTCCGGAAATGCTATAGACTTATTATAGCGGGGCTTTTGATAGCGTTTGTAAAACGCTATCGTAGGTCTACTATAGCATTTTATGAATACTATCAAATGTCATATTTGTTGTATCTCATGAGTATTATAAAAGTATAAGTTTCATCTCAGTTAGTATCTTGTTTGCCTGAATTTGACAGTGAAAATATTCTTTTTCATTCTTTGTGACTCAATATTTTGAACTCCATATTTTGGTAATGAATGTGATGAGATCACATTATTATGTTTCATTATGAGATTACAATTTGATGATATTATACTATTATGCTTCATTCATATTTTAGGGATTGAAGATTTTCAGATTCTGTGCAATGATAAACTTAATTTGGGTCACTTTTAGTTTTGCAATTGGTTTTGCAATTGGTTTTACTTCATTCATATTTTAGTGCTGAAGGTTTTGTTATTTATTTATTTTTTTTATTTTTTTTTCATAATTAATTTTTTTTTTTATAAAAAATATATCTTCCCCGGCATTTTTGCAAGCGCCGGGGAATCTTTCAGGAAAATAGATAAGCCTACACCGGCGTTTGCGTTTTTTAAAACGCTGGTGTAGGTGGTGGCTGAAAACGGGAACCCAAAACGAGAACACCCCATCAGTGGTGTTTTTCAATCGCCGGTGTAGATGTAACCTTTACCGGCGTTCATAAAAAACTCCGATGAATGTTCGAAAAATACAGCGACGCACGATTCAGCGACACTAGCACCGGATATCTACGGCGGCGTTTAAAAACGCCGGTGAATGTGGAAAAAAATGCCGGTAAAGATGATTAGTGTTGTAGTGAGGGGTGAACATGATACAAATGCTTTCGTCTACAAATTTAACTATGAACTAGTTTATGTTGGAGACTTTAGTTATGTAATTATTTTCTGTTGTTTCGTATTTCGGTAATTATTTATTAATGATGCCACCATATATAAATATCAATTTTTTTTTCTTTAAAAAAAATAAAAATAGAAGAGCTTTCAAAACAACATGCATGCATGCAGTCAAACTTGCTTCCCACGATTTGACCCAAATTAAGACAACCCTATTATCCAACCCTTAAGGGGCCACAACCTTTTCCCTTGTCTCCCTACTACGCGTTTGAGTTAAGTGGTTCAGAAGTCTCCTTCCATCTTCTACCAGTAAATAGACGTGTAATGTGAACAATATTTTTTTATATTCTATTTATTTATATTATAATGATAGAAGTACGTGCGGAACACATAAAATAATAGACTGATATTCTCTATGTAATTGACTGATATTCTATGTAATAGACTGATATTCTCTATGCTTATACACAGCCCACACAAAGAGTGTGCAGTATTTGTCTACAGTACTCTTGATATTTTCAAGTTGTGCACTGCATGCAAGTGTAGTCGATTCTTCTTATTTCTTTTGGAGCTATAGCTGAGCAACATGACTACAAGGTAGAATTGTGAACACCTTTCTAGTAGACAAGTCCGATAATGAAGAGGTTGTGATTGGGCCTATACTAGACTGAGGAATCGGATCAGCGCCTAGCTACCTATATTTACATACCATATACATGGCCGGCCTGCGGCCACCTCAGCCCCAGGAGTTTTTGTGATTTTAGGATCCTAAATTTATAATTCTGTTGTAAATATAGACACGTATTTTGTGCATAAAAAAAACTGTTATTAGGGAACTCAATTCGGGAGTTCGCCTCGGGTCCGGGGAACTCAGGGACGGCCCTGACCATATAATTATTACTATACATTCAAATATAACTAGTTGAAAATACTACAAATAACGCGTACAGATGATCCAACTATCAATAGGTCTAGTGTCGTGCGTGCTTTAGAAAATCAACACATGGACAACTGAGATGTCGATTAAACAGATGGCACATATGCAACTAGAATTCCTATAATTAATTCCTTTTGGTTTGATTCAAAGAATGGGGACAAGATCAATTGAATTAGATCTTTTTCGAGGATGAGCTTTTTAGTCCTGGCTAAGATTTTGAGTGCATCCTACGTTCCAAAGTGTCTATTCCATTATTTGTGCCTATCTAGACTTGAATTTGTGGGTCTAAATTCAGAGCACAACTGTGTAAGATGTAGATGTATAGAGGTGATCACGATATCTATATATGTTAGGTTAATTTTACTGTGCATCAATTTGTAGCTAGGAACTAGATAAGAAGACCTGGTCGTCGGCCAATTCTACTTTTGGGTCTGACGTGAAGAGTTGCTGGCCAAATTTGATAGACGAAACCATAAAAGCCAAAATTTGGCAATCATAATATTATATCCCATCCACCTGGGAATTATTTTTTTAATTAAACAGATCGGACGGGATATGATATCTCGTCCGATTGTTTTACAAAAAAAAAAAAAAAATCAAAAGGAAGAGATTTCATGTACCGGCCTAGCCTTGATTCTCCAACTTTTTTTTAAAATCCTATACAATTAGGTATGGGAAAATTATGGGTTCATTCACTCTTTAATTCAGATTTCTTTGCTCTCGGACGGAATATGATATCTCGTTCATTATTTTTAATTATTAAAAAAAATTGCTCGGACCAAATATGATCTTCTGTCTATTTCTTTTTTACGAAGAGAAGCCAAATTTTGGATTTAGACGAGTATAACTCGCTTTCAAATTTTCTATTTCTATTTGTCAAATAATCAAATTTTAACTTCCAACGATTACATATGCTCTAATGCCCGTGCGTGGAAAATGATTAATGTGTTTGGCTTATGGCATGGAAAATGATTAATGTGTTTGGCTTATGGCAAGCGAGTTTGCAAGTACAAGTGAGGATGTGGAATCACATGTCTTGACTGCAATTCCGTTCGTGTCTAGGTCTGGGTTAGATCTACAGTAAGGGAATCTAGTCCGGCCTGGAATTTTGAAATGGAACCTTTGGACCTTGCAGAAGCATAAGCATAAGCCTGCACGTGTGATGCACGGTCTAATTAATAATTATTTTTTTATATGGTAAATATAAGACGTAATCTGTCATCAAATTTGAGATATTTCTTTACTTTTCACATGCTCTTTACAAATTATCTTTCGTGGCACAAACTTAAGTGACACTTTATAAATAACTAATAAATACACGTGCACTGCACGTCTGAACAATTTTTTTTATATTCTATTTATCTATATTATAATGGGAGAAGCACGTGCGGAATACGTAAAATAATAGTTTGACATTCACTGTTCATGATTTTTCTCCCACGGGGCAGATGCAGAGAGAGAGGGAGATGAAGATGGTAGGGTTTTTGGTTTTTTTGAGAGATAGGGAGAGGGTAATAAATTTGAACGTGTATTGTACGTATTTTATTGGTTTATATGGTACAGTTTAATTAAACGTGCGTTACACGGGTTGGGTTATAGACTAAGGCCTTCTCCCATTATAGTAGTAGAGATTATATCGTAAATAAATTTGAACTTTGAGGGTAATATGGTAACTAACAATAGTTGAGTAAATGAATGGTTAATATAACTCCTACTTAAAAATGAATGGTTGAATCTCTACAAATTACAAGTTGTCTACGAATGACAACTGCAACTCTATCTCTAATATCTCTAATATTATAATGGGAGAAGGCCTTAGTGTCATTTGTAAATATTTTGTCAATCTATCAATCCATGCAATACACGTGCATAACTATTATAAAGGAGGTTCTAAGTTCAAATCCAGATTATGTCTAAATTTTTATTTTAAAAAATTATATTTATTAAGACGTGCATCGCACGTGTAAATTACTAGTCATTATAATATTAGAGATTATTCAAAAAAAACCACAACCACAAGAGCCAGATGACTCGTACTTCATAGGCTTTTTAGCTTTCTCTAGGCCCAATAATACGAAAGGCTGGCCTTTAAAAGCAAATAACCAAAGGCCTCAATGTTTTATTTCGCTTAATAGTTAAGTAGTTTAAAGGGCTCTCAAACTAAAGCCCATCAATATGCCAAAATGGGCTTAGAGCATCTGTTGTTAAAATTTTCTAGATTTGGAAGAAAAAACAAATGTTGCAGTCGTTGGCCAATTACCCAAAATTTGGGTTTGGAATGAACAGTAATAAGCTATATTTGAGAGACAAAATGACAATTGCCAAAATATAGCTAACGAAAGATGATCTTTCGTCAAAATTCTCGGACGAAAGATGATCTTTCGTCACTTCATTTTTTTTAATATCTGTTGGACAGGAAATGATTTCTCATCTGATCAAAATTTTAATTTTTTTTTTTCGATCGGAAGGGAAATTTCCCGTCCGACCCTTGGAAAAAAAACGAAATTGTCGAATAGGAGATTATCTACCGTCCTTGCCCTTTTCTTTCCCTGTTGAAGCCCAAAAGTTGTATAGGATTAGACCCATAGAAAATGTTATGGATATATATTAGGTTATCATTGAGATTTAAATAAGCTTTAAGATTTATTAAAGATTTTATCAAGATTAAAATAGCATTTAATTAAGATTTGATTAGGACTTAATTGAAGAAAAAAAATTTTGGACCAGAAATGATTTCCTGTCCGTTGGTTTTTAATTAAAATAAAACCAAACGACGGGAAATTATTCATCGTCCGTCCGATTTGTGGCATTCAAAATCTAAAATTTGTGTTTAAACGACTACAACACACACTCAAATTTTCTATTCCTATACACCAAATACCCAAAATTTGGCATTCAACGTCTCTTAGGCCACGACTACATAATGCTCTTAGGCCGTCTACTTAACGGGTAAGATCCGGTCAATATTGTACAAGATCCACTTCGGTATTTTCGGATCCAAAGCGGATTGCCAAAACCTAAATCCGGACCCGTCAGAATACACGTGAATTCCCTCATTTTTATTTCTCTCTCTCTCTCTCCCTCTCTCTCTCTTTCTCTCTCTCAAAAACCTAATTCCCCAAACTTGTGAAATTCGGAAAGTCGAATCCGTCGCTCAATCGCCGGTAAGATTCCTCGATCCCCAATCACTGTTGACGGAATCTTTGAAATTCGATCAAGATTCGATCGTTAGGCCCGATCACATGGTTTGTCATTTCAATTCTTTAGTTATTGAAGTTGAATGTTAAATTAGTTAGAACTTCAAAGGAATTAAGTATGATTGTCAATGGATCAAGATTGATTAGGTGCAAGTGATTCTTGATTACTATTGTATGGAGTGTTATATCTCTAATATTATAATGGGAGAAGACCTTAGTGTCATTTGTAAATCTATCGACGTGTGCAATGCACGTGCATAACTATTATAAAGGAGGTCTTAGGTTCAAACCCCGATTACGTCTGAATTTTTATTTTAAAAAAACTATATTTACCAAGACGTGCATTGTACGTGTAAATTACTAGTACATTTTAATTTAATATGCCCTTTGAAGAGAATTTTGAGTTGATAAAGTTGGTGACTTTTAGGTTGCATTTTTTTTAAAAACATGGGTGTGGTAAAGATGAGAAGTATTGTTTGTACAAATGGTGGGGAGTAATAAGGGTTGTATGCGAAATAGAAAGAACACGGGTAAGAACGTGCGCAGAGATAAGGATACTTACTGCCATTGCGATGATTACACATATATAATTTGAAATGTTAAGTATGAATGGAAGGAAAAAGAAAAGCTCTACTTGTTTGACTTGTATTCGTAGTCCTTTTTTTGCATACTATGGGTATTGAAACTGTCTGTTATCTGTAGTTATACTAATGTGATTACCTATGTCCCTCGGTTTACATGCCGCCAGTCAGTTGATTGCTAGATTGTGTAACTACTATTTTCTGAATATCCTTTTTCTGCGTTATTTATGTTATTTTCCCTATGTATATTTCATCTGAAATTTATAGTATCTTCTTTTTCTATGTATGGTGTTATAGTGCACCTTTGAGCTGCATACAGTTGTAAGTGATTTCAGATTGCCATTTTGGCCTATTTTGTTTTGACCATTGAACGAGGGTGTCACAGGATATTTATTTAGAGTAGGTATGATAACATATACCTATTTTCTACCACCATTTGAATATTCTTTGTTTCTCTCACTACAAACGGTAAGGAAATACCCGACGTTTATTTTGACCATTCTCGGCGTTTTTAAAACGCCGGTATTGCCTCCCCGGCATTTCGAAAAGCGCCGCCGCAAGCGCCGGTGAAAAATATCGCCTTTTCCGGCATTTCAAAACGTCGGGGTTTCTTAGGCTTTCCCGGCGCTTTTCAATACAATCCCCGGCGCTTTTAAATACTTTTTATTAAATTTTTTATTTTAAAAAAACCACCCCGGTGTTTGAAAACGCCGGGGTAGGATATTATTTTTATTTTATTTTTATTTTTTGTGCAATAATCATGTACCCAAGAATACAAGTCTTCATACAACACAAATTAATAAGCAAGCTACATTCAAGAATACAAGTCTTCATACAACATAAACCACAAGTCTCTCATACTGAATATAAATTCAGTCACCCTCCTTCCATTTTAATGAAGTAACTACATTATATCTGTCATAGAATTTACAACCAAGTATAGACACTGCATAGATTCATTAGATACCTAAATCTGTTGTCGAAGCTTGCCATTGTTTGATCAAAATCTAGGCTTGACTTTCCCTCTCTGTTCCATGTGCACCTACCTGAGTATAGCAAAATAGTTCATTAGTTGGAGTGGATAAACAAATAAATCTTCAACTAAATTCATGCTCAATAATTTTTTTTTTGTTAAACTAAATTTCAAACAAATGCAACACAACATAAGTAGTCTTTCTCAAAAAATTATAGAAATGAAATGACATTGTAATTCCTTAATAGAATTTCCATTGTAAGAATCAAAATTTATGTACAAAAAATTAAAAGTACT
This sequence comes from Hemerocallis citrina, assembly GCA_017893485.1. NCBI lineage: Eukaryota > Viridiplantae > Streptophyta > Magnoliopsida > Asparagales > Asphodelaceae > Hemerocallis > Hemerocallis citrina. Next base: position 6,812,064 of record CM030363.1, on the reverse strand, counting down.
GAGTTGGCACTCATAAGCAAGAAACTTTTCTCAGACTGAGTACATAGTATGAAAACAAGAGATTATACTAAGCAAATCTAAGAGTTGAAGATAGACTAACCATTCAGTGTCTGCTCGTCTTATGACAAACTCTTCTGCAACCTGCACACCAAACAAGTAACGAAAAAAAAAACTAAAAGAATAATTATCCTAGGTAGATGGAAATTCACGAATATTTGCGTAAGGGTTTGCAAAGTGTAGGTTTAGCAACCATGAAATTCCATTGTAATAACTAATTAAAGAGAGGTAAGATTGAATACTTTCTTTCGCAGTTCGTCGGCCAGTTGTTTCTGAAGGCTCTTACCTGGACACGGATTACTTGATCTCAAGCAGGCACCATAAGAAACTGACCTAAATAAACATCTTCCATCACCAGAAATTTCTGAAACAATATCACAGTATCATACAGGAGCACCCATTCAAAAGAACAATAAAATTCTATCGCAAAGTATAATACTGTAGAACATAAACTCCAAGAAGTCGATAGCATAGTTAACAAGTATAACACTACATAACTTTAATTATCATGAATCCAAGTAATGTATCCCTTTCTATTATTGGGCCATTTGTATTTGCTTTTACTAAGACTTTTCTCTCTTTGAATAAGGTTTACAATTGCTCGTAATATATTTTCCAACACCGTGGAAAAACAATTTATATTCTTTCTTATAAACAATCACATATAAACTGAAACTAAAATAAAAATATTAAACTAAAGGCAGCAGAAAAAATGGACCTGCACCTTCTTCCATTGAATTAGAGATAAGATAATTGAAAGATGATGAACAAAACAAATATAAAAGATAGATAGCAAAAGAAGAAGTGAAGAGAAAGAAAAGAACCAAAAAACTGTGCAAGTGCTTAGTGTTCACAACATACTGAAAATAATTAGCATCCTAAGATGGTTCACCCGGTTTTTGTGCAGGTTTCAGTGTATTACCAGACTTCGTTCCAATACTCACTCTGCTGCAAAAGAATATGAAGGAAATAAGTACAAATTGCACATCAATCCATTAGTAACATTCAACATACTTCACTAAATTTGTGTAAATATTATGAGAAAGTATTATCAGGCTTCACCCAAGTCCCAACACATGACTAATTATGAACTTAAACTCGTTAAGTTTCCATATGCAAATGTGAAAAAACAAATTACTATGCAGTAGAACTAACTCATATTTGTCTCCATAACTAACCTATATTCAATAACATGTATTTAGCAAACATATAAGCAACTCCAGATTTTTTCATGCAGAGAAACTAAACAAACAACTTACATTATGACCAGATCCTTTGTCTGTTGGAGATCTTCTACATCATTGTCCAATCTAGTAAATGCACTAAACAAACAAACACACACACACACACACTCATGTAAAAAATCACAACTGAGACATAAAAAAAGAAAAGAAAAGAAAGATGGAAATACCTGTAAAATTGATGGGTTTTAGCTCAGAAGCACAAATTCCAAATTGGCCCTTCAACCCTGACTCGAAGAAATCAGCAAACTACATCCTCCTTGACCTGTAATATTTGTAGTGTTTGTATATTGTATATCTTCATATCTATGTATATGCTATGTTAAGGTTACCACCCCTTCAATTCATTGTATCCCACAATCCTCAAAACATAAACATAACATAAAAAATAAATATAAAACTAAAAAGCCAGGAAGAATGATGAAAAATACTGAGTATCATACATTTCCTTCTATATACTAAACAGTCCCCACAGGATTTCCAATGCTGATATCAAAATAGACTTTTGAGAAATTTTAGATAGCAGTGTGTTTTCCTAAAATATTAGAAAGTGAAGACAAAATTATAAAAAAATTATTTTCCTTCTACTCTTCTTCTACTTGGCTATGTAGATGTGTAGATACTGCAATCAGGTAGTAGCTAATAAAAATAATGCATCAAACTTCAAGTATTTGTCCTTACAATTTGCATCTTGCTTTTATTTGGCACTCTTCACAATACAAAAGGAATACACAACATTATTAGATAAGAAATCTACTTCACAATACAAAAGGAATACACACCAAAACTCAAAACAGTCATACAGATTTTCAATTAGTCCATTCCCAAATTCAAGATCCCTACTTGCCTTCCAATTTTTTAAAGGGATGCCAATATGCCATTACTAGCTACAAGGTAATCAATTCAAGATCTAAACCTAAACACATATCCAGTTACATTCCGAAATTCATAATAAACCCCAAATCTTTACATTGTGTTCATCATTTTCATGCAAGTATTTTAACAAACACCGTGTGTTCTATGATTCACAACATTAAAATATTGCATCTTTGATCAAATAAAAGCCTTTAACTAATCAAATTGAAAAATTAACCTCTTTTACCTTGAAAGAACGAAACACTTGAGCTACGAATCGATGAATCAAAGGAAGAGGTGAAACCCTTAGAGCTCCAAAAACTCTAGCTCTAAGAGTTGAACTAGCTTGAGGCCAAACCCTAGATCTGATAGATTTCTGATGGAGAGGATGAAGATCATGTTTAGGGTTAGGATTTGGGTTTCGGTTTGGGCAAAAGAAATGAGTCGCTGGAGGAGATGACGGTCAGTGGGCTAGGGTTGGGGTTCGGGTCCGTGGAGAGAGAGAGAGAAGCGACGAAAGGGAGTGAGGAGGTAAGGGACGGAGACGGGGACAACGACGATGCGTGCGAACGACTGTAGTGAGCATGAAAGAGAGAGGGAAAATGGAAGATTTGGGGATTGTGGGATTTAGCAGGGTTGGGGATCTGTAGCCTAAGCTACCCCGACGTTTTCAAATGCCGGGGTAGCCTAATATAGCCTGGCACTCTTTTAGAAACGCCGGGGATATCTCGGTGCAACTACCCAAACGCCGGGGTAGTTTCGCCAGGGAAACCCCCTTCATTTGTAGTGTCTTCTGGTTCTGGCTATCGATAACTTGTTTTAATTGCACACGTACTTCTTGTGCTCGCCTTATCTTACTAGAGGTTCTGTGGTTTTCTAAAAGCTGATTCGAGAATGGACTGGTCAATTTGTGGAATGTAAATCCGAAATGTTTGTCTATGAATTTCTCTTGCCTTCTCTTTTTCCAGAAGAAGCTGAGGTTGAAGCGTCTTAGGAGGTGCAGCAGGGTAAATAGGTTGTTTGGATCATTATTGACTGAGAGAAACTATTGCTGATGGCAGAGAGAGCTTGTTTGAAACGTCTTCAAAAGGAATATCATGCACTTTGCAAGGTACTTTTACATCCTGTCGCCAACGTTATGGAACATATCATTCAAGTAGAATTAAAACCTTTTTGGTGACAGTCATATTTCTAGATATTGGTAGGATTGTATTGCATGAAAATTTTTCCTATCGGGGAGATTTAGTGAATATTGAGTTGGATGTTTACTGAGTATTGAGTTTTCAATCCTGTGTGTTTAGTTTTATATGTGCTATTTATTTGAGCCATGTCTCATCTATTTCATCTATTTCACAACTTATGCAAGAGAGCCTAGGTAATACATAAGGATTCTTAATCATTAGTTGTAATGACTCTAATATGCAGCCACATAACCATTGTGCTGTCAAGCACCATTGACTGCACTCCGATATCATCAATAATCAAGATATGAATCAAAATCATTTCATTATTGTCTCTGTGAAACTAATTCCTGCATATGGATATCCAGAACTGGTTTGACCTGGAGATTGTCTCTCAGACCTTGTGTTAACAAGTCCAATTGTCTTACGAACTATATGATCAGTACAACCTCTTGCAAAGAAACGACTGGACCAAGATTTAGTTGATTAATCGTAAATTAGACAATGTGCCTTCAACAATTAGAAAGAGTATATTGTCCTCATATAGATGAGATTCTGAAATGATGCTATGTGCTTACCGTTCTAGCTGCATGCATTCCTCAATATGTGAATGGACTGTCTTGCATTGGTTCGTCAAAGCAATTGATAGCGATCACAAGTGTTTGCCAATCTTACTTAAGATCAATATTCTTTGCACGGTAGCTATAATCGATGTTCATGTCTTCTCTAGATGCTCAAGCCTAGATATGGTATTACAATGATCCGGTTCAAAATGTTTCGCTCCCAGCACATATCCATGTATTGACCCAGAGCATAAATCCACTTAGACAAGTTGCCAATTTGATATGTCATCACCTCAGATGATAGGCCACCTTAACAAAATTCGGCTTTCTCATAATTCCTATCCCTTTAATATCAGACTCATTTTTTCTTTTTTAATCAATTCTACTTGAGTGTCAACTATTATATTTCCCCTTTTCATTAACTGTATATGGGTGAATTCTTAGTTACTTGATTTTTTTAACCTGGGAAGATTTATTTTATGATACAGAATGTGGTACTGTAAATGATGTAGTTAACTTTGTAATACAATAAACATGGGAAAGAATTATGCCCTTAACGTTTTAATTATGCCATTAATGATATAATACAAATATACATGTTAAATGATGTAATTAACTATTCATTTCATGGTTAGTAAGAAGTGTGCTATTAAAAGCTTTATTTGCTGATTATTCTGATTTGTCAGTGATCTTCAACAAGTGTTTAAAAACATAAAATTAATGTGTTTCTCATTTAATAATTGTTAATATTAGTTGTTTCATTTGTATTAGAATTTTGATGCGGTTCATGACATTATGTTTTTATTTCCTATGTGAGTTGGTGAGTTATAAGATGTTTGACCAGGTGTTGCCTCTTTCTTTTTTTTTTTTTTGATAAAAGGGATGAAGTCATACGACTTCAGCCAAAACTAGCATAAAAAAAGAAACAGCGTTCATACAGACGCAACCTAAAAGGTGGCATCAGAATCCCCAAAATAATCCTCTAAAAGAGGAACAAACCACCACCACAACCACAAGTTTACCCAAAATAGAGAACATATAGTAGCAGACAAAAGAGAAACAGAAAAGAAAACATCAGATATTAAACTATTCCAGACGACTCAGAACTCGACGACTCCTGATCCGCAGCAGATTGGAGATTATGAACCAGCAGAATTCCCGTCACCAGCTCTTGGTGAAAGTTGGACATATTAGAGATAGTGGCCAGAGTGTTGGAGACTAAAACATCTTCATCATCTTGATCATCTAGAACAGGGATGTCATCTTGAGCATTAATGTCAGCTGGAGCATCATCATCATCATCAATAGGGATAGCTGAACTCGGGGATGCACCAGGGATCATATAACCAGCAGAAGAAGCAGACGCAGCATTGTTACCAAACGGAGTGAAGCTTTTGCAGGCGTCCAGGAGAATATTCACCTCTGTCTTCATCTTTTTAGTGGGGGGAAGAATATCTGTCCAAATAGAAACAAAATAACAAATGGAATCCAGAATTTTAACGATATCAACAGACTTCTTAACAAAAATACGATTATTACGCTCTAACCAAATGACCCAAATCAAGGCCATCATCGACATGTCCCAAAGGAGACGTTTTTTCTTTCTAATTCTCTTCTTCCTCCAAATACCCCACCAAGCTTTAATAGAAGGAGGAAATCCTCTAAATTTGAAGGCAACTTTGAAGATAAGCCAAATTTGTTTAACAAAAGGGCATCTCAAAAAAAGATGACAAGCAGATTCATTACCAGAGCCACAAAGAACACATTTTGCCCTAAAGCTAAATGCCTCTTATTAAGATTATCAACAGTGAGAAGACGATTATGAATAGTGAGCCAAACAAGAATCCTAACTTTAAGAGGCGCAACATTTTGCCAAATAAATTTATAAAAAGGACAAATCATACCTCCAGCATTCAGAAAATTATAAAATGATTTAACAGTGAATAATCCTGAACTAGTCCACCTCCAAATATTCTTGTCCTGAGGTTTCCAATCATAATTACTAATGAGATGAATAAGCTCATTCAAATCATGAGTTTGCTGAAGAGAAAGATTCCTACGAAATTCAATATTCCAAACTTTACCAAACCGATTGGTAGTATAAAGAGAAAAAACAGTAGCATTAGGAGAGCAAGCAATATTAAAAAGAGCAGGAAATCTCGATGATAGGCTGCAATCACCTATCCAAATGTCTGTCCAAAACCGAACATTTTTACCATCACCACAAATCTTCCGAATACCACATTTAAAAGGGGCTGCTGCTTTCCAAATTCCTTTCCAAAAAGAAGAACCCACAAAAGAAGGATTTTCATGAAAATCACTAAGAATTCTTCTACAAAAATATTTTCTTTTAATAACTCTAATCCAGACCTTATCTTCTGAGATAAGGCAATTCCAAAGCCATTTACCAAGAAGTGCAAGGTTTTGATGTCTAAGGTTAATAACACCTAAGCCACCCTCAGATTTTTGCTTACAAACTCTTGCCCAACTCATAAGACATTTACCTTGATCAGAGTTCAGAGATGAGCCAACCCACAGAAATCTCCTACGAAGAAGATCTATCTTCTTAATAACCCATACAGGGATATAAAAGAAAGACATAAGGTATAAAGGAATACTGGAAATAATAGAATTAACGAGGATGAGTCTACCAAGAGTTCTACCTGCTCAACCATTAAGTCTCTTTTCAATTTTATCAATAACTGAATACCAATCTGATTTGTGCAAATTACCCATCCTAAGGGGAATCCCTAGATAATTGAGAGGAAAAGTTCCAATAGGACAGTTAAAGAAAGCAGAGATTTCAACTTGTCTATTGTCATCCCCTCCAATCCACATACAAGATGATTTAGAGAAATTAATTTTCATACCTGAAACACTTTCAAAACAATAAAGAAGGAATTTAAGATTTCTAAGCATAATCCCATCACAAGAGGAAAAAAGAATAGTATCATCAGCATATTGTAAATTAAGAATACCTCTGAAAGAAGTAAAACCACCAAGACCTTGAATAAAACCATTGTCCCAAGCTTTAGACAACATACAATTGAAAACATCTGCCACAAGGACAAAAAGTAAAGGGGAGATAGGATCACCCTGTCGCAATCCTCTTTTGCAAACAAATTTCCTACCCTCTGAATTATTAATAATGACAGAGGATGTGCCTGACTGAAGGCTACTAAAAATCCAATCAATCCATTTAGGACCAAAACCTCTAGCAATAAAAACCTTTTTCAAAAAATTCCAATTTACTCTATCATATGCTTTTTCAAAATCAAGCTTCAAAAGAATTCCTTCAGAGTGTTCTTTGTGAATGGAGTGAATAGTCTCTTGAACCACAGCTACACTATCCAAAATATATCTATCTTTAATGAAACCAGATTGTGAAAAACCAACCAAAGAACCAATCACAGTAGCAAGTCTATTTGCCAAAACTTTCATAATAATTTTGAAAATAACATTGAGAAGGCTGATAGGTCTGAATTGGGAAACCTTATTGGCCCCAGGGCATTTAGGAATAAGAATAATATGAGCATAATTAATTCTAGAGAAGTTAAGAGAATTATCATAAAGTTCTTGGAACACACCCACAATATCATCTTTAAAGTCATTCCAGAATAACTTGTAACAGAAAGTAGGAATCCCATCAGGGCCAGGGGCAGAATCCATAGGGAGGTCACAAATTGCTTGAAAAATTTCATCTTCCAAAAATGGTGCTTCTAAGCAGTCCAGATTAATACGTTGAGAAGGGGGATATAATTGATTCCAATCAATATCAAGGAAAGTATCCCCAGGATCTCCCATAAGATTCTTGTAAAAATTAAAAAATTCTTGATGAATCAGAGCTGGATCAGAAGTAGAAAATCCATCAGATTGAATGGAAATAATATGATTCAGTCGTTTCCTGTGAGAGGCAAAATTGTGGAAAAATCTAGTGTTACCATCACCCAAAGTGAGCCATCTCACTTTAGCTCTTTGGAACCATTTAATTTTATCAAGCTCTAAAAGATGAAGATATTCTTTTTTAAGCTCACATCTAAGGTTTCTATCATTCAAGGACAGAGGATTCTGCTCCTCCAAAATATTCAAATTATGAATTTCATTCTTTAAGATAGCTTTCTTTTCTTTCAAAGAACCAAATCTATCTTTAATCCAAAGCTTACAACCAGATTTAATATTCTTAATCTTCGCAAGTAATCTTCTAAGACCAGCAAAGTTGTAATCATTAACAGAAGTTAAACAATACAAAATCATCTCCTTAAAAGGAGGATCTTCCAACCAAAATTTCTCAAATTTGAAAGAAAAAGCTTTAGGAGAAGGAGAAGAAGAAGAGAGAATAAGAGGAACATGATCAGACACAATATTAGGAGAAGCTTGAACAAAAGACAAAGGGAAGTCAGAATTCCAATCACAAGAGACTAAAAATCTATCTAACTTCGCAAAACTAGGGTCTAATCTATTGTTAGACCAAGTGTATTGTCTCCCAAGAATAGGATAATCCACAAGGTGAAGGAGATTAATAGCATTATTAAAGTTATCCGAATCAATTCTATAATAAGAGCAACCATTTCTTTCAGAAACAAATCGAACAGCATTAAAATCTCCACCAAAAATGACCCAACCATTCATATCCGAATGCCATTGTTCAAATTCCTCCCAAAACTCATTCTTGTGAGCTTGAGTACATGGACCATATACCGAAATAAAAAGTAGAGAACAGTTAAAAGTAGAACAAAATAACTCTACAGCAAGAAAAAATCTCTTTCTAATAACCTTCAGACATTTGAATAAATGGTCTTAAAGCCAATAATCATACCCCCTGAAGCACCCTCAGAGTTAAGAGTGATCCATTCAGTCATAATAGACCCACCTAATGATCTAAACAGAGAAGGAGAAGGAGAAGAAAGTTTCGTTTCTTGAATAGCAATGATATCAGAATGAGAAGAAACAATAAAATCAAACACAGCTAATTTCTTCTCCTCACTCCCTAAACCTCTAACATTCCATGTGGATATAATCATTGATAACTTTGAGACTCCCCTCTACTAACTTCCAAATCTACAATTCTTTGAAAATCTTCCATAGTAAAATTTACTAAACCAGCACCAGAAGTAAAAGATTGTAAATAATCATGAGAAAAGGAATCAAAATGACAACGAAAAATAGAGCCAAGACCATTACCTTCTGGTGGGGCAGAGGCCACAGGAGCTGGAATTTCCAAGTTTCTGATCTTAGCAATAAGCGCAGCCTTTTGAAGAGTAGGAGCATCCCCATCCATTCTCTGTTCAACCCTTAAACTTCTTCTGATAGGGCCATCATACTTAGAAGAGTGCTTCCTCTTCTTATATACTTTAGAACAAGAGACATCTCTTTTATGGTCAAAATTAAAGGTAGAATCAACCTCAGAATCAGGATAGCAAATGGCTAAGGGAATAGGGGTGACAAACACATCATCCAACATAGGGGCAGAACTCAAAGACTGACTATTAGGTGAGTTAGACTCCTTTTCAGGATCTTCATCAGCAGGAACATCAGGAATATCATAGAAAGGAACCTCAAGAGATAAACCACTCCTATTAGAAAAAGGATCATTAGAGCAAGCACCAGACACATCAGGACAAGCCCAGGAAGAATCACACTTAGCCAAAAAAAGACTTGGAAGGAAAAGGCTAGGACAATAAGGGATCTTGTTAAACAGATAGTCCATTGCCGAAGAGGGAGTAATATCAGAAACCAGAGATTTCACAAGATCATTCCAAACAGAGCCTACTGGAAGAGATCTTTTAAGATACAGACAAGCTCTCAACTGGGATTCATAGGTCACCATCTCAAGGTTAATATCAGAAGACTGCACTAAAGCATTAACAGGATTAGAAACAGACTCCGTAAAAGACAAAGGAAAAGAAACAGATTCCGTAGGAGGCAGAACAACTGATAAGCCAAGATCATCACTAGGAAACACAGATACCAAAGGAGCCGAAACATCAACAATCTCACCTTCCTCAGGAGAGACTTTCCTAACCCATGTAGAAGACAAAACCTTACCCTTACCACCTTGATACTTGTCAGAATTAGATTTCTTAGGAGGGGGATTGGAAGAAGATGAAAATCCCTGAGGTCTATTAATTGGGGCACCCCAAGAATCCCATTTGTTGTCACCTTCCTTAGACATGACAGGATTAGAAGAAGAAGAGAGATTTAGATCCTGCTGGGGAAAGTCAGGGTACGTAACAACAACTTTAAAGGCTCGAGAACCCACCCACAAGATATAATCAAAGATCAATGGACTAGAGGGACAACGCAGAAAATCAGCAATGACTTCTAAATATCCATTGCTAAGTCTATTCTTAGCCGAAAAACCAACAAAATTACCAATGCAACGAGAAACATGACTGAAAGAGGCAAAAGATTCACAATACGGGGGGATACCAGACAGGATAGCTCTTGTCTTAACCAGACCAATAGAACGATTCGAGATACCAAATTGAGGCCAGTTCTTAACAGTGAAAGAAGCTCTGCCAAACTTGAGTTCTTGACCCTTAGGTTTTCAAGACATTTGATATTGGGACACTTGCAAATAAAATCACCGTTGGGTAACATCCACAGACCCCAATCCCAACCCGGAATTTGAAAACGTGCATCAAGGAAATTCACAAGGTCAGGAGCAGTAATAGAACTAGACAAAACAGAAATAACACCTTCTGTATTTAACAAAAGACACTTATCTCTCATTTCTTGTGAGAACTCACAGTAAACTTCAACCTTAGACTCACTAACTAAATCAGAGTGAGACAAACGAGGGACAGATGTAGGAGGTGAAGAACCAGACACAGAAGGAAGAACAGAGGGAGAAGGGAGAGAAGGGGGAGGACCCAAAAGACTACCTGAACCCACCATCCTGTTGTCCCAAGCCCTAGCCACCACAGCTGCCGTCTCCGTAACTTTTTGGTCTAAAGATTGAAGATCAGGAGACGCAGCACCAGTAGAAGGATTTTGATTGACACCACCTGAGCCAGATCTGCCCGCACCATATGGGAAACGACCAGCGGAACCCGCTCTACCACCCCCCGATCTCCCTCTACCCACACCAAATTTTCGAGACGGACAAACATTCTGATGATGACCTTTACCACCGCATGCATGGCAAATAATCATGTTGCGACAATCTTTTTTGAAATGCCCTTTATCAAAGCAGTTAAAACAACGATTTGAGAAAGAGGAAGGAAAGGAGGACGAAACCCTAGAAGAAAGAGAATAAGGAGCTTTAGAAGAAGAAGAATAGGAAAAGCCAGGGGAAGTAGATAAAGACTTCGGACCCAAAGAATAAGCAGATTTTGAAAAAGAATTCTTCGACAGGTTTTTTTTAAAAGTATCCACCCATCTGTTGCCCTCTGACGCATCAAGAAACGAGGCGTTTCTTGTAATGGACGCATTGTTATTCGTGATTTGCCTAGGGTTCTGTTCCCTATGCAGATCATCATAACCCTCCTGAACCCTATACTTGATATTCGAGAATTGCCTTGATGGGTTCTTTTCCCCAAGCGTCAGACCAACTGTCAGAGCATTAATACCTACTGCATCGACACCCTCCTCACGTGATGCAATAGAGGTAGAAGCACGCAAGTTGCACGGAAAAAGAAGATTACGAGCGTAAAGAGAGAATTCCACAGATAGAGGAGAGAGAGGGGGGGAAGAAGAAGAGATTCTTGAACTAAACACCGGACTATTTGAGAATTTTCTTGGATTTCTTGAACCAGATGGAGTCATCTTACAAGAATTTGAATCAATAAATGAGGCACTAATCATCTAGACTGGAATCAAGACCATCGAACAAGAAGATAATTGATATAACTAAGAAATAAAGATAATTGATATAAAGTGAAGCTAATAAGGTTGTAATACCTAATAGACTCACATGTTTTCATGTTGCCTCTTTCTTGAGGGAGATTTAATTATTCTGTTCTTTGTAATTCTTTTTAAAGAAACTCTACATATTTGCAGGAACCAGTACCACAGGTTGTTGCACGTCCTTTGCCAAGTGATATCCTTGAATGGCGTGAGTAGATAATCACCTTAACTTCTTCTTTGTCTCACTTATTAATCTCAAGTCTGTAGTTTCTATTTCCATGTGTTTATGTTCTTTTCATTCTTATATCACCAGTTTTTTACAATTTGTCTTTAGAGTAGTATTGGCTTTGCATTGTACTGTAATTAAGAGAAACACTGTAACTGTAAGCAGGTTATCTATCTATAAGATCTTAGTTAGACTGCTGCCTTGAATCTGTTTTCAGGTTATGGGATTTTTTCTATAATTACTATATGAGCAAACTGATTTTTTAGCAAACATGACCCTCGATATATTAATGATCATCAGTGAGTTCTGGGGTATTGGTCCTATTAGATAACTTGTGTTTTATTTGTGTTTACATTTTTACTGTTTTTTTTTCTAAATAATAGAAAGCCCGATCTGTATTCATTCATCCACATATCTCATCATTAAACATTTCCCGGCTTGGCACCACTTTCTATGAATCCATGTTAAATTAATATATATGCCTACACCTTGTATTGAGCTTTTGGACATTAAGAACTTGCCAAAATGGAAAGTGTATAGCATCTAGCTGTTGTTGTAAAATTTCTGCTGGAGACTTACTTTTAGCACATGTTTTAGCTTTAGTTTTTTGGCACGCTGTAAACCACGTTAAGATTAACTGTTAATGTAGTCTTCTAAGATTGCTTTCTTTAGTTGGATTCTAGATCCTTAATGATTTCATGAACTTCTATTATGTACATTTTGTTTCTTCTCGATATTTTATTTTAAACATATTCTCACTCTTTTGCAACTAAATATTTGCTAAGCCTAAGCATTGGCTTCCTGCTTTACTCTTTTTTTCAAAACATTGCAATTAGCATGTTGTTATTTAGGTTTTTATTTTTTTAATGTTAATGTGTGATGGCATATGATCTATATTGCAGGAACGCTTCTATAAAATCTATTTACTATTTTATTATTTTCACTGTGTCAGTCTGGTGTGCCTTGTCCTGTCTGTTTCAAGTCTGGTTCGTGCTTCGTGCTTCGTGCTTCTTAGCACTCGATCTGGATACATTACACTATTGTTACTCTTGACCAAACTTTTGCTTCTCAAGACTCAATGGCTATTGATTATATTTGGGAAGCACGGTTTAATCTTTCATTATGTGTAACCCTTCTCCTCATTTTCCTTGTCTGAGAATTGGTTCTGTAGTTTTATTCTATTAAGCCAATTCTGTAGAGAATACTATTCATTTGCAACTTACGAGTAAACAATTACATCATTACATATTAATCAAGGCTGGAGACTAGTTTATCTTCATATGATCAAAAGGAAACTTTTTGTGAGGAACCCTTCTTGATGATCTAATTTTTTTCAGTGAATATCTAGTCTTCTACACATCGATGAATTTTTCAGTGGACGAGATTGATCTTGTGTTTGATTTCTTATCTTAGTTTGTTATCTTGTTATTACAATTGATGGTTGAGTATATTCTCCTTTCAGATTATGTGCTTGAAGGAAGTGAAGGAACACCGTTTGCTGGTACGTGTCTGGCATATCTCTAGGATTTTTGATGGTATTTGGAGCTTACTGAGTTAAAATCCTTTTAATCTCCAATCTCATCCAGATCTTGGTCTTGGTTAATTTCATTTTCTTATGTTATGCTATTTCCTTGTCCTTACTTTATTCCCATCATTGTTTACTTGAAGGTGGATATTACTATGGGAAGATCAAATTTCCTCCTGAATATCCATACAAGCCTCCAAGTATCAGGTACTAAAATTTTGTATTTGAATTCTTTTGAAAGTTTGACTTGATTACCTCTAATTTCTGCAATTTGCTAACGATTATTCACTGTCACCCTTTTAAACTCTTGCTTCTTTGGTTTAGCATGACTACTCCAAATGGAAGATTTGCACCCCACAAAAAGATCTGCTTATCTATGAGTGACTGTAAGCACCTATGATCCCAATCATTTTGACTACCTTGGTTGATGTAGTATGCATGTAATCTAAAATCAATGTTGTCATTTTTCAGTTCACCCAGAGACATGGAATCCAATCTGGTCAGTGTCGAGGTGAGGGTAACAATTAGAGGCATATGATGATAAACTTATATTTCGAGTCTACTTAGCAACCAAATTTTCTCAGGTCCAGTTTATTTAGGCATGTAACTAAACCAACAATACCATAGTTATTTAAATCAACGGTTGACATCAAGAAAAAACAAGTCTAGTTTCTTTCTTGACATCTTCCAAGTAAAATAATCTTATATACAACAAGGCTCATGAGTACATTGTGTTGCGCCTGACTAGATAAGTGATCCTCGTACTAGTTTTAACTTACAACTAATAATCCAGAGTTGTTTCTTCTTAATTTAATGTTAGTATTTTGTTTTCCATTGCTGACTTGTTGAACTTTGCTTGCAGCATTCTTACAGGCCTATTGTCATTTATGGTAAGTTACTCCATGACGACAGGACACTGCTATATTGTTAACTTTTAGAGTTAATTTGTCTGAATTTTGATTGGAGATTAAAAAGATTGGTAGGTATGCCTGTTATTAGTTTGGTGTACATTTGCCTATCTTGTCATGGTCAAATGAACATTGTTTGTTGGATTTATGATTCAAAGAGCCTCAACATATGCATAAAGCATAAAGTGTGCATGATTTAGAACTCTTTTTATTGGATAAAAATGAAGTGAAGAAGTGGTCCTCTGTTTGTAATTGGAACATACCTTAAGACGTGATGGGACTTTCCATATGGCCCTGAGTGGTCTCTCAAAGGGTTAGGTTCATTTAACTCCTAGAACCTGCCTAACCCAATTTGTGTTGACGGATCTTTATGTTCATCGTTCATTCTTACTACTTGCCTAAACCAAGCCTAATTTTGTTGAACCTGTACTCACTTATCCTTTGAACCCTGTCTTTCCTACCTAAGTGTCTTTCCTACCGAAGATTCTTGCTCCCTGGTCTCTCATTTGCTGCCCAATGATACCTCATCCTTTATAAAATTCTCGTTTCAATTACACTCATTTTCTGAACATGTTTATTATATGCCCAAAACATTTATTCATATAAAAGATTCCATCTGGCATTAATTCATAAAAAATGGTAAAAAATGAAATCTAGTGAATTATTAAGTGTTTTTTGTCCGATATTGAAGTTAAACAACTAAACAAGCAAATAAAAAATTAAGTGGAATCTAGTGAACAACTAAACAACTAAACAAGCAAATAAAAAAGAAGTCAGATGCAGTGGAATCTAGTGAATAATTAAGTGTTGTTTGCCCGATATTGAAGCTGTCGTGAATTCTTTACCTTAATATTGGTTACATAGCAGTGAAAGATATTCACCATTTCACCCTCAAGCTGACCGTGCATTACTAATTACCACTTAACAGTGTCAATGTCTGGAGATACGACAAATTGGTCTACTTAAAGAGATATACGATCTTTTGGCTTCCTTCTTAAGTATATTAAATCTAATGGATTTTTCTCATATTCAGATGGATGAAGGTCAGACCACCACTGGCAGCATCAGGACTTCAGATGAGGAGAAGCGAAAACTAGCAAAGCTCTCACTTGCATACAACTGTGAAAGGTAAAATGTTTATTATTTTCTCGGACCAAAATTTATCATAAGATTATTATGCTTACAATTCCGTTAGCAGTAATTCAAATTTCAAATACCTGGTTCATATCCTTATTATTGTATCCCAAGGAGGTTTGAACTTTGAAGCCAGCCTCATCCAAGTCATTTAGATATAAATAGATCAATCTCATTATTCGCAATACAATAACAGTAGATATATAGAGTTAAAAATAAAATGGCTGGAAATGGTCAAGGTGTCTTTTGGTCTTCTCAAGAAAACACATCATCAGTTCTATCTCTCTCTATACAACTATACAAGGCATTTATTGATATTTAAAGAAATATTTTTTTAGTGATTGATATTCCTTCAATTCTTTATCTCAAATCTCTAATCTCTAAAATTATAATGGGAGAAGGCCTTAGTGTCATTTGTCAATCTATCAACACGTGTGACGCATGCACATAACTAATATGAATGAGGTTTCAGATTCGAGTCCTCACCACGTTGAGTTTTTATTTTTATTTTTATTTTTTTTTAAATTACTAAGACATGCATTGTTCGTGCATAACTAATATAAAAGATGTCTCAGGTTCGAGGCCAGACTACGTCGAAATTTTTACTTTAAAAATATATATTTATTAAGACGTGCATTGCACGTGTAAATTACTAGTTCTTTAACTCGAGATGTTGTGTAGGCATATCACATATGCACATGTGGCCTCTGGCTAGCATTATCATTTTTGCATGCGTATCAATCATACATCAGATTTGTCAGGAGAGCTTCATGAGATGCTTTGAAGATTTAGAGTAACTAGCAGGATAACTTTTATCAGGAAAAAACTAGTAGGATAGGTGCAAAACCTCAATTGTCGTTGTCAACTTTGAATCTGCTTCATATACCTGTTAAATATAAATTTGTACAAGAGAATATCTTAGTTGTGCCTTACTTTTAGCTAATTCTGTTATTATGATGTCAACAAGTGGACTAAGAGATTTGAAACGAACATATTTTGTCAATATGTTTCTGAGTTTCATCTCTGCGTGTGTGGTGTTTAAAGTTTAAAATCTTTCTGCGGATTGTACCTGATCCCTATGATTTGGAATAAAGGCTTTGTTCTTTCTGCTGCATTCTACTACGTTGGGCTTCAATCACTTATATTTACTTTTGCTCGTCAGTCAACTTAATTTTTTCATTCATGATTATGTTGAGGTTGGACTATATAACTTTCCAACAAATTTTAGGAGTAATTTAGGCTCTATAAATTTTGTTGCCCTTGGATGTGCTTTCATATTTATGAACAGATTTCACTTTTGGTACTGTTAATGTACTTCAGAAAGTCGAAATACCTTCTTTGCAAATTTGAAAGCAAATCCAATGACTGACAAAGTGTTGAGGCCTCAACTCCTATCCAATATATGTATATGTGTATATTCCTTTGTCAAAAGAGAGAATATACTAGGCTCAAAGTAAATATTGCAATACTTTTTACTTGATCACCTATTTTGCTTTGTCTACAGCAAAAATTGCCCCAACTTCAAAAAGTTATTCCCTGAATATGTGGAGAAGTACCACCAGCTGCGAGTCCCACAGCAATCTATATCCGGACAAACCGCCAATAGTGTTAATCCCACTCCAGCCACCACCACGCTCGAAAGACCTACAGGACAAGAAGACACCGGCATGTTGCATATGAACAATGCACAGAATAGGCGGTTACAGACAAAGAAAGCTGTTCCATTCTGGCTATTAGCTTTGTTGGTATTAGTCTTTGGGAGTGTTATGGCTTTGCCTCTCCTTCAAATGTAAGTTGGAGGATTTGAATGACAGTTTGTTTAGGAGAATGGTGGAAACTTTGATATGTTATCTTTGATGAACTACAAATTTAGATTTGTATGGGAGTTTGAATATTGCTGAGCTGAGATAATGACATTTTCTTTCTTGGAATGCAGTTTTGCGCCAAAATTGGTTCCTTGTGAGATATTTTTTAATTTTTGAATAATAATAGTAAATTGTAGTTAAAGTTATTGTGTCTAATCACTAAAGGGCAGGACCGAAATTTTTTCATCCTATACAAATTTCAGTGCCAATGTATTTTTGTGATGTAGGCTTTGCTTTTGTATTTGTACCATTTTGGGTACCTGATTACTGTTTTTGTATTTTTTTTTTTCCGTTAATGGTGGGAATAAGTTCCCTCAGAGTTCCATTAATAAGTCATTCAACGAAATATACAACCAAAATATGGAGTATGATGTTCATGTATTTCTACAGACTGGATCATGATACTCATTTTCTACTAAACAAAAGTATCCCCCCCTATACAAGAGTTCTCTGTCCAAAATACAATCACCAAGCTATATATATATAAAAGCAATGCTCGGTTGAAAACGGGTGTTTTTCAACCGGGTGCGAAATCAACGATATGAGCCGTTGGATCGCTCTTGATCGTGATCAGTGGCTCGGATCGCTTCCGCTTTGATGGAGCGGAATAGGCTAAGTGGCGGAGGGGCAATTTGGGTACTTCATGCCAAATAACGCTTCAGACTTAGCGTTATTTGGCGTGAAGTAATTTTTTGGCGAAAAAATACATTTACGCCGTTGTTGGGAACAACGACCTAGGTTGCTTAAAAAAAATCAAATTCAACCTAAGCCGTTGTTCCCAACAATGGGCTAGGTATGTACAAGTGTTTTTCCAAACACTTGTACATACTTAGATCCCTCTCTCCCTCACTTCGCAGCCAAAAAACTTTTAGTAGCAAAAGGATTTGGAAATATAGGTACGTATTTCGCCTAGTCCCTTGTAAATATAGGTACGTATTTTGCGCGTAAAAAAAAATATATATATGTTATTAGGGGCCCCCGGGAACTCAGGGCCGGCCCTGCTCTTGACCATCTAAGCTATTATTGATCAGTGATACTAGGTCAGTTCTAACAACACTAATTGCCATCTTCTCTACCGTTAAAAGTTTATGAAAATGTTTGTAATATTTGGTTTCTTTAAACCCTCTTTAATGAAATAGGTGACCGAAATGATCATTTTTATCTCCAAAAAAAAATGTTTATGAAAATCTACATGCACACTCGCTTTCAGCATAATTGATATTTTTATTATTATTATTTTTATATCAATTATCATCAATATTATTATTATTATTTTGACGATCGATTGGGATGGAGCAAAAGCTCCGGCCCTATAATATATATATATAAATAAAACCACAGTAACCACATTGAACAGACATAAAACAGTATTCGCACAACCGCAAGCAAACAAGAAAGCACTGAAAAGAAGACACAATTCGCAGCCAGAAAACAACATCAACAAGACAGATAGACCATAAGCAGACAAAATACCAAAGACCTCAACTAATCATAACAACAACCAAAGTTTCTAGTAGTGAACAACCCAGAACCAGCTACCAACAGCAGATCAGGGAGAGTGTCATAGAGCAAGAAGAGACCCAAATAGCAGCTAATGTTGGATATATAGGTATATTCTCACTATATGAATAATATTATGTGTAATATTATTCTATGGGTAACACGTGTGTTACACGTACTAATTGTATGGATATCGGAATGCGGGTTGAGTGGGTTGAGAACCCAGTACTCAAACCAATATTTATTCTGTAAATACTGGCTTGTGATAGTAGTCTAGGTATTTCCAATTTTGATACCTAGGGTAAATATCTCAAGCACCTTAGTCTAAGATATTAACCCTAATTTCTATTGTTATAATATCTCATAATCTCTAAAAATCTTGAGATATTTAGCATTAATTTTGAGATTAAGAGAGATTGAGTCTGAGAATCTGTCATTGTCGCCGGTAGCAGCCATTGCCGTTGCCTTCACCGACGTCGGTACAAGCCTCTGCCTCGGCCGCCACTAGCCGTTGCTTCCACCGCGAACCCCTTCTCCCTTACTCCGATCACGATCTGTTTGACTCACAGTCGCTAGGGACGCCGCAAGCCGTCGGGGTTGGAGGTCGTCGCCGTCTCCAACCACACCACCGCCGTCGATGTCGTCGCAGGCCGGTGGCGCACCCCACCGCCGCCCTCGCCAAACGCTGCGCGACCCCTCCTCTCCTCTTCCAGGCCCAGAAACTACACCATCGCCAAATCTGGAATGATTGAGGTCGTTGAGGAAGAGATCAGATCCAAAAGATCTAATTTTGCTCTTGGTTGAATATGGTATTTCGTGTTCGGGTCAAGGAGGGATCCTTGTGGCTGCCATATGACTCAGATCTGACAAAATAGAAGAGCTTATTGGTTGTTTTTTTTGTGTTCCGTGTGCGGGCCAAAGAAAGGATATTTGCTGTGTGTGTTGATGCTTTTCAGATCTAGCGAGATCTGATTGGGTAAAGGAGGTGTTTGATGTTTTGGGGCAGAGCATAGGATCTGCCTACTTGCTTCCTATTCAGATCCAGTCCAACAGCTGCTCTATTGGTTGGAGATTGCTGTTTGGTGTTTGGACTGTTAGAGCAGATCCAGATTCAGATTCAGTCCAACAGCTTCTCTATTGGTTGGAGATTGTTGTTTGGTGTTTGGACTGTTGGAGCAGATCCAGATCCAGCCAAAAGGAATCAGATCTGGATCTAACCAGTGGAGACAATCCATTGGGTATTACTCTGTATTTCGTGTTTGGAGAGAAGACTGAATCTACTGCAGTGTACTTCCAATTCAGATCCAAATTAAAGATAAGTTCTTCACCAAATTTAAATTGTTATTTAATTATTTGTTTGAATTTTGTTGCTAAGTGCTAAAGTTCAAAACCGTAATAAGCATTGTTTAATTAAATACAAGTCTGAATAATTACTTTGGCTACGTGCTATGGATCAAATATTTATTTTGATAAATTATAGGCTTTGACTATAAAATTGAATCTCCAATTAAATTGTTATGAATTAGATAATGCTAATAATTTGTTTAATTAGCTAATCTTTAACAATTTGATGAATGTAGGAACTTCAATGTTACCTACAAATTGTGTGTATTGGAGACGATGGATTTGCATCATGGTATGATAAGTCTGCACTACGTAGGCTTCTCCATCGAATTTGGAAAACACTTCTAACTTGAAGTGTCGGTATGATCTACTCTAATCTTTCTTATTATTTTCATGTGATGAATGTATTAACGTTTTGTGCGTTTGATCATGATTGAGATTTTTAGATCATAATTATTCTCAACTTGAAAACTAGCATGTTTAGGGTTGTTAAGTGCTTTATTATACTATGTGTATAGATATTTTGACAAATCCATTGTTTGCAGTTTGTGTGAGATTATATATTTGCTTCTTTAATAATTAAAAAATAAATAAAAAATTGTATAAGATGTATAACAAATGTCTGTAACTTAGGAGAGAGCATCTCTTAATGTACGATATGACTCCATTAGTTACGTTTTGTTCTTTCTCGTTCATTGTACTGTGTGTGCAAAGTTGAATTATAACATGTTAGTCATTATCTCATTTAGCATTGTGAAGATGATGAAGAACGAATAAAGAAAAGAACTCTTCACTCAATGTGTTTGAGCAAGAGTACATTGTTAGAATCACTAGAGAAAGCAAATAATTTTATAAAATGTGGTAGAATAATTTTGTATTAACCCTTATAATGTGCATATATTGTCAATCGCATGTATAAGTTGAGTTTAACAAATGAGACAATTAATAATAATAGTTCTAATTGTGTATAGTCCTTGAACATAGCATAATTGGCTATGATATGAGAACTATATATTAAATTGTTTGTTCTTGTTAAAACTTATAACTTTACTAAATGACACTTCATTAAATATGAAAAATATGAAGTTTGAATTCAAATTTTGATCACTAGAAAATTATTTTGTATGGTCTCTAGGAGTTCACAACTTTTTGAATCAATACATTCTGATATTTGTGATCTCAGTAGGTTTGTGACCATGTGAGATAATTGTTGATCAGAAGTATTTAATCGCTTTTGTAGATGATTAATATAAGTCTGTCATATATATGAAGAATGAAGCACTTGTTATTCTAAATGAATTAAAAAATTAGTTAAATGCTAAGATCAAAATATTTCAGTTTTGATAGAGGTAGTGAATATGTTTCAATGATTTTAGAGAAGTTTGCATATGACATAATCTCTACTGCACTCTACTTACAATAGTCAAACGGTATTGATAAAAGTCAGAATCAAACACTTAGTGAAATGTTGAATTCTATAATATTACTGTTGTTTGTCTTGTGTAATTATGAGTGATATTGTATTGTTAATCATATCTCTAATGTGTTACTACACTCTAAATTGAATACACCTTGTAGGTCATGGCATGAAAACACAAATAATTTTGTTAAATTAAAGTTAAAATTTGTGTTGTGATACATTTGTTAAAGTACATGACCCTAAAAGGCCTAAAGTAGGACCTACAACAAATATTTATGTATTTAGAAAGTGCAGAATGTAGTTCTGTGGACAGATGTTGGATCTATCTAATTTGTGTTAGAAGAATCTTGACTTGCAAAGTTCTTTGAGGATGTGTTCATCAAAGATAAATGTATGAAATGATCTAATCCTAGAGACACAATCAATGATTCACCGTTGGAATCAAGAACCAGCCTTACTGATACTTAAAACTTCAATGGAAAATGAGCCAAGAAGTGTCTTTAGTAGACAATGAGATGAATTTGTGTTATACAATAATACTTTAAATTAGTTGATCTGCCGAAAGGGGCTAAACCTATAATAAGTAAGTGGGGTTTTGTAGAATAAACTTAATTTTGATTGTTCAGTAGCAATTTTAATGCATTTTAGTAGCTAACAAATTGACTGAGATAACCGGGGTAGATTTGTTTGATGTCTACTCACATGTTTATCATATTGCTACAATAAGTATTCTTCTTACCTTTACATCTATTGAAAATTTTGTTATTCATAAAGGATATTTAAACAATTTTGTACTAAAAGTTTTGTACTTGATGTTTTGTATTGAACAATTTTGTACTGGAAAATTTTGAACTAATATGTTTAGTGAACAAGACTTACAATTTAGTAAAATCATTGTATGTTCTTAAAACATGTATAGCTGACGAATAAATAGTTTGACAAATTTCTTAAAGAGCCTAGTATATGAATCAAGTAATTCAGATCAGTGTCTTTAACTTTGTGGTGTGTCAAATATAATGGCTATTATTTACTTGTGTTGTTGACGAGCTTGTTCTTGGAAGTGACTTCTCTATTACAAATGAAGTTAAAATTGTGTTATCCAAAGAATTTAACATGAAAAACCTAGGTATTGTGGACAACATAGGTATAAGGGTGAGTTTCGGTTGGCAAGGGATAACTCTTAGTCAAACTCATCAAATCAAAAAGTGTTTCCAAAGTGACGATATAGTGCTTGGAAGTGTGTTTTGAAACACCTCATGATTATGATAAAAGGTTGACACCTAATGTTGGTGCAACTATGAGACAGGAAGATCATTCTAAAGGAATTGAATGTCTTATGTATACAAAGATTTGCACTAGAATAGACAGCCTTTGAGGTAGGTATATCTGCAGATTCACTGATAATCTCATACACATTTGAATGCCCTAAGAGACTAATGAGATACCTGAGTGATACTTAAGAGTTTGTTTCGTGCTACTCTAGTCATTCTTCGAATGAATGGCTGATCTGATACATTATGATGCTCAGAATTTAGTGAAAGTCGATAACTAGTGAATATATGTTTACACTAGGAGGAACATAAATATTATGAAAATTAAAAGGCAAACAGGCACTGTGCTATCATCCATAAAATCAGACCTCTATGTGTTATCCTCTGTAGGGAAAAAGACTATCTAATTCTGTTATGCGACTATCAAGTTACAATGCACTGTAGCTCATAACTCACTCTATAATAGTAAGATGAGCATATTAAGGCTGAAAGAAGCCTAGTTGAACTTTCTCATAGATAAAGTGCAATTGCGATAAGTATGGCTAATGCTCTTGCTAAGAGACTTGAAAGTGATCTAATTATCAAAACTGTGGAAAAAATGGAGTTAAATGCTATTGAGTCAAAGCTTTAACATCCTAATTGTTTTGAAATTTAGAATCTAATTGGAGCCATGGAGATTTTCAAACTTAAGCATCAATTTTAGGCAGTTGACACGTTTTAGATAATTTTAATGATTCCATATAAATTCCACAAATATATAATGCCATTCCAACTTTAATGGTATTATATATCTAGAGAATTTACTTAGTATAATCATTTTATTCCAATACGGAATATGAAAACTTGTCGATGTGTTTTCGATGTTTAGAATGTCGTTATATCATTCCAATTTTGATGATATATCTCTTTTATAGATTCTTGTTTCATTCCAATTTTGATGATTCAAAATTAACCATAATTGATTTGACTGTTCTATCAATCCAATATGAAACATAGTATAGTTCTTGTGTAGAAACTATAATAGTTCTTGTTCTTTATTTAGTTAAAGAAAGTTGATTGTGATGCTTGCGTTATATTTTTGCTAAGCTAATTATGAATTGAACTAAGTGCTTTTGTGGAACTAGATACTTTGTGAAATTTGTTGAAATTCTTAGAGATGTGTCTCTTGATATTCTTGTTTTCAATAAGCTAGCAAAGATGGAGGAGTTGAATCTGTCAATATAGATTTGAAAATAATGATTTGCTCAAAATGGAGGAGT
Source organism: Hemerocallis citrina (assembly GCA_017893485.1). Classification (NCBI taxonomy): domain Eukaryota; kingdom Viridiplantae; phylum Streptophyta; class Magnoliopsida; order Asparagales; family Asphodelaceae; genus Hemerocallis; species Hemerocallis citrina. Next base: position 6,787,867 of record CM030363.1, on the reverse strand, counting down.
AAACATAAAGCAATGTGCAAGGATAGAGTTTCAGTTTATTTTTTTCGAGAATAAATTAGTCACTTTCTTGGTAAAACTTTTGTTGAGTTTAAAACTCTTGTGTTCATTGAGCTTAAAACTCTTATTTTGTTCTTGAAGTTTATTTGCTTTGTTTGATGTTGAAACTATGACAGATTACTCCAGTTGGTTTAGTCATTGTGAACTATTCTGTTGTGATATAGTTTGGGAACTATTTAATTATTTTGGTTTAGTCTTTTTGAACTATTCAGATTTATAATTGATTTAGTCCTTATGAACTGTACATTGAGTGATGCATTTTTTCTATTTAAAGACTGCTATTAGCCAGTCAGCTTTATGTTGAACTGATGAGATAATCCAGTACGTTTATATATTGAGAATATAGGAGGAGATTTTTGGATATATATAAGTATATTCCCACTATTTAATGTTATGTGTAATATTATTCTATGGGTAACACGTGTGTTACATGTACTAATTGTATGGATATCGTAACACGGGTTGAGTGGGTTGAGAACCCAGTACCCAAACCAGTATTTATTCAATAAATACGGCCCTGTGATAGTAGTCTAGGTATTTCCAATTTTGATACCTAGGGTAAATATCTCAAGCACCTTAGTCTTGGATATTAACTCTAATTTCTATTGTTATAATCTCTCATAATCTCTAACAGCTACAACCATATCTGATGGGAGAAACACAAGCTCCACTCAGTCAGCCAACTCAGTCCCAAAATAGAGGCAACCCAAAAAAACCATGAAAATAGGGGAAAAAGTGCATAGGGCGAGTCATCAATCACAATTACCCTTGCACCAAAGAAACATCAAGACAGATAAATGATAAAACTAATTAGAGGACTGATGAATAAGAGATTAACAACAATATCGAACTCAGAAAGCTTTAACAATCTTTTCTTACTAGGAGTAAGAGAATCAGACTAGAAATGAATAGATGAATTTAACAGAGAAAGTACCAGTGCTAGTCCATCTCTATCTAATATCATCTGAATCTTGCCATTGGTAACTATCAAGTAGCACCAAGGGTCTAATATAATCACGTTGTTGATTGATCGAAAAATTCCTTCTGAATGTAATGTTCCAGTCCCTCAGATTGTTATTAGAGATAGTCAGGAGAAAAGCTACAGTAGCACTAGTATATAAGCAACAAAATATAAAGAGGGAAAAATTGAAGAGAGTTTATTATTACTAATCCAGTAATCTATCCAGAAGCGAACTGAAGAGCCATCTCCACATATTTTTTGTAGACCACATTTAATGGTCTCGCAAACTTTTCACACCCACTTCTAAAATGGAGACGCATAATTAAAAGTCTAGGATTAAGATCCCAAACTTTAAATCTAAAATATTGATATATGCAAATAACCAGATTGATCCACACCCCAAATCATCATTTTTAACACTTTCCACAACCATTTTTTCAGGAAAACCCGATTTTGCAGTCTAAGATTGATAATACTCAAACCTCGTTTTTTTCGACATGCACAATCTTTTCCAATTACATAGGTTCTTACATCTAGATAAAGTAGAATGCCATGATGAGAAGAAATTCCTTCTAATCCTATCAATACGCTGAATCACCCAAAGCATAATTGAGTTTTTTTCTTCTTTTTTTTTTCCTTTCCTTTTTTGGGTAAATAGCATGATTGATTTTCATCCTATTATTTATTCTTTTTTCTTTCTTTCTAATTGCTTGTACTTTAAGCTACATGCAGCATGTATTTGTCAGTGTATTTAAGCTTGAGTTTTTGGCATGTGCTACCACGTAAGCTATATATATCACACAAGTCGTTTTCAATCAAAAATCAAAGAGAGATAAGTAGATAGGGCTCTTTCAAGTTCATATACTATATATATATTTCATACTCTCTCCTTTTATATTGAATGCACCTACGTGTTATTCCTTGATAAGCTCAAGTAGCTATCTCTCTCTTGTTGGCCATGAGTTGGCAATTGCATCCCCACTTGAACAGCCTTTAAGAATTGACTAGTTACTTACTATTATCTTCCCAAAACTCCTAGTGTTTCGTGAATCATGGTAAGCACCTACTACTCTCCATCCTTATCAACCATGCATAAATTGATTACATTATCTCTTACCTTATTTTATGTTAATGAACACTCATCATCCAATCATGGAACGAACTCTAGCACAGCACGATCCGAAGAGCTTCTTTCATGGAATGTTCGGCATAATCCGGACGATCTCCGTTAAATGCGTTGTAGATCTTCTAAAATCATAAGACTATAACCTATAAAATCAGACGAGAAAATGCTGAAATTTCAAAATCTCTCTTGAAATCGTCTAAGTATGAGATTAGAAAGCAAATCTCTACTACTATAATGGGAGAAGGTCTTAGTGTAATTTGTCCATATCCCAACTCATACAACGCACGTGCAGGTAGATTTTTTTTTTGCCCTTTCATCCCTCAATTTTTCCACGTGCACAGCAAGTGCATAATGCTAGTACCATTAGTTAGGTAAGGAATAAGGATAAGGACAAAGGATTAGGAGCTGTGGGTCCCACCAGAAGGGACACAAATTTTTTCCCAAACTGACTCATTTTTGAAAGTTTTTCTCAAACCAATCCACTTTTTAAATAAATTCCTAAACTGACCCACTAGCTTTCTCGGATAGCGAGCGTAGTCAAAATTCATTCTCTATCTGAGAAAACGAGTGTTGGTTTTGAGTTTTTTGGTTTCTTCCTTGATCAAGACTCGCTGTCTCAAAAAGCGACTCGTTTTTTTAGACAACGAGTGTAGTTAGAATCCACTCTTTATCTGAGAAAGCGAGTGTTAGTTTTGGGTTTTTTGGTTTCTTCCTTGGCCAAGACTCGTTGTCTCGTTTTTTGAGACAGCGAGTGTCAATTGAGGATTTCTGAAACCTCAGCCTCGCTGTTTCGAGCATTAAGCTCTCCCTCTCTCTCTTTCTCTCAACTCTCCCTCTTCGATAACCCATAATCCGTAACCCTCAAATTCGAGCGTTTGGGTCGATTAACCCATCAAAGTTTGTTTCAATCTTCCACATTCCTCTCAAGTATCTCTCATCACAATTTCAGAGTTAGGAGTAAGAATGAAGAGAAGAAAATAAAAAAAATTTGAGTCTGGGATTTAAGAAATTCCCAATCGACACTCGCTATCTCAAACAACCAGTTTGGTTAAAACAAGCTCGTTGTTTGAGACAGCGAGTCTGGATTGAGAAAGTTAAAAAACTCCAATCGACACTCGCTGTGTCAAAAAGCGAGTTTGGTTAAAACAAGCTCACCTTTTGAGACAACGAGTTTTTGACCAAGGAAGAAATAAAAAAAAACTCAAAATCAACGCTCACTTTTTCAGATAGCGAGTGGATTTTGACTACACTCGCTATATGAGAAAACGAGTCGGTCAGTTTGGAAATTTTTTTAAAAAGTGGATCAGTTTGGGAAAAACTTTCAAAAGTGGGTCAGTTTGGGAAAAATTCAAGGGACACATGCAACATCCTGGGCTTGCCTCTAAATATAGATAAGAACAGTTCAATATCAATTAGGATACAATCACTCATTTGCTTATAAATCTTTGGGAAAGTGATGATGATGTGTGGAGTCCACGACACATGGGGAGTGCATGCAGGTGAAGTGGAAGTGAGAAAGTGACCTGTTTTGTTGCCCCACGCAATACTCCTTTAAAAAGTTGATTGATTAACCATTTTTTGTTAGTGAATTCATTGAGGTCTCCTCTCTCTGAGTTTCATTCCTTCCAATATATTTGACTATCCGTAAAATAGCTGAAAAAGTACTTTTATTTAAAAGTTTTTTTATACTAGATAAATATACAATTAACTGTTTTTTTTCTCGATAAAAGATGATCCAGTCATTGCTTCATTAATGGGATATTAAAGAAAAAAGTAGTACTAATTACAAAGTTCTCAGCTACCGACATAGACATCTAATGCACTGAAAGCATAAAAGCATAAAGTAGGATACAACCTCGATGAGCAACAAATCAAAGTAGAAAGCAAAAATAGACGATACAGATATGGATATTCAGAAGATACCATCAGAGATACTGGTACTGCATCAACATAGACACCAGATAAAAGTGTCTCTGATGACCGTTCGTGAGAGTGTAGTAAACCATTCTCATCACCTGGCAATATACAATTAATTGTTCTGGAACAGAGATTAGTGGATGTATATGGAGATAGATGTTAAGATAGTTAAAAGCAGAGACATCTCAACCTAAAAAAATACACACCTATATTATTGAATTACCGACCTTTGTGGTTTGGGGTACTTATAATGTTAACTACTTGTTTCGTTAATCAATCATTAATAAAGCAATGACGATATTATATTTTATTTAAAAATAAAAATAATAATAAATATAACAGAACTGACCACCTATTAACGAGTTTAAGAAAGTTACAGGGTTTTGTCTTTATATTCAAGTGGGGATTTAATAATAGCAGTGAATATACTCAAAAAAAAAAAGTATTACTGAAAAATACCCTAGCCTCTTTTTTTTTTTTTTTTTGATGAATCGGATAGGATCTTACGACCCCAGCCATACCCTAGCCTCTTATTATAGTTAGTTTTGTATACTTTTTACTTGCTAGAATTTTTATTGACTGGATTAAGCCACCTAAACTGAATTTTTTTACCAAACTATCCCACTTTTTGTAAGTACGTACCAAACTGTCCCTATTCGAAAATTTAATATTAAAAATTCTTTGTCGCTAACTGAGTTAGCACCCTTGTATTTTTTTTCGTGCTATCTCAGTTAGCGTGTGTTAGGGGATACCACTTATCCTCTCAAATGGGGGTATGAGAAAAACTCACCAAATATAAACACACTAACTCCGTTAGCGTGCCTCTTTAAACCATTAGCGCTAACAGTGTTAGCGTGATAGGTGGACAGTAGGAGACACTACTCCTCAAGTAGGGGTAGGAAAAAACCACAATTATAGACACGCTAACCCCGTTAGCGTGCATCTTTATACCACGCGCGCTAACCGGGTTAGCGTGCTATATCGTTTGAGACCCTATTAAATCACAATCGTTGACGCTGTCTCATTATATTTATAGTATCTATCTCTTCTCTTTCTTCCCCAATTTCGAAACCCAACTCCAAAATCCTAGCATCCCAATTGTAGATCTTACTCAAAAAAGCTCTAAAAAATCTTAAAGGATCTTCTTCTTCTCTCGCATTCATCTTCTTCTTCTTTCACAATATTCATATCTCCTCCCACTCTGAAAACCCTAAATCCATGTTTGGGCTTTTCTTGGTTTGGGGATTTTCATAGCGAATTTGTTATCAAGTCATTCACTACGCCGTCTTCTCGAAGCTCGAAATTGCTCATCTTTTCTAACCATTAATTTATCAAAGCAAGTCTATCAATGCAAATTAAAACCTAAACCTAAATCTATCAATGCAAACCAAACCCTAAATCTACCAATACAAATTTAACCCTAAATTTAATATATTTATCACGTAAATACCAAAATGAACCCAATATTTCAAATCCAACCATTCACCCAAAATCACTAAAAATTATATACCATAAGTTCCGAACACTTACAAACGAATGTTGGGTTGAAGGTCGACGTCGACTATTTCGCTGCAGATCCTCTACTTCCGAAAATTTGGTGGAAAAGGTTTATGGGTTCACCAATAATTTGGAAAAAAATGTTGGTTGAGATGAGATTTTCGGCAGTGATGAAGAGATTTAAGTCAAAAATTCGAGAGATTAGGATGTGTATAGTCCGAAATCGGAGGCTAGGGTTTGGGGGTTGGGTTTAAAATCACGCGATGGGATTTTGGGAGAGAGAAGAAGTGAGATGAGAGTGAGATAGCGAGCATTATTTAAGAGGAACCCAATTGACACTCGCTAACCCCGTTAACGCGCATGGTTTAAATGAGCGCGCTAACGGGGTTAACGTGTCTATACTTGGTGATTTTTATCTCACACCCTTCTTTGAGGTAGTGCCCCCTACTGTCCCATCGACACTCACTAACCCGGTGAGCGCGCTTGATTTAAATGGGCGCGCTAACGAGATTAACGTGTCTATATTTGGTGAGTTTTTTCCCACATCCCTACTTGAGGGGATAAGTGGTATCCCCTAGCACAGGCTAACTGAGATAGCGCGAAGAAAATTACTAGAGGCGCTAATTCAGTGAGCGATAGAAACTTTTTGGTATTAAATTTTTGAACAGGGACGGTTTGGTACATACTTACAAAAAGTGGGATAGTTTGGTCAAAAAATCATGTAAAGCTGGGGACTGGGGAAGGCATATTCTGAAATAATTAATTATCATAAAAAATACCATAATTGAGGGAAACTATTAAAAAAAAGGGATAAAAATAAATAAAAGAAGGTGTGTTTTGGTTTCAGTTACTGTATGGAGCTTCACACCTCAATGGGCCCCACTTAGGTGGATCTGGACTGGGACTGATTCAGGTGAAGATCCCTTTCTCTTTCTCTAAATATATTAAACTCTGATCACATTCTTCCTCCTACTCTCTCTCTCTCTCTCTCACACCACCTTCCTGATTCTACTTCCAATTTCACAATCATTATTTTAATATTTCCATTGAAAAACATAAATTTCTTTCCGACACTTGTCAAAGTTTCTTTCTGGGTTCTTCAAATTTCAGCTGCAGGTATAGATTCTTACCTTGATTCAAATTCTGGGTTTTGATCACAACATCTAGAACTACTAGTTTCGATCAAATGCAGGTGATTCCAATGGTGGTACATGCATAATTTCCTGTTTTATTTCATGGGTTTGTCTCAAATCATCCATTTTTGTAGAATTCTGTAGTTATCTGAACAAATTCCTTAATTTTAGAGTGATATTTGTTAGAATTTCTGTATGATGATTGATAATGCGAACCTGGTTATTGACTAAATTAGGGCTCAATAATCTGTAAATATGATCCTGATTTTCAATTTGGGTCTTGTTTCTGTGTTTGTCTTTTGGGGGGTTGATTCAATGATTCATACCACAAATCAACAACTTTAAGCAATGTGTTTCGCACTTGCTTCTGGGATGATATACCCTTTTCCCCTGATGAATGCAATCTGAATGCACTCTGCCTTATATGATTAAATGCTGTGATCTTTGGGTGTTTGTTAAAATGTTGTTTAGTATGATATAGAATTGGGGAATTGGTAGTTACTTTAGATTGTGTAGTTTTACATAGTTGATCGCTTTAGATTTTCGATGTGTGGGTTAATGATTTGAAATGTTTGCAGTGAGAGGACAGCGACACCATGTTAGGAAATGGAGTTGTCGGTATTCTTTCAGAGTCTTGCAATGCATGGGAAAGGAGAGCACCATTAACTCCTTCTCATTGTGCTCGCCTTTTGCTCAGTGGCAAGGGTACAAAGGGAGTCGATCGTATAATTGTTCAACCGAGTACCAAGCGAATATTTCATGATGCCCAGTATCAGGATGTTGGTTGTGAAATATCAGAGGATTTATCTGAATGTGGTCTCATTTTAGGGGTCAAACAACCAAAGGTAGTAATCTCTTGTCATGTACATAAATAAATGGACGTTCCATTATGTTTGTTTCTTCTTTTTTTAATGCCAGTTCTCTTAAGAATTTTTGAATTCATGTTTGTAATTTTTCTTGCAGTTGGAGATGATTTTTCCAGATAGAGCATATGCATTCTTCTCTCACACCCACAAGGCTCAAAGTGAAAATATGCCTTTGTTAGATAAGGTAAATGATTTCCTTTCTGTTTTGGTGTTCCATTATATGTATGTATATTAGTTTGAGGGAATTTGTCTAAGCGATCATAGATGAGAACAAGAAAAAAGTTGGGAGATTGAATTTCCTCCTCGGAGCGAAGTTATTTGTGTATCATACGTTATCAAATTTCAAGCTCAATTTTTCATTCCCGTTTGTTCAACATCGTTTGAGATTCAGTGAGTTTGCTCCTTTATTTCCAATTTCCATTTACCAACAGACCCTCAATGCCCATGGTCTTATTGCGTATCCTAAGGATAGTTTTTGATGATTCTTTCCGTCTGTAGATTCTTGCTGAAAGGGTGACTTTATATGACTATGAGCGTATTACTGGAGATGATGGGAAAAGGTTGCTCGCATTTGGGAAATTTGCTGGGAGAGCGGGACTCATTGACTTTCTACATGGACTGGGAAAACGTATGTGTTTTGAAATCTTTTCCTAAAAGCTTGTATTTAATCTTAAAATTTTTAGTTACCTACAATTATTCTAGTTATGGAAAGTTATAACTTGAGTATGGTTTCTGTGACAACCATCTGAGATTTGTTGCCTTCCTATTTAAGCTTGTGAGGATTATTAGACTCGCTTGTGTGGTGATGTTATTTTGGTCATTCGGTATGACTTAAAGTTTTATGGTGATTTAAAAAAATACAGAGATTTTGGGTTTGTATGGCAATATGAGGTTTTCTTGGTGCATTGATTTCAGGATATTATGTTGAAGTAGTTTTGTTAACCCTCAGCCAAAGTTGTTACTTAAGTGTATGGTGCATTGATTTCAGGATACTTGCATCTTGGGTACTCAACACCTTTTCTGTCACTCGGGGCATCTTATATGTACTCTTCCTTGACTGCTGCTAAGGCAGCAGTCATTGCAATCGGAGAAGAAATAGCCACACATGGACTGCCACCTGGAATCTCTCCTGTTATCTTTGTATTCACCGGGACTGGAAACGGTATTTTAATTCATTTCGAACTCTTATATTGCTATTATGTGGTGTTGGATCTATAGTAATGTGTTGTGACGTTCAAATCAAATATGATATTGGATAGTGTTCATGATCATCAGTTCATTTTTATAGCTTTGGCACAGACATTAGAGATGATGTGACATTGTTTGCAGTCGGATATTTAAATTTTTGTATTTAATTATCAACTATTGATTCCAATTTCTGACTCATTCTTGGTTTCAAGATTGAAGGAAGCCAATGACTATTCAATGTAGGTCACTGCATTCTACAGTTCTATGATACTCAAGGTCGTTAGTTAAAATAATTTCCTTGTTCCTCCTTAATTGACACTACCTTACTAGTCTAGGTCAAGTGACTTAAGTTTTGCATGGGATTGCATTGACGCACAGTCGTCCAATGATGAAATAATTGAATTTATTGAAATCAAGGCCATCAAATTTTCTAGCAATGTTGAGCTGCTTGACAAGTATAGAAACCAGAAAAAGTAATTCCCAAAAACATTTTTCCTTTTGAACAATTCAAAAGGTTGTTGAGGGTTAATTTTGTGCCATCACCTTCTTAATGAGGTAGTCTTGTCATTAGATCAACACCAGCAAACTCAGTACATTGTTTTTTTTTAGTTTTTTTTTATCATAAACGGTGGGTCCTAGGACTCCCCGCGCTTCATTAAAAAGGTTTTAATAAAACAAACAACCAAAGTAAGGAAAATGATGTTCATTAATCCTAACACCAGGGCCGGTCCTTAGATATTTGAGGCCCTGGGCGAAAAAAAATTAGGCCATTTATAGACACGCATGTATTTATATATATATTAATAAATTATAATATAATGGCAGGGGACAAAAAAACAATACCCAGAAAAATAAAGATTACCTTTATTTTGCTTTATGACACCAAATACTCCATATTTTTTATTAAGCATAGTGATAGCGACTCTTGCACTTGCCAAAAAAAGTTTTTTAAAAAAACCACATCTCATCTAAAATATACGGCCAGGGCCCCAGGAATCAAGCTTATCATATAAATAAGCTTCAAATTTCAGTTGGTCACTAAGCTTGCCTAACAATAAAATCAATCAACAATACTATTGTTGGAGTGATTTCTACCTCAGTACCTCCTAAACCCACAAATGAGATTTTCAATTCTATTAATTAAAAAAACGACATGAGAAGGCTGAACTACCAGAGTAGTGCTAAGAAGACCAACAACTCCTGCAGTCCTGCTAAGAAGACCAACAACTCCAACTACGCCTCTAATACCCGAGACACAATGACTACAACTCCAACTACAACTCCTGCTAAGGAAAAAACTCTATAAAAGAAACAAACAAAAATTATCAACTGACAATTTGAAGAAAATATGAAGATGCTGGAAGGGGAGAGAGAGAGTGAGTGAGTGAGAGAGAGAGAGAGAGAGAGTTTGAAGAAGATGAAGAGGCTGGACAAAAAAAAATGAAGAAGTTGAAGTGACAGTGAAAGAGAGAGATTACTAAATTGAGCTCTTCTCTAAAAATTAATTACGTACTCATTAATTCATTATATTAATTATAAGACCATTAATTTATTATATTAAAAAAATTTGGGCCCCTCCTCTAAAGTGGGCCCTGGGCGGTCGCCCTGTTGGCCCTAGGCCAGGGCCGGCCCTGCCTAACACGTGGTCCATGAGTTTCATTCCCCACCAAAAGAGGGAACTCTTCCCATCCAGGATAGTTCCGTAGCCTCAAAATAATAATTACAAGTAATTACAGAAATTGTGTAATCGACCAAACAAAAGTAACATCCCAGAAGAGTGGTCCTGCCACCGGTCGACACAAAAGGCACCCACTGTCCTCGTACCGCCTGCCCCTCACTCTTCGTCATTGGTTCCCCCCTTTCCTGGTGCTTTGCCTCGTCGGTGGCTGTGTTGGCGTTGTTGTACTTGACTCTCTTTGTTGAATCCCCACCTGCCGTAATATACCAGAAGATGATATAAGCATTAATCTTGAGAAGCAATTGATGATGCATGTTGTGTCTGTGTTGTGGCCTAAAAATTCGACAGTTTCTCTCTAACCAGATTCCCCAGCAAATAGCTGTCATGCCCCGCTTCCCAAAATACGGAATACGAGTGCATGACGAAGCCCAGCGAATGATCTTAACATCATTCATAAGCTGTAGGATCGACTCAGCATCACAACAAGAATATAACAAGAGAGAGATATATATAACCAAGCATGCATGAATAATTTATTAGCAACAGAAACAATTGAAAATATAATAATAACATCCAAATAGTTTCAAGTCTGGATCAAGTTAAAACTCGGGAACATCAGCCCGTTACAAGTTCTTAAATAGCAAGAAATAATAATTCAGGAAAACAAATAATTCAAGAACACAAGTATTCTAATCAAGTCATTTCTATACTTGAAAGTTAGAACCTTTGCTCACCAATTCTAGCGGGTAACTCGTCTTCAAAGTCTGCTTAATAAAAAAAAGGCAAAACAGGGAAAAACAAGAGAAAATATCCTTAGTGCAAGCTAGGGCCATAAATAGTAAAAACGAGTACAAGTAATGAGGAACAAGAATTGGAATCAAGAATGTAACAGGGATACAACAAGTAGTGAAAAAAACAAGAACTAGCTAGCAAGGAGGATAACTCAAGTGAACAGGCTGAATAACAAATTCTAATAGTGGAGCACGTGACAAGTCTCAAGCCTAGTGTTAAGTAACAAGTGCTATGTCTAGGGTTGAATATTAATTTCAAGTGTCAAGTCTCAAGTAACAAGTTGTCAAGTATCAAGTAACATTATCAAGTTTCAGTAACATGTATCAAGTTTCAGGTATCAAGTAGTCAAGTATCGAGTAAGCAGGTATTATGTTCAAGTCTTGTAGTTATTACTATCTAGGTAGCACTTCATGCATCCATCTTTTTACTACATGGTTGCTACAGTCAATGCAATTTCGTTTAGGCCTAGTAATGGAGTCTATAGGGCGGCATACTCAGGTATTAAGTATCAAGCAAGTGATCAACCATGGGCTCTAGAGGTGGCCCCCGTCACCCATGACGTGACACTTAGTTCTACGTGACACTTAGTTCCATGTGATCGCAAATATATATCATGTAATCTTGTAATGGGCTCTAGAGGTGGCTCCCGTCACCCATGACGTAGCACTTAGTTTCATTTAACATAATATTATGGGAAACACGGGCCTCCTTCCAAGTACACTTACCTATGTTGTCCACTACTATGGTCTTTTCCTTAAACCCCGCTTATTACTTTTTATTATTTTATCAAGTAAGCATACATGTGTGTGAAACAAGTCAAGAAATCAGGGTCATATACATGGAACAAGTTTAGGGTAATTATATGGCATAATCGAGGGTCGACATAAATAAAAATAACACGAACAACGAAAATTCTAAATCTGGACAGCACGATGTTGCTGTACCAAAACTTTGATTCCCGTTGCTACGAAATAGCAAAAGTGGATCCGTCAAGAGATCTAGAAACTAGACTCCTGCCCAGTTCCAATGCATATAATTTAGGTACGAGAAGTTGGTGGGAACATGTGTCAACACAGCGAATTACACAGCTTAAGTGTTTAGGCAGAGATTTGTGTATTTGTATTTATACATGTGAAACAGTATTGAAATAATAATTAATTCTAAGAAAATTTGGGGAGGTTCTCTAGGTTGTCCAGCAACAGCATATAAAATTTCAAGTCAAACGCTTGCTGTTGACATAGTTAAATTAATTGGCAAAGTATAGGTGTGCAGCAGTTTTGCGAATCTGCGTCGACCGACACAGCTGCAGTAAAACTGAAATAACCCCTAGACCGTAACTCCGAATTCGAAAATTTCGGAGTCTATCGACATCTAGACATCTAGAGCTACATTTACTATTCAGGGCTCGGGTTCAGATTCTGATGTTAAAGGGGTCAAAACAGCATAACAAGATTCAGGATAGCAACATATGGAAATATCTTACTAGTATAGGTTACATGAAATTTTGTTATTAGGCGTCTAGGTTAATGTGTGATATAAATACAAGATAATGGTTGTCAAAACAGCAAGTAATAATTGTTTTTCAAGCCAAATGGTTGCAAGATCATCAAATACAAGATATAACATATGTCTACAAATCTAGGGCTCCTTAATTTCATGTGTCCATGTGTTCAGGGGATAAGATGAGTAATATAATACAATGAATCTATTGTGACTCTTAAGATTATGAAATTGCGGAGGTTTAATATTTGATCAACAACGACAGTCAAGGAGTCACAATTTCTAACTATTTGTAGTATTTTCAAGGAATGTTTGTACTAGAACAAAAATGTGTACAATAGGTTTACTTGCCTTGATTGACGACGAATAGATCCGTTAGTTGAAGAAAATGGGATCGAAAATTCCCGGGCGAAGTCTCCCAAAAGCACGTGTGAAGCACGTGCAAAAATCAACCGTAGCGCGAATTTTTCCCACACCAGATCAGCCCCAAAACAGCGAACAGCAAGTCGATCCGGCGCGGCAAAACAACGAAACAGCGAAATCAGCGAATCGGATTCTCCCGCACAGCGGATCTGGCCGAACAGCGGAACAGCGAGTGGGATCCGGTGTGGCAAAACACGGGACAGCGATCAGATCAGGCTGGGTTGCACGGATCTTGAAGCGATCCAAGGGCTGAGATTCAATCCCGCCAATCCTGCCTTTCTTCTTCGTTGAAACAAAGAGCGAGAGAGAGAGAAGGAATGGCGACGACGCTGGCGAGCGGCGTCCGGTGTGCGATGCTAGGCTCGCGACGACGGGGAGGACGACGGCGGCGGAATCAACGGCGCGACGTCGAGAAGCGACGCAGCGTCAAGGATTTGCGCTGCTCTGTTTCTTGGGTTCGAATAGAGGAGCGATGGCGGGGGAATTTGTTCGGAGGTGTTGGCGACGATGGTGGTCGCGAGGCGAGGAGGATGAGGGGTGCGGCGAGGTAGTGGGATGGAGATAAGGGTTTGGGCGATGGGTTGTGAGGTTGCAGACGACGGGAGTTGGGAAAATGGAGTTGGGTTCGAGGAGGAGACGACGGTGGACGATGATGGGTGATGGCGGTGGATTGGTGCTGTGGGGTGCGGAGGTCGAAGGCGATGGTGAGGGAGACGGCGGAGTGGCGATCGGAGTAGGGAAATGGGTCTGGGCGTGGAAGAAGCGATCGGAGAAGTTGAGAAGCAACGGAGGAAGAAGGATAGAGCGGCGGGGTTTGATTGGGTTAAAACAGTAAGAGTAGGGGTTAGGGTTAGGATTAGGGTTTATATAGTGTGGGTTTGGTTTAATGGTATTAGGGTATCCATTTTGAGAGAGATCCAACTGGAGAATTGGTCAAAATGTATTAAAATGGGCAAAAAGGAGATGATGGACATAGAATAGCTCATTCTCCATGAAGAACGACACAGAGCACACACAATTGAATTAGATGAAAGGACCAAAAATTGAGTCGAAACAAATTAGTGATTTTATTCAAATGAAAACAAGATTCAGGATCTCAAATAGATAAAAGAGTATAATGAGGCAAAAATACAGTATAAAAATATAAATACGGAAAAATAGGAGTTACAATAGCCATCACCCCAACCCCCCAAATGTGAAAGCAGGGCCGGCCCTGATATGTAGGCGGGCAAGGCGGCCGCCTCGGGCCCCCGCCGAAATCGTCATTTTTGGGGCCCCCGATTTCAAACTTCCCTTGTAAATATAGGCACGCATTTCGCGCGTAAATTTTTTTTTTAATTTATATGGGGTAGGGGGGGCCCATTTCGGAAGTTTGCCTAGGCCCCCCCGGAACTCAGGGCCGGCCCTGTGTGAAAGTCTCCTTTCCGTAGGTGACATTGTTGCCAGTTTCCCCACAATTCTTGCACCGTCTCCGGGCAATTTCCGGAGATACCTAATCTGTTTAAAAAATCCCCCCATATTGGCGTAACAAATTGACATGTAACGAAAAGGTGATCCACCGTTTTGTTGCCCATATTGCACATAATATAGTCTCCTGGACCGATCCACTTGCGTCTTGCCACCACATTGTTGCTCTCCAACATACAAGAGATTGGCCAGAAATTCTCTAATGTGTTTCCATTGCGTAGGGATGGCTCATTTTCATGAAGGTTTATATGGTTTGGCATACCTCAACATCCTTATGAACTAATTTATTTCATTTGGCTCTTATATAATGTTTTATTCCCGGTTTCTACTAATGAAATATGACTTGCCAGTGGTCTTTTATATCTGCTTTTCTCGTTTTGTGATATTACTTTGAATATCTGTATGGTTGGTTTTGCCGTCATACATACTCGTAGTTAAATCAAAACTAACTTGTGATCATACAAATGCTTTCAGCGGCTTCTTTTAACATGTTTCTAGTACGCATCATGTTTACTGAACATTCGGGGCTGTACTTTTGTAGTTTCTCAGGGTGCACTGGAGATTTTTAAGCTACTGCCGCATACTTTTGTGGATGCCTGTAATCTCCCTGAGCTTGTTCAGAAGGTACTCCTTCCCTCTTTTTATTGTTATCTTATTCTCCATTCATGGCAATATTCTGAGTAAGATTATTGTTCTACTTCTTGTGTTTTTTTTTCCTTTTCCCGTATTGTATTTTTTGGCCACAGCCAATGATCAGTTCCGACATAACCTTTCATTGTTCAATTTACTATCAATTTATCTCGAGTTTTTGGCAAGTACCAATCGGGTAAGCCAAAAGCCAAATAACTCATGTGTATATTGTTGTCTGTGCTGATATTCAACCATACCACTACTATTTTCATATCCTTTTCCAACTCAAATGCATGCTCCCTAATCAGTTTCATACTGTTAGTCCAATATCATAGTTCACCCCTTCGAACATATGGATAGGTCACCATTGTGATTATATGATGGTTTTCGAGCTTAATTTTCAATTTTCTAAGTGAGAGAGAATCTTATCATGTGCAATGATTTGAAGAAGATAAAACAAGAGAAGTTCTTATTTATATCTTCTGGATGAAATATTTGATACAATAACTTGTATCAAATCATTATTTTGGATTTTTTGAATTTATTTATGCTAGGGGCCTCATATATTTGTATTTCATTATTTATTTGAAGAAATTTATGGATTATTTATTTGAAGAAATTTATGGAAAATTTATTGTCATCATTTTTTGAAGTTTTTCCCTCAAAGAAGTAATTTTTGAAGTTTAAACTATGAGAACGATATGCTAACTACTGATAAATACTTGATTCTATATACAAAGCTTGCCTATTGTAGCCTAGACTTCTATATTGATGCTTGTCATGCATTTCTTGTTTTTGTTTGTATCTTGCACTTCTTGTTAAAAATTAACATATTAATACTCTTCATTATTGCTGCATATCGCAGATATTTAACTTTTTTATTTTTCGTTTTTCCCATATTAACACCTCCAATTGCAGGATGGGAATCATGGTCAACAAACTCAAACAACAAGAAGAGTTTTTCAAGTATACGGTTGTGTTGTGACAGCTAAGGACATGGTCGCACCCAAGGATTCGACCCAAAATTTTGATAAAGTATAATCTTTTGCTCTTCTAAGTATAAAATACAGCTGTGAAATTAATTACCTTTTCTTTTCTTTTTTCCGAAAGAACAGTACTTTTCTCCTTCTAGACATAATGCTAATCTTATATTAAATATGCAACTGCAGATACATGGTAGATTTCAGTTTCCTCAACATAGCTTTTAATACCAGGAATACTAGGGATCATCTTTTTTGTATAGAGTACATATTGCAATTTCAAGTTGGACTTGATCATGTTTTTTCTGGGTATAAATAATGGCCCTCATCCAAGTACCCTAAGTTTTTGTGTCAGATCAGACAAAGCCGTCGCTCAAACCTAATCCAAGGTGTGTCTAGAATTGATGAAGTCGCAAAAATTCAATGTGGTTGTCTACCTAAGCCAGGACAATGCCTTAGTAGCTACGGGTAGAAAAAAGTTTTGTATAGAACACCATCTCAAAGTAGAACAGAGATTAATTCAAAAAAAAAGTAGAACAGTGATTACTGTAAAATTGTTCCTCGTGGCACTCGTTTAGATGATTACAAAATCTTACAGAGATACAGTGGCAAGAAACATGGAATTTGGAAATGAGAAAAAAACATAATGAAAGAACATAATTAAGTGACCCCCAAGAAAAGGACATAATTAAGTGTCAAACAATCACTGGGACTGTTATTGGTTGGTTTGGTCTAGGAACTTCTAGTCCATGATCTGGACCCGGACTCCTTACGGGTAAGGATTTGGACATGAACTCTACCCACTTTTGCATGAGTTAAAGTACTATATGGAAAGAAGCATCAGTTCAGAATCATTTGTCCAGCACAAATGTTCGACGCAACATGGCTTCACAATGAATATGGGCTTTCCATAGGGGCCAAGTCATTACTACTACGTGCTACTTAAAACCACAACTTAATCCTTCCTTTATATGAAATTTAATAACTCAATTTGCAAAAAAGATTCCCTTTGTTATTGTTGATCTATGGTTAGTAAACAATGGGTAGAATAAACAGGGTAGACCCAGACCACCGCCTATATATACATTGATAAAGCTCGTGCCTCTGCCCAGCGCAGGGCCTTCAGAAGGAAACCTAGAGCCAGCACAAAGATTGAAGCTCAAAGCAGTTATCTGGGAGATAAGATGGAAGGAAGTGAAGCTATAAGGTTGTATATGGTACACTAAGATAATCATAGTCTTATAAAACTCTGTAAGAATAGAAGAGCACGCTACTCAGTAGTAGAATCCGAAGTAGTTACGGGGATAGACAGAAAGAAAAGGAGAAAAAACTAATATTCACCAAGTGTATAATACTTAGATGATTACAAAATCTTACAGAGATATACAGTGGCAAGAATCATGGAATTTGGAAATGAGATGAAAACATAATGAAAGAACATAATTACGTGGCCTCCAAGAAAAGGAATAATGAAGATTCAGATGTACATTTCTGTAGTATAATTACTAAACTGAAGGATCCATGCGTATGCCCTGTCTTCATTATCATTCCTGGTGAACTTACAGCTTGAACTGTGATGGAAGTTTTCATTTACAAGTGCATTCTCACTTCCAATTCTTAACTTTGATGCTCTTGCTTGTTTTTGAATCTCCACACAGTCCATAAATTATGTAAAATTGAGGAATTCATTTGTCCATTCGTATTAGATTAGAATTTGGTGTGGCTGGGACCACATTGTTTTCTTTTTCGTGCGCTTAATTCCTGACATGCTACTAATTCACATCTTTTGCAGGCTGACTACTATGAACATCCAGAACACTATGTCCCTGTTTTTCATGAGAAGATAGCTCCCTATGCATCTGTAATTGGTGAGGCTGTTGTCTATTGTCATCCTTTCTATTGATATCTTTGTTTCTTTATTCCTCAATTGTTTAAAATCAATTGGAGAAGCAACTTCACAAACTGCATGTTAATGTCATCTCCATGCCAGCCTTACTTTTCGCATGCTAATTCATTTGGTCGTTGGAGGAGAATGTATAAATAACTAAGTCTTATAGCAGTTAGTAGTTTATTGCATGTTTAAAGGGATATCTGCTTCATTAATTTTTTAATTGTTGATGTTTAATAGCTAGCATTATAGAAATAGATATAAAGTCATATATTGCTATTTATTTGTTCATTTTCATTCAATTCATATTGTGCTTTTAATGTTTGGGAACCAAGTTTCTTTTAGAAAATATATAGAGGCATCTTTTTATATATGACTTCCAATAGACTTTATAATTCAATATAACCCCTAAAAAATGTTATTTTGATTTAACTCCATTTTTAAATTCTATGATATATACCCTTAAAAAGAAAAAGTTCAATGGATGGGTATAAGATAATGGTATTTTAGTCATTCTTGGTGTGTGTTTGAAAATTTTAAGTTTCACAAGAGTTATTTCAAAAATAAAGTTTTTTGAGGTATGTCAGAATACAAAGTTTCTTTGATTCTGTTTAATTAGAAGTAAAAGGTTGGTTTCCAGTATTATCATGTATTTCTTTTTTTGTCTATAATTCGTTTTCTCAATTCTTGCTAATATGGTTAGACATGTTATAATAGTTTTCTCATTACACCTGTCATTAGCTTTTGTAATACTCTACTAGCAAACTAAGATTTTTGACATATTTGATCTTGGATTGTGGTCAGTTAATTGCATGTACTGGGAAAAAAAATACCCTCCACTGCTGAGTACCACACAGTTTAAAGAGGTTATGAAGAATGGAAGTCCCCTTGTTGGCATTTCGGATATAACTTGTGATATTGGTGGTTCAATAGAATTTGTTAACCGAGCAACATCCATCGACAAACCCTTTTTCAGGTAGCTGTTTATTATTCAAAGTAACAATGCACTTTAGTTACTCTAACTGTATGAGATGCAATTAATTGCATCAAATTGGCGATATCCTCCTTTTTTGTATCATTCCATTTTAAGCTAGTTGCACTGTGTATATTTCTCAATCCCTCTTTATGAGATTTTTGTAAATGAAGAATTTCCCAGCTTAAATTAGTCTGCTATGATGTAATTGTTAATGTGTTTATGGGAATTTTCTCATTTCGTTGCTATGACTTATTTCAGTCCATCTTTATGCCTTTTAAATTATTTATTTTGGTTTAGGTATGACCCCTTCACTAATTCCTACCATGATGATATGGAGGGCGATGGTGTAATATGTTTATCTGTTGACATTCTTCCAACTGAATTTTCTAGCGAGGTGAGGCATTACATTAAAGTTTCATATGTTTTGAATAGTTTCACTTTTGCTTTCTTTTTTTCCAAGAATGATATTTTCAAATGCAAGAAGTTTGCACTTTTATTTCTAGTGTTGTATTCAATATGTTTGTTTAATATATATAATCTTTTGTAGGCATCTCGGCACTTTGGGGATATCCTCTCTGATTTTATCGGTACTTTAGCTTCAGTCAAGTCCATACAGGATTTACCTCCACACCTGAGTGCAGCTTGCATAGCTCATGAAGGGTCACTTACTTCTTTGTACAGATATATTGCACGAATAAGAACTTCTGTGTAAGCTTCTCATCACTTTTATTCATCATCTCTTCATACTTAACAGATTTAGCTAATCAATATGCTTTTCTTTCTCAACTATTATTTTCTATTAGAAAAGTAGTTTCTTACATAGGTTGCAATACAAGGATCTAGGTGAACTGTGCAACCTAAACATGGAGGATTTGCGAGTTTGCTACTTCTATACTACCATATCATAGGAAAAAGTAATAACAATATACCCTCAGTGGCATATATTATCATATGGAATGGCAAGGGCCGATGGATCTCCCACCCCCCAACATGATCTCCTTGACATTTGGGGAAACAAATATTAAGAAGATCCAATGACCCCTTGTTGACTCTTGGTTTGGTGTGCACAAAACGTGCTCACTTGTACTAATAAGTTTGAATTTAGTGTGTCAGATTTTTAGGATTAATTAATATAAAAAAGAGATCCAAGAGAGATTCACAAATATACAAACAAGGAAAGTAATAAAGGGAGATTGCATATACAAGCAAAAGAGGAAAGAACTCTCAATTAATTGGCCTCCAAGCAATCTATCAAGTCTGGATTTTTAGCAATATTTTCGTGAGATATTTATTGTAATTGATTGATTAAAGAGAAATGAGTTTATGGTAAGAAAACAAAGTGGATTCGATCTATACAGTCACGGACCGGTCGAACGTACCTAATGTCGGTCGACCGTCGTAGTCGACCGTAACTTCTATTGGCGAAGACAGCGGTTGACCTTTCATCTCTCTAGCTACGCTAGAGAGCTGAACGGTCGACCACACACTTTGACCGGTCGACTGCAACTTGGCTGTATATCTTTTTTGGAATGTATCGTTTCTTCTTTTGATCGATATACTACCTCTTCTATTTAATCGAACGAATCTATTGTGTCTTCGATCATCTATTCCTTCTGAGAAAATTATTTTTGAACTAATCTCTTGATAATCAATCCGAGTATGAGCGTTGAATTGGTTGTATTCTTTAGTCAAGATCTCAAACGATCTTGAGTTTTATTTTCCTTTCTTTTCCACTTCGGTGAGATTGACGGGACTTGGATTAGAAGTCCTGTGGGTGTAATAGGTCTCTCGGCCTGAATCCAAGAATCACTGTACTAAGGGTTTTTGAGTATAGTGGAACGCTTGCAGCGGAGAATTGCTACAAGTAGATGGTGTGGACGTAGACCTGGGGGTCGAACCACGTTATATCGCTGCGTCATCTGAGTTTGCTTTTCTTGTCTCTCTTGCATTACTTTAATTTACTTTACTCCAGTTCTTTAATTTTTAATTCCGCACGATCACCCTCTCATCAGAAACCATTATCATATGCCATGTGGGCAGATGATTTTATTTTTCCCTACATAATTGTCGGATATTCTATTTTCAGCCTATAAGATACTCTTTTGGCAATTTAAAGATAATCTCATTTCGGATTTCTGTATCTCATTTCTTTAAATGGAATTATTCTAATGTCTGGAAAGAACAAATGACATCAAAGATATCTTGCAAAATAAGAAAAATTCATTATTTATTAATAGACAGACAACTTCGACTATTACTTATGAATAATCTTTTGTTTTCTATTTGTGTTAGGACAGAATACATGCAATTATGACATTCATTCTCCTAGTTGTTTGGATGTTCCTTTGGATAATCATACTGAACTTTAATAATATAACATTATATTAGTATGCTGATCTTGTGCTTAGTATATATAGCCATGTGTTCGCTTTAGTAATTTACAATATCAAGTAGATTAATTTTGATTTTGATGCTGAAAGTAGCTACATCAGTATCGAAGGATGATGATTTGTTTCACTTCTTCTTGACTGTCAAAATGGAGAAACAATATGTCATACAAGTTTCCAGAGTGTGGAGAATTAAACGCTTAATTATAATACTAGCTTTATTTGCACATGTGGGTACATGGATTTTTTAAAAAATCTTTCTGTAAGCCATCTTGGGATCTGAACATTGTTATGAAGCATAAAAAGTTTACATTCATTTATTCATTATTTGTGCTTTGAAAAGATAAACACATGCCTAAAAATCTGGATTAGCAATAAATAAATAGACGTGTGATGAAAGAGGAAACAGAAGGCCAACCACGCAGACCTCCTTTTCCCATTATTTTAGAGTGTAATAGAGGAGTAGATACTATAGATAAAACCATCTTCTTATACTCTACAAAATTGTTGGAGTTGCATCAATTCTTGTTTCGTTTAAAATCTGCATTAACAGTGCCATAACTTGTGGTTTTGCAGGAATGAACTGCCTTCCCCAGTGAATGGCACATCCAGTAGGAAGAATTGTACTACATTGGTAAACTTTCTATAATATAAGTGAAGTTTTGAACAAGTAGAAATGCATGTGCTGGAAACTCCATAAAACTTTATTTCATATTTGTGTTCTTTGCATGCGGAGTGTACGTCTGTGTGGATTGGAAATATATTGCAACATCTGTATATTCATGTGAACGTGTGTGAGTGCTTACGATTAACCTTTTTGTCCTTGAACACTATCTCACTTGTTGGAACAGGTATCTATCAGTGGGCATTTGTTTGATCAATTACTAATTAATGAAGCTTTGGATATAATTGAAACTAATGGCGGGTCGTTTCACTTGGTTAAATGTGAAGTGGGTCAAAGCGCAGATGCCATGTCCTATTCGGAACTCCAAGTATGCTTGTTTCTATATTTCAATATTTATAGTTCCTTGTACATTCTCATTTAGCATATACTAAATTTCACTTATAAATTTATGAATTGCTTTCAGATCTCCTATCAAGTTATTAAATACCATGTATTGTTGTTCTTCTAATTGTTTTTTCTATTTGCTTGGATTTTTACTGCAAATTTGTTTTGGGAAATAATTTCTTTTTGCGGAACAATACAATGAACGTTTCACATTTTACTTTTTCATCCGTGTGCTGGTTACTGGATCCATCATTCAATGCTAGACAAAGGTTTCTTCATTTTAGCCCATGTCTCTGGACCAATGGTTCAATAATGGACAAGTTTTCTTCATCCAGTCACATGGACGAAGCAGCAATTGTGAAATTTTCTATATATATAATATATAACTTTTATAAGGTGATGAGATATCTATTAGCTTCTAAAGGCCTTCATAATTGCCTGTACAGATTGGTGCAAATGACACTTCTACCCTTGACCGCATAATTGATTCCCTAACTTCTCTTGCAAGTCCACGTAATAAGAATGGAGACTTAAACAAAATGAAAGCAACACTGAAATTTGGCAAGGTTAATGAGAGAACTGTGGATGTTAGAGATGGAAGGCCTTCAGTATTAATTCTGGGTGCAGGCCGTGTTTGCCAACCAGCTGCCAAGCTTTTAGCGTCAATCGGAGCTGGTTCTTCCAATAATTCTTCAAATGTATCCCAAGGATATGGTTTAGGAGAGATGAAGGAATTCCATGTGATTGTAGCATCCCTTTACAATAAGGATGCAGAAGAGGTATGCTTTGAACCTCTCAATTTTTATGTTCTTTGTCTAGACATTTTTTTCTGCTAGTTTTCTTTCTAAATGAATTTTGGCTTAGAAAAAGAAAAAAAAAATTTGAAGTTGAAAAATTAGAGTTTTTTTGTGTCTGCTCTGCAACCCCATGTTTTTTTTCGCCATCATGGAATTAAAGTAGGACAGAACAATTTTCTTGGTTATCTTACTCAAGAAGTCTATTCATCTGCAAAACGTTCTTTTTTGGAATGATATTTGTCCTGCATGGTTTTATCCTTGAAGTCTAATGTGCATTAAAGATTTTGATGACAATTTTATCTTATATTAAAAGTTGAAGTACCTGACTTCTGATTTCCATGTAGACCATTGCAGGTATTCCAAATGCCACAGCTATAGAACTTGATGTAAAGGACTCGGCCAGCCTTTCGAAGTATATATCAGAGGTACTGCATTTCTTTGATCTAATTGATAGTTCTCGGATCGACTAGATTTATTTTTGCCATTATTTCTAATATTATCTTTAGAAAACTAATTTTATTTTCCACAAATTTTGGTGAATCAAAATAAACTCTGCTTATATGTAGTCTATATCTCTTGGATCTTGTGAATAATCTATTTCTTTGCCTCTTACATGTAAAAGACAAAAAATAATTTTACTGTGCAATACTTAAGCTCCACATAATTTACATAGCAATTTTTTTGAACTTGGTATTGAACACGAGTTAAACACATTAGATTATGTGAAATAACGACTGGAATTATCCCTCACACACACACATGCACATATTTACACTAATAAATACTACATAATTGCTAGTAGCATATGTTCTATTGAGAATGTTACTTGAACCTTGATCATGGTTCTCTGGATTGAATAATAGTAGAATGTTGGTGATCTTCAGTGAATATTGTTTTTAGTTCTGGTTGTTGTCATGTTCCTTGGTCAGCCTTTATTACATAATAATTTTCTCTTAATGGAGTAGCTTTGCTTCTTATAAGTTTTATAATTTACTATATTGGATTATGACATTATGTTCTTCTCTGCAGGTGGAAGTTGTAATTAGCTTATTGCCTTCAAGTTTTCATGCTGCCATAGCTAACTTATGCATAGAGGTAACTATGTACAGTAGATACAAAACCAAAGATGTGATACTTGAATATATTAGAAGTTTAATTGTCTGTTAAATATTACGACCTGTACTAATATGTTCATGTTGCAATAACATTTTTTTATATATAAATCTGTTTCCTATGTATAATCATACATTAATATCTTTGCATCTACTTTTAACTTTCTTTAAGTTGAAGAACATAAGTCTTCTACTTATGGATGAAAGTCGTTTATACTTGGTATTAAAATTTTGTTACTAGGTTATGTGAGATCATGCTTTGCAGTCGTGATAGGTTAGTTGGATTATAGACATGGCTTTATGTTAAAATTTGTCCTATTAACCTGCTCCTCTTAGTTGGAACGGTTTGTCCTAAATTGCGTTGCCAAGAATATGATGCTCCCTATCTGGTTACAACCAATAGAATTTTAGGGTAATGTTTATGTAAGTTTATGTCAGTAGTCATCTTTCAGATGCTTATATTTAATTATTATCATGAACGAATTACTTCTGAATTTCTATTGATTCTCTGAAGTCGAAATTGACAAGATAACCTCTTAGTAATTGAATTATGAAAATGGCTTATTCATCTTTATCTATTCTATATTTCTGTTGCAAATTTGATTTGCCAGATACATTTATAATTATTTGACAAGCACTTTTCCCTTGCAGCACAAAAAGCACCTAGTTACTGCAAGCTATGTTGATCAATCAATGTCAGAATTAGATGCGAAAGCAAAAGCTGCAAGTGTTACAATTCTTTGTGAAATGGGCTTGGATCCTGGGATAGGTAGTTTCCTTTAATCTCTATGTCGTTTTTATCAAACAAGTTAATTTTTTGTAAAATTAACTGTGATATGTCTAGATTTAAAATTAACTGTTATTAAGATTCTCACTTTGATACGTTCTCAAATATACATAAATAGTTAGCAGTCTGTTTCGTCACTTAATAAGCTCTCATAGACAATTTCACAATCGTGCGTTTTTGTTTAACAGGTCACTATTGATTCCTTAAAGTTGAGATTTTTTTGGTGTGAATTGTACCAAATCCCCTTAATTATTTCATATCTATAATAACTCATTAAGAAGGAGGGTTAGGTTAAATATATGTAGCATCGTCACTTCTGAAATAAGGAATGTTTATATGGTGTGAATACACAATGTACACCATTTGTCTCTAAACTACTAAAATTTTCTTCCACCCCCACATCTGCATTGACATCAAACTCTCACGTGGCTGAAACTAACACAAAGGGATCCGCATGCCTACTTAGGGAAAGAAATCATGAAAAGAGCTAGTTTACATTTGGGGACTGGCAAAATCTATTGAAGAAGTTGCAATCAATTGATAGTACCCTTTTGATAGGCTTGTGATGGGCTAAGATGAAACTGTCAAATAATTTCTAATTTACTGCTTGCTTTTACAGATCATATGATGGCTATGAAGATGATACACCAAGCACATGCCAGAAAAGGAAAAGTAAAATCTTTCACTTCTTATTGTGGTGGCCTTCCTTCTCCAGCTGCTGCAAACAATCCATTGGCATATAAATTCAGGTTATAATTTATCTTCCAACTTTATTACCAGTTTACCCAGCAGTAGTTAGTAACTTACACCGTGCTGAAATCTGTTATATTTTATTGACTATATCATACGTTAACAGAGGAAGATGACATGTATGTTATGATTTTGTATACCCAGGGCCGGCCCTGAGTTTCCGGGGGCCCGAGGCGAAAGAGCCAAATAATTATTTTTGGGGGCCCCTAATAATAATATAATATATTTTTTTCGCAAAATACGTGCCTATATTTACTAGGAAAATACAAATTTGGGGCCCCTAAAATTGCAAAAAATCCAGGGGCCTTAGGCGAGCGGCCTCAAGGTGAGGGCCGGCCCTGTGTATACCTACTAGAGAGAACTGCTCAATCAACCGCTATCTCCTCATTTTTGTCGTCTTTTTATTTTTCACTCTCTTTCTCATCTCAATAGATCATCCATTTTCTTTTCTTCAAGATGAAGCACAACAGGTATTTCATTCACCAATGTAATTCTGAGTTTGATGTTGTTTTTTTGTGTGTTTTAGTTGGAACCCAGCTGGAGCTATTCGTGCAGGAAGTAATCATGCTACTTATAAGTCTCTTGGAAAGGTTGTAGATGTTAATGGTATGTGTTTCACTAAAGAAGAGTTGCCTTACTGTGTGGAATGACATATATGCCTTAACTGTCAGTTTATATATTTTTAGTTTCTTTACTATTGTTTATTTATTGGAGCACAGGACACTTCCATTACCATTTTAGAACATTAGTATTATTTAGAATGTCACTTACATTTGTTCAAATAAAGCTGTTTCTTAAATTTTAATTTAGAATTTTCTGTGTACTTATATACACCCCAATCATAAACAACAAG
The DNA here is from genome assembly GCA_017893485.1 of Hemerocallis citrina. Classification (NCBI taxonomy): domain Eukaryota; kingdom Viridiplantae; phylum Streptophyta; class Magnoliopsida; order Asparagales; family Asphodelaceae; genus Hemerocallis; species Hemerocallis citrina. The sequence goes on along the minus strand of CM030363.1, from coordinate 6,761,093 downwards.
ACAGCACAGACGACAACTACTTTCACTGAATGAGCCTTTTTCCCTGATCTTTGCACTCAGGCACATGAATCCTTTTCTTCTATTAATCTCGCTTTAAGGCCATCTCATCCGTCAGATTAACACCTATCACGTCTTTCTTTGAAAATCTACGTTCAGTCTTCGCTCGTTGACTATAATCGATCATTCTTCCAAACTAGCATCATTATTTTTCTCCATTGCACCAATTATACCATCTCAAGCATTTCTCCCTAATCTTATCCTCAGTTGGATTGGAGCTACTACATTTTCTAACGGATGCATCATTCCTTGTCTTTCAGCTTCTTCCTACTTTTCCACCTTCACGTCCTCATTGGTCATGTTTCTTAATTGCTGAATTGATGCAGTAATTCTTTTTTCCCTTTTTTTTTTGTTTCCCATGTTTGTTAATTTCTAAAATATGGGATCCTTATTTTCTCCCTTCTTTTTCCTGCGGAAAATGCATTTTTTCTCAAAAGGAAACTTTCATTTGGAAAATTAAAGAAACCTTTTTTGTTAGCATACAGTACATAGTATATTTATGCACAAAATCTAGCTATCTGTATATATATACAGCCTACCACAACCTAGAACTGGTTGAGCTAATGAACCAAGTGTACTTCAGGTTTCTTCGTAACCTTAGCTAATTTTGTAGTTCTTCTTCATTGAATACAACCAAATTCTTTAGTGCTTGAGGTGTGATTAATAACTATCTCCGTATTAATTGGTTATACAAGAGTCTTATTTAATAATCTTCGTGCTTTAGTCGCCTTTTAATCAAAAAAAAAAAAAAAAAAAAAAAATCTTCGTGCAGGGAAGGAACTATATGATTCAGCAGTGGGATTCCGCATACCTGATCTGCCAGCTTTTGCTTTGGAATATCTTCCAAATCGTGACTCTTTAAAATATGGAGATTTATATGGAATCAGCGAGGAAGCATCAACCATCTTCCGGGCCACCCTTAGGTATCAAGGTTAGATGTGGACTCTTCTATATTCATCGAAACACACTATAAATGTCGTCATCACTCCACCATCTACACCTTTCCCCATCAAAATGGGATCGGGTGTAGAGGATTATTCAACTACATAGAAGTTCTTTATTTATTTTTTACTTTTTGACAAAATGTTACAGAATGATGCCGAATTTGTTGATGCTAACCTATGTGTAGGAGTTAAACTTGCATTATGAGATACTGGTTAGTTAGGCGAATAGGTAAGTTCCTATTGACAAGAAAAGTTCCAATAAAATTATATGACAGTTTGTCAACCTGGATTATATCCTCTAAATTGATGGAAAAATTCATGGTTATAAAACTATGGGAAAAGCGGGATTTCACATAATACCCAACAAACCTGTTGGGGGTAGACCAACATAAATTGTGTATTACATAGTCTATAAGGTTTGTCTCCCACCTACCAACCCATTCGATCGGTTACAGTTGCCTTAAATAGGTAGTTCACAGAGGTCTATGCATTATGATTCCTCTGAACTTGGTGTTGATCATTAAAAGAAAAAAAAGGAAACCGTAGACGTTTTGTAGTGTATTAGGCCTGCAATGAGGCAATATTTAGAAAGTACAGATATATGCAGTAAGTGCATACATGGATAATAACGAATAATTACGTAGCCTACATCCTCATAGCTGACCCAATTTAATTTGATGAGGGCTTGTATGGTGACATTTGCAATTGTATTTTGGATCCCTTTACCTTCTTGTTAACTCGGTTTCTGGTACAGGGTTTAGCGAAATAATGGCTTGCCTAGCAAAAATTGGATTTTTCGATTCTGAAGTTCATCCTATGCTCAAAGGGGAGCAAAGACCAACATTCGGTACCTTCTTGAATGAACTTCTGCCGGAAAAAAGTTCGAACAGTCCAAGTGGTGGAAACCTTGAGAACTCAATTCTGGATGAGAAGGAATTGATAAGGAGGATAATTATGCTTGGGCATTGTAAAGAAACGACAACAGCAATGAAGACAATAAAAACTATCAAGTTAGATACTACTCCTTTGTCTTTTAATTAGTCTAATTAAGTTTGTTCTACGCATCTATTTGTTATATACAATGTCTGTCACTTAGATTGTTTGGATAGTTTTGGTATCAAAACTTAATTTAGTTAAATAACTTATTCATATTTTCGTTAATACTAGTAATATCCTAACCAAACTATGAGCAAAAGTTTTTTCAGCATAGACGTTTTTCACATTTTACAAACGAAGTTTGGCAAACCATTTGGTTTAACTGGAACATGTAGCTTTGTCACCATCTATTATCCACTTTTCATGTCTACTTGATCATATATCGCCATGAGATTATTTACAGTTAATTCAAGATCTCTTTATATACAAAAAAGATTATTATTATTAGATATCAAAGGCATCTACACATCATGTAAACATAATAATGGAGATTGAAACCGATTAACACGTAGAAAACCAATGAAACTTACGCCTATCTAGAGGATCCAGACAATTAGCTTAACTTTCTAAAATGAATAGCAAAATACCTACAACCTAGCTAAAATTGCTGCATAATGTGTATAACCATGTCATTGTCTATTTTATCATTTTGACCTTATTTCCAAGACCCTCTCTTAAAATAATTTGCAAGAAATCATAGATGTTAGTTTTTGAGGCAATATTTGTTTTACCGTACGCAGCTAGAGTTTCCTGATATTACTGATTATGTTCACCTATTGTGGCAGGTTTTTAGGACTCCATGAGGATGAGAAAATCCCTATATCATGTTCTAGTGCATTTGATGTTGTGGTTTTACGAATGGAAGAGAGATTATCCTACTCTAGCAAAGAACAGGTAATAACTTTCGGTTTGATTATAATATTTTCATCTTCTGCTTATGATAATATAAAGTTTAGAGTATCGTATGTCTATGTCTAGCAAACCTTCTAAATTAAATAAGATACATGTTAGTTGAATAGGACAATGAAAGTTAGTATGATTTGTGGGAGTTAGTAGTGATTTTAGAAACATATGATGCAGTCAAATGATTGATTTTCTAATGGAAAATATGATGATTTTAGCTGGAACTATATGTGAATCAATTTGAGATTTCCCTATATTACTAGATTTTAGCATGAACGCACACGCAAAAATTATAAATAAAAAATTTGTGATGTTATCAATATTTAATCTTGAGAGACAGTATCTAGATCTAGGCTGGACAAATTTCATGCATAGTAATGTTGTTTTTGTAGTATCACTTCCACTAAAATCTGAGAAAGAACAACTGTTCGTTATTACCAGTAAAATCAATATAGAATTTGTAGTTGTATGCTTTGAACAAATAGGTTGTGCATATGCTTCAAAGTTCAAACTTTGAGATTTTCTGAACACGTCATAAATCTTAGTCTGTGCACTAAAAGCTTATGAATTGTTCGCTATCTCATCTTGCTTATATCCATAGGACATGGTTCTCCTACATCACGAAGTGGAAGTGGAGTTCCCTGATGGAAAGCCCACAGAAAACCACCGAGCGACACTTCTGGAGTTCGGGAAAACTAACGATGAAAAGACTACCACGGCAATGGCCTTAACTGTCGGCATCCCTGCAGCGATAGGAGCTTTGGTATGCATTCTTGCTACTCTTTGGTTTATTTTAAATTTAAAAATAAAAAATAAAAATAATGTACGTAACAGTCATTATTTATCGTTACTCTTTGATTTCACAGCTCTTGCTTCAGAACAAGGTTCAAACAAGAGGGGTCATCAGACCACTTGAACCAGAAGTTTACATCCCAGGTACATTTTAAAACCTATTACCGATCATTCTTTAGCCTTGATTTTGTGTTATATTGATTATCTGTTGGTCTCGATATACAGCATTGGACATCTTAGAGGCTTCTGGAATCAAGCTTCTCGAAAAAGTTGACATTGTATGAGCTTGAACAAAGTCGAACTACAAAATGCAGACGGTGGTCACCCAAATAAGGCTTACATAACTACTATCGGCTTCTACTTTGCTTCATTATTTACTGGTTAATGAAACATTGTAGTATCCTTCAGAATCACTTCTGCTCAATAATAAAGAAATCAGAAGCAGTCAATAAGCAAGCTTGATTGTAAATGTTGTATAGTTTTAGAGATCAGTTGTTCAGAAGAGTTAACTGTATTTGAGGCTGTATGAACTAAACCACATATTGTGCACAAGGATCATTGTATTCAACTAATGGACTGTACATGTATTGTCTTTAGTTGAGAAAAGAATTTGAAAATAAAAATGGGTATAGATGTTATATGATTTATAGTTACGTAGTTTGTACTACTTAGATGAACTAGTACTACAAAAATCAAGCAATTACTAACGTATGAGAACGACACTACATAATCATTCAGCTTCAAGCAATTATACTGCAACACTATAATTCTGGCTGTAATGTTTCATAACATTTCCCTATCTTCTACTATTTATATCTTAGGCTAAATTTAAAAAAACATCACAATAGTTTGGCGCTGTTTAAAAAAACAGCACAAAAGTTTCACTTTTTAAAAAAACATCACAACGTTTAACTTTCAGTTAACAGAGTTATCCAACCGTTAAGTGGGTTATACGTAATGTTTAAAAAAACATCACAAAACTATTGTTTTGTTTAAAAAAACATCACAAAACTATTGTTTTGTTTAAAAAAACAACACATAACTATTATTCTGTTTAAAAAAACATCACAAAAGTTCCCATTTGTTTAAAAAAACATCACATAACGGTTAACGGTTGGATAACTCCGTTAACTGAAAGTTAAACGTTGTGCTGTTTTTTTAAAAAGTGAAACTTTCGTGCTGTTTTTTTAAACAGATCCAAACTTTTGTGCTGTTTTTTTAAATTTTGCCTTATATCTTAAGCAACTACTGATTACATCCTTAAAATTTAAGTAACTTCATTTTGAAGATAATTCTCACTCATCATCTGTTACATGTAGAGCTGTTATCGGTTCCTATCGGATCGGGTCCTCCACTACCTGGACCCGGATCCGGTACCTCACGCGTCCAAAAATTGGATTCAGACCCGGACTTACGAGAACCGGGTCTGGGTCCTAGTTAAAAAAAAATCTACCCATCGAGTCCGGTAGCGGGAAGTAAATATTTATACTTAAGTATTTTTGCACCTGATACCCTAAGGTTCTAACAGATTTTGCACTAAAGTACATGAATGAATATTATATTTACATATATATCTTCAACAATTACTATTTACATATATATCCTACAACCCTATTATTTAAATTCCATAATTTTAGGGGTATTTTTTAACGGGTCCGAATCAGGGGTCGGTTCTATTTTGAGCGGATCCGGACCTGGTCCCGGACCCGAAAGTCCATCGGGTCTTATTTTTGGACCCGGATCCAGACCCGGATAAATCGGGTCGGTTCTGGTCCAATGCCGGGTCCGGGTCAGGTCTGGTTATTGGATAAATGTGACAGTGCTTTTACATGATTTATTCATAAAAATACCTTATTACAAAAGTATGAGTACAATATATTGTACATAGTACTTATTCTTTACTGAAATGGTACTAATTTATTTCTTATTGATCTTCTCAAACTGGATACAACTCCAAGCATATATATACAAGGCACTTAAGTCCCGTTTTTTTTAGCCGAAACTGGTGAAAGTAGAGAAAGTATTCAACATGTATGAATGAATGAGCTATTATTGTCTGACTGGGATTGTGTATGCCTGACTTGTTTTCCTAGCAATTCGAATGTAATCTTTTCTATCAGATAATCAGGCAGTAATCAGAAAGATTATGAAAGAGCTTTAATTGAAAAAGTATTGATTGACTGGTAACAGTGGGGGGAGAGGGGTATTTATAGTCGCCTTAGGGATCCATTTCGAGATAAGAACATATCTCTACTTCCCGGTGTGAATGGATAGAAGCGGTTAAGATCACTTCTTAGGGATAATTATGAATCTGAATTCTTCTTTATCCTTCTGAACTGTTTTGTAACGGATTGGGACCCGTACCCAGTAAGACAGATCCGTTTATGGGTTATTGGGCTTTGAAGAAAGACCTAGTTCCCATTTCAGACCCGTTTGTAGGTTAAATTACCGTTTTACCCCTGAGCTTTAAGATTCCTGTCCGATTCGAACGGTCCCAATTTAATCCCATTTTTAGCCATATCACGAGCCCCCACTCCTGGAGACTGAGTTTTACAATCTTTAAGGAGTAGTTTTGTTGTTCTAATGGCGTACGGGATTTTATCGGTATTCTTAAAAGAGTTCGGATCTTCTTCGAGGTGTAACGGTGTAATTCTGGGTTTGTAAAATGCCCAAAAATATCCTCGGAATTTTCTGGATTTTTTGTGATTTTTCCAGATTTTTCTGAATTTTTCCTCATTTTTTGGTTTTTTTTATTCATTTTCCTAATTAAATAATTAATTATCAAAAATATTAATTAATTATTCTAATTTAATAATTATATTTTTCAAAATTTTAAATTATTTTCCGAATTTAATAACTATTTTTAGAATTTTTTAATTAATTTTTTCTATTTTTAATTAGTTTTTTAGATTTTTTATAAAATAATTAATACAAATTAATTAATTAAATAAATAAATATTACCTGGACATGTGGCGCATTTCTGGACGTCGGTCATGATCAGATGGTGCACATCGCAAAGCAGATCATGCTCTGGACACGTGGCGCGTTTCTGAACGTCGATCATGATCAGATGTCGCGCATCGCATAAAGTGGTTGATTTTCTGGACACGTGGTGCGTTTCTGAGCGTCGATCGTGTCGTGGCGCGAATTTTGAGACGATCTGACGGATCGTATGGCTCGGCAGCGTTTTTCTCCACATTACGAGCTCGGTAGGTCGGTAGCTCGGCACCCGTCCTCGGATCTGGCCGACCCTTGGAGGTGAAGCCACGTGGCATTTTTTCTTTCTTTCTTCTTTTCTTTTCTTTCTTCTTCCCCGCTCTGTTTCTTTCTCTGCTTTCTCCTTCTCCTTCGTCTCCTCCCTTTGGCGCCACCTCAACAAAGAGGGAAGCTCAACATCGGCATGGTGGTGTCAAGGTCGGGGGCTCGGCAAAGGAGAGTGGAGCTCGGCGGAGCTCGCTGACAGAGGAGTTCGACGAAATGGCGACAAGAAGTTGGGTTGGAGCTCGGCATTGGAGCTCGATAGTGGAGCTTGGAGGCAAGGGTGTTCGCCGAGGAAGGGCTCGACGAAGCTCCGAGCTTCGACGATGAGCTTCGGCTGCTCATGTGAGCTCGGCGAGGAGAAGAGGCGAGCTCGGAGGCAGTGGAGGTGGAGCTTTGAGCTCTTCGACAGCTTGGCGAGGGAGGAGCTCAAGCTCGGAGGTGCGAGGGGAGCTCGCGAATGGGGGGTGAGCTCGGTGTCAAAGCTCCGCCGACTCGACGTAGTGTTTGGAGGGGAAAAGCTCGACGAAGCTTCGCGAGGAGGGAGGCGAAAGCTTCGAGCTCTTCATTGGAGTTGGGCAGAGCTCAGAGTGAGGAGCTCGGCGAGGTGGCGAAGCCATGGCGACGCTCGGTGAGGAAGTTGGAGTTCGGAGCTTCGGTGTAACTTTTCGATGACTCGTCGAGGATGAGAGCTGGGTTCGACGCCCGCTTGGAGGTAAGCTCGGTGTTTTGGCATAGCTCGGAGAGCGGCGAGGTCAGTGAACGAAGCAAGGGGTCACCGGAGCTCATCAAAGGAGATGGGCAAGCGCTGCGAGGGAGTTGGGCGAGCTCGGCGAACGAAAGACAAGTTCGGAGCTTCGGGACTCGATGGTTGCAGCTTGGCCGCTGTGCGAGCTCGGCGAGGTGTTGGGTTGACGATGGAGATGCTCGACGAAGAAGATGTGGAGTTGAGCTCGAAGGCTCGAAGTAGAGCGTCGACAATGGCGGTGGGGTCGAGCTTGGCTCTGTTATTGGATCCATGGAGATGGAGCACTGTTTTGGAGGTGTGGGTGAGCTCAATAGATGATGGAGCTTGGCGGATGATGGGTTCGGCGATGGAGACGCTCGACACTGGAGGGGAGAGATGGTGATGTGCGGCTCGTCGAGGAGGAGAGATGGTTTGGAGATTGAAGGAAGCTCCTGTGGGTTTTTCTTCCTCTGGTTTTGGCGGGAACTCGGAGAAGAAGAGGCTGACGTGGTAGGGGTTGATTCGGTTTGGGTTTGGGTCCGAACGGGCGCCGACCCGACCTGACCCGTTAACCCCTGACACTCCTCTTCTTGTTTGCTTTCGGGCTGCTTGCTTGTTCGGCGAATCCGAGCACGGATTTTGAGGTACATTTTTGGCCATTTTGTAGCTCGGTAGCTCGGTTTTCAAATCCGAGCTACGTGGCTCCATCTGGACGGTTGATCACGATCATGGCACGAATCACAAGGCAAGATGCCCAAATCACGAGAAAATGTGATCTTGTTGTTTTGTGGAGACGTGACGAAATCTGAGTCATCCATCAGCCATTGGCACGAACATCTAGACGATCTGACGGTCCAAGGAGCTCGGGGGTGTTTTTTCCCCAATACGGAGGTCGGTGCCCCGGTATGTTTAGGCTTACGTGGAATGGAGGGGGTAGAATGTGTGGGGGCATTCATTTGAGTAATATATATATACACATATCTGGGTGTAGAGATAGACAAAGGTAAACTAATAAAAATTATTGTTGCTACAAGGTGAGGGAAGTAAAAATCCCATCTCAAGCAAGCGTATGCGCTTCCTGCATCATTTAACCAGCATGAGAACATCAACTTTGCGCTATTGTGCATCTTGCCATTTCAAAACAAACCAAAGAAAGTGGAGGCTAAAATTGTCCGAAGGGTGACTACCAAGTGTGAACACAATTTCTCATCATACGATTTTTGTCAAGAGTCTGATATGAAAACTCTAAGGGATGCTCTATATTTCAGTGCCTTAAGTCCACATCTTCGGCGCTTCATTGCTGCATCAGTAAGGGCATTGGCAACAATGAATACACCTTTGGGTTTCGTCGTTTCTCAAGTTACAGATTTATGTGGGGACTAGTGCCATATGAAGTCGTATGCTAAGGATCACTTCTATCAAAACTGTTACTTATTTTATATGGTATTATTTTAGCGATTTTATTGTGCTTCGTAGTGCAGTATCTGTATTGGCATGTCTGTATTTGTATATCCTAATTTGAAGAAATGCGTGTGTTTGGCATATTGTTATATGTACTCATCATATTGCTCTATATTTTTGGATTGTACTATCCCACTCTCTTATGTAAGATAAGATTGGATGCGTTATGTTTACTTTCTATATACTGTAGGTTGTTGAATATTTAGCCCGGTATTATAAGTTTGTTTTATTAATTTCATGTTGGCTATATTCCATGTTTCTTTTCGAACCCCCAAAAAAAAATAAAAATAAATAAATAATAAAATTATATATATATATATATATATATATATATATATATATATATATATATATATATGGAAATGATCAGTTGAAAACGCAAATGTTGTGAAAAACGTGAAAACAAGCCTTGGCCGTTGTTTCCAACAACGGCCTAAGTGGTTTTCCACATTTTCACAGACATTTGCATTTTCAACTAAGCATTTCCCACATATATATATATATATATATATATATATATATATATATATATATATATATATATATATGGGTTTTGCTCCATCTCATTTAGAGCATCCACAGTCGTGTGCTATTTATACATTTTATAGCAAACGACCAGCTGCAGTAGTTTGTTATTTATGCATAAATAGCGATAGTAAATTGCTATATATGAGAGGGAATCTGAGAAAAATGCATATTATAAAGAACACAACTTCAATTTGCGTACCACGATTTTTTTTATTTTTAATTCATCAGATGCAACTTGATCTTGCGTCCGACATCTTTTTATAACAAAAATTGAATTTAAAATGTGTTGGAATTCGTCACTCCTTGGACCCAAGGTGATGTTGCGTCCAAGGAGGGGCCCACCTATTTTTTATTTCTTTTTTTTTTACTTAAATAATATTTTTAATTAATAAAAAAGTCATAAAAAATCACTGAAAATCGTGGGACGCAATGTGAAGTTGCGTCTGTTCAATTTTGAGTTTTTTTTTCTTCGGACGCAATGTGAAGTTCCGTCTACCTATTAAAAAATACTTAAATTCCTCCGACGCAACTTCAAGCTCCGTCTCATCTGAGATTTTTATTATTTTAAATTAAATTGGTAAAAATATAATTCGACAAATACAGCAAAGAGACAAAATGGTATATGTATTTATGCATTTTTTAAATAATCACGACGGTGGATGCTATAATACTTCTTTTTGGTGTCCTTAGACCCTTAGTTCAGAGACCAGCATACTTGCTCCCATCTAGATCCCGGGTGCACACAGTGAAGCTAAACCCGGGTGGTCCCTTTTGCCATGTCACCGAACCTTGACCAAGTCAAGGTGCTGTTGTTCCATCCCGTGTTGGCCCTCCATCAAAATGAGAATTTTTTCCCAAAACGACCCTTTTTTGTAAAGTTTTTCCCAAACCACCCTACTTTTTTTTATTTCCCAAACCGCCCTACTCGGTCTTTCAAAGACCGAGTCTAACTAGACTCGGTCTTTGAAAAGACCGAGTCTTGCGCTTTGAAAAATCAAAGAGCAAGACTCGGTCTTTCAAAGACCGTGTACTCTTGCATTTTTAACAACGCAGATCCCCTTTCTTCTTCTTCTCGACTCTTGAGTTTATTTTCTTCTTTTCTCTGTCCCTCAACGAATCCATCGCATTGGCCAATTTTTTGTTCGATTACTCCGTTAATCGATCGTTAAACTTCCCAAAACCAATTACTCTCTAATCCGATTTCGATTTTCCCCAATCCTATTCCCCAAATTAGATTATTTCTTAAAACCCTAAACCCCGAATACCCAATTTCGTAGACCTCGCCAATTTCGTCTTCGTCTTTGGAAGATTTCGCTTGTAGGATCTTGCTCTTCTCGCCAATTTCGTCTTCGTCTTTGGATTCTCCTACTTGTAAGGTATATTTCTTAAGCTTTTGCTAAGAAAAATTTGTGTTACTGTTGATGCTATTGTGAAGTTGATGAGTTGAATTTGACTTATTGTTGACAATGTAGAGTAGTTATTGTTGTTATTTTTAGTATTAATTTTGTTCAAAAAGAAAGAGTTGAAAGAGTTGAAGTTGGTGCTATCAACGGCATTGTTATATAGTATTTGTTGAATTCTATATAGTTTTTTGCTAAAATTAAGAAAGAGTTAGAAATTTTAGAATTTGTTGAAGTAGAATTTGTTATATAGAATTCCATATAGGATTTTGTACAAGATCTAGGTTATGTATAGATTTTTGTTGTTTTGAAAGACCGTGTCTAGTTTTTTAATTAGGCGTTGCACCAATAACCTTGTTGAATAGAATTTTGTTGTTGAATCAATGTTGTACTTGGGCATTTTTTAATTTTGTATAGAGTTCCATATAGTATTTGTTGAATCTAGTTTTTTAGAATTTTATAGAATGTAGGTGATGGGGTTTGTTTCTGGGAGACGTGTGGATGCACCAGGTGTGAGTTCGGACTCGATTTGTATTGAAGTAGAAAGCTGCTCGTCTGACGACCCTCGGGGTAACCTGGCGGCTCCTGCGACTGGCTCGGAGTATGGTGTATGCTTCGGCTCGGATCAGAGGGTTCGGATCCGAGGTCTTATGTACCTGCAGACGGTCCTGAAACACCGGGGTTTATCCCGGTGGCGGACCCTTCGACGCTCTAGTCAGTCTCTGTGAGAGAGTAGCAATAACTAGGTGAATTTAAGTGGCAAAAGATTGATCACCTCAAAAGGTGGGTGAGGGTCTAGTATTTATAGAGAATCCCAACCGGGTTTGGATCCGCTTGGGGGCCGGGTCTGAACCCGAAAGCCCGTGGGCCTGACGTGGCAGAAGGCCCAGGAGGTTTAGGGCTGACGTGGCATTACCAAGAGTGGTATAGGGCTGACGCGGCGTAGCCTTTGGTGGTATTTGGAGCTGACGTGGCAGATCATGGGGCTTCTGTGCTTCCGGGAGGATCTGGTGGCTCAGGCTGTGTCAGGTCATCCTCATCCTTTACCAGGAGGGGCGGACGGCCAGGAGGGCCGTCGTGGATCGGAGTTCGAGGGCCATCGTCGCTCCTCGGATACGAGGAGACCAGATCTGTGGGGGTGAACTTGAGGTTCGGCACCGACCCTGCAGTGGTTCGAAGCCGAACTAGACTGCCGTTTCTTCTATTTTTTGAGTGAGAGTTGCATTGGGTCCTGGTTGGGCTCCCAGCCGTTCGGTCGGAGTGGTCCCGCCCTTTGTTCGACCCGAAGGGCCCTAAGATGGTGGCATCCTTCAGTTTGAGACGAGTGGAGTGGTCCTGTAACGGTCTATGTTTGTTTTCTCATAACCAAAATAAAGGAGTATGAATAAAGAATTCTTTTCCTCTTTTATTCTGTTAAGAAGTGCGGTGAAATGACGTCGGAGGTGTGGTTCGGCTCCGTCGATCTGTGAGGGATCAACGCGGGGCCTTGGGAAGAGCCCTCGGCTCGAAGCTGGGTTGGACCTATCGAGACGTTGGGGATGTTACCGGAGTGGGAACTCGGGTGCCGATCTGCCGAGTCATTTGGGGTTTGACAAAAAAGAGACTTCTTGCATACTAGATAGGGACGGTCGTCAAAGCCGCCCTTTACACATGAAAGTTTACAAAGGGTTTTATATACATTAGCCGAGTTAGAACCTAGGTTCGCCCCTCCAGGAACTTCATTAGGTGCTCGGCGTTCCAGGGTCGGCTGATGAGCCGGTCGTCCATATCCGTCAATCGGTACGTACCGGGGCGTACAGCCTCGACTACACGGTATGGGCCTTCCCAGTTGGGGGCCAATTTCCTCTTCTTGGTTGGATCAGAGACGGACAGTTTTCGTAGCACGAGGTCTCCAGCCTTGATGTTAGTGGGGAGGACTTTCTTGTTGTAAAACTTTTCAATCCGTTGTTGGTAGATGCTTCTCCGGATTGAGGATTTCTCTCTGACTTCGGCGACGAGGTCCAGATTGGCCCTTAAGCCTGATGAATTGCCAGCTTCGTCGAAGGCCATGATACGGGGAGAAGGCAGGCCGACCTCGACGGGGATGACTGCCTCCGTCCCGTAGGTCAAGGCGAACGGCGTCTCTCCCGTGGGGATCCTCTTGGTGGTTTGGTACGCCCATAGCACACTAGGTAGTTCTTCGACCCAAAGCCCTTTGGGGAAACTGTCGAGGCGCTTCTTGAGGCCGTCGAGGATTTGCCTGTTCGCGTTCTCTGCTTGGCCATTGGACTGAGGGTGGCAAATAGCGGAGAAGCGTTGCTGGATACCGATATCCGTGCAGAAAGTTTGGAAGTTCTGACCCTGGAATTGGGTTCCGTTGTCTGTAACGAGGATCCGGGGGATGCCGAACCGGCAAATGATGTTTTTCCAAAAGAATTGTTGTACTTGGCGCTCGGTGATGCTGGATAGCGGTTCAGCTTCGAGCCATTTGGTGAAATAGTCGATGGCGACTATCAGGAACTTCTTTTGTCCTACTGCTGGGGGGAAGGGCCCTACAAGGTCCATGCCCCACATGGCGAACGGCGTAGGGCTTGCCAGGGATCGGAGATTGGCTTGAGGAAGCCTTTTGATAGGAGAGAACTTTTGGCAGGGGCCGCACCTTTTGACTAAGTCTTGCGAGTCCTGGAGCATGGTCGGCCAATAGTACCCCCGATTTAGGGCCTTCCGAGCAAGTGTCCTGCTCCCCATGTGGCATCCGCCGATCCCCTCGTATAGGTCTTTGAGGGCGTAGCTGGCCTCGCCGCTAGTGAGACAGCAGAGGTATGGTTTGATGTCGGCCAAGGTGTATGAGCGTTTGAAGAGGATGTCATCAATCATGACAAATCTCTCAGCTCGGATTCTGACTCGTCTGGCCTCGGCTCTGTCCTCAGGGAGCTCGGCATTGATTAAGAATCTTCGGATGGGAGTGGTCCAGTCGTCTGGGCTGGCATCATCTTGCACACACATCGCCTTCGGCTCTAGGTCACTGATACTTGGCTTCAAGAGGATTTCTACGAGCACTGTCTGATCGAGACCCTCGAAGGAGGAAGAGGCGAGTTTGGATAACGCGTCTGCTTGAGCGTTCTGTTCCCTGGGGACTCTGATAACTGTGGCACAGCTGAAGGACGTCAGGAGTCGTCGGACTGCCGCCAAATATCTTATCATGCGATCATCGCGGGTTTCGTATTCTCCGGTGATCTGGTTGACGACGAGCTGAGAATCGCTGAAGGCCCGGATTTGCTTGGCTCCGGCCTGGTAGGCGAGGGTCAATCCGGCGATCATGGCCTCGTACTCTGCCTCGTTGTTGGAGGCCGAAAAGTTGAGGCGAAGGGAGTATTGAAGTAGGAACTGGTCGGGGCCATGAAGGATGACGCCCGCTCCGCTCCCGGTTTCGCATGATGAGCCGTCGACAAAGATTTCCCAGGTCGGATCCGAGCCCTCGATGCTGGGCTGCTCGGAGGCGGTGCATTCAGTGATGAATTCGGCGAGGGCCTGTCTTTTAATGGCCACCCTCGGATGATAGCTGATGTCAAACTGACTCAGCTCTATTGACCACTTGACTAAGCGGCCGGAGTTTTCGGGCTTGTGAAGGACAGTCTTTAGGGGCTGGTCTGTAAGTACTTGGACAGAGTGGGCTTGGAAGTAAGGACGGAGTTTCCGGGCTGCCATGATTAAGGCATAGGCCACCTTCTCTATCTTTGCGTACCTCGTCTCGGCTGGGAGTAGTACTTTGCTCACATAATACAATGGTCTTTGAACCCCTTCCTCTTCTCGGACGAGGACAGTGCTGAGGGCGCTATCCGAGGCTGATAGGTAGAGCCACAGTGGTTCGCCTGGCTCGGGTTTGCTGAGGAGAGGTGGGTTGGCGAGATATTTCTTCAGTTGTTCGAAGGCTTCTTGTTGATGGGTGCCCCACTCGAAGCCCCCTTTTCCGCGTAAGGCTTTGAAGAAGGGGAGGGACTTCTCCCCCGATTTGGAGAGGAAACGGCCGATCGCCGCCAACCGCCCCGTGAGTCTCTGAACCTCTTTGACATTTTGAGGGGGGGACATGTTCATAATGGCTTGGATCTTCTCGGGGTTCGCCTCAATGCCGCGTTGGCTGATGATGAATCCCAGGAATTTTTCAGTGGAGACGCCGAAGGCGCATTTAGCTGGGTTGAGTCTCATGTTGTGATGTCGGAGGACACCAAAGGCTTCTTCGAGGTCGGCGACGTGGTCCGGCCCAGCCCGGCTTTTGACGAGCATGTCGTCGACGTAGACTTCCACGTTGCGGCCGATCAGGTCTTTGAAGATTCTGTTGACGAGCCGCTGGTACGTGGCTCCTGCTTTTTTCAGCCCGAAGGGCATAACGCGGTAACAATAAAGACCCTGGTCGGTGACGAATGAGGTTTTGGAGATGTCTGGGGGAAACATCCGGATCTGATTGTACCCCGAGAATGCGTCCATGAAGGACAGTAGCTCATGCCCCGAGGTTGCGTCGATTAAAGCGTCGATGCGGGGGAGGGGGAAAGGATCTTTCGGATATGCTTTATTAAGATTTGTGAAGTCGATGCAGATCCGCCAGCCCCCTGTTGCCTTCTTCACCATGACGATATTGGCCAACCACTCGGGGTAGCTGACCTCCTGAATGAATCGAGCGGACAAGAGCTTGTCCACTTCTGTCTTCACAATTTGTTGCCTCTCCGGGGCGACTTTGCGCCTCTTTTGGACGACCAGCTTAGAGTCAGGGACGACGCTCAGCCGATGCATGATCAAGTCTTCGGAGATCCTGGGCATGTCGGAAGGCTTCCACGCGAAGAGATCAACGTTGCGACGGACGCAGGCGATGATGCCTGGCTTCAAGTCCTCGGAGAGCGAGCGGCTCACCCGGAACCACTTCGATTTATCCTCGGCATTGAACAGGACCTCCTCAAGTTCGTCGACGGGCTCGGGAGCTGGGCCGTCCCTCTCGGGTTCGAGTTCAACGGCCTCGAGGGGGAATACGCCCCCTTCGACGGTGGTCATGTAGCACGACCGTGCTGCTTCTTGACTACCTCGGACGACGCCGACCCCTTGGGGGGTGGGAAATTTGAGTTTCAGATGGTACGCCGAAGGCACCGCTTGTAGGGAGCACAGCCCGGGTCGGCCGAAAATGGCATTGTAAGCCGTCTTGATGTTGACAACCATGAAATCCATGGACTCGGTCCTTTTGACAGGAGCCGATCCTGCTGTAACGTCGAGGGTAACAATCCCTTCTATACTGACTGGGACGCCGGAGAACCCATGCAAGGTGTATCCGGCCGGCTTGAGCTTGCCCCTAGATAACTTAAGATTCTCGAAGGTTTCGAGAAAGAGAATATTTACCGAGCTGCCGTTGTCGACGAGGATTCGGCGAACCTCACAGTTAGCAATGTGGAGGCTAATGACGAGGGCATCGCAGTGGGGTAGGCGAACGCCCTCGAGGTCCTCTTCTGAGAAGGAGACTGGCATCGGTCGTAGCTTGGGCGAGGGGTTGTATTGGACAGCATTCACCTCTCGGATGAAGGCTTTTCGGGAAGTATCTGATTCTCCTCCCATTGGCCCCCCGTGGATACAGTGCAAAATGAAGGGCGTATCCGCGTTTCCTTCGGACTCGGGGTCCCGACCCTGGATGCGGTTTGGAGTAGGGTTCGGAGGCGAAAGCCTCCGGTTCCTAGCATCTCGCCGATCCCGTGGGCCTTCTCGGGTGAATTCTCGGAGGTAGCCTCGTGAGACGAGCTCTTCAATTTCGTCTTTCAGGGCCCGACATTGGTCGGTTTCGTGCCCATGATCCCTGTGGAAGCGGCAGTAGAAGCGCTGATCTCGCCTTTTGTTGTTATTAGGTCGGGGAGGTAGTCGGACAAGGCCTCTGTCTTCGATTTCCAAGAGGATGGCGGACACGTTATGTGTCAAGGGAGTGTACCTCTCGAAGCGGGGGACCGGCGGGACCTTCTTTATGACATCCGCGTCCCTCGGAGCCTTCTTTGATGGTTCGACTTCTTCGGCCTTCCGTTTTTCCTTCCCGGTGGCCTCTCTGGTATCTTCGGGGTTAAGGGCCTCATCTGCCCTAATGTATTTCTCGACCCTGTTGAGGAGGTCGGGAAAGTCGATGGGGGGTTTCTTCGCCAGAGAAGCCTTCAGCTATCCAGGACGGACGTTGTGTCGAAATGCCGCGGAGGCGACGCCTGGATCAAGGGAGGAGACCGACCTCGCCTCTGCGGTAAACCTCCGGACGAACACTCTTAGCGACTCCCCCTCTATCTGCCTGAGCCCAAGTAAAGAGGCGCTGGTCCTTTCGGCCTTCCGGCTGGTGACAAAGTGGGCAAGAAAATTGCCCTCTAGTTGGTCGAAGGAGTAAATGGAGCCGGGGGTGAGCTTCGAGAACCATTCACGAGCCGGACCCCGAAGAGTGGCAGGGAAGGCTCGGCAAAGCAGGAGATCCGAGGCGCTGTGAATCATCATGAGGGTTTTGAAACCCTCCATGTGATCAGCAGGATCTCCCTCGCCATCGTAGGTCTCGAATTGAGGTGGCCGGAAATTCTTGAGTATTATCGCTTGGAGGATGGGGGCGGAGAAGGGAGGACGGACAAGTCTGTACCCCTGAGTCGCTCGTCGGTCGCCGTCTCCCATATGATCGAGGCGATCCTCCATTTCTTGGAGGCGCCTTAGGAGTACGCCATCGTCTTCTGGCTGGATTGTTGAATGGCGCGACACGCTGGCCTCGGCATCCGGCCCGGTTTGGGAGTGGAGGGTTTCCTCCCTGGGGGCCCGTTGGAGGGCTCCGAGAACTTCTCTCCGGAAGTCATGGAACTCCTTGTGAGTGACGGGGGCTCCTTCGACCCCGTTTGGTCGGCCTGAAGGCTGCCTTCCAATGTGGCTGAGCGTTGACCTCCGTCCCTCGGGCGGCGGTCTCGGATGGTTCGGGGCCGGGTTGGAAGCGGCCCTTCCCCTGCAGCGGCTAATCTGCCGGTTGACGATTACTCCCCGTAAGTCGGGCTGGACCTGACGGGTGACGCTCCTTTGGGACCCCTGAGGGCGAGCCCTGTGTTTTGAAGGGTGTGGATCGGCGTTAGCGGTTGGTGGGGGTGAGTCCCGTCGGTTGACGAAGGAAGCAGCCCCCTTGCCCTTGGAGGCCATGAGAGTTCGGCTGTCGAGGTGCCTTGATGGTCGTGCTCGGGTCGGCTTCTGAAGCAGTGTTCCCACAGACGGTGCCAACCTGATGCGGTTTGTTTCTGGGAGACGTGTGGATGCACCAGGTGTGAGTTCGGACTCGATTTGTATTGAAGTAGAAAGCTGCTCGTCTGACGACCCTCGGGGTAACCTGGCGGCTCCTGCGACTGGCTCGGAGTATGGTGTATGCTTCGGCTCGGATCAGAGGGTTCGGATCCGAGGTCTTGTGTACCTGCAGACGGTCCTGAAACACCGGGGTTTATCCCGGTGGCGGACCCTCCGACGCTCTAGTCAGTCTCTGTGAGAGAGTAGCAATAACTAGGTGAATTTAAGTGGCAAAAGATTGATCACCTCAAAAGGTGGGTGAGGGTTTAGTATTTATAGAGAATCCCAACCGGGTTTGGATCCGCTTGGGGGCCGGGTCTGAACCCGAAAGCCCGTGGGCCTGACGTGGCGGAAGGCCCAGGGGGTTTAGGGCTGACGTGGCATTACCAGGAGTGGTATAGGGCTGACGCGGCGTAGCCTTTGGTGGTATTTGGAGCTGACGTGGCAGATCATGGGGCTTCTGTGCTTCTGGGAGGATCTGGTGGCTTAGGCTGTGTCAGGTCATCCTCATCCTTTACCAGGAGGGGCGGACGGCCAGGAGGGCCGTCGTGGATCGGAGTTCGAGGGCCATCGTCGCTCCTCGGATACGAGGAGACCGGATCTGTGGGGGTGAACTTGAGGTTCGGCACCGACCCTGCAGTGGTTCGAAGCCGAACTAGACTGCCGTTTCTTCTATTTTCTGAGTGAGAGTTGCATTGGGCCCTGGTTGGGCCCCCAACCATTTTTACCCCACCACAGTAAGTTATGTATAGAATTTGTTGAATTTCTTATACTCTAGTTTTTTGCTAAAATTAGAGAATCAACGGCATTGTTATATAGAATTTATTTTTATATCTAGGTTATGTATAGTTAATAACATTTTTGTTGAAGTTGTAGGATTTGTAGTCTATTGTAAATGGCACGCACAAGGGGTAACATGGAGGTAGGAGAAAGTAGTAGACCTCCACGTGGCGATAGAGCACGTACTTGCGGTGGACGTGATCGTGGTCGTGGTCGTGGTCGTGCTCCTACCGAGGCTACTAATGTAAGTAATTAAATTGTTGATTCTAATAGAATTGTATTACATTTCGGTCTATTGATGTAAATGTTATTGTTATGTAGGTTGAATTCAATCCAAATGAGGCGGGCACTTCTTCTTCAGTCCCTTCGTCGTCATATATCCCTTCTGGAGGCCCCGGACCACTCGACCCTTCACTCCTCACTCTCCAGCCGTTGCATCGATCGCAGAATGTTTGGAACGGTGAGGCTACGGAGTGCGCTTTGGGACTGGTCATCCGCTACCTGTGCACCCACGTATACACGAGATACTAAGAGATTGTGGGTTCTACGGTATTGCCAGGATGACATCCATCAAGTGCGATCGTCCACTTTTGGAAGCACTGCTTGAAAGATGGAGGCCCGAGACACTCATTTCACCTGCCAGTCGGGGAGATGACGGTGACTCTACAAAATTTGTGGCAAAATGACGTATGCAATATCGATGAAATCCGTTCGGTTCGTTCCAAGCTCCGTTTTGCAAATCCATAGCAGACAATATACCAGCATGACACACAACTCAGTGCGATCGGTGACATAATACCAGATGCAAGTCATAAACCATGTCCACGTATTTATACTCTCTCCATCAACCAATGCAAATGCAAAAGGAAATAAGCAACCATTCGCATCCGGGGAAACAGCAATTAGCAAACAACCCTTGTACTTACCGTACAAGTGAGTTCCATCTACACTAATAACCGGTCTGCAAGACTTGAAACCTTCAATCGAAGGACCAAATGCCCAAAATACTCCCTTGAATGTTTCCTCACTGGGGCTAGACTCATATTTATCCCAGTGGACAATGGTCCCTGGGTTTGCTGCTTGAATTGCTGTTAGTAGAAAAGGCAACTTCGTGTATGCTTCTTCGAAGGTACTGTACAACCTCTCAATTGCCTTTTGTTTTGCTTTCCAAGCTTTCTTATATGAAATCTGATAATTATATTCTATTTTCACAATCTCAATAATTGCCCCCGGTGATAAAGCAATATCCTTCTTCACCACACCCACAATCAAATTACTAACAAGGTTAGCATCAATTTTATAGTGGTCTTGATTCAACGTGGGATTCGTACAAGTATGAGGGCCAACTATCTTCTTCACCACAAAATTTCTTCCCCCTTTTGGAACAATAGCTCGTAATCTCCAAGGGCATCCACCATCACTTACTCCTGGGGGACCTTGTACGATCTCCTCTATTGTACGTTTTCTAGGTGCCATTTTACATTTAACAGTGTATAGTGACGGTGTTGTTTTCAATGTGACAAATTCACGATGTTTCTTGATAGAATACACCTTCATAGCATGCTGAATGGACTCTTTACTTACAAACTCCTGTCCAACGTAAAATTCGTCTACATTGGAAGAACCAGAAGACTCTTGTGGAAATGGGGGTACTCTAGCAGCTTGAGCCATCTCCTTCGTAACATGAGCGTTAACATTAGCATACCTATCAGTAGCTCTCACTTCATTAGAACTGTTGTTCGAAGGATTTACATTTGCTACATCATCATCTTCTTCTCCATCATCACCTTCTACACTTTCATCATCATCTGTTTCTTCCTCTTCTTCATCATCATCTAATAAGCTGTTGTTAACCACTGCATTTTGAAAGAGTTCAAATACACTGTCATTTGGAACATAGTCAGGAACCGATGTAGGTTGGGGGGGGGGGGGAACTCAACATCTGTAGAATCAGCATTTCTTGTATTTGTGAAGGTGTTTTCTTGTGAGGACAGTGGATTTGGTTGTGAAGATTGAGTGGGGTTAGACCTTGTCTGCTGTGTAGGTACTACCCTTATGAAGCTTGCACTTGGAATATCATGTGGCTGAGCATTCAAATTTTGAATTTGTTGAATATATAACTCTAATGCAGACCAAACACAATTGGGATCAAATGTCCTAGTAATCAATGACTTCAACGCATTATCAGTAGGTACGGGCACTGTCATAAAATACTGACCATCTCCTCTTCCTGCTGCGTATCGAGCTAAAATTTTCACATTCCATTGATTCCTATCCCAATTAGTAACTTCATATATTTTCTCAACTAGTTCTTCCAATGTAATGGTACGGGGTACCCAAACTATTTCCGGATCCAACAAACTATAGCAACTACCAATCTTTGGATCACGAATTATTTCACCACCAAAGTATAACCAAATAGGAATCTCAAGATCCATACCTACGTATATTTATTAAAATATGCGAGTTATTATCTAACCACAAACAAAATCTATACCAAAATTCAGAAAATTAAAGGCCAATATTCATCATACCTTCACAAGCGTCAAGGATAGAGCCGTAGATATTTGGGTAAAAGAGTTGAAGTTGCTATCCGCTTCAAATTTAGTAAAAATCGAAAATATGGATCTTTCAAAAGAAGGGTTTTGGGTTTTTATAGTGGAGATGCTTAGAGGGTTAGGAAGATATTGGTAAATATATTTAGATTAAGATTAGATTTTGTGGGTAGGAGGTCGCCCTAGATTTAGGAAGATGGGTTAGAGAAATAGAATAAGTTAAAGTAGAGAGAGAGAAGAAGAAGAAAGGGGATCTGCGTTGTTAAAAACGCAAGAGTCCAAGACTCGGTCTTTCAAAGACCGAGTAGGACGGTTTGGAAAATAAAAAAAAAGTAGGGCGGTTTGAAAAAAACTTTACAAAAAAGGATCGTTTTGGGAAACAATTCTCAAAATGACCCAAATCAACTTCAATTTGGTACACCATCAGCCCAAACTCACGTGGGCCCCCCAAGCTTTCAAACCATTCATCACATTTACCTAACCCATGCATGATTTAAACACCACTTTATTCTATATCAAAGTATGTATACATATATCCCGGTATATTAGAATATATTAGAATTGTAACAAAGGAAGAAAAAAAAAGTTTAAATTAATATTTATAATGTATCAAGCACAAATAAAATAAATACACACACTTCAATAATTTATTTTGAAAACGAATATACTTAAATACGTTTACCGAAAATACGTGCGTCGCACGTAAAATATAAAAATGCGAAATTTGGTTTTATCAACGGAAAAATATTAAAGATAATAAAATATAATATAAGAAAAATATATTTATTAATTTTATATATTCCACAACATAATTGTCACGTACGTAGAAAACACGTGCATTATACGTGCAGAAAATTGAAAAATGCATTTTAATCAAAATAGGCGAAAAATAAAATTTCCGTTTTATAAAATACATAAAGTAAATAATTTTAACACATAGAAAATATTGTACGTAGCTGTGGAGACATGTGCATAAAAAACACGTATAGAGCACGTAAAATTCAGAGATTGAAATTCAATATTTTAGTTAACCCAAGTAGGATAAAATGTATGAAAAATGTATAAATAGTCGGAAATCATAATACGCAGTGAAAACACGTTACAAAATGCACGTGCGTTACACACGAGGGCAAAATTGTAATTCTTAATTTTGCAGGATGTTACAAGTTACCATAATACCCTCAAAATTCCAATTTATTTACGACATAATTAATTACAAAAGTGTCACTCATATAAAATAAAAGTTGATGCACTTAAGGTAATTTGTAAAGAGTATGTGATGAGTAAATGAATTTCTCAAGTTCGAGGCTATTTCTCAATTATCCTATTATTATGTCTTAGTATTTACTTTTTTAAAAAAAAAAAGTTATTAGGATGTGTATTGCACGCGCAAATTACTAGTTATAATAATGGGATAATTGAAGTTGTCGTTTGTAAATCTACTAACTTATGTGCATGGCCCATGCATAATTAATTAATATAAAAGCGATCTAAGGTTCGAAGTCAGATTATGTCGGAATTTTTACTCTAAAAAAAATAAATTTATCACGTGTAAATTTATCACGTGTAAAAAATAAATAAATCTCTAATAAAAGTAACGCACGGGTTGGGTTACTTTGGTAAATATTTTCGAAAATAGATCTGTTTGGTAAATATTTTCGAAAGTGGATCAGTTTGAAAATTATGTTCTTTTTAATTATGGACTAACTTTGATAAATATTTTAGAAAGTAGACCTGTTTTGTAAATATTTTCGGAAGTGGATCGGTTTGGAAATTATTTTCTTCTTATCCTTTTCATTATCCTTCAATTTTTTCCCGTGCACGTGTGCACGTATCTGATACTAGTGAATAAATAAAGTTGCTTCACAATGAAGAAAAAGATAAACCCAATTTCCTTCTCATCTTAAATCCTGTATTATTGCTACCCAACCCCACCTATGCTTTTACGCCTTTACATGCACCGACCACTAGAATAAAGTTGCTTTGCAATGATGAAAAATAAAGGTAACCGACCACTAGAATAAAGTTGCTTTGCAATGATGAAAAATAAAGGTAAAGACCCAATTACAATTACTTGCTACTACGACTGTGCCCCCGGCCCCTTCATCTTCATTCTCTGCTCAAAGGAGATGGCTTCTTCTTCTAATCGTGTGGTTTTCCCCAAAGCAGAACCTAGCAAGGAGCTGGTGCCTTTGTGGCCAGAGGCAGAGGATCTTGCTCCATTCAAATTGAGGGCAATGACTAACCTGGTCCCCTTCAAACCTATCAGGCTTTACATCCCCGACGACATCGAGTCGGTCCCAAAAGTTTTCGCGCTCGGTCGACATTTAGTTCAAACTGCTGGGGGTGATGAAGAGACCAGCAGTGATGAAGAGATGCTCCTCTCTGGCTATTTCTCTGCCTTGTGTGCAGTTTTACCTGAAGGACTCGATATTGCCAAAAGGATTCTGGAAAATCTTTCCTACAGGTAATTTGTGTCCCAACTTTGTTTATCAAAAATTGAGAGATGTCAGATTTCTTAGAGTTCTTTGGAAATGCAATATGTTATACCAAATCCAGCAATTCAACTTACAATATCATGATTCCCCCCAACTTAATATTCCCTGTAATCCTCAAATTTGCAAACCAAACTCCCCCTTTAAATCTGTCCTCCCCAAACTCATAGAATTGGATGTAGGATTTAATTCCACTTACACTAAATTGTGACTTTTATGATCATTGTAGTCGTCTAAATCCAAAATTTGAGTATATGGCATATAGCAATAGAAAATTTAGAAATGAGTTGTAGTCGTCTAAACCCAAAATTTGGCTTTTCAACGACGGACGGAAGATCATTTCCTGTGTGAGCAATTTTTTGTTTTTTGTTTTTTTTTTTTTCAAAATCAGCCGGGACATATCCAAATAAATAAAATAAAATAAAATAAAATAAATAAATAAATTTGAATTAAAGAGTGAATGACCCATAATATGAACTATAGACCTAATGTATATGATTAAAAAAAATGAAAATTTGGTTCTTAGACGAGATGTCATCTTGAGAACTTGACTTTTTGTATTTTTTTCTTCTTAAAACAATTGGACGGAATATCATATCCCGTTGATATCCTCCGATCTGTTTAATAAAAAAAATCTGAACAGCCATCGGACAGAATATGATGTCCCAATGCCAATTTTTGGCTTTTGCCATTTCTTCTTCCAAATTTGGCAGACGACTGTTCACCGCTAACTCAAAATATGAATAAATGATAAACGACTGTTGCTGATTTTTGGCCAATATTTTCATTTTTTGGATATTTGGCCAGACTACAGATGATCTAAGAAGTGAAGCTTATTGGGATATGAAATATATATTTAAAGTAGATTTATCTCATCACTCTACATAACTTTGCATAGCTTTCTTCCTAAACATGACCTAAAATTATTTCCATTTTTTCCCTTCCCGTAACCACCTCCATACCCAACTAGAGCCTTGGAGATCTTGGGGGAGGAATTGGCTTTTTTTTATTATAAAAAAACTAATAAATCATTGTTGCTACAGAGTTAGTGAAGTAAAAATCCCATCTGAAGCAAGGGCATGCAACATTTTTATTACTCCATCATCTGGCCTAATCCCATCTGAAGCAAGGTTAAGGAACATTGTTATTCCTCCATCATCTGGCCTAATCCCATCTGAAGCAAGGTTATGGAACATTGTTATTCCTCCATCATCTGACCTAAAGCTTGAGACGATCAACTTTGCGCTACTGTGCATCTTGCCATTTCAAGACAAACCAGAAGAAGTGGAGGCTGAAATTGTCCGAAGGGTGACTACTAAGTTTGAATTCAATTTCTCATCACATAATTTGTGTCAAGGGTTTGATATGAAAACTCTGAGGACTGCTCTGTCTTTCAGTGGACTAAGCCCACTTCTTCGGCGCTTCATTGCTGAATCAGTAAGAGCATTGGCAACAACGAGTACACCTTTGGGTTGTGTTCTTTCTCAAGTAACAAATTTATGTGGGGACTAGTGCCATATGAAGTCATATGCAAAGGATCACTTCTATCTAAACTGTTACTTATTATATATGGTATTATTTTAGCGATTCTGTTGTGCTTCGTAGTGTAGTACTGTAGTGTCCGTATTGGCATGTCTGTATTTGTATATCCTAATTTGAAATTCCTCTAGGAAATGCTTGTGTTTGGCATATTGTTATCTTTTTATGCACTGGCTCAATTGTACTGGATCACCACATGTTGAATTTCGGGCTTGAACTCAGAACCGAGACATACGGGGTGTAATCTTGTTAAAATTTATGGTTAAGTCTTGTGTCATTGCAAGGGAAAGTAAGGTGCAAAATTCTCGTTGGATTAGAGTTTGTATTCTGGATTAGTGTTATGTTTACTTTCTGTACTGTAAGTTGTTGTATATTTAGTCTGGTATTATGAGTTTGTTTTGTTAATTTCCTATTATTAAAACATGTTGGCTATATTCCATGTTTCCCTTCTATATATCTATATCTATCTATCTATATATATATATATATATATATATATATATGTCCCTAGACCCTACTAATATTCCTTACATCCTAATTTGATCAATGTAACATTAATACATTGTTTATAGTATAATGATCACAAGCATTTCCTTTGTCATTATTCCAAGTGAAGGGCCTAATGGGACATAACAATTGAATGAAAAAATTAAATAAATTTCTTATTCAAACCATGCTGTCAGTTCACATTTTGTCAATGTTTTGCTCATCCCTAGCTATAAAGAAACACCATGTTGTTTATTTGTAGATGGAAATAGACACAGAGAGAATCTTTTCCCACTCTGAAACTCTATTAGTGCTAAAAGGTTGAAGCCAAGCCATTGACTCACTATTTCATTGCTTACCTCAAGTATAGATCTGAAATGCATCCATTACTCAATTTAAGTTTAGCCTGGTATTCAATTCCTTCACCTATAATATCCCTCAATTTAAATATACTCATTAATGCAGCATTCTTCACTTCTTCCTTATAGTAACTGATACTCCTCTCCATTACATTTGTTCACTCTTTATATTGGTCTCCATTCTTCTTCTCTACAAACTAAGAGCAACTCCTGTGTTGTTCTCATAGGTAAAGCATTGTCTTGGTCTACAAACTTGTATTCTTTACTGTTAATTAGGAGTGTACAAAATTTCTTCATAGTTTGTATTGAACAAATTATTTACTTCATTTTTGTTCAAATGGGCAGATGAAGAGAGCACCAATATTTCCAAAGGATGAGAATGGAAGGAATAATGACAGTGAGTTTGAGTATGATCCTCACAATGACTTCTCAAAGGTATTTTGTCTTGCTTAATTATGATATAATTCTTAGTTACTGTTAGTATGATTTTGTTCTTCTTCTTTTAGGCTTTTATAATCCAGTATTCAGAAATGTATCTGTTTGTATCATGACAGGCATATCTTTTTATCAGTATTTTCTTTATTGTCCTTCAACTCAATTTTGATCTGAAAGGCTTAGAATATGATTGATAACAAAAGACTGTTGTATACTTCAAATTAAAGCCTAGGTCCTATAGGTTGCATATTTCCTGAGTATCATTCATTACAGGCTAACATTGTGTTAAATATTGATTTTGGTCAGATCATGGAAGAGGCAAGAAAGTATGCAGATGATCCCAAACACCAACTAGGCCGGCACGAAAACATAACAAAGTAGTAGTAGTAGTAGGAGGAGAAAGAGATGAGGGAAGCAAGAAATCATGGAAGAGTTCCTTGTTCTTTTGGAGGAAATACGCAAAGAAGTAAACAGCCGAGTGCTATGAGAAGAGACAGAAGAATTCATCACAATGTGGACCACCCTCTGGTCCTCTGCCTAAAAGCAGATCGGCGGTCGCCAGCCATCGGATCACCAGGCCCACATCGGGGCCCGTTTCTGGGTGGTTCACTCCTTCAAGAGCTGAGGAGACTGCATTCCCTTACATGTGTTTAGAGCAGGAGAGATGTACTTTGGACCTATTTACATGGTTACTTAGATAATTGGCACTGGCACGTGCATTGCATTGCATTAAATCTTTCGGGGCAGAACAAGAAAGCCTGAAGTTCCGAGTGTTTGTCCTGCATAAACGAAAGTAATACGCAAACAATAAAACACGGGTAACATACATACATACAGAGGAAGCTCAATCAGGGAACCTCACAGACAAGATGGTATTAGCAGAGTACACAATGCATACCAAATGGTAGCTCTTATATTATATAAAATCTGAAAGTTCACATCTTTAAGTAAGGCGTAAACACAAATAAGCTACATCCGATCATTACTCATATAAGTTTGCCCCAGAAGAACTATTAGTATTCTACAAATAGCTTCTCCGAACTAAGATTTTCAAGTGTACATGTACACTTTAAAAGAATTTTACACGTGCAACTCATCCTCTAGTCACCAAAGTCAAAAACCAGGAAGAAGTTGAGGAACATGTAGTCTCATGGGCAGTTTCTTAGAAGGGAAATTTTTTTTCCAAACCAAATTCTTATGAAAGCTTCTCAATTGCAGAATCATGAAAAAAGGGGGATCATCATCATATAATTAGGTTTGGAGGCATTAGCTGATATCATACGGCTCTCCGGGGAAGACAATTATATTGCAGTTTTACACGTGTAAAATTCTTTTAAAGTGTACATGTACACTTGGAAATCTTAGTTCGGAGAAGCCATTTGTAGAATACTTATAGTTCTTCTGGGGCAAACTTATATGAGTAATGATCGGATGTAGCTGATTTGTGTTTACGCCTTACTTAAAGATGTGAACTTTCAGATTTTATATAAGAGCTACCATTTGGTATGCATTGTGTACTCTGCTATAATACCATCTTGTCTGTGAGGTTCACTGATTGAGCTTCTTCTGTATGTATGTATGTATGTATGTATGTTACCCGTGTTTTATTGTTTGCGTTTTACTTTCGTTTATGCAGGACAAACACTCAAGCTTTCTTGTTCTGTCCCGAAAGATTCAAACCACCTCTAATATCATAGAGCAACAAATAAGCACTGTCCGTCAAGTGCAATGCACATGCCAATTATCTAACCATGTAAATAGGCCCAAAAGCCTTCCCATTGGTAGTACATCTCTCCTGCTCTAAACATATGTAAGGGAATGCAGTCTCCTCAGCTCTTGAAGGAGTGAACCACCCAGAAACGGACCCGATGTGGGCCTGGTGATCCGATAGCTGGCGACGATCTGCTTTTAGGCAGAGGACCAGAGGGTGGTCCACATTTGGATGAATTCTTCCGTCTCTTCTCATAGCACTCGACTATTTGCTTCTTTGCGTATTTCCTCCAAAAGGGCATGGAACTCTTCCATGATTTCTTGCTTCCCTCATCTCTTTCTCCTCCTGCTACTTTTGTTATGTTTTGGTGTCGGCCTAGTTGGTGTTTGGGATCATCTGCATGCTTTCTTGTTGTTTAAAGTGTACATGTACAGGATAGTAGTACTAACAATTTATATAGTATGAAACAGCGTTTACAAGACATCGGTCACATAATAAGCACTCAAAGTCTGACATAAATAGGCTTTCTTTTTGTGATCTTATGATAACTAAATAACGTAATTAGCAGACATTTTGTGGAGAAGAAATGTTATGACCAAGGACTTTAATGAAGATGCACAAGGACATTGTACCTCCTATTTCCCCGTATTTATATTCTGTACTGTTTTGTGCCTCATTGTACTCTCTCGTCTATTTTGAGATCATGTAATTTGTTCTGATTGAATGAAATCGTTATCTTCGTCTCAACTCAAATTTTGGGTCTTTCTATCTAATTCATTTGTGTGCCATTTGTATCGTTCTTCATGAAATTGACCAATTCTTCTCATTGATATCCTTAATCTCCATTTTAGTGCATTTTAACCATTTCTCTTGTTGGGTTCTTTTTGAAACGGATCCACAAAACCCACGAACCCGCAAACCCACAAACCCTATTATATAAACCCTACCCTAACCCTAATCAAACCCCGCCGCTCACATCTTCTTCTTCCTCCGATTTCTTCTCAACCAACCCACCTTCGAATCCATTCCCGATCGCCTCTCCGTTCACCTCCGACCGCCACCTACTCGACCCCCATCGCCTCGTCGACCCCCCACAGCACCACCACCTCCACAAACTCCACCGACGTCGCCTCCGCCATCTCTCCATCCTCCGCCATTTCCCAAACTTCGAAAAACCATCGTCTTCATCGACCCAACCTCGCAACCCATCGCCTCCTCCATACTCCATACTCCATCTCCGTCGTCGATTCCCCATCGCCATCCACCACAAAACACCTCCTCGGCCATTTCCCAAAGCTCCGAACCCATTTTGCCATTACCCAACGTCAGTAACCCGTCACCCTCTCCCCACCATTTCGCCTCAACTCTCCACCTTTGCGCCGCTCGTCGCCTTCCTCATTCGCCTACCCCATTGCCTCGCAACCACCATCGTCGACCAACACCCCGAACCCCGCTCTCCTTCCTCCCCTGTTTTCGAACCCAGAACAGAGTCGCCGCCGCGCGACAGTTTCTTTCTCGACGTCGCGCCGCCGCCAGCGTCGCGATCACCGCCTTGTCACCGTCGAAGCCATCGCCACAATCGCACGAGCCCGCGCCGTCGCTCCCGTTCGCTGCTGTCGCGAGGAAGAAGACGGCCAACGAGTGGTCGATTCCGCTGTTCGGTGTTCGGGCGCATCGGATCCCCACTCGCTGTACCCTGTTTGATCAGATCCGGTGCGGGGGGTGCTCAATCTGATTGGCTGATTCCGTGTTCGCTGTTTTGCCGCGCCAAATACGCTTCCGCTGTTTGCTGTTTTGGCGCGATCTGGTGTGTGGGAAAACTCGATCTACGGTTGGTTTTTGCACGGGCTTTTTGAGGACTTCTTCCGGGATTTTTCTACCCAAATTCCTACTACAAGTGGATCTAGTCATCTTCAAACTAAGGCAAGTATCCTTGTACATTTTATTGTTCTAGTACAAGCCCCCTTGAAATACTACAAATAGTTAGATTGTGACTCCTCTTTGAAATATTGTTGTAGATCAATATTGAACCTCCAAATTGACAATTCTAAGAGTCACAAAATTTCCTCGTTTTTAAGTTATGATTATTGGACTCTTTTACCCTTGGACACATGAATATATAGACATATGAATTAAGGAGCCCTAAATTTGTAGATACATGTCACATTCAAATTTTGACAACTTGCGACCCTATGACTTGAAAAATATTTATTATTTTCTGTTTTGACCTCTATTATCATGTATTTATGCCATATAATAACTTAGACGCCAAATAACATTTTTTCCTGAAATCTACATTAGCAAATTATTTCTACGTGTTGCTGTCTGAATATTCTTTTGCGGTTTTGAACCTTTTATCATTTGAATCTGGGCCCGAGCCCTGAATAGAAATTGTAGATCCGGATGTGTAGATATCGATAGACTCCAAAATGATCGAATTTGGAGTTACGGTCTAGGAGTTATGGCAGTTATACTGCAGCTGTGTCAGTAGACGCAGTTCTGCAAAACTGCTGTATATATTTACTTTGCAAATTAATTTAGCTGTGTAAACAGCGAGCGTTTGACACGAAATTTTATATGTAGTTGCTGGACACCCTATAGGATATCCCCAATTTTTCTTAGAATTAATTTACATTATCTAAATACTATTTCATATGTAAGAATGCATATACACAAATTCTGCCCGAACACTTTAGCTGGATAATTTATTCATGTCGACCCTCCATTATGCCATTCCATGTACATGACCCTGATTCTTGACTTGTTTCGCACACATGTATGCTTGCTTGATAAAATAATAAAAGTAACAAGCCGGGGTTTAAGGAAAAGACCATAGTGGTGGACAATATAGGTAAGTGTACTCAGAAGGGGGCCCGTGTTTCCCAGTACTCGGTTCATGAACCTGTTGCACTTGATGTATTCATGGAGCCAGTTACTTGGCTCATGAACCTGTTGTATTCATGGACCCACTGTGTGGTCCTTGAACCTGTTAGTATTCACGAACTCGTTTCGTGAACCTGTTATTTAATTTCGTATTCATGAACCATGCCTGTCTGATACCTGATACCTGATACCTGAAACCTGAGTACACCGCCCTATAGACTCCATTACTAGGCCTAAGCGAAACTGTTTTGACTGTAGCAACCATGTAGTAAAAAGATGGATGCATGTCGTGCTACCTAGATAGTAATCACACAAGACTTGAACTTAATACCTGATACATGATTACCTGTTACATGATTACCTGTTACCTGATTACCTGATTACCTGGTTACCTGATATCTGATCCATGAAACTTGAACATGACACCTGTAACTTGAAATGTGAAACTTGATACGTGAAACCTGACACATGAAACATGACACTTGACGTTAGTTACCCCTACAGGTTCCCTGACATATGTTTTACCATTAGCAGTTGCTAACTAGCCTGTTTACTAGGAAGTCCCCCCTTGCTAGCTAGTTCCTAGTTGTTCCCACTACTTATTATAATTCTGTTACATTCTTGATTCCAGTTCCTGTCCTCCATACTTGTACTTGCTTTCACTATTTGTGGCCCTAGCTTGCACTAAGGGCATTTTCTCTTGTTTTTCCTTGTTTTCCCTGTTTATATTTATTAAACAGACTTTGGAGACGAGCTGCCCGCTGGAATTGGTGAGCAAAGGTTCTAGCCTTCATGTGGAGAAGAACTTGATTAGAACATTTATTTCCTGCATTATTTGTTTAGTTTGAAATATTATTTCTTGAAATTTAGAACTTGTAACGGGCTGTTGTTCCCGAGTTTAACTGGACCCAGACTTGAAACTGCTTGGTTGTTTTATTATATTTCAGTTGTTTCTGTTGCTAGTAAATTATTCATGCATACTTGGTTATATATATCTCTATGGTTATATACTTGTTGTGATGCTGAGTCGATCCTACAACTTATGAATGATGTTAAGATCATTCGCTGGGCTTCGTCACGTACTCGTATTTTCGTATTTTGGGAAGCGGGGCGTGACAGACATTTTGAGGTAGTGGTGGTGGTAAAAAAGTGAAATCCCATTTTGTAAAACTGCTTTGGGCCTAATGCACTTTTGCTTAATTTTTGAATCACCAGTGTGAAGCTTAAAACTGATTTGGAGTCTAGATGATTCCTGACCTCCCAAAAGATACAGTGTGATGTTCGTCTTAGTTTTGCAACATAAGGGTATAAAAACAAAATGAATCTAGAAAACAGAGTATGTCCACAAGTTTGAAAGTTGCTGGATATGAGAAGAGAGTTTTTAGCATAGGGTACATAGACAATTTCCAGCTCATTTGACCAACGAGTCCTGGTCAGGTAAATTTTCGTATAATGATAAAGGACCATTTGAATTGCCCCATTAATAAGTTTCTTTAAATTAGTACAAAACTCACTACGCAAAACGTAATGTTAATAAAAAGATACGGGAAGACAATTATACCTACAAATTTCTGACTTGGGTTTCGATTGCCCATCCAAAGCAAAGTGGTTGCCAAAATGAATCTCTTCAAACAAGCCCGGATAATGTTTCTTAAGCCAGTCAAGGGTGTGATCTTTAATCACATTTTGGCGAGAACTTCACCAAAGAAGAGAAGAATTATATGAGTTAATCACTCAAAGTACAGGTAACTGAAATTAACGCTAGTTGCAATAACAATGACATTAAAATAAAATAAAATAAAACAAAACAAAATAAAATATGATGATGACTTACGTCACTACTGACAGACAGCAAAATGCAGAAAGCCTATTGATGCGGTTTGTTTTTGAGGAACGTGCGGATGCACCAGGCGTGAGTTCTTACTCGATTTGTATTAAAGGAGACACCTATGCAGACGACCCTTGGCTGGGCGAATGGTACTGAGGTAGGTGGTATTGAGGTGGAGGCTGATGCTGGGCTCGGATCTTTGAGGCTCGGATTCGAGGGTCTCGTGTACCTGCAGACGGTCTCGGAACACCGGGGTTGGTCCCGGTGGCAGACCCTCCGACGATCTAGTCAGTCACTAAGTGAAAGTAACAGTAACTAGGGTTTTGGTGGGAAAGGATTGATCACCTGGAAAAGGAGTAGGGGTCTGGTATTTATAGAAGATGCCAACCGGGTCTGGACCCGTTTGGGGCCGGGTCCGGACCCGGTTGCCCGTGTGGCTGAAGCGGTGGAAACCCGGGCAGTTTAGGGCTGACGTGGCAGATGCCCGGGCGGTTTTCCGATGCTGACATGGCGGATCTGGAGAATCAGGAGGTGCGCGCATCTTGAGGGGATCCTGTGGCCCAGGATGGGTCACGTCATTCCTAGCCCATATCACTTATGAAGAGCATGCCAAAATAGTAAAATAATGGACTAAAACTGTCGAAAACAAAATTTCACGAAAACGAATGGAAATAATGGACTATAACCCAAAAAATGAGGCCAAAACAGTAAAATACGAAATCTCATGAAAGTGGTCGAAAACAGTGTACTATAGCCCATAAAATGAGGAAAATAAAAATTCTCATGAAAGTGCCCGAAAATTGTGGACTATAGCCCGCAAATGAGGCTAAAATTGTCAAATACAATATTTTACAAAAACGATTGGAACTGTGGACTATAACCCACAAAATGAGCCAAAACAGTAAAATACGAAATCTCATGATAACGATCTAAAACAGTGTACTATAGCCCACAAAATGATGGAAATAAATATCCTCACAAAAGTGGCCGAATACTGTGGACTATAGCCCACAAATGAGGCTAAAATAGCCAAATACTAAATTTCGCAAAAGCGACTGGAAACTGTGGACTATAACCCACAAAATGAGGCCAAAACAGCAAAATACGAAATCTCATTTAGGTGATCGAAAACAGTGTACTATATCCCACAAAATGAGGGAAATAAAAATTCTCACGAAAGTTCCCGAAAACTGTGGACTATAGCCTGCAGATGAGGCTAAAACAATCAAATACAAAATTTCACTAAAATGACCGGAAACTGTGGACTATAACCCACAAAATGAGGCCAGAACGGTAAAATACGAAATCTCATGAAAGTGATTGAAAACAGTGTACTAGCCCACAAAATGAGGAAAATAAAAATTTTCATGAAAGTGTCCGAAAACTGTGGACTATAGCCCGCAGATGAGCCTAAAATTGTCAAAAACAAAATTTCACGAAAATGACTGGAAATAGTGGACTATAACCCACAAAATAAGGCCAAAACAGTAAAATACGAAATCTGATGAAAGTGGTCGAAAACAGTGTACTATAGCCCACCAAATGAGGGAAATAAAAATTCTCACGAAAGTGCCCGAAAATTGTTGACTATTTTCGGGCACGATGAGACTAAAACTGTCAAATACAATATTTTACGAAAACGAATGGAAACTGTGGACTAAAACCCACAAAATGAGGCCAAAATAGTAAAATACGAAATCTCATGACACCGATCTAAAATAGTGTACTACAGCCCACAAAATGATGGAAATAAATATCCTCACAAAAGTGGCCAAAAACTGTGGACTATAGCCCACAAATGAGGCTAAAATAGCAAAATACTAAATTTCGCGAAAGCGATCGAAAACTGTGGACTATAACCCACAAAATGAGGCCAAAATAGCAAAATACAAAATCTCATTTAAGTGACAGAAAACAGTGTACTATATCCCACAAAATGATGGAAATTAAAATTCTCACGAAAGTTCCAGAAAACTGTGGACTATAGCCCGCAGTTGAGGCTAAAACAGCCAAATACAAAATGTCATTAAAATGACCGGAAACTGCAGAATACAACCCACAAAATGAGGCCAAACAGAAAAATACGTAATCTCATGAAAATGATCGAAAACCGTGTACTATAGCACACAAAATGAGGGAAATAAAAATTCTCACTAAAGTGGCCGAAAACTGTGGGCTGCCCACAAATGAGGCGAAAATAGTAAAACACTAAATTCCTCGAAAGTGGTCGGAAACTGTGGACTACAACCCACAAAAAGAGGCAAAAACAGCAAAATACGAAATCTCATGAAAGTGATCAAAAAGCAGTGTACTATAGCCCACAAAATGAGGAAAATAAAAATTCTCACGAAAGTGCTCGAAAACTGTGGATTATAGCCCGCAGATGAGGCTAAAATTGTTAAAAAAAAGAATTTCACGAAAACAACTGGAAACAGTGGACTATAACCCACAAAATGAGGCCAAAACAGTAGAATAGGAAATCTCATTAAAGTTGTCGAAAACAGTGTATTATAGCCCACAAAATGAGGGTAATAAAAATTCTCACGAAAGTGCCCGAAAATTGTGGACTATAGCCCGCAGAAGAGGCTAAAACTGTCAAATACAATATTTTACGAAACACCTGGAAACTGTTGAGTATAACCCGCAAAATGAGGCCACAACAGTAAAATACGAAATCTCATGACAGTGATCGAAAACAATGTACTATAGCCTACAAAATGAGGAAAATAAAAATTCTCACTAAATTGCTGAAAATTGTGGACTATAGCCCACAAATGAGGCCAAAAACGACCAAATACTAAATTTTGAGAAAGCGGTCGGAAACTGTGGATTGTAGCCCACAAAATGAGGCTAAAACAGTCAAATACGAAATCTCATGAAAGTGATCGAAAATAGTGTACTACAGCACACAAAATGAGGGAAATAAAAGTTTACTCGCAAGTTGCCGAGAAATGTGGACTATAGCCCGCGGATGAGGGTAAAACAATCAAATACAAAATTTCACGAAACCGACAGGAAACTGTGGACTATAGCCCACAAAATGAGAAAAATAAAACTTCTCACGAAAGTACCCGAAAACTGTGGACTATAGCCGCAAATGAGGCTAAAACTGTCAAAAACAAAATTTCACGAAAATGACTGGAAATAGTGGACTATAACCCAAGAAAATGTGGCCAAAACAGTAAAATACGTTATCTCATGAAAGTGGTCAAAAATAGTGTACTAGCCCCCAAAATGAGGGAAATAAAAATTCTCACGAATGTGTCTGAAAATTGTGGACTATAGCCCGCAGATGAGGCTAAAATTGTCAAATACAATATTTTACGAAAACGACAAGAAACTGTGGACTATAACCCACAAAATGAGGCCAAAACAGTAAAATACGAAATCTCATGACACCGATCTAAAACAGTGTACAATAGCCCACAAAATGAGGGAAATAAATATTCTCTTGAAAATTCTCGAAAACTGTGGACTATAGCCCGCAGATGAGTCTAAGACAGTCAAATACAAAATTTCACTAAAACGACCAGAAACTGCAGACTACAACCCACAAAATGAGGCCAAAACAGTAAAATACATAATCCCATTAAAGTGATCAAAAACAGTGTACTATAGCCCACAAAATGAGGGAAATAAAAATTCTCACTAAAGTGGCCGAAAACTGTGGGCTGCCCACAAATGAGGCGAAAAGAGTCAAACACAAAATTTTGCGAAAGTGGCCAGAAATTGTTGATTATAACCCACAAAATGAGGCCAAAACAGTAAAATACGAAATCTCATGACACCGATCTAAAACAATGTACTATAGCCCACAAAAATCGGGGAAATAAAAATTCTCACGAAAGTGCCCGAAAATTGTAGACTCTAGCTCACAAAAGTAAGTCAAAACAGTAAAATACGAAATCTCATGAAAGTGATCGAAAACAGTGTACTACAACACACAAAATGAGGGAAATAAAATTTCACTCTTAAGTCACCGAAAACTGTAGACTATAGCTCGCGGATGAGGGTAAATCAGTCAAATACTAAATTTCACGAAATCGACAGGAAACTGTGGACTATAACCCACAAAATGAAGTCAAAACAGTAAAATACGAAATCTCATAAAAGTGGTAAAAAACAGTGTACTATATATAGCCCACAAAATGAGGGAAATAAAAATTCTCACGAAAGTGCCCGAAAATTGTGGACTATAGCCCGCGATGAGGCTAAAACTGTCAAATACAATATTTTACGAAAACAACTAGAATTTGTGGACTATAACCCACCAAATGAGGCTAAAACAGTAAAATATGAAATCCCAAGAGAGTAATCGAAAACAATGTACCATAGCCCACAAAATGAGGGAAATAAAAATTTTCGCGAAAGTGGCCAAAAACTGTGTATTATAGCCCACAAATGTTGCCAAAATCGGTCAAATACTAAATTCCGCGAAAGTGGCCGGAAATTGTGGATTGTAGCCCACAAAATGAGGCTAAAACAGTCAAATACGAAATCTCATGAAAGTGATCGAAAACAGTGTACTACAGCACACAAAATGAGGGAAATAAAAGTTTACTCTTAAGTCGCCGAAAAATGAGGACTATAGCCCGCGGATGAGGGTAAAACAGTCAAATACAAAATTTCACGAAACTGACCGAAAACTGTGGACTATAGCCCACAAAATGAGATAAATAAAACTTCTCACGAAAGTACCCGAAAACTGTGAACTATAGCCTGTAGATGAGGCTAAAACTGTCAAAAACAAAATTTCACGAAAATGACTGGAAATAGTGGACTATAACCCAGAAAATGAGGCCAAAACAGTAAAATACGTTATCTCATGAAAGTGGTCGAAATAGTGTACTAGCCCACAAAACGAGGGAAATAAAAATTCTCACGAATGTGCCCGAAAATTGTGGACTATAGCCCGCAGATGAGGCTAAAACTGTCAAATACAATATTTTACGAAAACGACAGGAAACTGTGGACTATAACCCACAAAATGAGGTCAAAACAGTAAAATACGAAATCTCATGACACCGATCTAAAATAGTGTACTATAGCCCACAAAATGAGGGAAATAAATATTCTCACGAAAGTTCCCGAAAACTGCGGACTATAGCCCGCAGATGAGTTTAAAACAGTCAAATACAAAATTTCACTAAAACGACCGGAAACTGCGGACTACAACCCACAAAATGAGGCCAAAACAGTAAAATACATAATCCCATTAAAGTGATAAAAAATAGTGTACTATAGCCCACAAAATGAGGAAAATAAAAATTCTCACTAAAGTGGCCGAAAACTATGGGCTGCCCACAAATGAGGCGAAAAGAGTCAAACACAAAATTTTGCGAAAGTGGCCGGAAACTGGTTACTATAACCCCCAAAATGAGGCCAAAACAGTAAAATACGAAATCTCATGACACCGATCTAAAACAGTGTACTAAAAAATTTCTGGTCATAAAAACGGAAACACATGAATTGCGCAAGAAGTTCTTTCGGTTAAAACGCCGTGCAACTCGGAGGACATAAGACTTTTTGGTCAGGCCAAAAATCTTGCCGACTGGATGCTCCTACCCCACCATGCCTAGTCCTTTACCTTAAGAAGAGGAGGGGAGGTATGAAGCGTGGGAAACTATGCAAGAAGTGTATGATACAACATGTAAACTTAAGGAGTGGCGGCAAAACTCTCAATTGATCAACGCGAGTGAACTGTGCTTAGACGCTTCGTAAAACCGCACCGCATCTACGAGAGGAGCTGATGGATGAGTGGCATTGTTCCGGGGTAAGGTTCTCAAGATTCAAAGGAAAGACAATAGTAGAATAGAAGAGATCGATCCCACTAACTTGAGCTTAATTAGTTTCGGATTTCAGCTATTCACAAGGATTGCTCAATTAGAGGTAGGCATGGTAGCATGGTTGTGAAAAAAGACTTGACTCCCGGAATAATAATACGAATTGCTCAAGTGGAATTGCTTTTATCTTGCGAGAATGCCTTCCATGCCAAGTAGCAGGGAAATAAAAATTCTCACGAAAGTGCCCGAAAATTGTGGACTATAGCCCGCAGATGAGGCTAAAACTGTCAAATACAATATTTTACGAAAACAATTGGAAACTGTTTAGTATAACCCACAAAATGAGGCCAAAACAGTCTAATACGAAATCTCATGACAGTGATCGAAAACAATGTACTATAGCCCACAAAATGAGGGAAATAAAAATTTTCGCGAATGTTGCTGAAAATTGTGGACTATTGCCCACAAATGAGGCAAAAAATGGTCAAATACTAAATTCTGCGAAAGCGGGCGGAAACTGTGGACCATAGCTCACAAAATGAGGCTAAAACTGTCCAATACTAATTTTCGCGAAAATGAGGGAAATAAAAGTTCACTATAAAGTCGCCGAAAACTATGGACTATAGCCCGTAGATGAGGCTAAAACAGTCAAACAGAAAATTTCATGTAAACGACCGGAAACTGTGGACTATAACCCACAAAATGAGGTCAAAACGGTAAAATACGAAGTTTCATGAAAGTGATCTAAAACAGTCAACTATAGCCCACAAAATGAGGAAAATAAAAATCCTCACTAAAGTGGCCGAAAACTGTGGACTATAGCCCACAAATGAGGCTGAAATTGCCACATACTAAATTTTGCGAAAGCATTTGGAAACTGTGGACTAAAACCGACAAAATGAGGCCAAAACTGCAAAATACGAAATCTTATAAAAGTGATCGAAAACAG
Source organism: Hemerocallis citrina (assembly GCA_017893485.1). Lineage (NCBI taxonomy): Eukaryota > Viridiplantae > Streptophyta > Magnoliopsida > Asparagales > Asphodelaceae > Hemerocallis > Hemerocallis citrina. The sequence continues at coordinate 6,720,993 of CM030363.1, read as the reverse complement.
TGTTTTGTAGTCCACAAAATGAGGGAAACAAAAATTCTCGCGAAAGTGCCCGAAAACAGAGGATTACAGCCCGCAGATGAGGCTAAAACAGTCAAATACAAAATTTCACGAAAACGACCAAAACTGCGGATTTTAACTCACAGAATGAGGCCAAACCAGTTAAATACGTAATCTCATGAAAGTGATCGAAAATAGTGTACTATAGCACACAAAATGTGGGAAATAAAAGTTCACTCTAAAGTCGCCAAAAACTGTGGACTATAGCTCGTAGAAGATGCTAAAATAGTCAAATGCAAAATTCCACGAAAACGACCGAAACTATGGACAATAACCGACAAAATGAGGCGAAAAAATTATCATACGAAATCTCATGAAAGTGATCGAAAATAGTGTACTGTAGCCGAAAAAATGAGGGTAATAAAAATTTTCGCGAAAGGGGCCGAAAACTGTGGATTGTAGCACACAAATGAGGCCAGAAACATTCAAATACTAATTTCCGTGAAAGCAGCCGGAAACTGTGGATTGTAGCCCACAGAATGAGGCTAAAACTGTCAAAAACAAAATTTCACGAAATCGACTGGAAACAGTGGACTATAACCCACAGAATGAGGCCAAAACAGCAAAATACGAAATCTCATTAAAGTAATCGAAAACAGTGTACTATACTAGCCCACAAAATGAAGAAAATAAAAATTCTCACAAAAGTGCCCGAAAACTGTGGACTATTTAGCCCGCAGATGAGGCTAAAACTGTCAAAAACAAAATTTCACGAAATCGACTGGAAATAGTGGATTATAACCGACAAAATGAGGCCAAAACAGTAAAATACGAAATCTCATGACAGTGATCGAAAACAATTTACTATAGCCCACAAAATGAGGAAAATAAAAATTCTCACGAAAGTGCCCGAAAACTGTGGACTAATTAGCTCGCAGATGAGGCTAAAACTGTCAAAAACAAAGTTTCACGAAATCGACTGGAAATAGTGGATTATAACCGACAAAATGAGGCCAAAACAGTAAAATACGAAATCTCATGATAGTGATCGAAAACAATTTACTATAGCCCACAAAATGAGGGAAATAAAAATTCTCACGAAAGTGCCCGAAGACTGTGGACTATTTAACCCGCAGATGAGGCTAAAACTGTAAAAAACAAAATTTCGCGAAATCGACGGGAAACAAAGGACTATAACCCACAAAAAGAGGCCACAACAGTAAAATACGAAATCTCATGACAGTGATCGAAAATAATCTACTATAGCCCACAAAATGAGGGATATAAAAATTCTCACTAAAGTGGCCGAAAATTATGGACAACAGTCAAATACTAAATTTCGTGAAAGCGGCCGAAAACTATGGATTATAGCCGAAAACGGTCAAATACTAAAATTATCACTAAAGTGACCGAAAACTGTGGACTATAACCCACAAAATGAGGGCAAAACAGTAAAATACGACATCTCATGAAAGTGGTCGAAAACAGTGTACTATAGCCCACAAAATGAGGGAAATAAAAATTCTCACGAAAGTTCCCGAAAACTGTGGAATATATAGCCCGCAGATGAGGCTAAAACCGTCAAAAACAAAATTTCACTAAAACGACCAGAAACTGCAGACTACAACCCACAAAATGAGGCCAAAACAGTAAAATACGTAATCTCATGAAAGTGATCGAAAACAGTGTACTATAGCCCACAAAATGAGGAAAATAAAAATTCTCACGAAAGTGGCCGAAACTGTGGACGGCCCACAAATGAGGCAAAAACAGTCAAACACTAAATTTCGCGAAAGTGGCAGGAAATTGTGGACTATAACCCACAAAATGAGGCCAAAACAGCAAAATACGAAATCTCATGAAAGTGATCGAAAATAGAGTACTATTAAAGCCCACAAAATGAGGAAAATAAAATTTCTCACGAAAGTGCCCGAAAACTGTAGACTATTTAGCTCGCAGATGAGGCTAAAACTGTCAAAAACAAAATTTCACGAAATCGACTGGAAAGAGTGGACTATAACACACAAAATGAGTATAAAAAAACAGCAAAATACGAAATCTCATGAAAGTGATCGAAAACAGTGTACTATAGCCCACAAAATTCGGAAAATAAAAATTCTCACGAAAGTGCCCGAAAACTGTGAACTATTTAGCCCGCAGATGAGGCTAAAACTGTCAAAAACAAAATTTCACGAAATCGACACGAAATAGTGGACTATAACCCACAAAATGAGGCCAAAACAGTAAAATATGAAATCTCATGACAGTGATCGAAAACAATCTACTATATTCCACAAAATGAGGGAAATAAAAATTTTGTTTTTGACACTAAATTGAGGGAAATAAAAATGAGGAAAATAGTTAAACACTAAATTTTGCTAAAGTGGACGGAAACTGTGGACTACAACTCACAAAATGAGGCCAGAACAGCAAAACACGACATCTCATGAAAGTGATTGAAAACAGTGTATTATAGCCAACAAAATGAGGAAAATAAAATTGTCACGAAAGTGCCCGAAAACTGTGGACTATAATAGCCCGCAGATTAGGCTAAAACTGTCAAAAACAAAATTTCATGGAATCGACTGGAAATAGAGGACTATAACATACAAAATGAGGCCAAAACAGTAAAATACGAAATCTCATGAAAGTGGTCGAAAATAGTGTACTATAGCGCATAAAATGAGGAAAATAAAAATTCTAGCGAAAGTGCCCGAAAATTGTGGGGTTTAGCCCGCAGATGAGGCTAAAAATGTCAAATACAATATTTTACGAAAACAACTGGAAACTGTGGACTATAACCAGCAAAATTAGGCCAAAACAGTAAAATACGAAATCTCATGACAATGATCGGAAATAATGTATTATGGCCCACAAAATGAGGGGAAAAAGTTCTCATTAATGTGGCCAAAAATTGTGGGCCCTCAAATCAGGCCAAAAAAGGTCAAATACTAAATTTTGCGAAAGCGGCTGGTAACTGTGGATCATAGCCGAAACTGGACAAATACTAAAATTCTCACTAAAGTGGCCGAAAACTGTGGACTGTCCACAAATGAGGCGAAAATAGCCAAACACTAAATTCCGCAAAAGTGGCCGGAAACTGTTGACAATAACCAACAAAATGAGGCCAAAATAGCAAAATACGAAATCTCTTGAAAGTGATCGAAAACAGTGTACTATAGCCCACAAAATGAGGGAAATAAAAATTTTCGCAAAAGTGGCCGAAAATTGTGGATTATAGCCCACAAATGAGGCTAGAAACAGTCAAGTACTAAATTCCTCGAAAGCGGCAGGAAACTGTGGACTGTAGCCTACAAAATGAGGCTAAAACAATCACATACAAATTTTCACGAAAGCGACCTGAAACTGAGGACTATAACAACACAAAATGAGGCCAAAATAGCAAAAAACGAAAACTCATGAATGTGATCGAAACAGTGTACTATCATAGCCCACAAAATGAGGGAAATAAAAATTCTTACTAAAGTGGCCGAAAACTATAGACTATAGTCCACAAATGAGACAAAAAATGGTCAATTACTAAATTTCGTGAAAACGGCCAGAAACTGTGGACTATAACCGACAAAATGAGGCCAAAACCGCAAAATACGAAAGCACATGAAAGTGATCGAAAACAGTGTACTATATCCCACAAAATGAGGGAAATAAAATTGCTCACGAAAGTGTCCGAAAACTGTGGTTTATAGCCCGTAGATGAGGCTAAAACTGTTAAATACAAAATTTCACGAAATCAACTGGAAACAGTGGACTATAACCCACAAATGAGGCCAAAACAGTAAAATATGAAATCTCATGAAAGTGGTCGAAAATAGTGTACTATAGCCCACAAAATGAGGGAAATAAAAATTCGCACAAAAGTGCCCGAAAATTGTGGACTATAGCCCGCAGATGAGGCTAAAACTGTCCAATACAATATTTTACGAAAACGACTGGAAACTGTGGACTAACCCACAAAATGACGCCAAAACAGTAAAATACGAAATCTCATGACAACGATCTAAAACAGTGTACTATAGCCCACAAAATGATGGAAATAAATATCCTCACAAAAGTGGCCGAAAACTGTGGACTATAGCCCACAAATGAGGCTAAAATAGCCGAATACTAAATTTCGCGAAAGCGATTGGAAACTGTGGACTATAACCCACAAAATGAGCCCAAAATAGCAAAATACGAAATCTCATTTAAGTGATCGAAAATAGTGTACTATACCCCACAAAATGAGGGGAATAAAAATTCTCACGAAAGTTACCAAAAACTGTGGACTATAGCCTGCAGATGAGGCTAAAACAGTCAAATACAAAATTTCACTAAAACGACCGCAAACTGTGGACTATAACCCACAAAATGAGGCCAAAACAGTAAAATACAAAATCTCATGACAGTGATCGAAAACAATGTACTATAGCCCACAAAATGAGGGAAATAAAAATTTTCGCGAAAGTGGCTGAAACTGTGGATTAAAGCCCACAAATGAGGCCAGAAACAATCAAATACTAAATTCTGCGAAAGTGGCCTGAAACTACGGACTGTAGCTCAAAAAATGAGGCTAAAACAATCAAATACTAATTTTTGCGAAAGCGTCCCGAAACTGAGGACTATAACACACAAAATAAGGCCAAAATAGCAAAATTCTCATGAATGTGATCGAAAATAGTGCACTACAATAGCCCAAAAAATGAGGGAAATAAAAATTCTCACTAAAGCGGCCGAAAACTGTGGACTATAGCTCATAAATGAGGCAAAAATGTCAAATACTAAATTTTGCAAAAGCGGCCAGAAACTGTGGACTATAGCCGACAAAATAAGGCCAAAACCGCAAAATACGAAAGCACATGACAGTGATCGAAAATAGTGTATTATATTCCACAAAATGAGGGAAGTAAAAATTCTCACGAAAGTGTCCGAAAACTGTGGACAATAGCCCACAGATGAGGCTAAAACAGTCAAATACAAAATTTCACGAAAATGACCAGAAACTGTGGACTATAACCCACAAAATGAGGCAAAAACAACAAAATACGAAATCTCAGTGAAGTGATCGAAAACAGTGTACTATATCCCACAAAATGAGGGAAATACAAATTCTCACGAAAGTTTCGGAAAACTGTGGACTATAGCCCGCAGATGAGGCTAAAACAGTCAAATACAAAATTTCACTAAAACGATTGCAAGCTTAGGACTATAACCCACAAAATGAGGCCAAAATAGTAAAATACGAAATCTCCCGACAGTGACCGAAAACAATGTACTATAGCACACAAAATGAGGGAAATAAAAATTTTCGCGAAAGTGCCCGAAAACTATGGACTATATAGCCCGCAGATTAGACTAAAACTGTCAAAAACAAAATTTCACGAAATCGAGTGGAAACAGCGGACAATAACCCACAAAATGAGGCCAAAACAGTAAAATACGAAATCTCATGAAAGTGGTCAAAAATAGTGTATTATAGCCCCCAAAATGATGGAAATAAAAATATTCACAAAAGTGCTCGAAAATTGTGGACTATTGCCCGGAAATGAGGCTAAAACTGTCAAATATAATATTTTACGGAAACAATTGGAAACTGTGGACTATAACCCACAAAATTAGGTCAAAACAGTAAAATACGAAATCTCATGACAGTGATCGAAAACAATGTACTATAGCTCACAAAATGAGGGATAAAAATTCTAACTAAAGTTAACGAAAATTGTGGACTATAGCCCACAAAGGAGGCCAAAAATGGTCTAATACTAAATTTCGCGAAAGCGGCCAAAAATAGTGGATTATAACCGAAAACGGTCAAATACTAAAATTCTCACTAAAGTGGCCAAAAACTGTGGACTGCCCACAAATGAGGCGAAAACTGTCAAACACCAACTTCCGCGGAAGTGGCCGGAAACTGTGGACTATAACTCACTTGAGGCCAAAATAGAAAAATACGAAATCTCATGAAAGTGATCGAAAACAGTGTTCTGTTGCCCACATAAAGAGGAAAATAAAAATTCTCACAAAAGTGCCCGAAAACTGTGTACTATAGCCTGCAGATGAGGCTAAAACTGTCAAAAACAAAATTTCAAGAAAATGACTGAAAACAATGGACTATAACCCACAAAATGAGGCCAAAACAGAAAAATACAAAATCTCATTTAAGTGACCGAAAACGGTGTACTATATCCCACAAAATGAGGGAAATAAAAATTCTCACGAAAGTTACCGAAAACTGTTGACTATAGCCCGCAGATGAGGCTAAAACAGTCAAATACAAAATTTCATTAAAACGACCGAAAACTACGGAATACAACCCACAAAATGCGGCCAAAACAGAAAAATACGTAATCTCATGAAAATAATGGAAAACAGTGTACTATAGCCCACAAAATGAGGGAAATAAAAATTCTCACTAAAGTGGCCGAAAACTGTGGGCTGCCCACATATGAGGCGAAAATAGTAAAACACTAAATTTCGCGAAAGTGGCCGGAAACTGTGGACTATAACCCACAAAAAGAGGCCAAAACTGCAAAATACGAAATCTAATGAAAGTGATCGAAAACAGTGTACTATAGCCCACAAAATGAGAAAAATAAAAGTTCTCTCGAAAGTGCCCAAAAACTGTGGACAATAGTCCACAGATGAGGCTAAAACAGTCAAATACAAAATTTCACTAAAATGACCGGAAACTGTATATAACCCAGGAAATGATACCAAAACAGTAAAATACAAAATCTCATGACAGTGATCGAAAACAGTGTACTATAGCCCACAAAATGAGGAAAATAAAAGTTCTCACGAAAGTGCCCGAAAACTGTAGACTATTGCCCGCAGATGAGGCTAAAACTGTCAAATATAAAATTTTACAAAAACGACTGGAAACTGTGGACTATAACCCACAAAATGAGACCAAAACAGTAAAATCCGAAATCTCATGACAGTGATCGAAAACAGTGTACTATAGCCAACAAAATGTGCAATATAAAAATTCTCACTAAAGTGGCCGAAAATTGTGGACTATAACCCACAAATGAGGCTGAAACAGTTAAATACAAAATTTTGCGAAAATGCCAGGAAACTGTGGACTAAAACTCACAAAATGATGTAAGAATTGTAAAATACGAAATTTCAAGAAAGTGATTGAAAACAGTGTACTACAACACACAAAATGAGGGAAATAAACGTTCACTCTTAAGTCCCCGAAAACTGTGGACTATAGCTCGCGGATGAGGATAAAATAGTCAAATACAAAGTTTCATGAAATCGACCGGAAACTATGGACTATAACCCACAAAATAAGGTCAAAACAGTAAAATACGAAAACTCATGAAAGCGAACTAAAATAGTGTACTATAGCACACAAAATGAGGAAAATAAATATCCTCACTAAAGTGGCCAAATCTGTGGACTATAGTCCACAAATGTGGCTAAAATAGCCAAATACTAAATTTCGCGAAAGCAGCCGGAAACTGTGGACTATATAACCCCCAAAATGAGGCGAAAACAGCAAAATACGAAATCTCATTTAAGTGATCGAAAACTGTGTACTATATTGCCCACAAAATGAGGGAAATAAAAATTCTCACAAAAGTTCCCGAAAACTGTGGACTATAGCACGCAGATGAGCCTAAAACAGTCAAATACCAAATTCACTAAAACGACCGGAAACTGCGGACTATAACCCACAAAATGAGGCCAAAAAAGTAAAATACGTAATATCATGAAAGTGATGAAAAAAGTATACTATAGCACACAAAATGAGGGAAATAAAAGTTAAATCTAAACTCGCCAAAAACTGTGGACAATTGCCCGCAGATTAGGCTAAAACATTCAAATACAAAATTTCACGAAAACGACCGGAAACTGTGGACTATAACCAACAAAATGAGGCCAAAACAGTAAAATAAAAAATCTCACGAAAATGATCGAAAACAGTGAACTATAGACCACAAAATGAGAGAAATTAAAATTCTCACTAAAGTGGACGAAAACTGTGGACTGCCCACAAATGAGGCTAAAACTGTCAAATACTAAATTTCGCGAAAGCGGCCTGAAAGTGTGGACTAACCCACAAAATGAGGCTAAAACTGCAAAATACGAAATCACATGAAAGTGATCGAAAACAGTGTACTATATCCCCCAAAATGAGGGAAATAAAAATTCTCACGAAAGTGCCCGAAAATAGTGGACTATAGCCCGCAGATGAGGCTAAAACTGTCAAATACAAAATTCCACGAAAATGACCAGAAACTGTGGAATATAACCCACAAAATGAGGCCAAAACAGTAAAATACGAAATCTCATGACAGTGATCGAAAACATGTGTACTATAGCCCCCAAATTGAGGGAAATAAAAATTCTCACGAAAGTGCCCGAAAATAGTGGACTATAGCCCGCAGATGAGGCTAAAACTGTCAAATACAAAATTCCACGAAAATGACCGGAAACTGTGGACTAAAACCCACAAAATGATGCCAAAACAGTAAAATATGAAATCTCATGACAGTGATCGAAAACAATGTACTATTGCCCCCAAAATGAGGTAAATAAAATTCTCACTAAAGTGGCCGAAAACTGTGGACTATAGCCCACAAATTAGGGTAAAATGGTCAAATACTAAATTTCACGAAAGCAGCCGAAAACTGTGGACAATCACCCACAAAATGCGGCCAAAACAGTAAACTTCGAAACCTCATGAAAGTGATCGAAAATAGTGTACTACAGCACACAAAATGAGGGGAATAAAAGTTCACTCTTATGTCGCCGAAAACTGTGGACTATAGCCCGCAGATGAGGCTAAAACGTTCAAATACAAAATTTTACGAAAACGATCGGAAACTGTGGACTATAACCCACAAAATGAGGCCAACACAATAAAATACAAAATCTCACGAAAGTGATCGAAAATAGTGAACTATAGCCAGCAAAATGTGGCAAATAAAAATTCTCCGGTAAGTGCACGAAAACTAGGAACTATATAGCCCACAAATGAGGCTAAAATAGTCAAATACTAAATTTCGCGAAAGCGACCGGAAACTATGACACCCACAAAATGAGGCCAAAACCGTAAAATACGAAATCTCATGAAAGTGATCGAAAATAGTGTACTATATCCAACAAAATGAGGGAAGTATAAATTCTCACGAAAGTGTCCGAAAACTGTGGACAAAAACTATATAGCCCGCATATGAGGCTAAAACAGTCAAATACAAAATTTAACGAAAACGACCGGAAACTGTGGACTATAACTCTATAACCCACAAAATAAGGTAATAACAATAAAATATGAAATCTTATGAAGGTCATCTGAAAAAGCGAACTATAGCCCACAAAATAAGGGTAATAAAAATCCTCATTAAAGTGGCCAAAAACTGTGGGCTGTAGCCCACAAATGAGGCTAAAACAGTCAAATAGTAATTTTCACGAAAGCATCCAGAAACTGAGGATATAACCCACAAAATGAGGCCAAAACAGCAAAATACGAAATCTCATGAATGTGATCGAAAACAGTGTACTATAGCCCTCAAAATGAGGAAAATAAAAATTCTCACTAAAGTGGCCGAAAACTATGGCCTACAGCCCAAAAATAAGGCCAAAACGGTCAAATACTAAATTTTGCGAAAGCGGCCGGAAACTGTGGACTATAACCACCAAATGACGCCAAAACCGCAAAATACAAAATCACTTGAAAGTGATCGAAAACAGTGTACTATATCCCACAAAATGAGGGAAATGAAAATTCTCACGTAAGTGCCCGAAAACTGTGGACTATATAGCCCGCAGATTAGGCTAAAACTGTCAAAAACAAAATTTCACGAAATCGACTGGAAACAGTGGACTATATCCCACAAAATGGGGCCAAAACAGTAAAATACGAAATCTCATAAAAGTGATCGAAAACAGTGTACTACAACACACAAAATAAGGGAAATAAAAGATCACTCTTAAGTCGCAAAAAACTGTGGACTATAGCCCGCGGATGAGGGTAAAACAGTCGCATACAAAATTTCACGAAACCGACAGCAAGCTGTGGACTTAACCCACAAAATGAGGTCAAAACAGTAAAATATGAAATCTCATGACAGTGATCGAAAATTGTGTACTATAGTCCACACAATGTGCAAAATAAAAGTTCTCACTAAAGTGGCCGAAAACTGTGGACTATAGCCTACAAATGAGGCTAAAATAGTCAAATACAAAATTTTGCGAAAACGTTAGGAAACTATGGACTATAACCCACAAAATGAGGCCAAAATAGTAAAATACGAAATCTCAGGAAAGTGATTGAAAATAGTGTACTACAGCACACAAAATGATGGAAATAAAAGTTCACTCGTAAGTCGCCGAAAACTGTGGACTATAGCTCGCGGATGAGGATATAACAATCAAACACAAAATTTCACGAAACTGACCGAAAACTGTGGACTATAACCCACAAAATGAGGTCAAAAAAGTAAAATACGAAATCTCATGAAAGCGATCTAAAACAGTGTACTGTAGCCCACAAAATGAGGGAAATAAATATCCTCACAAAAGTGGCCGAAAATTGTGGACTATAGCCCACAAATTAGGCTAAAATAGCCAAACACTAAATTTTGCGAAAGTGGCCGGAAACTGTGGACGGTAGCCCACAAAATGAGGCTTAAACAGTCAAACCGCGAAAGTGTCCCGAAACTGAGGACTATAACCCACAAAATGAGGCCAAAGCCGCAAAATACGAAATCTCATTTATATGATCGAAAACAGTGTACTACAGCCCAGAAAATGAGGGAAAGAAAAAGTTCTCACGAAAGATCCCGAAAGTAGTGGACTATAGCCCGTTGATGAGCCTAAAACAGTCAAATACAAAATTTCACTAAAACAACCGGAAACTGCAGACTATAACTCACATAATGAGGCCAAAACACTAAAATACGTAATCTCGTGAAAGTGATGAAAAAAATGTACTATAGCACACAAAATGAGGGAAATAAAAGTTAACTCTAAAGTCATCGAAAACTGTGGACCATAGCCCACAGATTAGGCTAAAACGGTCAAATACAAAATTTCACGAAAATGACCGGAAACAGTGGACTATAACCCACAAAATGAGGCCAAAACAGTAAAATACGAAATCTCATGAAACTGATCGAAAACAGTGTACTATAGCCCACAAAATGAGGGAAATAAAAATTCTCACTAAAGTGGCCGAAAACTGTGGACTATTTAGCCCGCAGATGAGGCTAAAACTGTCAAAAACAAAATTTCACGAAATCGACTGGAAACAGTGGACTATAACCCACAAAAAGAGGCCACAACAGTAAAATACGAAATCTCATGAGTGTGATCGAAAACAATCTACTATAGCCCACACAATGAGAGAAATAAAAATTCTCACTAAAGTGGCAGAAAATTCTGGACAACGGTCAATTACTAAATTTCGGGAAAGCGGCCGAAAACTGTGGATTATAGCCAAAAACGGTAAAATACTAAAATTCTCACTAAAGTGACCGAAAACTGTGGACTATAACCCACAAAAGGAGGGCAAAACAGTAAAATACAACAACTCATGAAAGTGGTCGAAAACAGTGTAAGCCCACAAAATGAGGAAAATAAAAATTCTCACGAAAGTTCCCGAAAACTGTGGACTATAGCCCGTAGATGAGGGCGGACTACAACCCACAAAATGAGGCCAAAACAGTAAAATACATAATCTCATGAAAGTGATCGAAAATAGTGTACTATAGCCCACAAAATGAGGAAAATAAAAATTCTCACGAAAGTGGCCAAAAACTGTGGACTATATAACCCGCAGATTAGGCTAAAACTCTCAAAAACAAAATTTCATGAAATCAACTGTAAACAGTGGACTATAACCCACAAAATGAGGGCAGAACAGTAAAATACGAAATCTCATGAAAGTGGTCGAAAATAGAGTACTATAACCCACAAAATGAGGGAAATAAAAATTCTCACGAAAGTGCCTGAAAATTGTGGACTATAGCCCGCAGATGAGGCTAAAATTGTCAAATACAATATTTTACGAAAACAACTGGAAACTGTGGACTATAACCCCCAAAATGAGGGCAAAACAGCAAAATACGAAATCTCATGACAGTGATAAAAAATAGTGTACTATAGCCCACAAAATGAGGGAAATAAAAATTTTCGCTAAAGTGGCCGAAAACTGTGGATAGCCCACAAATGAGGTCAGAAACGGTCAAGTACTAAATTCCTCGAAAGCGGCCGGAAACTGTGGACTGTAGCCCAAAAAATGAGGCTAAAACAATCAAATACTAATTTTTGCGAAAGCGTCCTGAAACTGAGGACTATAACCCAAAAAGTAAGGCCAAAATTGCAAAATACTCACGAATGTGATCGAAAACAGTGTACTATAATAGCCCACAAAATGAGGGAAATAAAAATTCTCACTAAAGTGGCCGAAAAATGTGGACTAAAGCCCACAAATGAGGAAAAAAAGGTCAAATACTAAATTTAGAAAAGCGGCCAGAAACTGTGGACTATAACAGACAAAATAAGGCCAAAATTGCAAAATACGAAAGCACATGAAAGTGATCGAAAATAGTGTACTATATCCCACAAAATTAGGGAAGTAAAAATTCTCACGAAAGTGTCTGAAAACTGTAGACAATAGCCCACAGATGAGGCTAAAACAGTTAAATACAAAATTTCACAAAAATGACCGGAAACTATGGACTATAACCCATAAAATGAGGCCAAAACAACAAAATACGAAATCTCAGTGAAGTGATCGAAAACAGTGTACTATATCCCACAAAATAAGGGAAATACAAATTCTCACGAAAATTCCTGAAAGCTGTGGACTATAGCCCGCAGATGAGGCTAAAACAGTCAAATACAAAATTTCACTAAAACGACCGGAAACTGCGGACTACAACCGACAAAATGATGCCAAAACAGTAAAATACGTAATCTCAGGAAAATAATCGAAAATAGTGTACTATAGCCCACAAAATGAGGAAAATAAAATTTCTCACGAAAGTGCCCGAAAACTGTGGACTATATAGCCCGCAGATTAGGCTAAAACTGTCAAAAACAAAATTTCACGAAATCGACTAGAAATAGCGGACTATAACCCACAAAATGGGGCCAAAACAGTAAAATACGAAATCTCATTAAAGTGATCGAAAATAGTGTACTACAGCACACAAAATGAGGAAAATAAAAGTTCACTCTTAAGTCACCGAAAACTGTGGACTATAGCACGCGGATGAGGGTAAAACAGTCAAATACTAAATTTCACGAAACCGACAGGAAACTGTGGACTATAACCCACAAAATGAGGTCAAAACAGTAAAATACGAAATCTCATGAATGTGGTCGAAAACTGTGTACTCCACAAAATGAGGTAAATAAAATTTCTCACGAAAGTGCCCGAAAATGTGGACTATAGTCCACTGATGAGGCTAAAACGGTCAAATACAATATTTTATGAAAACAACTAGAAACTGTGGACTATAACCCATAAAATGAGGCCAAAATAGTAAAATACGAAATCTCATGACAGTGATCGAAAACAATGTACTATAGCCCACAAAATGAGGGAAATAAAAGTTTTTGGGAAAGTGGCCGAAAACTGTGGATTATAGCCCACAAATGAGGCCAGAAATGGTCAAATACTAAATTTTGCAAAAGCGGCCAGAAACCGTGGACTGTAGCCCAAAAAATGAGGCTAAAACAGTCAAAAACCATTTTTCGCGAAAGCGTCCCGAAACTGAGGACTATAACCCACAAAATGAGGCCAAAACAGCAAAATACGAATACTCTTGAATGTGATTAAAAATTGTGAACTATAGCCCACAAAATGAGGGAAATAAATATCCTCACGAAAGTGTCCGAAAACTATGGATAATAGCCCAAAGATGAGGCTAAAACTGTCGAATACAAAATTTCACAAAAATGACCGGAAACTGTGGACTATAACCCACAAAATGATGCCAAAACAGCAAAATACGAAACTCATTGAAGCAATCGAAAAGAGTGTACTATATCCCACAAAATGAGGGAAATAAAAATTCTCACGAAAGTTCCTGAAAAATGTGGCCTATATAGCCCGCAGATGAGTCTAAAACAGCCAAATACAAAATTTCACTAAAACGATCGGAAACTGCGGACTACAACCCTCAAAATCAAGCCAAAACAGTAAAATACGTAATCTTATTAAAGTGATCGAAAACAGTGTACTATAGCCCACAAAATGAGGAAAATAAAAATTCTCACTAAAGTGGCCGAAAACTGTAGACTGCCCACAAATGAGGCGACAACAGTCAAACACTAAATTTTGCGAAAGTGGTCGGAAACTGTGGACTACAACCCACAAAATGAGGCCAGAACAGCAAAATACGAAATCTCTTGAAGTGATTGAAAATAGTGTACTATAGCCCACAAAATGAGGAAAATAAAAATTCTCACGATAGTGCCCAAAAACTGTGGACTTATAGCCCGCAGATGAGGCTAAAATAGTCAAAAACAAAATTTCACGAAAACGGCTGGAAATAGTGGACTATAACGCACAAAATGAGGCTAAAACAGTAAAATACGAAATCTTATGAAAGTGGTTGAAAACAGTGTACTATAGCCCACAAAAATGAGGGAAACAAAAATTCTCACGAAAGTGCTCGAAAATTGTGGACTATAGCCCGCAGATGAGGCTAAAACTATCAAATTCAATATTTTACGAAAACGACTGGAAACTGTGGACTATAACCCACAAAATGTGGCCAAAACAGTAAAATACGAAATCTCATGACAGTGGTCGGAAACAATGTACTCCACAAAATGAGGGAAATAAAATTTCTCACGAAAGTGCCCGAAAATTGTGGACTATAGCCCAATGATGAGGCTAAAACTGTCAAATACAATATTTTACGAAAACAACTAGAAACTGTGGACTATATCCCACAAAATGAGGCCAAAACAGTGAAATACAGAATCCCATGAGAGTAATCGAAAAGAATGTATTATAGTCCACAAAATGAGGGAACTAAAATTTTTTGCGAAAGTGGCCGAAAACTGTGGATATGTAGCCCACAAATGAGGCCAGAAACGGTCAAATACTAAATTCCGCGAAAGCGGCCGGAAACTGTGGACTGTAGCCCACCAAATGAAGCTAAAATAGTCAAATACGAAATCTCATGAAAGTGATCGAAAACAGTGTACTAGCACACAAAATGAGGGAAATAAAAGTTCTCTCTTAAGTCGCCGAAAATTGTGGACTATAGCCAACAGATGAGGGTAAAACAGTCAAATACAAAATTTCACGAAACCAACAGGAAACTGAGGACTATAACCCACAAATGAGGTCAAAACAGTAAAATACGAAATCTCATGAAAGCGATCTAAAACAATGTACTATAGCCAACTAGAGTGGTCGAAAACTGTGGACTATAGTCTATAGCCCACAAATGAGGCTAAAATAGCCAAATACTAAATTTCGCAAATGCGACCGGAAACTGTGGACTATAACCCATAAAATAAGGCAAAAACATGAAAAATACAAAATCTCATTTAACTGATCGAAGACAATGGACTAGCACACAAAATAAGAGATAAAAATTCTCACGAAAGTTCCCGAAAACTGTGGACTATATATAGCCCGCAGATGAGGCTAAAACAGTCAAATACAAAATTTCACAAACCGACCAGAAACTGCGGACTATACCCACAAAATGAGGCCAAAATAGCAAAAACGAAATCTTATTTAAGTGATCGAAAACAGTGTACTATATCCCACAAAATGATGGAAATAAAAATTCTCACGAAAGTTCCCGAAAACTGTGGACTATAGATCGCAAATGAGGCTAAAACAGTTAAATAGAAAATTTCACTAAAACGACCGGAAACAGCAGACTATAACCCACAAAATAAGGCCAAAACAGTAAAATACGAAATCTCATAAAAATGATCGAAAACAGTGTACCATAGCCCTCCAATTGAGGGAAATAAAAATTCTCACTAAAGTTGCTGAAAACTGCGGACTGACTGCCTACAAATGAGGTGAAAACAGTCAAATACTAAATTTTGCGGAAGTGGCCAGAAACTGTGGACTATAACTTTCAAAATGAGGCTAAAACAGCAAAATACGAGATCTCATGACAGTGATAGACAACAGTGTACTATAGCCCACAAAATGAGAGAATAAAAAAAAACTCGCAAAAGTGCCCGAAAACTGTCGACTATAGCCCACAGATGAGGCAAAAACTATCAAATACAAAATTTCACGAAACCGTCCGGAAACTATGGACTAACCCACAAAATGAGGTCAAAGCAGTAAAATACGAAATCCCTGAAAGCGATAAAAAATAGTGTACTATAGCACACAAAATGTGGAAAATAAATATCCTCACTAAAGTGGCCGAAAACTATGGACTATAGTCCACAATTGAGGCTAAAATAGCAAAATACTAAATTTCGCAAAAGCGGCCGGAAACTGTGGACTATAACCCACAAAATGAGGCCAAAACCGCAAAATACGCAATCACATGAAAGTGATCGAAAACAGTGTACGACATCCCACAATATGAGGCAAGTAAAAATTCTCACGAAAGTGTCAGAAAATTGTGGACAATAGCCCACATATGAGGCTAAAACAGTCAAATACAAAATTTCAGGAAAACAACCCGAATCTGTGGATTATAACCCACAAAATGAGGCCAACACAGTAAAATATAAAATCTCATGAAAGTTATCAAAAACAGTGTACTATTGCACACAAAATGAGGGAAATAAAAGTTCACTCTGAAGTCGCCGAAAGCTGTGGACTATAGCCTGCAAATAAGGCTAAAACAATCAAATAGAAAATTTCACGAAAACGACCGAAAACTGTGGACTATATAACCCACAAAATGAGGTCAAAACAGTAAAATACGAAATCTAATGAAAGTGATCTAAAATAGCGAACTATAGCCCACAAAATGAGGGAAATAAAAATCCTCACTAAAGTGGACGAAAACTGTGGACTATATAGCCCACAAATGAGGCTGAAATAGCCAAATATTAAATTTCGCGAAAGCATCCGGAAACAGTGGAGTAAAACTGACAAAATGAGGCCAAAACTGCAAAATACGAAATCTTACGAAAGTGATCGAAAACAGTGTACTATAGCCCACAAAATGAGAAAAACAAAAATTCTTGCGAAAGTGCCCGAAAACTGTGGACTATAGACTGCAGATGAGGCTAAAATAGTTAAATACAAAATTTCACGAAAACGGCCAAAAACTGCGGACAATAACCCATAAAATGAGGCCAAACCAGTTAAATACATAATCTCATGAAAGTGATCGAAGACAGTGTACTATTGCACACAAAATGAGGGAAATAAAAGTTCACTCTAAAGTTGCCAAAAACTGTGGACTATAGCCTGCAAATGACGCTAAAACAGTCAGATACAAAATTCCACGAAAACAATGATCGAAAATAGTGTTCTATAGCCCACAAAAAGAGGGAAATAAAAATTTTCGCGAAAGCGGTTGAAAATTGTGGATTGTAGCCCCCAAATGAGGCCAGAAACGGTCAAACACTAAATTTTGCGAAAGCGGCCGGAAACTGTGGACTGCAGCCCACAAAATGAGGCTTAAACAGTCAAACACTAATTTTCGCGAAAGTGTCCCGAAACTGAGGACTATAACCCACAATATGAGGCCAAAACAGCAAAATATGAAATCTCATGAATGTGATCGAAAACAGTGTACTATAGCCCACAGAATGAGGGAAATAAAAATTCTCACGAACGTGCCCGAAAACTGTGGGCTATAGCCCGCAGATGAGGCTAAAACTGTCAAAAACAAAATTTCACGAAATCGACTGGAAATAGTGAACTATAACCCATAAAATGAAACCAAAACTGCAAAATACGAAATCACATGAAAGTCATCAAAAAAAGTGTACTATATTCCACAAAATGAGGAAAATAAGAATTCTCACGAAATTTTCCGAAAACTGTGGACAATAGTCCACAGATGAGGCTAAAACAGTCAAATACAAAATTTCACTAAAATGACCGGAAACTGTATATTATAACCCAGACAATGATACCAAAACAGTAAAATACGAAATCTCATGACAGTGATCGAAAACAGTGTATTATAGCCTACAAAATGAGGAAAATAAAAATTCTTACGAAAGTGCCCGAAAACAGTGGACTATTATTGCCCGCAGATGATGCCAAAACTGTCAAATACAAAATTTTAACGAAAACGACTGGAAACTGTGGACTATAACCCACAAAATGAGACCAAAACAGTAAAATCCGAAATCTCATGACAGTGATCGAAAACAGTGTACTATAGCCAACAAAATGAGCAATATAAAAATTCTCACTAAAGTGGCCGAAAACTGTGGACTAAAACCCACAAAATGAGGTAAGAATTGTAAAATACGAAATTTCAAGAAAGTGATAAAAAACAGTGTATTACAACACACAAAATGAGGGAAATAAACGTTCACTCTTAAGTCGCCAAAAACTGTGGACTATAGCTCGTGGATGAGGATAAAATAGTCAAATACAAAGTTTCACGAAATCGACCGGAAACTATGGACTATATCCCACAAAATGAGGTCAATACAGTAAAATACGAAATCTCATGAAAGCGATCTAAAATAATGTACTATAGCACAAAAAATGAGGAAAATAAATATCCTCACTAAATTGGCCGAAAACTGTGAACTATAGTCCACAAATGTGGCTAAAATAGCCAAATACTAAATTTCGCGAAAGCGGCCGGAAACTGTGGACTATAACCCCCAAAATTAGGCGAAAACAGCAAAATACGAAATCTCATTTAAGGTAATGAATAATATGGTGTTCTTAAGGTAATGAAATAATAATTTTGGCGAAAGTGGCCGAAAACTGTGGATTATAGCCAACAAAAGAGGCCAGAAACAGTCAAATACTAAATTCCACGAAAGCGTCCGGAAACTGTGGACAGTAGCCCACAAAATGAGGCTAAAATAGTCAAAAACTAATTTTCGCGAAAGCATTCCGAAACTGCGGACTATAACCCCCAAAATGAGGCCAAAATAGCAAAATACGAAAACTCATGAATGTGATCGAAATTAGTGTACTATAGCCCACAAAATGACAAAAATAAAAATTCTTGCTAAAGTGGCTGAAAACCGTGGACAATTATAGCCCACAAATGAGGCCAAAAACGGACATATACTAAATTTCACGAAACAGCCAGAAACTGTGGAGTATAAACGACAAAATGGGGCCAAAACCGCAAAATACGAAAGCACATGAAAGTGATCGAAAACAGTGTACTATATCCCACAAAATGGTGGAAATAAAAATTCTCACGAAAGTGTCCGGAAACTGTGGACAATAGCCCACTTATGAGGCTAAAACAGTCACATACAAAATTTCTTTAAAACGACTAGAAAATGCGGACTACAACCAACATAATGAGGCCAAAACAGTAAAATACGAAATCTCAATGAAGTGATCGAAAACAGTGTACTATATCCCACAAAATGAGGGAAATAAAAATTCTCACGAAAGTTCCTGAAAACTGTGGACTATAGTCCGCAGATGAGGCTTAAACAGTCGAACACAAAATTTCACTAAAATGACCAGAAAATGCGGACTACAACCCACAAAATGAGGTCAAAACAGTAAAATATGTAATCTCATGAAAGTGATCGAAAATAGTGTACAATAGCCCACAAAATGAGGGAAATAAAAATTCTCACTAAACTGGCCGAAAACTGTGGACTGCCCACAAATGAGGCGAAAACAGTCAAACACTAAATTTCGTGAAAGTGGCCGGAAACTGTGGATTAACCCACAAAACGAGGCCAGAACAGCAAAATACGAAATCTCATGAAAGTGATTGAAAACAGTGTACTATAGCCCACAAAATGAGAAAAATAAAGCTTCTCACAAAACTACCCTAAAACTGTCAAAAACAAAATTTCAGGAAAACGACCAGAAATTGTGGACTATAACCCACAAGATGAGGCCAAAACAGTAAAATACGTTATCCCATGAAAGTGGTTGAAAATAGTGTAGTAGCCCAAAAAATGAGGGAAATAAAAATTCTCACGAAAGTTCCCTGAAAATTGTGGTCTATTGCCCGCAGATGAGGCTAAAACTGTCAAATACAATATTTTACGAAAACGACAGGAAACTGTGGACTATAACCCACAAAATGATGCCAAAACCGTAAAATACGAAATCTCATTACACTGATCTAAAACAGTGTATTATAAACTCACAAAATGAGGGAAATAAAAATTCTCACTAAAGTGACCAAAAACTGTGGGCTGCCCACAAATGAGGCCAAAACAGTCAAATACAAAATTTCGCGAAAGTGGCCGGAAACTGTGGACTATAACCCACAAAATGAGGCCAAAACAGCAAAATAGAAAATCTCATGAAAGTGGTCGAAAATAGTGTACTTTAGCACACAAAATGGGGGAAATAAAAATTCTCACGAAAGTGCCTGCAGATGAGGCTAAAACTGTTAAATACAATATTTTACGAAAACAACTGGAAATTATTGACTGTAACCCACAAAATGAGGCCAAAACCGTCTAATACGAAATTGCATGACAGTGATCGAAAACAATGTACTATAGCCCACAAAATGAGGGAAATAAAAATTCTCACTAAAGTGGCCGAAAATTGTGGACTATAGCCCACAATTGAGGCAAAAACGGTCAAATACTAATTTTTGCGAAAGTCCAGAAACTGAGGAATATAACCCACAAAATGAAGCCAAAACAACAAAATACGAAATCTCATGACACCAATCTAAAACAGTGTACTATAGCCCACAAAATTACGGAAATTAAAATTCTCACAAATGTGGCCGAAAACTGGGGACTATAACCCACAAATGAAGCCAAAAAGGTCAAATACAGAATTTCACAAAAATGAGGGAAACTGTATATTATAACCCACAAAATGATTCCAAAACTGCAAAATATGACATCACATGAAACTGATCGATAACAGTGTACTACATCCCACAATATGAGGGAAGTAAAAATTCTCACGAAGGTGTCAGAAAATTGTGGACAATAGCCTACATATGAGGCTAAAACTGTCAAATACAAAATTTCACGAAAACAACCGGAAACTATGGATTATAACCCACAAAATAAGGCCAACACAGTAAAATATGAAATCTCATGAAAGTTATCGAAAACCGTGTACTATAGCACACAAAATGAGGAAAATAAAAGTTCACTCTAAAGTCACCGAAAACTGTGGATTGTAGACCGCAGATGAGGCTAAAACAGTCAAATAAAAAATTTCATGAAAACGACCGGAAACTGTGGACTATAACCCACAAAATGAGTTCAAAACAGTAAAATACGAAATTTTATGAAAGTGATCTAAAACAGCGAACTATAGCCCACAAAATGAGGGAAATAAAAATCCTCACTAAAGTGGCCGAAAACTGTGGACTATAGCCCACAAATGAGGCTGAAATAGCCAAATACTAAATTTCGCGACTGTGGACTATAACCGATAAAATGAGGCCAAAACAACAAAATACGAAATCTCATAAAAGTGATTGAAAACAGTGTACTGTAGTCCACAAAATGAGGGAAACAAAAATTCTCGCGAAAGTGTCCGAAAACTGAGGACAACAGCCTGCAGATGAGGCTAAAACAGTCAAATAGAAAATTTCACGAAAACGACTAAAAACTGCGGATTTTAACTCACAAAATGAGGCCAAACGAGTTATATATATATATATCATGATATTGACTCGTGATGTGATAATTCGTGAAATTAGTGAGTGGGTATATGATTACATTATAATTATGTTCGAATTAATGAGCAATAGTATGATATTATAATGTGATGAAGTATACATTTTGAGTAATACGAGTTATGAGTTGTGTATGATATTATAATGTTATAATGAGGTAATGAATAATATGGTGTTCTTAATATGGGATGTTATAACAAAATAAATATCTTGGCGCATTAATATTATGCATTAATATGATATGATGAGTGTATGTGTCGAATAACAGGGTGTATGCTTAATATGGTATGATGACATGAAGATAAAGGATATGATGGTACGTGCTAATAAAATGTAGTATTAATTTTTGTGATTAAAGTCAAGGTGTGGCAATTATTGAAGTCAGAAGTGAAATGCGTGAGTTGATAAGTAAGCTGAAAAGATGAAATGATTAATGCTAATAACAGATGGCTTTGTTGACCAGTACCTACAGCAATCCTGAGAGTTTGGGCTAGACCTCCTAACGCCCAAGGACCGGCTTGGGAATAGTGGACCCAAACTATGTTTGGGGTAAGTGATTTTTATCGCCCCAGCTATCGGCTTGAGGTCCGGTTTCCCTCGATGACAACCGTCGCGAGGAAGAACCCAGTTTACCTGGGGCAATGTTTTTCCCTCCTGGCTATCGGCTGGAAGGAAGTACCCAGTTTACCTGGGGCGATGTGTTTTTCCCTCGATGACAGCCGTCGCGAGGAAGTACCCAGTTTACCTGGGGCGATGTTTTTCCCTCCTGGCTATCGGCTGGGAGGAAGTACCCAGTTTACTTGGGGCGATGTGTTTTTCCCTCGATGACAGACATCGCGAGGAGGCACCCTAGTGGGACTAGGAGTGCTGTGTTCCCTCGCTAGTTCGGCTAGGAGGAAGACGTAGCCTCGGACGAGTAAGACTCTGTGTGAGCATCGGGCCGCGTGTTTACTGGGCTGTCGGCTTTCAGTATGTTGGGATACTGTGGCTCACTGGTCGACAAACTAATAAAATAAATAAGTGTTAATAATAAATGTGGTAGTAAAGAAAGTGGAAAGTGAATTGTGATTGTGAAAGAAAGTGGTTGTGAATGAAATGAAAATGAAGGAATACGAGTTATGAGTTGTGTATGAAAAGAAATGGTAATTGCAGTATGTGGTTAATTTAAAATGAAATAGTAAAAGAGACACGTGTTAATATGAATAGTATGAAGTAACTATATTATGTAAATGATTATTAAAGTAAAATACAGTATGGTATGAGTTGTTACACCTTGGAATTGTGTCAAGGAACTACCTGCCCGCTATTTCTGTGGAAATAGTGGGAACTACTTGCCTTGGCATAATTCGCAGGGTGAGTGGGCATGATAGTGGTAATAATTAATGGAAATGATGAATTAAAAAGTGAAGATGAATAGTAAATGATGTGAATTAGTAAACAAGCTATCGGCTTGAGATGTGATGTGATATTACCCAGACTATGTGTTTGGGGTGCGGTGATTATTACCCAAGCTATCGACTTTGGGGTGTGATATATTATTGCCCAAACTATGTTTGGGATATGGAGTATAAATTGATGAGAATGTAAGTGAAATTAATGGTAACTTGAGATATAAGTAAAAATGAAAGTAAGTTTAATTCCCAATAAGATTGGGTAGTAACTAAATGAAATAATGACATGTGAATGAGCTATAAAATATGCTTTTGATGCAATGAGAATAAGCATTCTAATGTGTGTGTGCTAATGATGTGATGATATGCAAGTACCTCATATAGTGTAATGAAATGTAATAATTGTGTTATACGACAAAAATGAGTGTGATATTCTGGGAATGAATGCATATGTTTATGATGCTATAAAAATAGATAAATGTGATGTCATTCATTAAAGTAAATACTTGTAATAAGATGTTATGATGATGTAGATAGTATGGTTGTTTGTAGGCGTGTGATGTGTGTAATAAGAGAAGGGTTGTGAAAATGATTATTAAAGAAAATATGCCGTGTTATAATACAAGTAAACGAAGTGCATGGCTTATACAGATGAAGAAAAGAGGTAGTAAGATCATGTGTGTATAAATACATATAAAGAGAATGAGAAATAAAGAAAGTGCTTTTGTGTGATACTTATGTGATACATTATTAATAAACGATTAAAGTATATGTATGGTTAGTGGGATGTATATAGTGAAGCTATATATATGTATATAGTTGGATGCAGATTTGAAGAATGCTTGATATAAAGCAATAATTGTGATGTTTTATATCCAGAGTCCAGGTTGATATTTCTTATCCCGATAATTGTAAGATCAATTTATTTTCTTTATACAAGTTCATTTATTTGTTAGATTTTTTTAAAATTATACTCACACCAGAAATGGCTAATCCCTGATGTTTTCTGGGGGTTAGGGGGGTCCCTCCCTGAGGGAGGACAACCCTAACTCTCCTGCAGGTTGGTAGCAGCATGGCGAGGTAGTTATAGAGTTAGAAATTTTATTTTGTTGAGATGTTAGATTATTTATGTATTTAGTATATGTAGAAGAGTGAAGTGGATGTATTGCTTTGTATTTTGGTAAAGGTATATGTATATAGTGCTGTGATGAGGTGAAAAAGCTCGTACTCACCTCGTTGTCGAGTATTGGGTTCTGTGGTTGGCTTTTAAAAAGGTTTTCCTATTTTTTTACAAAAATCTTATATGTTTTCAAAGGAATTTATGGTTTTTATTTAATATTTGATAATTCGTTATGAGTTTGGCCCCCAGAGCATGATGTTATATTACCTGTGTGATTCTACTCATTTTGGCCTGGGGAGCCCATGATATTACTGCCTGTGTTGTGAGCTACGGAATTTAGAGCAGAATTCCGTAAGCTTTTTGTGTTTCGGGGCAAAATTTACAAGGGAGACTCTGTCAAAATTTTTCCTGAAATATAACTTTCTTAGTTTATGATCAAAGTGATATAGAAATTGAAAGAATTGAATTTGGAGACTTAGTTTCAAAAGAAAAAAAAATTTAGGGTGTTACACTCATGAAAGTGGTCGAAAACAGTGCACTATAACCCACAAAATGACGGAAATGAAAATTCTCACGAAAGTGACCAAAAATTGTGGACTATAGCCCGTAGATGAAGCTAAAACTGTCAAATACGAAATTTTACGAAAACAATTGGAACTTGTGGACTATAACCCACAAAATGAGGGCAAAACAGTAAAATACGGAATCTCATGATAGTGATCGAAAACAATGTACTATAGCCCACAAAATGAGGGAAATAAATATTTCCGCGAATGTGGCTGAAAACTGTGTATAGCCCACAAATGAGGCCAGAAACTGTCAAATACTGAATTTCGCGAAAGTGGCCGGAAACTCTGGGCCCACAAAATGAGGGTAAAACAATCAAATACTAATTTTCGCGAAAGCATCCCGAAATTGAGGATTATAATACACAAAATGAGGCCAAAACCGCAAAATACGAAAGCACATGAAAGTGATCGAAAACCGTGGACTATATCCCACAAAATGAGGGAAATAAAAATTCTCACGAAAGTGTCCGAAAACTGTGGACAATAGCTCACAGATGAGGCTAAAACGGTCAAATACATAATTTCACGAAAATGACCGAAAACTTTAGACTATAACCCACAAAATGAGGCCAAAACAGCAAAATACGAAATCTCAGTGAAGTGATCGAAAACAGTGTACTATAACCCACAAAATTAGGGAAATAAAAATTCTCACGAAAGTTCCCGAAAACTGTGGACTATAGCCCGCAGATGAGGCTAAAACAGTCAAATACAAAATTTCACTAAAATGACCGGAAACTGCGGACTACAACCCACAAAATGAGGTCAAAACAGTAAAATACGAAATCTCATGAAAGTGATCGAAAACAGTGTACTACAGCACACAAAATGAGGAAAATAAAAATTCTAACCAAAGTGGCCGAAAACTATGAACTGCCCACAAATGAGGCGAAAACAGTCAAACACTACATTTCACGAAAGTGGCTGGAAATTGTGGACTATAACCCACAAAATGAGGCCTGAACAGCAAAATAAGAAATCTCATGAAAGTGATTGAAAACAATGTACTATATCCCACAAAATGAGGAAAATAAAAATTCGCACGAAAGTACCCGAAAACTGTTGACTATAGCCCGCAGATGAGGCTAAAACTGTCGAAAACAAAATTTCACGAAAACGACTGGAAACAGTAGACTATAAGCCACAAAATGAGGCCAAAACAGAAAAATACGAAATCTCATGAAAGTGATCGAAAACAGTGTACTATAGCCCACAAAATGAGGGAAATAAGAATTCTCACGAAAGTGCCCGAAAATTGTGGACTATAACCCGCAGATGAGGCTAAAAATATTAAATACAATATTTTTCGAAAACAACTGGAAACTGTGGACTATAACCCACAAAATGAGGCTAAAATAGTAAAACACAATGACAGGGATCGGAAACAATTTACTATAGCCCACGAAATGTGGAAAATAAAAATTTTCGCGAAAGTGGTCGAAAACTGTGGATTATAGCCGACAAATGAGACCAGAAATGGTCAAATACTAAATTCAGCGAAAGCGGCAGGAAATGGTGGACTGTAGCCCACAAAATGAGACTAAAACAGTCAAATACTAATTTTCGTGAAAGCGTCCCGAAACTGAGGACTATAACCCACAAAATGATGCCAAAACAGCAAAACACGAAAACTCATGAATGTGATCGAAAATAGTGTACTATAGGCCACAAAAGGAGGGAAATAAACATTCTCACTAAAGTGGCCGAAAACTGTGGACAATTATATCCCACAAATGAGGCCGAAAACGGTCAAATACTAAATTTCGAGAAAGCGGCCAGAAACTGTTGACTATAATCGACAAAATGAAGCAAAAACTACAAAATACAAAAGTACATGAAAGTGATCGAAAACTGTGTACCATATCCCACAAAATGGGGTAAATAAAAATTCTCACGAAATTGTCCGGAAACTGTGGACAATAGCCTACGGATGAGGCTAAAACAGTCAAATACAAAATTTCACGGAAATGACCGGAAACTGTGGAGTACAACCCACAAAATAAGGCCAAAACCGCAAAATTCGAAATCTCATTGAAGTGATCGAAAACAGTGTACTATATCCCACAAAATGAGGGAAATGAAAATTCTCACTATAACCCAGATGAGGCTAAAACTGTCAAGTACAATATTTTACGAAACTACTTTAAACTGTGAACTATAACCCACAAAATGAGGCCAAAACAGTAAAATACGAAATCTCATGACACCGATCTAAAACAGTGTATTATAGCCCACAAAATGAGGGATATAAATATCCTCACGAAAGCAGCCGAAAACTGTGAACTATAGCCCACAAATGAGGCTAAAATAGCCAAATACTAAATTTCGCGAAAGTGGCCGGAAACTGTGGACTATATAACCCACAAAATGAGGCCAAAACAGCAAAATACGAAATCTCATTGAAGTGATCGAAAACAGTGTACTATATCCCACAAAATGAGGGAAATAAAAATTCTCACTAAAGTGGCCGAAAACTGTGGACTGCGCACAAATGAAGCGAAAACAGTCAAACACTAAATTCCGCAAAAGTGGTCGGAAATTGTGGACTATAACTCACAAAATGAAGCCAGAACAGAAAAATACGAAATCTCATGAAAGTGATTGAAAATTGTGTACTATAGCCTAAAAAATGAAGAACAAAAAAATTCTCACGAAAGTGCCCAAAAACTATGGACTATAGCCCGCAGATGAGGCTAAAATTGTCAAAAACAAAATTTCACAAAAACGACTGGAAATAGTGGACTATAACCAACAAAATGAGGTCAAAACATTTAAGTACGAAATCTCATGAAAGTTGTCGAAAACAGCGTACTATAGCCCAAAAAACGAGGGAAATAAAAATTCTCACGAAAGTGCCCGAAAATTGTGGACTATAGCCCACAGATGAGGCTAATACTGTCAAATACAATATTTTACGAAAACGACTGGAAACTCTGGACTATAACCTAAAACAAGAGGCCAAAACAGTAAAATAGGAAATCTCATGACACCGATCTAAAACAGTGTACTATAGCCCTCAAAATGTGAGAAATAAATATCCTCACGAAAGCGCCCGAAAATTTTGGACTATAGCCCGCAGATGAGGCCAAAAACGGCCAAATACTAAATTTCGCGAAAGCGGTCGGAAACTGTGGACTATAGCCCACAAAATGACGTTAAAACAGTCAAATACTAATTTTCGCGGAAGTCCTGAAACAGAGGACTATAACCCAAAAAAAGAGGCTAAAACAGCAAAATACGAAATCTCATGAAAGTGATTGAAAATGGTCTACTATAGCCTACAAAATGAGGAGAATAAAAATTTTCACGAAAGTGCCCAAAAACTGTGGACAATAGCCCACTGATGAGGCCAAAACATTCAAATACAAAACTTCACGAAAATGACCGGAAACAGTATATTAGAACCCACAAAATGATGCCAAAGCAGTAAAATACGAAATCTCATGAAAGTGATCGAAAAAAGTGTAATATGGCACACAAAATGAGGGAAATAAAAATTCTCACAAAAGTGCCCGAAAACTGTGGATTGTAGCCCGCAAATGAGGCCAAAACTGTCAAATACAAAATTTTACAAAAACGACTGGAAACTGTGGACTATAACCCACAAAATAAGGCCAAAACAGTAAAATACGAAATCTCGTGACAGTGATCAAAAATAGTGTACTATAGCCCACAAAAGAGGGAAATAAAAATTCTCACTAAAGTGGCCTAAAATTGTGGACTATAGCCCACCAATGAGGCTAAAACAGTCAAATACAAAATTTTGCAAAAACAGCAGGAGACCGTGGACTATAGCCCACAAAATAAGGTCAAAACAGTAAAATACAAAATCTCATGAAAGTGATCGAAAACTGTGGACAATAGCACGCGGATGAGGTAAAACAGTCAAATACAAAATTTCACGAAACCGACAGGAAACGGTGGACTATAACCCACAAAATGAGGTCAAAACAGTAAAATACGAAATCTCATGAAAGTGTAGAAAATAGTCTACGATAGCCCAGAAAATGAGGGAAATAAAAATTCTCACGAAAGTGCCCGAAAATTGTGGACTATAGGCCGCTGATGAGGCTAAAACTATCAAATACAATATTTTACGAAAACAACTAGAAATTGTCGACTATAACCCATAAAATGAGGCCAAAATAGTAAAATACAAAATCTCATGACCGTGATCGAAACAATGTACCATAGCACACAAAATGAGGGAAATAAAAGTTTTCACGAAAATGGCCAAAAACTGTGGATTATAGCCCACAAATGAGGCCAGAAACGGTCAAATACTAAATTCCGCGAATGCGGCCAGAAACTGTGGACCACAACTCGCAAAATGAGGCCAAAACAGTAAAATACGTAATCTCATGAAAGTGATCGAAAACAGTGTATTATAGTCCATAAAATGAGGGAAATAAAAATTCTCACTAAAGTGGCCGAAAACTGTTGACTGCCCACAAATGAGGCGAAAAAAGTCAAACACTAAATTTCGCGAAAGTGGCCGGAAACTGTGGACTATAAGCCACAAAATGAGGCTAGAACAGCAAAATACAAAATCTAATGAAAGTGATTGAAAATAGTGTACTATAGCCCACAAAATGAGAAAAATAAAAATTCTCACGAAAGTGCCCGAAAACTGTGGACTATAGCCCGCAGAAGAGGCTAAAACTGTCAAAAACAAAATTTCACGAAAACGACTGGAAACAGTGGACAACAACCCACAAAATAGTGTACTATATCACACAAAATGAGGGAAATAGAAATTCTCACGAAAGTGCCCGAAAACTGTGGACAATAGCCTATTGATGAGGCTAAAAAAGACCAATACAAAATTTCATGAAAATAAACGGAAACTGTATATTATGAAAGCGATCGAAAACAGTGTACCCACAAAATGAGGTCAAAACAGTAAAACACGAAATCTCATGAAAGTGATCGAAAACAGTGTAGCCCACAAAATGAGGGAAATAAAATTTCTCACTAAAGTGACTGAAAACTATGGACTATAGCCCACAAATGAGGCTAAAACAGTCAAATACGAAATTTTCGTGAAAGCGGGCGGAAACTGTGGACTATAACCCACAAAATATGTCCAAAACCGCAAAATACGAAATCACATGAAAGTGATCGAAAACAGTGTACTACATCCCACTGTATGAGAGAAGTAAAAATTCTCACGAAAGTGTCAGAAAATTGTGGACAATAAACTGTCAAATACAATATTTTACGAAAACAACCGGAAACTGTGGACTATATAACCCACAAAATGAGGTCAAAACGGTAAAATAAGAAATTTCATGAAAGTGATCTAAAACAGCGAACTATAGCCCACAAAATGAGGGAAATAAAAATCCTCACAAAAGTGGCCGAAAACTGTGGACTATAGCCCACAAATGAGGCTGAAATAGCCAAATACTAAATTTCGCGAAAGCGTCCGGAAACTGTGGGCTACAACTGACAAAATGAGGCCAAAACAGAAAATACGAAATCTCATAAAAGTGATCGAAAACAGTGTACTGTAGTCCACAATAGGAGGAAAATAAAACTGATGACTACAACCCGCAGATGAGGTTAAAACAGTCAAATACAAAATTTCACGTAAAGGACCAAAAACTGCCGACTTTAACCCACAAAATGAAGCCAAACCAGTTAAATACGTAATCTCATGAAAGTGATCGAAAACAGTGTACTATAGCACACAAATGAGGGAAATAAAAGTTCACTCTAAAGTCGCCAAAAACTGTGGACTATAGCCCGCAGACGCCGCTAAAACAGTCAATTACAAAATTCCACGAAAACGGCCGGAAACAATGGACTATAACCCACAAAATGTGGAAAAAACAGTATAATACGAAATCTCATGAAAGTGATCGACAATAATGTACTATAGCCCATAAAATGAGGAAAATAAAAGTTTTCGCGAAAGGGGCCGAAAACTGTGGATTATAGCCCACAAATGAGGCCAGAAACATTCAAATACTAAATTCCGCGAAAGCGGCCGGAAACTGTGGACTGCAGTCCACAAAATGAGGCTAAAGCAGTCAAATACTAATTTTCGTGAAAGCGTCCCGAAACTGAGGACTATAACCCACAATATGAGGCCAAAAAAATACGAAATCTCATGAATGTGATCGAAAACAGTGTACTATAGCCCACAAAATGAGGGTAAAATAATTCTCACTAAAGTGGCCGAAAACTGTGGACTATAGCCCAACAATGAGGCCAAAAACGGTCAAATACTAAATTTCACAAAAGCGGCCGAAAACTGTGGACTATAACCCACAAAATGAGGCCAAAACCGCAAAATACGAAATCACAAGAAAATAATCGAAAACAGTGTAGTATATTCCACAAAATGAGGAAAATAAAAATTGTCACGAAAGTGCCCGAAAACAGTGGACTATTGCCCGCTGTTGAGGCCAAAATTGTCAAATACAAAATTTTAAAAAAACGGCTGGAAACTATGGACTATAACCCACAAAATGAGACCAAAATAGTAAAATCCGAAATCTCATGACAGTGATCAAAAATAGTGTACTGTAGCCAACAAAATGAGCAAAATAAAAATTCTCACTAAAGTGGCCGAAAACTGTGGACTATAACCCGCAAATGAGGCTAAAACAGTCAAAAACAAAATTTTGCGAAAATGCCAGGAAACCCACTAAATGAGACAAAAACAGTAAAATACGAAATTTCATGAAAGTGATCAAAAACAGAGTACTACAACACACAAAATGAGGGAAATAAAAGTTCACTCTTAAGTCGCCGAAAACTGTGGATTATTGCTCACGGATCAGGATAAAATAGGCAAATACAAAATTTCACGAAACCCACCGGAAACTATGGACTATAACCCCCAAAATGAGGTCAAAACAGTAAAATAAAAAATATCATAAAAGCGATCTAAAACAGTGTACAATTGAACACAAAATGAGGGAAATAAAAATCGTGGGCGAAAACTGTGGCTGAAAACTGTGGACTATAGTCCACAAATGATGCTAAAATTGCCAAATACTAAATTTCGCGAAAGTGGCCAGAAACTGTGGATTATAACCCACAAAATGAGGCCAAAACAGTAAAATAGGAAATCTCATGAAAGTGGTCGAAAACAGTGTACTATAGCCCACAAAATGGGGGAAATAAAAATTCTTACTAAAGGGCCCGAAAATTGTGGACTATAGCACGTAGATGAGGCTAAAACTGTCAAATACAATATTTTACGAAAACAACTAGAAACTGTTGACTATAACCCACAAAATGAGGCCAAAACAGTCTAATACGAAATCACATGACAGTGATCGAAAACAATGTACTATAGCCCACAAAATGA